>CP126894.1:123487500-124687500 GCA_030440675.1 Furcifer pardalis
GGGGGGGGTTGTTGAATATTTTTCAGGAGGGGCAACAAAGTCATATACACATATATATAACATTGGCATCCCGGGGTGGGGTGGGGGCTGTTAGCTTGGGGTGTGTGTGATCTCTTCCCCCCCCCCCGGCAACCCCCTGGCTATGGCCCTGGCCATCACTGATGAATTCCTGGATCCCTTTGAACCTGTCACATCCCTTATCTCTAGTGATGATGTCAAATCTGCTATTGTCTTGTCACTTGATTGTTGAGATAATAATCTACCCATAAAACAAATGTTTTCTTTAATAATCTTAATTTATTGGGAGTTATTGAGGGGGATTTGAAAATTTTGGAAGAGCTGACAGGTCTCAGAATTAACTCATATAAATCTGAAATGACTGTATCTTATGGTGATAGAGAGAAGGTGGAAAGGATTAACAAGAAAGTTAGAATTAAAACAAATTTGAGTTTTAAATATACGGGAATATATATTACCAAGAGTTTACAGGAATTTGAAGAGCATGAATTTTGATAAACTGAAACATGAAGTGAAAGATAAGATAGGTAGATAAAAACGTTTAGATTGCCATGGTTTAGGAGGATAGTTTTGTGTAAAATGAAAATATTACTCAAAATTATTATTATTATTGTTTTGGATGCTCCCTATAACGACAACAGACAGAGAATCAAAGGAGTGCTAGAATATAATAAATAATTTTATAATGAGGATAAAAAGACCAAGAATTATGGCATTTACCCCAAAAGGAAGGAGGGTCTGATATTCCAAATATTACATTTTCTTATATTGCTAATCAAATGAGAAATATTCATAATATCAGAACAAATTCAAGAAAATTGATTTGGATAAATATAGAAATGCATGAAAGAGAAACTTAAGAATCTTATAAAAATTGGCTCACAATCCAACTGTCCCTAAAGCAAAGTTAATGGAATAGAGAGTTTATTTGGTATGATAATAAGGGGTTCCGTTCAAGTAAATACAGCCTTGATGCATTATTAAATTATTTGCTCCCAACCTTCCTTTTTGGCAGAAATGAGGATAAAAACAAGGAGTAAAGTGGTTGATATATTGAATAAAATAACAAGAAAGGGAACTAAAGTCCAAGAACCTCTCTAGTAGACAATGACTCTCTCAGATTCTTAACCTCCAGGAGAGAGAGAAGAAGAAAGTCCCAAGGCAGGTGAGCTGCATTTCTGCAATTTTGTAAGCCCAGGAATGGGTTTGAGAGGGAGGTGAGGTAGTACAGAGGTTTGAGAGCCTTAAAACCAGTTGCACTGAACCAGCATGCTGGCAAGTAGGCTTGGAGATGGTGATGCAAAGATACTTAAAATATATGGTGAAGCACTTTTATGGGAGATTTAAAGACCTTGGAAATGACCTGGGAGGATGCCAAAGTAATTGCCCATGACCAAAACTATTGGAGAGCCTTTACTACCAAATATGCTACTTAGCATGGAAGGATCTAAGTCTAAGTGTATTCAAACAGTGCTTCTCCTCCTTGAAAAATATGGTGCACCCTGAGATAACTAATTTATATTACCATTTTGTTCCCCACCACATCTTTGCTCAAAAAGGTGCCCCCTAAAGATTTGCCATAGCGGAAGGCAGATGCATCAGGAAGCAAAGAGCACAATTCAGTGAGAAATTCAACAACACTTTCAATTTTTTTACAATATATAGAACCTACACAAAACTTTTAACCAATACTCTCTGCCTTTCCCATATCCTCTCCCAGTACTGATTAATATGCAACCGCAGCTCAATGAAGCACTCTTTACTATTGAAGCCCTATTTTAATTACAAAGATGGTTTGTCTGCCTTATTAATGTCATCCTGTAGGATTACTTGAGTATGCTACTCCTATACTTTACCAAATTCATTTTTTCCTAATAAACTTGCCAATTTAGCACTGGTACCATAGTGCCACTTGATATTTCATCTAGCTGTGATAAGCTGAGGATAAACTGTTGGGATTTTATAACGGTTATCAAATTTCTATCCTAAGCAAGAATTATTAGGAAATTCAGGAACTTGAAGCAAATTTACAGTCCTATGGCTACTTGGCAGCATTTAAACTGTGAAAACCTGCTGGGCTTTTCATTTTCTCCAACATAATGATTAACGCATGAAAGCAAAAGCACCTCAGGACCTCTTTTTAATGAGTAATTTACTGGCCATGAACCCTTCAAGTATTGTAAAAAGAAAAAGAAAACAAGATGATGTGTGGAATGTGTGTAAAATGATTTAAAGAATAGACTTGAGAAGGTAGAGATGACTCTTATACTTCTCTGCTCTCTCAGATGTTTACCAAGAGAAGAAGAAAAAGTATCTTCTCACCTCTCTTTCTCCCCTCCTACCTTTCTCTATCAAACAGGACCATACACACAGAAACACTTCTGTTGACACACACACCACAATAAATTGAGGGGGGCAGCCATGAAGGACCTATGGTGAAGAATTCAAAGGGTCATTTCCTGTTTAGTATCCATAGCTAGATTGGAGGGCCTTAGATTCTTCTCTGGAACCCTGGTAGTATGGAAAAATACAGATCCTTGGCTTATGAGGTTATTGTTTTGCTGGTAGAGATCACACAGCCCTCTTTCCCAAGCTGCTGTTTTCTCATCAGGAGTGGCAGAGAAATAGAAATACAAACACAGCTGGTGAGTCAGCTGAGAGAGGATTTCACTTCTGTATGTGTAATCCAGTGATCCCTACATGTCAAAGAAGGAAAAATTACCCTCTTTATTTGTAGACTATGTGTCTGACCACATGGCTGTTTAGACCACCATTTAGAGTACTGCAAGGATCGACTAATTTACTCTTAAAGATGACAATCAGGCAACATTTCATCTAGTGCACCATCCCCCTGAAGGGGATTCTATTTTTCTGGTTGCAGGTACAACCACAGTAGTTTGGATCAGTTCCACTACTTATGGTCACTAGAACCAAAACAAAGAGAGCCTTCCACTTTGAATTACTGACATCATTAAATGGCAATTTAAAATTTGGGAGAAGCCTTTTCCATGGAAGGTTTGGACTGATAGAATGATTCTTGCTCTGGACCAACTGTTTCTCTCATCCTCTAAGCCAGTGGTTCACAACGTTTTCGCGCCACAAGCTGGACCCACCCTTGATACTTCCTGCCATTAGTGGCTGTGCCCACTAATTACATTTTCATCATCATCGTTGTTGTCATTGGTGGTGGTGGTGGTGGGGGAATCACACAGTTTTTCCGGGTTGTTGCACAGCCTCCACCACTTCCCAAAGCAGTGGGAGGCTTTTTGGGTCAATTTCGCTTCAGTTTGGTAATTTTCCACCCCTTCCCCATAGTGCTTTGGTATCTAGAAAGCAACTGTGACTGACTTCCTGGTTCTGCTCTTGGATCCCAGGTGCTGACGGTCATGATCCAGCTGTTGAAGCGCAGTAGGGAAGGGGCAGAAAATTACCAAACCAGAGCAAAATTGTTCCGAAAAACCTCCCACCACCTTGGGAAGCAGCGGAGGCTGTGCACAAAGTTGCAAATCCCAAAAATTCCCACCCACCCCTGCTGTGGTGACATTTTTTCAACTTCCAGTGGTGGGGACAGGTCTAGAGGTGGAACATTTTTGTTAATCCAAGTAGAAGAGAACATAAAAGATATTCTTTTCCCCATTTTTAGTCTTTCATGGTTTCACAATGGAGACTCTCTGAAATATGAAAGATTTTACATTTTGAAAGCTAGGGTAACAAAATTTATGGATTTCATACACATTTTGTATTTTGTGTTAGCACCATATGACCCTTATATGCAAAATCATTTGAAGAGATTTCCCCTTCATGTATTGTTGTCTGGAGTGCCTCTCTCCTGCCCTTCATCTGGATAGTTACAGTCTGTGCTACTGGACTGAAAGCATTAAAGTGGCAGAGAGGAGAGCTGTGTTCCTAGCTCTCCATATTTTATGGTTTTTGCGTTGGGGGGTGGGGTTTGCTTACATTGCCTTTAGTGAGTGAGAATATGTTTAAGTGGTAGCCATGTTAGTCTGTGCAAGCATATCAGAGAGTAAACCTACTCTCTGATATGCTTTTATTCTGATAATTATTATTATTATGCCACTATTTTAATTGTGTGTCCCCTTCAGCTGTTTTGTTTTCTTATCTTTCTGGCTATTGGTAATGATTTAATGTTAAACTATAAAACTAACTAACCAGATATAATTGTGGAGGGCACCTCTTTTTTTGAGTTATTTTGTTTGTGCAGAGGAGTCAATATAACACTTGGTTTCAGAGCACCAAATAATTACAGTGCTGATCTTGTTCAAAACAAAAAACAACTCCCTCATAATCCCCTGCTCAATGCTATTGCTGGCATTGTCCATGCAGGTAAGTTGCCTGGTGGCTGCCAGAACAGCCAAATAGAAAAAGGCATATTGCCATATCTCAGGATTCAGCTTAGAACCACGGAGATGATCTTTGGGCAGAAATGTAGCAATTGCAAGTTGGAAAAGTTAATAAAAGATAATGAGGAAAAATTCAGAGGAGAACAGAGTTGGGAAATAAGAAATCAGAACAAGAGGGTGACAGCGGCCTTGGACATGATTGTGCTACTCTGGTCTTTCCGCACCCGTGGACAATGCCCTGCTCCCTGGTTCACAGAAGAACTGAGGGAGCTCAAGTGGGCTAAGAGATGTCGAGAGCGCTGCTGGGTAAGGACTCAGAGTGAGTGGACAGGCTCCTGGGATCTGTCCATGCCACCTCCTGTTCTGGCTAATAAAAACTGCCAGGATGGTTACAGGTGGTTGGGTCGGAGCTATCATAAATGCATCATTGTGGGAGGGGGTCTATCTGGCCTCTTTAAAACATGCTCTGGTTTGCCCCCTCTTAAAAAAGCTTTTGCTAGACCCTACAGTAGCATCCTATTACCATCCTGTATCCAACCTACCCTTTTGGGTAAGGTCTTGGTGAAAGTGGTGGTGCGACAGTTACAAGAGATCCTGGATGAAACGGATCATTTGGACCCTTTCCAGTCAGGTTTCAGGCACAGATATGGTACCAAGACTGCATTGCTCATGTTAGTGGGTGATCTCTGGCATGAGGTGGTCATCTGACTGTCCTGGCTCTTCTTGATCTCTCAGTGGCCTTCGATACCGTCAACCATGGTTTCCTTCTGGGGCGGCTCTGAGGATTGTGGATCCAGGGCACTGTGTGGTCCTGGTTTGCCTCTTTTCTGACAGGCCGGACTCAGTCAGTGTGGTTGAAGGGGGGGGGAGGTCCAGCTTGAGGCCCATCCATTATGGGGTGCCTCAGGGCTTGGTTCTCTCACCTCTCCTATTTAACATCTACATGAAGCCCCTGGGTGAGATCATCCGTTCCCGCGGGGTGAAGCACCATCAGTATGCAGATGATACTCAGCTGTACATCTTGGCCCATGGGAACCTAGGTGATGCAGTCAAAGTCCTATCCAGGTGTCTGGAGGCTGTGAGGGTCTGGATGGGGGACAACGGGTTACAACTGAATCCTGGCAAGACTGAGTGGTTGTGGGTCGGGGTCCCATATCAATGAAGGAGTTACCATCTTTGGTACTAGATGGGACTAGTTTGCCCCAAACAGACCCAATGCACAGTTCGGGGGTCCTCCTAGATTCATGACTCCTGCTTGATGAGCAGGTGGCAGTCGTGGCTAGGAGGGCTTTTGCACAGCTTCGTGTAATTCGCCAGTTGTGCCCACTCCTAAACAGGGACTCCTTACTCATGATCACCCATGCTCTGATCACCTCCAGATTGTATTATTGCAATGCGCTCTACATGGGGCTGCTCTTGATGACCATTTGGAGGCTTTTGCTGGTCCAGAATGTGGCAGCCCGGGTGGTGTTGGGATGTGGATGTTATTCCTGTGCATCCCCACTGCTCTGGGAGCTGCACTGGTTACCAGTTTACCTCCGGGTGCAATTCAAGGGGCTTGTCATTACCTTTAAAGCCTTATATGGTAGTAGGCCAGGACACTTAAGAGACCGCATCTCCCCAAGGTCATCTGTCCATCCCACCAGAGCAGACCAGAGAGGCTCCCTAACTGTGCCATCAGCTAGTGAGGCTCAACTCTCTGGCACTAGAAGGAGGGCCTTCTCTGTGTCCACTCCAGCCCTGTGGAACCGTCTGCCTCTAGAGTTATGTCTCCAGACGGAGCTGCTGTCTTTTAGGAAGGGAGTGAAGACTTGACTGGTGGGACTAGTGTGGGGTAGTGATGGTTCACTGAACCCTCCCCGCTGGCTTATTTAACATCTTATACCTATCCTCTCTCTCCTTTATGTAAAGGAACGAGATGCTGTTTTAAACTGTTTTAAGATTTTAAATTGTATTTTATATGTTTTACACGATTGGTTTGTAATCTGCCTGAGTCGCCCATGCTGGTCACTGTGTTGGCTGGTACATGATAAATAAGTTATGTTCCCACATATCTTGGACTCATTTATGTGTGTATGTGTGTTGTTCTGCGTGCATGCCTGCCTTGTGATGCTTCTGTTTAATGGAGCATGATTTTGAGATCTATGTTAATAGCTGCAAGGGCTCCATTGACCCAATCCTTTGCTACTAGACCTGTAACAAAGTTGCATTCAATTTAAAATCCAATTTCTTTTTCAAGGTTCAGTCCTGCCTGCTACTGTAGCACCAGTCTTTTTCTGCTCTCTCATCTTGTCAATAATAGGCAACTCTTCTTCTTTTTTGATCCTGTGATGTTTCCTTAATCATTTCATATCAGTTTGATTCCTTTGCATCTTGCCTGAAGCCTCAGTTAAAAATGGACTTCTTAATATCAAAACTAATTTATTGGCCAGCTGGCACTTGAATAAAGGGGCAGTATTTTCTTCTTGGTAACAGCAGGAACCACAGCATAAGGTACAGTAAAACACTGGATAACGCTAAAACTTGGTTCCACAAGTCCTGGTGTTATTCGATTTTTAGTGTTATCCGATCCATGTTAAAATGGGATGGATCGGATAATGTTAAAGCTTCATAGAGATACATTGTAACCGCACAGGCTTTAGCGGTTGTTATCTGATACATCCCATAGGACTTTAACGTTATTCGATCCAATTCTTCTCCTCAGATTACTTAACGTTATGCGATTTTAGCGTTATCCGATCCAATCGTTATCCGATATTTTACTGTATGTCTTTACTATCACCTGTTTAGTGATTTATGTTGTTTCCTTGCAAATCTGTAGAGCCCCTGACTAATCTGAACTAAATTTGTCACTAATCAGTAGCCATTCTGTCGCTTAACCTTTTTTCAGAAACAAAGCTCTGCTCCATTTTATGTTGTCTCCTGGAATATCTGACTGTCTATTGGTGGAAGTGGAATCAGATCTGAGCAGAATGTGGAAACATTACCTATTTAAAACTACAACTATCTGTGAGTATAAGTTGCAGAATGAAGAGGAGGTTTCCAAGGTTTGGATCTGAGTTATAGCACTTCCTATAAATTTTTTTTATTTTGATTTTAATCAATAGCTTTGATTGCTAATGAGCTTACTTCCTTGTGTCAGTGAGCTGCAGAATAATCCCCAAGAAATCTCAAGGCATTAAAATGTGCCTTCTAAATAACCTCAAAGCGTCCTTCTAATTGAACATCAATTAGTTTAGTAAGCAAGTGCCAGACTTGCCATACATTCTAATGGACCGCAAGAGAGTAATAACTTTCAGTGCAAATGTTGATCTTTTAAGGCTTGCAACTACCGTGTTTCCCCGAATATAAGACACTGTCTTATATTTTTAAAAACTCCAAAATATGCACAAGGTCTTATTTTCAGGGGATGTCTTATTTTTCCATGATGAAGAATACAGTACACATTTATTGCTGATACAGCAGATTGCCGTGGCAAGATGTAGGTGAGTGCTTTATTTTCAAGGGGGGGGGCTTATATTTCTGAGGTGGGGGAAATAGGGGGTGCCTTACTATATGAGGAGGTCCTATTTTCAGGGAAACAGGGTATTTGTGGTGATGAAGAGTCTAGAATCTTTTCCATTGTACTTCATCTTCTAAGTTGGTGCAGTCTCCTGAAGAGCTATTCATCAACCTCTGGAAAATAGCTGGTCCTCCATTTATTATTATTATTATTTATTAGTTCAAATTTATATAGCCGCCCACTCGCTGTGGCGACTCAGGGCGGCTTACAGACAATACATTACATTACAATACAATATTTTGGAGTGGGCACAGGGGGAGGGGCGGCAAGGTCCCTCATCCTGCCCAGGCTTCTTCTTCCCCTGGCAGTTGGTGTAGGCACAGGGGAAGGGGCGGCAAGGTCCTCATCCTGCCCTGGCGTCTCCTTCCCCTGGCACTTGGTATAGGCACAGGGGGAGGGGCGGCAAGGTCCTCATCCTGCCCTGGCTTCTTCCTCCCCTGGCAGTTGGTGTAGGCACAGGGGGAGGGGCGGCAAGGTCCTCATCCTGCCCTGGCTTCTTCTTCCCCTGGCAGTTCAATTTTTTGAAGGCTGAACCATTCCATCATAATTTCTGAGGAGATTTTGTAACTAACTAGAGGTTTGGACTATCTCTTGTCCAACATTCAAAAAAGGAAACCCATTTGGGATTATTTGTGTGATTCTGGGTTACTCCAGAATAAGATCATTCTTGTTCCATTTGGCAATTGTTGGGTGGAAAACATGGTCACTGAAATAAAATGTTGTTCAGTCACACAGTCGATTCTGACCCTTTGTGACCCCATGGACCACTGTCTGCCAGGCACTTCTGTCTTCCACCATCCTCCTCAACTCGCTCAGCTCTGTGCCCATTGTGTCTACAATACCATCTAGCCATCTCATTTTTGGCCTCCCCCTTCTTCTTTTGGTCTCCACCATTCCCAGCATCAAGGAACTCTCAAAACTCTCCTCCAACACCACATCTCAAAGGCATCTATTCTTCTGTGCTCAGCTTTCCTTATGGTCCAGCTCTCACAACCATACATTGCCACCAGGAATACCATTTCTTTGACTATACAAATTTTTGTTTGCAATGTGATGTCTCTATTTTTCACTATGTTCCCCAGGTTTCTCATTGCTTGCCTCCCAAGAATCAGTCGCCTTTTTATTTCATGGCTGCAATCAACATCTGCAGTGAGATTTGATCCTAAGAAAGTAAAATCTGTCACTGCTTCTACTTCCCCATCTATTTTCCAGGGATTGATAGGGCCTGTGCCCATGATCTTGATTTTCCTTATATTGAGTCTCAAGCCAGCTTTTTTCACTTTCTTCTTTCAACCTAATCAGGAGCTTCTTTAAGTCCTCCTCACTTTCTGCCATTAGGGTGGTATCATTTGCATATCTCAAATTGTTGATGTTTTGCTCAGCAATTTTGATCCCAAATTGTGATTCCTCCATCCCTGCATTGCACATTATGTGCTCTGTGTACAAATTCAATAAACAGGGTGACAAACTGCAGCCTTGTCTTACTCCTTTTCCTATTCCAAACCACTCTGTCATTCTGTATTCTGTCCTAACTGTTGCTTCTTGATTCATGTACAGATTTCTCATGAGGTATATATGGTGCTCTGGTATTCCCATCTATTTAATTACTTGCCACATTTTGTTGTGGTCCACACAGTCAAAGGCCTTGGTGTAATCAATGAAACAGAAGTAGACTTGTTTCTGATATTCCTTTGTTTTTTCCATGATCCAAGGTGTGTTGGCAATGTGGTCTCTAGTCCCCCTGTCTCTGCTGAACCATGCCTGCACTTCCGGTAATTCTCTCTCCACATGGTGCTGCAGTCTATCCTGTATTAGGGAAATCAAAAGAAATGCAATACAACTGAGTGGCTGGTACAAAAGACAAAGGCAAATCCCAGCTGAAACCCCTACCCCAATAAAGTGCAGTATTTCTTCTACTCATCTCAAATGTTGAGAGGCTGACCAGAACTCAAATGAAGTCACTGTTGAATATTTTGGAATAGCTGTGTTAGTCTGTGTTTCAAGCATATCAGAGAATAAACAAACCAAAAAACAAAAAAGTATCACTTTGAAGATTGTTAAATTTTAATGTTAGCTTTCATAGATCAAGTCTACTTTGTCATGTCTGTTTGTATGGCATGTTGTTCTCTGACCTTGTGGCAATTTGGCCAGAAGTGTATTCATTAAAAAAATGGAAAACATTTAAAGATCTCTGATTTTGATAAATGCTTATATACTTGAGTCTGTCTAGTTTTTTAGCCCCCACAATGAGGTCCAAAAAGGGGACTCAACTTATACTTGGGTCAATGTCCCCGAGGGTCCCTAAACTGCAGTGGTTCAAATTCAAACATACAGTAAAAATAAAAGCACTAACACTACCATAAAACCTCAAAAACATACCCACACAAATGTAAATTAATTAATTTTACTGTATTTTCATGTATTTTAATTATTGAAACTCACTAGCAGCTGCTGTATTTTCCACTCCCAACTTATACTTTGGTCAATCTATTTCCCCAGTTTTAGATGTCCAAATTAGGTACCCCAATTTATATTTGGGACGACTTACAGTTGAGTATATAGGATACAGTATATCATTCCTGAGCCCCCTGCGTGCTTAAAAGCCTGCCTGAAGGGGAAGGTATTTACCTGATGACAAAAGAACAAAGAGGGAAGGAGACAACATGTTTCGTTGGGGGCAGCACATTCCAAAGGCTGGGAGCAGTCATGGAGAAGGCTTCTATCATGTCCTCTCCAAATGAGCTGGAGAATGTAGGGGAACTGAGCTAACTGTTGTATGGTCTTTGAGGGAATGAGTCACACACAATAAGGAGTACAGTAATACCCCGGATAATGATTGTACCGTATAGCGCTAAAACCACATAACGTTACAAGATTTTTGGAAAAATCTTGTATCAAATAACGTGATTTTTAGCGTTATCTGGAACAATCTTGTGGGGGGGGAGGGGTTGGATTGGGTAGAACATCTACCCAATCCAAACTCCCCCAGGGCCTGCCCTTTCCAAACATCGTGCAGGCGTGCGCCTGTCAAACGCGGCTTGGGGAGAATATGGAGAAAATCTCCGTATGCTCCCCAAACCACATTTGACACGCGCGCGCCAACGCACCCAATGTTTGGAAAGGGTATGGTCCCCCATACCCTTTCCAAACATCATGCAAGCGCACGCCTGTCAAACGCGGTTTGGGGAGGATATGGCCAACGCGCCCGATGTTTTTTAGCATTGTTCAGTGTATACCCCGGACAACGCTAAAAACCGGATAACAACATGACATGTGGAACCAACTCTTAACGTTATCCGGGGTACTAGTGTATATTGAAAAGCCCACTCCAAAGGGTCATAGGCATTTCCCTTTCATGGGAATAATTGAACATTCCAAGAGAGATTCAGAAACCCAGAGACAATGATGAAAGAGTTGAATGTTTCTTCAAGGCTAGAGGATGTGTTGGCTGATCTGTATGCTTTTTGGCCAGGTACAGAGTGTGTCAGCATCTACACATCTTTATTTGCAAACGTCTATCAGTGACAATGAAGCTAATTCAAGTGGTTGGTTTTTTGTGCACTGTTTTTGTGCCTTTTTTGTCTGTTTATTGCTCTTTTCATTTTCTTGTTCTTTGGATAAGCTATTGCTACTGCCTCTTCATAATGACTGGTACGTCTTTCCATCTCACCTACACTTCAGGAAGCTCAGCAGATGTTTCCTCTTTACTTTTGCTGTCAAAAGTAGTTGAGCAAAGTGTATTCTCTGTCTGTCCAGGACAAAGATATTAACACTTGTTAGTAAGGGTTTTGCAACTTGACAAGAGACAAAACTGTTATTCTAGCCACTTCATGGGGATTTAATTCCTGGATGCCACTTGAGCTGTTTCTTCCAACTGAAGGTGTTATCAGCAAAAGTGCACTCAGTGAGATGTGGTGGTTTCTTTTATAGTGACGCTCATTTTTCTTAAGAGTCCTCCAAAATGTCTGCTCAGTTAGTATAATCATTCTTCAGAGAGACATCTTCTGTAAAAATCTGAGTGGTCTGTTTACCTGGTTCAATAGAAGCAGTTGGTCTGTAGTGTTTTGGCTTGATGTCTTTCCATAGAAGCTAGCACCAAAGGAATAAAGTACAAATCAGCCAACAGTAGTTATGCCTTTCCAGATTAATCAGTCCTTTCAAATGGAAGTGTTTTTTTCCTAAAGGAGTGATGTGTGATCTTATAAGAATGCCTAATTCAGGCAGTGGAATGAAATTTAGATCTGCTCACGTTATTCCCCCCCCCCTTCTAAAGTTGTCATAGATTCTGGACAACCTGGAATGAAATAATGCTTAATTTAATTTGTTGCAAGCGGAAACTCTCAGGCAGATTAATGGTCACATATTTCATTTGAATGTGATTTTTGCAACGATAACTTTGTCTTATGTATAATGTACTTTTTAAAGGTATAGACGTAAAACATAGCTTGTGAAAACTAGAAATAGAAAATGTGGTTTTTGAGGATTAAAACTCATGCAATCTACTGGAGAATTATAGGAGCTTGATAGAAAAGTGACCCTATAGGATCAGAAAAAAGGCTTATTTGGCCAGTATCCCCACCAACACCAGTAAATAAAGAGGCATAACATGGTTGATGGGGTGAATCCCAGCCACAATTTTATTTAAATTAAATTCCTAACTTAACCAGGGGGCTAGAATAGTGCCTACAAACTGGTGCCAGAGCAGTTGGACCAACCGGGGCTCTCATTGACTTGGATCAGGTAAATCCTTCCTCCTGTGTGATGCTGCACCTTGCAAGCATTACTCAGGCTGACTCATTTGGGGAAGCCTCCACATGACCACAGTATGGTTTAGACAGCAAGCCATTGTCCCACATAACTGGTGCAAAAAGGCTCTAGCTCTGGAGTTCTCAAACTTTTGAAGCTGAGGGCCAGCTCGTGCTCATTCAGACAACTTTGGGGCCAGACAGCCATTTTGCCCTTCTTCCACCACTTGGCACTTCCTGGTGTGGTGGAGGCAGTGGGGGTCACATGAAATGGCACTGTGGGCCACATTCGGCCTGTGGGCCGCAGGCTGAGAATCCTTGCTCTAGCTGGTGCCACCACCTTGAAGGCAAAGTTCAGTTGACTGACTAATTCTTGCAACTCCCACAATATTACTCTGCGGCTTTGTAAAAAGGCTGCCAGACAATGAGACAAATCCAGCAATTTCTTACCCAACACCATGCACATCTATTCAATGGTATTGATCTCTGTAGCAAAAAAAATATTACATGTGTAATTGAGCCCGTCATCTTTACTGCTGCTGAGGTACCAAGTACAGTACTCTGTTAGGCATTGTAACACTTGCAGCAGAGCTAGATAATTACCCATATTGGTTCCACCTCGATCAAAAAAAAATCATCAAGATTATAAACTGAGTGGTGTTGTTATGGCCCCCCTCCACTGTTGCTTGCACAGTGTGGGTCAACAGCACGAAGGAGCAAGGGGGAGAGAGAAACAGAAGCATGGTTCAGAAAGCCAAATTCAAATTACCAGTTTAATCAGTCCGAAGGATAATCCAAGGAGTGTTGTCAAGAGTACAGGCTGAGGTCAGAGTCCAGGGTCATTAGGCAGACAGAGTATACTGAACAGAGAAACATAGCATCATCAGGAGCATCAAAACTTGTTCTTTACTTAAAAGTCCTCCAGCTCTGCACTCACAGGTGGAAGCAGTCTGTGTAAACAAATGTGTGCTTCCCTCCTTCTCACGTGGAGCTCATGTCTCAGATAATGATATCTCTCTGAAGTGCTTGACTTCTCCTCCTCTTCCTCACTGACATTTGGAACCTTGGCATGGGCTGGCTGAGCTGCTGTCACTTCCTGGTCTCTTTGATCAGTTGTGTCTTGACCAGGCAGTTCTGATCTGGCAGCCAGCTGGGGAGCTGAGTCTTCCTCCCCGACTTCAGGGTCCCAGGCTATCACACAGGTACACCAAATGGTGGTAAAAATGTGCTAAACTTCTCAAAAGTCAAGGATACAATGGAGCAGCCAATGAGTAGGACTCTGTCCAGGTAATAATTTCCTTCAAAACAAAAAAGCTAACAGCTCGAAATCACTGTATCTATAACTCTCTATATAATGACACATAGCCTTGGTTATCAATGGGCAGTGGTAGTCGGGAGTAGGGTGTGTCCACTATGCATGAACCTCCTCCACATAATTGGGAGATAGTAAGAGTCTGGCTCTTGAGACGTGTGCTGTCCACACATGAAGAATGCCAACCAATAGGGAACGAGTAGCCCTTTCCCCTTCCTCGCTATGTAGATTTTTAATTTTAGTTTTAATTTTTTATTTTTAATTCTGTTTTTGTGAACAGATCTAGTCATTTCTTTCCACTCAGTCAGTGTTTCCCAATTTTTGGTTTTGGGGATTCAATTCCCAGAAGCCTAAGTCAATTCCCCAAAACACTGATCAGCCAATGCAGTGACTTAGGCTTCTGGGAATTGAAGTCACCCTGTGGCGCATGGGGCCCCACTATGGGAACCACTGCACTAGATCCATGAATATTGTATATCTCTTTTTCTGTCTGCTTCTCTCACAATTCCCAGAACATTTTGTGAATGTGCACTTTTTCTCAGTTCTGTCTGGTCTAGTAGAAGAACAGCAGCAGTAGCAAAAAGCAAAAGCAATTGCATAGTGCTTAGTGCACTCACCACAACTCTTTTTTCCATGTTGCACTGAAAGAGGTAGAGGTGTTTCTAGTTGCTAAAAACTTTGAAAATAGTAAATTAAATGGATTTCAAGTGCTTTGGGAGCTCTTCAAAGCAGGTCTGTATTGCTCCCATACCTTCTAGAGAGCACAAGAGGGACTTTTTGAGCCAAAGTGTTTACTTTGTGTATATGGTTGTTGGGGTTCCCAGGCTGCCTGTTGCCTATCCTGTTTTTAGTGACCTGTGAAGAACTGCAGCTACATTTTAAAACTAAATTAATGTTTGTTTTATTCTTGGTTTGTTTATTACAAAAGTAGAATTACTGATTACCCCTTCAAGAACATTTATTTATTTATGTATTTGATTTGATTTCTATCGCCGCCCTTCAGAAGACAAAAGATTACAGTGAAATTTAATTCTGCATAAAACAATGGCTGTAAGGAAGATACAAAGTTTCATTCTATTAATTTCCCTGATTACTTTTTTCCCTTCCCTTCCCTTTTTTAAAAGAATTTGGCTTTTTGAAAATTAAGGATGTTAAAAGCTGGTAAGTTATCCAGTGTTGTTTCATGAAAAGGACGATGGACTAGTACTCAGGGTTAAAGATAAAGGTCTCCCTTGCTCAAAAGCCAGTTATGCCTTACTTTGGGGTGCTGTTCATCTCTGCTTACGGTCCAAGGACCAGCGCTGTCTGTGTCTGCAGACATTTCCATAGTCATGTGGCAGGCACGACTAGATGCTGGAGCGTATCGGATGCTGTTACCTTTCCCACCAATGTGGTATTTGTTTATTTACTTGCAATTTCTTGCCTTAGAATTGCTAGGTTTGCAGGGGATGGGACAGATGACAGGAGCTCAGTCTGTCATGCAGCAACCAGGTCTCAAACTACTGACCTGCCAACCTTCCAATCATCAAGCCACCATAGCCCCACGACTCAGGATACTTGGGTTCAAATCCATGTGTGGGCATGGAAACTCACTAGAGGAGGGATATAACTGATAAAGCCACTCCCTAAATATCTCACTTACCTGGAGAGCTGCATTATGGTTGCTTTAGATTGGTTCCAACTAGATGGAAATTATTGCAATGCACTCAGGAACCCTTGGGTGGTGGCATAGAGCTAGTCAATATTTCTGATCCAAAAGGTTTGCACTGAGCAAAATGACCCAATGACTCTTTTCAGGACCACAAATGACATACAATAGCTGAATATAATCAACATATCTTGCAATCACTAAATTTCACAATCTTTTGCTGTATTGTTTCCCTTTGTCATGTTTCTGTCATCTAGGATACTTGGGCTGGGATGCAATTTCTGAAGTGGTCACTTGACAATACATATTTACAGAATGCTCAGAGTGAATGAAATAGCTGCACCATGTTACCTCACCAAATGCCGCCCAAGTAGGCTGTGCCAATCTACACAGAACTGAAAGTAACACTGGGAGAACTATGCATTTTAACTGTCACACACATTTTTATAAGACTGTGCCTGAGGCAGTAGTTATGTATATACCACTCTGTCAAGATGGTTCCTGAGAGTCTTTCTGCTTTATTTTGTATATAGTAAAACATACTTTGGGGAACTGTTGCCACAGAGAAACACGTACATAATATCAACAAAAATGTATAAACTCAAAAGCCACAAAAGCTATGTTAGGATGTCGCTTGGCTTCAAATTATGTTGGCTTGGTATAGGAATAGAAGAGAATTTTGTTGAATTCAATTTTCGTGATAGAGGTAGCAAAACTGCACCTGCTGGGATTTGCTGCAAGAAGGAATGGGCCATGTCTCCTGTATTCAGACATTTGAGAGGCTTACAGATCCTTTTAAAGAACTAGAATGTGCACAAATTTATGCTCACATTTTAAAATGGGAACAGACAAAGTAAGTAACATTGAAAAGACATTGATCAATGGAAGGAAACCATATAGTTTAGGAAAATTGTGCAAATAAATGCACAGGCATTTCAGTAGGGGAAGAAAATTGACATTTTCACAATCAGATAAAAAATAATCTGATATAAAACTTTCACAGTCCTATATAAAATGCAAGTCGATTTCAGAGAAATGCAGGGAAATTGAAACTGAGAGACTTTCTCATCCCTAAGCTTTGAGTTTGCAAGGCATCGGTGGGCCGGGCATGTGTGCCAATTCAAAGATGGCAAGTGGATGAAAGTTATCACAGAATGGCTACCACATGACATAAAGTGACCACTAGGAAGTCCAGCAACCAGATGGGAAGACCATTCAGGGTAAAGTTCCTGAACCCTGGATGAGCCCTCCAGAAAGCGCTATGAATAGTTTGACACTAACAGGGAGTGTTGTAAGTCTAAAAGAATTCTTCTCCTCTCCAATTGTCTTTGTTCACTGCCTGTACTGCAAATTCTTGCTCTGTAATTCAAAGTGAGGAGTTGTTTGAAAGTTTCTTTTCTGGGGAGCAAAAATTACCAGGTGACACATTCTGCTCTCTTTTTGGAGATAACCAAAATTTCCATATCTTATGCTTTTTAAATTTCATTTAAATTATGCCGACTGCCTGTTGGATGTGGGAGACCTCTCTGGCACATATGTATGGATCAAAGCATTTAACCTTTCTGCTATAATAGATTCAAAGCTAATTTGTGTGATTTCATCAGTATACTTTTTTTAAAAAAAAATTAGATGCTCAACATGGAAGACTTTGCTTTCTTATCTGAACATCTAAAATATATCTGTATTTTAGATGAAGATTTCAATAGTCCACATCTCCAATATATTTCTTTATCTCCTTGCCTATATATATGAAAATGTAGAGCTTCCTATCACAAATTATAAAGCCTGGTTGTTTTATTGAATCTTTCATGTGCCTCTTCAGTTCATGGCTTCCAATAATAGCCCTTTGAAGAGCTGAATTTTAAGTCTCTTGAAAACTAAAAAGATAGGATTTTAGCAATTACACCTATATTCTGCCTGTAGCACATAGACTATTCTCCTTGTGCTTCACAGGTAATTAGCATTTCCCCCCTAACTTGCTGGGTACTCATTTTACTGACCTCTGAAGGATGGGAGGTTGAGTCAACTTGAAACCTCTCAGGACCGAACTCAGATTGTGAGCAGAGTTTTTGGCTGTAGCTTAACCACTGCATGACATAGAGCTATTGAACTTAAAATTCCTTCCATTTCATGTTTTGTAAGTTTCTGTAAAAGCAGTGATGGTCTGGAAGCTGTTCAGAGTTAAAACGTGTGCCCCCCCCTCCCAAAATAATGAGACAGACACAATTGTTGGAATTTCAACTAGGTTCCACAACTTAATTAACTGTTTAACTTGTTAAACTATACCCATCCTGCAATGGGGCCTAACTTAGTCCAGATCCCTGAGCCAAGGGAAGCTACCTACCCCTGCCTTTTGGGTGAGTCCCCACTGCCCCTTCAGGCATTATCAAGTGACAATGCACTTTTGGCTGGCCCAAATCTCTGGGGTGACACTGTCCAGCAGCCCATTACCAATTCTTATGCCCAAACTGTGTAAAGCCACTGCATGCCACCCATGTACTCCCCATCCCAATCACCAATCACCAAATGGAATAATAAAGTGGCAGAACTCAAAATCTAGACTGAGCAAATTTTGAGCAAAACACAAAGGAATGGCTTCTTCATCTTTATAATAACTGCTGGAATAGCAAACAAATTTTAAAAAATATTTGGGAAGATGAAAGTAATCACTATACTGAACAAGAAACTATCAAAAAGCTGCAGGCCAATCTCTTCACTATGCCACTTATACAAAGTGTCTGAAGAAATGAAATTAAATTGTCTAGCTCCTATAACTGAACCTCTTCTAATTCTAGAACAGGCAAGCTTTAGATCTGACAAGAGCTATATGGTTCAGACCTAACCCATCTTATACCAGATTGTTTTGAAACACATAGAATAATTGGAGCATTTGTCAACTTCACAATGACATATGATACTGTCTCCCATCAATAGCTGCTCAAAATGTTCTACTTCCTTGCTAAAGATTATGGACTATAAGAAGTCGTTGGTATTTTATTTCAAGACCAAAGATTCTTTATTGAATTTCAGGGGAGACACGGTCTCTGGATGAATCAAAGGAATAACCTCCTGAAGGGTGGTGTCCAAGTACCATTACTTTTTAACATTTACAAAAAATGATCAACTGACATTTCCATATGCCAGGTGTTTAATTTATACTGATGATTATAATTACAGTACACAGATCTGCAACAAAAAACTGCATAGGATTTTTTTTACTGTTTCTTAGAGATTTTTACTTAGTGAAACTGAGAAAAATACTTTAAAAATTCAATTATGTCAAGTTTTCTCGCAAAACACATTTTTAGTTTAATTTAGCATGAAGTTTGCATTTAACCCAAAATCTGATATCCTATTCTTGATTATAAAAAGCATATCCAAAAAGCTGGAAATTATGGTCACAATTGCCCTGTATAGCAACGAAATCGCATAACAATTGGGTTGGGGGGGGGGGAATGGTGTCCCGCATAACAATTTTCCCTATGGAAAAAAAATCAAACAATGTTTCAATGGAAAAAACCACTTAACAAAAAAAATCATTGTATGATGCATCCCATAGGGAAAATCACTATACAATGCATTTATTGTACAGCAATTGTTTTCTACAACAACAAGCCCTGTGGAATGGATTAAAATAGTTGTATGAGATACCACCGTACATCCAAAAATTTAAATTGTGCAGCACTCTGATACAAAAGGGGGGGGGGAGAGAACAAACATGTCTTTTCTCTTTCCATTGTGACTATAATTTCCAGCTTCACCATTTATTTCATTTTACTTCATTCAATAAAGTTGGTTTGTTATTTTTCTTTTTGACATGCAACATAAGGGAAAGAAAACCACATTCAAGAGTAAGATTTCTCCTGTCTCAAATACACATCCATTGAATTTACACAAGGGTAATTAGAAACAAATAGGCCAATTTTTAGCCCGGATAAACAATGAATAATCAAACAAAGGGGGAGATTAGCCTTAAGGAGAATGCGAGGTAAACATTAGCCATGTGATTTTCCCATCAGGGAAAGAAATAGTATAAGTTAGTTTCATTTCTACAAAGCATCAGAATATTGTATCTTTATTTCTTTGAATATCTTTTGAATCGTTTGTCAGATTGTCACGTACTGTAGTTTGTTTTATTTAGAAGATATAATGTAGGAGCATATTATGAGTAGGTTAGCAGACCGATATATATCGAATTAAGCATTAATGTGGTATCATTTTGTATTTTTGTCCTATTGTTTCCAATGGAGGGGTAGATTGCACATAGAGGGGAAAACAGGAACTCTTTGAACCTGGTTCAGAGGAATTCAAAGAGACCTGGTGATGCTTTCATAGCCATAAAAATGGTATCCTCTTTCCTGCATCCAGTGATGGATGGGGAAGATTGCTGCCAATGGGACATCTGGAAGGGCTCACCTTCTGCCACTCCTTGCCCCCTCCCTCCTCACAGCAGGAAAGTACCAATAAGTCCTTAAAGGTGATTGGTCAGTTAACTTTAAAATAGCGAATAGAATTCAGTTAGTTGTAGTCTAAGTTAGAACTAACCTATAGAAGAACTGAACTTAGACTAATCAATAGAATTCTACTAGTAGTCCAATCCCTTAATTGGTATCTTGACCTCTCTGACCTCCAGATAACCAAATGGTCGGGATGTAACCAAATGCTCAGGATGTTTGTTACTTCTATTGAACTTGTTTCATCTACCTTAGATTTATGAAGTAAATCGTATATGGGCGCATTTTACTTCTGCTTCCAGGAGTGACGAGGGCTTCACGGGCCAGATGAATTGGCACTTGGGGCTGCACCCAGCCCCCGGCCCTTAATTTGGGCACCACTGTATTAGATGCTCATGTATAACCCTGTATACCTGCATGAATGAAATGCCTAGATAGAGAAAGACCCATCCCCTCTCTTTACCACCGATAAAATATAAATGTTACTGTGGTTGGCCCAGTCGGAGACAGACTAGCAATCTCCATATTTTGCTGGTTAGGTCATTTGCTCTGGGATAGGATAGACTTATTTTAGATTGAGGAGTGCACACTTTAATCTGAAAATAAAGACTTTCTATTTCACTGTTACCTGAAGCCTCATTTTCTTCCCAAGCCCTCTGTTTAAAAACTCTGCCAGTGGAGATGATAGTAAAAGCTATTTTTTGCCCCCTCCATCTCTCAGTGATGCTAGGTCTACTGTAAATTGGCAGGCTGTCTTTTTGGTGTCCAGAGAATGGAGAGGTGTCATTTTTAAGTTAACACCATGATGATCAGATGTTCTCAATACTTAAGAATTTTGCACATCTAATGACACACTAGGTACCAGTATTTTAAAGTGATCAGAATGCCAGACTACTTCTCAGGACACCTCATTTTTGGATCCTTACTGGGCAATGGAAACTTGCTGCAGGGAGACAATAATATAGAACACATTCAACATCTCATATACCTCAAAAGAGCTTCAAGTTTCACTTAGAAGTGACTTGATGGCATATTACCTCAACAATAGCCATGCTATCTATAATCTATTTGTTGGCCCCCAGTTTCATGTCTTCAACCAGAAATGCTTTCTTTCTCTCAATGTCATTCGGCAGACGACAAAAGAAAAAAAGAAAATGCTATTTTGCTTCCTCTATCTTTCATTTGGTAAAGCAGCAGCTTCTTTCACTTTCTATTGGATTTATCATTCCAAGAGCTCAGGAGAGATAACCCAGATATTAGATCATTTTATCGGTGATGGTTACCTACTTTTCAAATGCTGCTCTTCTTCTTCTTCTGATATGAAACTGCCAAAACAAAGGCTCCTGTGTTAAAAAGCCATAACAAGCTATTAGCCATAGTCTAACTATAAGAAGAGTCATCAGTATTAATGGGGAATTAGGTGGCTTAAGAAGTTGATTGACGTGTTTCAGATGTATTGAGAGAACAAATTCTATTCTAATACCATTTGCAACCCTTGACAGATCCTCATAGATAAAAGGCAAGAAAAGGATGTGAATCTGTATGTATGGGATTTTCTGAAGACAGAAATAGGTGACATTTGGGATTTTCTGCTATTTGACATGACATACAATGTAAACGAACAAGCAATGTATTGATTCTTGGGTGGTGTGTAATAGCAACACAAAAGGATCAGAGGCTTTAGTTTGGGATTAGAAGTGATAATTTGAGTTTTCTATACTCTGTGATTCAGTCAATGTAATCTCACTTCCTCTGACCTACTGTCTTTTTTTCTCATTTTGAAGCTTGCCCCTGCAACCTTTGATGGGCTTAGGCATTTATATTTTTATACTTTGATTTCCTTCCTTCCTTCTTTCGTTGAGAAATCCTTTCTCATAGTGCTCATGAAAATCCCATAACCGTCAGCTGTCTGGAGATGTTAAGAGCTAGGAATTACAGATGATGGTACAGGGCTAAAGTAATCTGCTTGGGGAGAGGACTTGTCAGCCATTCTTATTTGTAGACATGCTTTCTGAAGAGAGGCCTGGGGACAGTAGACCAAAGGAGATTCACATTTTAAAGCTGGCTGTATTCAGATACAGTAATACCTCATATAACATTAGTATCGAATAACACGAAAATCGCATAACATCAAGGAATCTGGGGGGAAGAATTGCATCAGATAACATTAAGATCCTATGGGATGCTTCAGATAACAACCGCGAAAGCCTGTGTGGTTACAATGTATCTCTATGGATCCCATAGAGGATCAGATAACACGAAAAATCATATAACACGAAGACTTGTGGAACCAGGTTTTAGTGTTATATGAGGTTTCACTGTATTACCATTCTTGCATTTCTTTTTCTTTTTTTTTAGCCAATTCACACTAATAATCTATCCAGCTTTCCTTGCACTGTGACATCAATATTATCTCTCACTGTCCAAACAAGGCAGGGATTCAAAACCTACAGACCACGGGGCTAGACTTGGCCCACATCAGCAAACCATTCACCCCCAGCAACACCCCTGGAAGCAGAGTTTATGACAGCTGTAAATGTGCCCACACCTGTGCAAATACACCCACCACAGTTTGTGGCAGCGTTTGCACTGGGGGAACCACATGTCTGACCCTCTCAGCTGATGGAGGGGAAGTGGTGTGGCTCATGGCAGAACCCCTGACACAAGGCAGGGATGAATCCACTGTTAACAGAATCAAGCTGCTGCTGACGACGACGACTACGACAATGACTACAATGATTATAATGATTACGATGATGACAACATTGCTTTCTAGGTTGTTGGTTTTACATTACTACCAGTGCTGAATATATTTTGTTCTGCTTTGTTCTGCTTTGCTCCAGTGCAGGATTTGTTCATGCGGAGCCTCACTATGTGTTGTTCTGTGCACTTTATGGCCTTGCTTTCAGGCATTTTCTGCTGACCAATCTTTTCCCCTCCACACCTTGTGAATGGTTAAACAAAGAAGAGAGGGAAAAGGATGTGTAGTAGGGAGGGATGGATGGAGGGGGTGGAGAAGAAAGGCAAAAGGTGAGGGTCTAAGTGAGACATCAAGGAGTCATTCTGGATGTCTGTGAGGATTTGGTGCTAGAACAATTCACCTTCCCCCAGCAACAAATACCCTTCCATGTTTAGGATACTAGGATAATCTGTCTGAATCTGCAAGGGAAAAATACCACAACAACTCAGAACAACCAGAGACAGCACTATTGTGTGGATGAGCCCTTCAGTAGAAACCTTGGTAGATTGTCCCATTCAAACAGCCAGATTTTGTGAAGGAGTCACTAGCTTATAATGTTTAAATTACTTTTAGTATCCTTGCAATTAGAGTTACAGCATGGGAAATTCTTTCTCTCTACCTCTTTTCGTCTCTGTACTCTGCAGGTCCCAGGTAGTTCAGGCAGCATGCCCACAGACTACACTGGCTGGCAAAGGCTAGGACTTGTAGTTCAATATGATGGCCTTTCTTTATTCTATATACTTTTTATTTTTCTTCTTCTGTATCTAGGCCAGATGTGAAAGCATCAAAATGAAGCCATCTTTTGATGAGTTAATTCTGTAGTTCCTTTAGCCTGACCTAGTGTGAGAAAGATTATTATTATTATTATTATTTATTATTATTTATTACACTTAATACCCCGCCCCAATCGGGAGGACCCGACTCTGAGCGGCTTACATGAGGCTAAAAATAAGAATAAAAACATAAGACAATCTACATCAATAAAAACATCAAGTTAAAAAGTCATCAAAATTTAACCACAGAAATTAAAACAATACACACTCCCGCTTCCAGACCCAGGGTGGAAATCCCTTATATAAGCCACCTGGTAAGTGAACTCGCATTCCCGGGTCCCCACACTTGTCCAGCCAGCCAGGTTTTCAAGCCCTTCCGGAAGGGCAGGAGCTCTGTCTGAAGGCGCAGTTCGGTGGGCAGGAGGTTCCAAAGGGCCGGGGCGGACACGGAGAAGGCTCTCCTCCTGGTACAGGCGAGATGCGTCTCTCTCGCCGAAGGGACAACAAGGGAGCCTCTCCGATCCGCCCTGGTGGGACGGACAGATGTTCTTGGGGTGATTAGCCAGCACAAGGTGCCTGGTGCCTGGTGCCTGGATTATGGCGGATTGTGGTTCAAAAATACCACAATCTTTGAGAAGGTTCTTTCTGTGTACTTGTATTATTTCTATATTCTGCATTTTAAAAATATATATTGGGAATTTGCATGGACAACTTGGGTTTTGGTTTGTCACCCCATCCCCACCCCAGCAAACACAGTGATTCAAGCTTTTACTACTCAAAGCACTGCTTGGAAAGACTCTGAAGATTTTAATAGGCTATTGTGCAGGTAAAGTGACAAGGAGGAGAATCATTTATGGCCTCTTTAGTTGATGGAATAAAATATGTGGTATAAGTGACAAATAATTAAATTAATTCTTGGCCAAATGGAGGGGATTGCTCACTGAGACCTATGCAATTATACTTGTTACTGTATTTGCATTATGTCCTGTCTACGTGTTTTTACCTGCAAACGTTTAACTTAATCTCTCTTATTATAATTTACATCATTATTACCAGCATCATCATATCATCATCATATTTTTATGTCACCTTTGCACCATACAGGTTCTCAAGAGAGCTTCCAAAACACAATTAAGGCATAAAAGAAAAAATTTATCCACTTTCATCAGAGCAAGTGAACTGTACCTTATGATACATAGCCATGCTTGTTTATCTGTGGCCCTCCTGGGAAGAATTGCGCTGAAACTGTATTAACTTGACTGTTTTCAAATGATCAAGCTGACTCAGTATAATATATTCTTCTGCAAACATATAAAATGCTGCCACAGGAGACAAACAACAAACAAACATATTTTACTTAACATTGTAGAACTGTAATATTCTGTTTATCTGAGTAAGATTGTTCAGCCTCCATTGGTTCAGCCTCCCATTTCCCTCAATGCTCATTTTCATGGAACCCATTTCCCTTCTTCAGTTCTTAGTGCTTCCCACCAAAAATAGACAATGTGGATGGCACCTCCTGCTGTCTACACACTGAACCACATATTTGAACTATGTGTCCATTCTTATGTGACAGTACTAATGTAAAGCTAAGGGTAAAGGTTGTCCTTGCTCAAAAGCCAGTTGTATCTGATTCTAGGTTTCAGTGCTCATCTCTGTTTACAGCCAAAGAGCCAGTGCTATCTGCGTCTACAGACATTTCCATGGACACGTGTAGGGAGGCTTAAATACAGTGCTATGGGACATAAAATCAGTGCTAAGGCACAAATGACTAGTTCTGCAGTTTACTGAACAACTATTATTACTTGATCCTTCGGGTTAAATTCCCTCTCACTGCTTAGTCACTTTGGTACCAGAAGTCATAAGAGAGCACATTGGCTTCTTAGCATTGCAGATTTATTTAGATTGCCCATGCTCAATGGCATCTCAGTTAACTTGGGTTTGCTTCCTGAGGGGTCTTTGATTTACTTGTAACTCAATCAAATATCTCATAGATCACCAACACGATCAAAATGGAATTCCTATCTCCAGGAGATGTGGAAAGGTTGATTCTGCCTATATGTTAAAATATTAACTACATCATATTCATTTACTTGATGTGTTGAAATTCTTGTGCCACACTGCTCATGCATGCTAATTATTATTTTATTTTAAAGAACAAAGTAAACAATAAGGCACTCTCCTGCCCTGCTGTTGTTATTCCATGAGCTGGTAGTGTTTTGAAATACTTGATGTGAAATCTCTTTTTCTCTCTCTTATCATTTACATATTACTTTTCTACACCTTACTGTGGAAAAACTTGCTGTGAAATCTGCCTCTTAACACCACTTTTTCTTCCTTGCACTTCATGGGAAGGTCTTTTCCTTTCTCTTTACCCAACTGCAGTTCATCACGGCTGGAGATTCATGACCCTCCTTCCACTCACAGGCATTTTTTATTTATTTACAAAAAGTGAGTGCTGAAGTGTTTGTGAGAGAAGTACAGGCATGCATGATGTGTAAACATTGAAACAAATTGAAGAAGGAAGGTGAAAAACATATTTTGGCAATGGGACCAATTTTATTTGCCTTTTCTATGTGTCTTACAATCTTATATATTGGTATAGGAACAACTGATAATGCCTATATCTCTCATAGGAGTGAGTAGGAATAGCAAAAATAAGCAAACAGCAAACACTATTTGGAAAACTACAGAAAAAGCCAAAAGAGGAAATATCATCTCCATCAGTTATTCTAGAACACCTGTACTCTAGACATGTGGCACGAGAAAAGATGACTATTGGGAGATCCAGAATTAGGGGGGGGGGGGAAATAAAGTATTTCCTATAGTGCCTAGAAACAACTGTGAATGTTGTTACTACCAGTGTGATGATGACTATCAGCTTAGACTATTGGTCCCCAACCTTTTTTGGCCCTACCACACCTAAGCATCTCTAAAATCCTGATCACCCCCCCCCCACACACACACACACACACACACACGACCTATAATTCTTATTATTCAAACTGTGAACTCCTATTCACATGGAGGAAACCTAAAAGGCCATTAACTATTAATAATTATTTCTTGAATTGCCCTCTTTAAAAATCAAGTTGCTCCTCCCGCCCAGTGTGGCGTGTGCCAAAAAAAGGTTGGGAACCATGGGATTAGATAAATGCATAGAGGATAAGGTTATCAAAGGCAAAAAGTAGAATGGCTCTACTACAGTGTCACTCGGTACAGTAACCTTTGAATACTAGTTGCTAGGAATAACAATAAGAATGGCTATTTTTTTATAACCTAATTTTCCTAATCTCCTTTTTTTTTTCATTTCTCTAGTAACAAAGTAACAATAGGACTTTTATGTTTTAATGAGTTAGTTAGCTGTGCAGGGCCCTTTACACTTAAAAATGCATTCCTACTATCACTAGTGTAGTGTTGATTTCAGCAGCCCGGGGCATAAACCAAATTTGCCTCCCCCTGGTGGATGCTGGCTCCCACTCCCACTAGGGCTTCTGGGAATTATAGTCCAAGAACACCCATAGCCCAAAAAGTTAAAATATACCATCATTATCATGCATACAGTTAATCTCCTTTATTCATCCTACATAGAAATAAAATTAATAAGTTGGTGAGAATTTTATTTATTTTATAATAATTTAATTATAGGAGTTATATCCCACTTTTAGTGCTAAGGCACTACTCATGGTGGTAAACACCAAATACACATGAGATATATATGAAAGTAAACCAGGAAACAAGACATGGTAATAGACATTACAAACTTTATAGTAAACCCCAAGTGAAACCAGATGACAAAGAATAGAAATATACAAATGAACAATTTATAATATTATAAAATCAATCAGAAAACAGAAAAATCCTGAATTGTAATCTCTTTTACTTTGTACTGCCTGAGGCAACATATATGATATTGTGTACAAAAGCCAAGTGGACTAGCAGTTGAACCATACTTCAACAGTGGTAGTGGAACAGGGCCTTCACCAAATCTCAGGACAGCAGACTAGTTTAGTGGGTAAAAGGCAGGTTATGTGGCACAAAAAGCTCTGTTTTCTAAGTGGGAAGAGTGACTGGGGCCTGCCATAAGTGCCCCCTTCCCCAGCACTCAGCTCCTGAGATGTTTGTTTCTGTCTGGCCAGTGATATGGTCAGTCATAGGAGCAAATTCCATCATCAATCCTTTCTTTACAGGAGGACTAAGATTCAGTCCCAAAATATCTCTACCTATCAAATAGTTTGGGCACTCAACTTTCATCTGTGGCAATTTCCCCCTTGGGCTGTGCATACCCGGTGCAGATGTGGAAGCCACTGCAGGGCCTTGAATTGTATCCTAATTTTGGCTGGGATGGTTCATGACATCTGATTTAGTTTCAGCCTGGGATGTGAGTCAATTTGTAAGCCTCCTAATGACTCCTATTGGAAAGCATAAAGGGTTGTAACTTTATTTGTTTGTTTGTTTGTTTGTTTGCTTTTGCACTGATGTTTATGAAGTTGGGAGACATGATAAACCTAAACAGATGAATAAGCCCACCAGATTTCATGTAGCAAGCCCTCTAAAAGGTAAAAGTCTCCTTTGCTTAAAAGCCAGGCATTTCCAACTCTAGGGGGGCAGTGATCATCTCCATTTACAGCCGAAGAGCCTACATCTACAGACATTTCCATGGCCATGTGACAGGCATGAATGGACACTGGAGTACACAGAATGCTATTACCTTTCCCACCTAAGTGGTACCTATTTATCTACTTGCAATGTTTTGTTTTTGAATTGTTAGGTTGACAGGAGAAGTAAGAGATGATGGGAGCTCACTCTGTCATGCAGCAGTTGGGTCTCTATTGACCTGCCGACCTTCCAGTTGTCAAGCTCAGTGTCTTAATCACTAAGACACTGTAGCCAGCTAGACTACTAGGCATTTCTAAATTCTGCTTTTCTCAAAAAAAAAAGGAAGGAAGAAAATGAAGGGGAAACAGAAAGAAAAAAGACTGAAGTGGTTTGTGCCTCATCCAATTCAATTTCTACTTTGGACATAGGCTGATTTGTAAATTTGTTTTGCTTTGCCTCAGAAAAGGATCTGGCCATTGTGCTTCCATCATGGATCTCATACAAATTGCTCTAAGTGAGGCTGATTTGGTTCAGAATTTGTGATTCACCTGAATCTGGTGTAGAGCCCTTCATTCTTATACTGTGAGGGATGAAGATGTGTCCCATGGTGCTCCTGCATGCTGATCTCATAAGATGTGGCTGAGGCACAGTTCACACATTGAACATCAGTGCTTTTAACAGTAGCCCTTTTAAAACAAGAAAAGCTTATGGCCATGAAGATAACTGAAAGCAGGAAATAAATTTTCAAAGTCCTAAACCTTCTTTAAGTTGCTTTGTCACAAATCAATCCACTTACCAAGACTGTAGTTTTCCATGGGCTTTAAATGGTCTCATAAACATGCCTTTGAAATACAGTAAAATTTTACAGAACCCTCATTTTACAGAAGCCCCGTTTTACAGAAGGTTTTTTTTTTTTTTTGCTGAGAACATGTCCTGTTTTACAGAAAAACTCTGTTTTACAGAATACGATTTCCCAGAGCACATTGTGCCTGGTGGGCTATAAAAGACCACCCACAGCCATTCGGGGTCCTGTGGGTGGCAGTAGAGTTGTCTGAAGAGGAGTTATAATAGTTTTATTATTATTATTATTATTTGTGCCCCCCCATGAGTTCTTATGGGAATGCCTCATTTTACATGGAAAAAATCAAGTTAAGGAAAAAGCTACGGAATGGACTTTTCCATAAAATGCGGTTTTACTGTAGAGTTGATGCACCCGGAGTAGAGTTATATGGAGCTGAGAAATGCTAATCTAATGGGTCAAGTGGTTTTTTCTTCCAACCCTTCCCCACTCTTTATCTCCCTCATGGGAATTGGCTTCCTTTGTTTCTGTTTATGGTCTACTGGTGTACATGTGGGTATTTTCATGCCTTTCTTAAAATCCCCACAACTGAGTTGTATAACTGATATATACTAGAGTGTGGTTTTATTTTAAAGAAAAGTTGCTAGAACCTTTAAATTTTCTTCTTATGTGGAAACATCAGGAGAAGCAAGCTTTAGATGCTGACAGTTCACCTTGAGTGACAGGAAACTATGGCCGGAGATGTTCAGTAGGTTTAATTACTGCAGTGGGAAGCCAATACATAATAGAATGTCATATCGTTTCTTTCCAATCTCTGAGGAATAGGGTACAGTATTTTTATACCTTTATCATAATGGGATATTTCTTTGTCTTTTCTCTCCAGATTTCTCTGCTTTGTATAAAAGTGACTTATATCTCTAGGCATTAGAAAAGGTTTATTTGGCAGGGATCACAGATTTCTGCCTTCTGTTCTTTAACACCTGCAGACCTGAAAGAAACAACTAGTCAGTATAATAACTGAGGTTTCTAGAGCCAAGTTATGTTTCTGTGCTTTTCTTTTTGGTGTGTGAACATGAACAACAACCCTCCTTCCTCCTCAGTCTTTTTAACTTCAACAGATGCTTTGAGTTTCAAATTCTGTATATATTATCCTTTTCTTGCTTCATCTTAATACTGGGAACCAATCATATCACATTGAGATCAATGCAGCCTAGGGGTAATTTAAAGACAAATCAAGTATTTTTTTCAGTTTTATTACTAGTGCATTTCTCTTTCATTTTTTAGCCAGTTACTCTCTGATTATGTGGTAAATAGCCCTTATGAAGCAAGTCTTTTTTCTGTAGCGTCTTATCATATGTTGCACAACATTATTATGGACAGCCTAGTGAAAGGTCAAATATTGAAGATGAAGTTAAAGTACTTTGGACATCAAATAAGAAGAGAGGATTCACTTAAGAAGGCCTTGATGCTGGGAAAGGTTGAGGGCAAAAGAAGAAGGGGCGGCAGAGAATGAGATGCCTAGATGGCATTGTTGATGAAATGGGCACAAAGCTGGGTGAGTTGAGGAGGATGGTGAAGGATAGGGGTTCCTGGTGTGCGGTGGTCCATGGGGTCATGAAGGGTTGGAATCGACTGGTGGTAAATGACTTGACTCCCTAAAGGGACCAAAGGTTACAGGCAGATGAGCCCTTTAGGTGGGGTGATGGTCCCCTCAGTGGAGGAAATGCCACTGGAAATCGTCATATTGGGCCCAACAGCAAAATGAATGGAGAAGGAACCACTTTCTGATCCATATCCTCAAGGCTGCGACAGTCCATGCAGTTAAATCCTGCATGTCTCATTTCATATGTGCTGCAGGAGATGGCTCCATGATCACAGTGTGTGGGTCACTACACGGCAAGCTGGGATCCACCTTAAACAAGTTTGTGCCAATGGTATTTTTCCTGCTTCTCTTTGAGGGTGAAGATGACCCAAAGCCAGCTGCCCTCCAAGACCAGGCCAGCTGGTGCCCTGGGGCAGGAAAAATATATACTTGGATCAAGTTGCAGCTGATGACAACATATTTTGCAATAAACACTGTGGTCTCTGTGGCCATAATAACACATTCAAGAAGCAGAAGACTAACCCTCTGATCTACCAAAGCTGCCCATGGCAATCAAATAGTTAATTATGTAAATGTTAGCTCATACCCCAGATACTATAGCCTTGTGTCCTTTTCTCCTTCTGTGGTTTCTGTACCTCTTGCTTGGAGGACAAAAGAGCCAATAAAATGATGAACTTCGGCACTGCCAATTTCCTCTTAAACATGCAGTCATTCATATTGCTAATGGGTTACTGTTTGTGTCACTGTTCCAGGAAGGCTTGCCAACATTTGATACATGGCCTCTGTAGCTGTGCCTTTGACAGCAGTTTAATCTTCAGCAGTTATCAGGTGATAATAATTCGATGCAGTAGAAAGAGCTTTATCTGATTATTTCAGATAATCAGTCAGGGCCATTTGAAGCAGGGGAAGAGTCCAGATTTGTGGGTTTTTTTAATGGTCACCTGGCAATCAGTAAACCCAAGAGCAGCCAAAGTTCATTGGTTCAAGTGCCTCTAAGAGTCACCAACAAACCTGTGGCTGGAAGAATACCCCTTCCCACAGACATTAAAAAACAAGCTGCCTTTTGCATTGAGTTGCTTCTTTTGAGATGCATGATAGACAAAGTTTTAGAGGTACAGCTTTTCCTAGCATGTATAAAGTGACAGGGAAACCTACCCCAACAAAGTGTAGTTTTGCCTGTTTCAAACACATGCATTGCACAGCTACTAGGAGCATTTATTATTCATTAGTAGCTTGAATTTTACTAATGCACATTGACATTCCCAAGCCCATATGAAAAAGGAGTAGTGCTGGCAGTGGTGGGATGTCAAACATTTTACTACCCCACCATGACATCATCACAGTGTGGGCAGAGCTAACGTCATGGGCGGAACCTATGTCATGACATCATGATGTTGTGGGCTGGGCCAAAGAAAACAAATTAAAAAATAATAAAAATAAAATAAAAATAAGCACACACACACACACACACACACACACCCTTCAACCCACCTACCCACCCACCCACAACACAAACCTGTAAATAAATAAATTAAATTAAATTAATAAATAAATAATGCATTAAAATACACCCAAACACCCACCCACCCATAACACAAATCAACCAGAGCTTTTAAACCAGAGCTTAAAGCTTATTCTGGCTAATCTTTCTCACACTAGGTCAGATGGAAGGAACTACAGAATGAACTCACCACAAGATGGCTTCATTTGGGCACTTTTCAACTTTTCAACAGTTAAAGAAATTAGGTACTAAGTCTTTGCCTAACCAGTTATCTTGGATATCTAGGGGAGCAGGCTATAGGGAGCTTCAGGTTAGCAGCTTCCCTTCCTCCTCCCCTCTTGGGAGGACAGCAAGGAGGCTGTGCATACGCGCCAAGCACTGTAGGCATGCATGCACACCAAGTGCTTGGCGCGCATGTGCAGTGGAGGAACCAGTGAAAAGGTAAGCCCCGAAGGTGGTTCCCCCCCATAGCTCAACCAGTTCTCTAGGACACTGGGAAAAGTTACTACCGGTTCTGGAGAACTGGTGAGAACCTGTTACATCCCATCACTGAGTGCTGGGCATCGTGTTAGCACCCCGGCCCTGTAAAACCCACTTGCTGAAGAAACTACAAGGAACTTCATTGCCCAATATGCTGTAATGGTGGAAGCAGGCATCACACAGCATAAGGATCTACTACTACTAGATTAGGGCTTCAACCCTGTAAATGCTTATCTGGTATTATGCTCCAAAGAAGTCAGCAGGACAAATTGCTAGGGAGGTATACATAGGATTGTATTTGGACTAAGATGAAGTACCCACATACAGTATTGTGCAAAAAGTCTTAGGCCACCACCAGCTGGAGAAAATTCAATGAATTATTTGGGAGGATATAATTCAGAACCCCCTAATTGCAAACTTTACCAAACCTGAAGAGAGTTGAGAGGAGGGTCATTAGAAGACTCTCTCCAATCTTGGTATGTCTAGGTGGTTTGGGGGATGAGTTATGTTTTCCACCCCAAGCCACTCATTGCATTTTTCCCAGACCAGCTGATATTGGTCTAAGACTTGGAGGACAGTATTATATGTGATACTCACACTCAACATATTTGCTGTGGGATTAACACAAGATTTAGTTACAGTAATTCAAATATATAGAACTCACTATATTCATTCTGAAGCATTCCTGGTGCTCTGAACAACAGGGAAATCAGGTTTGCTGGGCTGGATAGATGTAACTAAAATTATCTAGCAGGCAAAAGGTTGGACAAAGGTGGACTGCAGTTGCTTTCCTTTCACTTCAATTGCAGAGACATTGTAACTACTCTTGACTGTTTTACTAGAAAATACAGACTTTGTTACACCCATATAAAAAGTTTTCAAGTAGTCAGCTTGTTATCTGAATTCAGTTTCCGGAAGATTTGTGCATGCATTTATCAGAGGCCCTTGTATAGGTCCTTGTTTTTTGAAAGCCAAATGACCAATTGTGGGGGGGATTGCGAACCCCGATTTATTTGTTAAGTGAGTTTTTGGTTGGTTTTATTTGTTAAGCAAAGCGAACATTCAGAGAAAATTCTGCTTTTTAAGCGAGGTGTGACTGTGTGTGTGTGTGGGGGGGGCACAGTGATCTGAAACCACAGAATTTAGACATTAACCCTGTGCCATGGTCAGATCACTATCTGGTGACTCTAGACTTTCTGGGGATGAGGCTTCACCGCAGGGAGGTAGGGCCAGTTAAATGGGCCTGCCCCTGGTGACTAATGGATCCACAAGGATTCCAGAGGGAACTGGGGTGTTTTCCTCTTGACCTGCAATGCAATTCATCTGAGGCTCTTGTCAACTCATGGAACGAGAGAGTAACGGCAGCCTTGGACGTGATCGCTCCACTATGGCCTCTCCGTGCCCGTGGGCATTGACCATCCCCTTGGTTCACAGAAGAGCTGAGGGAGCTCAAACCGGCAAAGAGATGCCAAGAGCACCTCTGGGTGAAGACCCGAAGTGAGTCTGATCGAACACTTGTTAGAGCTGCCATTAAAGCCTACCTAGTGGCGATGGGGGCAGTGAAACAACAATATTTCTCTGCCCTTATTGCTTCCGTGGATAATCGCCCAGTGACCTTGTTCCGGGTATCCAGGTCACTCCTTGGTAGATGGGGCTCTAGCCCTGGTTGGCAGGGATTGGGTGAGGCTTTTGCTGATTATCTGGTGGAGAAAATCACTCAGATTCGCTTGAAGTTTAATCCCAGCATGGAAGATATAGAGCTGGGGTTGACCAGAGTGCAGTCTGGCCATGTTATCTGGGATCGGTTCGATCCAGTTGGCCCTGAGGAAGTGGTTAGGCTTCTTGGATCTGTTCACGCCACTGCCTGTGAATTGGATCCATGCCCTGCCTGGCTAGTCAAGGCATCTAAGGCTGTGTCAGGTGGTTGGGTCGAGGCAATTATAAATTCATCTCTGCAGGAGGGGTTTTTTACAGCACCCTTAAAACATGCTTTGGTGCGTCCCCTCCTGAAAAAGTCATCCCTCGACCCTACGGTACTTACCAACTACCAACTGGTATCCAACCTATCCTTTTTGGATAAGGTCTTGGAGAAGGCAGTGGCATGGCAGCTACAGGAAGTCCTGGATGAAGCGGATTATCTGGACCCTTTCCAGTCAGGATTCAGGCCCAAATATGGTACTAAAACTGCATTGGTCGCTTTGGTGGATGATCTCAGGTGAGAACGAGATAGAGGTAATCCGTCCGTCCTGACTCTTCTTGACCTCTCAGCGGCTTTCGATACTGTCGACCATGGTATCCTTCTGGGAAGTCTCCAAGGATTGGGGATCCAGGGCACTGTGTTGGCCTGGTTTTCCTCATTTCTGAGGTGCCAACCCAGTCGGTATGGCTGGAAAGTGAGAGGTCCAGCCCTAGGCCCCTGCAATATGGGATGCCTCAGGGCTCTCGCCTCTCCTATTTAACATCTACACGAAGCCACTGGGTGAGATCATCCGTTCCCACGGGGTGAGGTATCACCAATACACAGATGACACCCAGTTGTATATCTCAGCCTGTGGAGATCCAATTGATGCAGTAGAAGTCCTATCCAGGTGCCTGGAGACTGTCAGGGTCTGGATGGGGGACAGCGGGCTACAACTGAATCCTGGCAAGACTGAGTGGCTATGGGTAAGGGGTCCTGCGCTATCTCGGGAGTTGCCATCTTTGCTTCTAGATGGGGCAGCTTTGCCCCAAACAGACTCGGTGCATAATCTGGGGGTCCTCTTGGACTCGCGACTACTGCTCGAAGAGCAGGTGGCAGTCATGGCCAGGAGGGCTTTTGCACAACTTCGTGTAATACGCCAGCTACGCCCGCTCCTAGATCGGGACTCCTTGCTCATGATCACACATGCTTTGGTCACCTCCAGACTTAATTACTGTAATACGCTCTACATGGGGCTGCCCTTGGTGACCATTCGGAGGCTGCAGCTGGTCCAGAATGCAGCTGCTTGTGTAGTGATGGGGTGCGGGTGTTATGCTCGTGCCTCACCGCTTCTTCAGGAGCTGCACTGGTTGCCAGTATGTCTCCGGGTGCAATTCAAGGTGCTGGTCATTACCTTTAAAGCCCTACATGATAGTGGGCCAGGATACTTAAGAGACTGCATCACCCCAAGAACATCTGTCCATCCCACCAGGGCAGATCGGAGAGGCTCTCTTATCATTCCATCAGCTAGAGAGGCGCATCTCTCTAGCACCAGAAGGAGGGCCTTCTCCGTGTCTGCCCCTGCCCTTTGGAACCTCCTGCCAACTGAGTTACGTCTACAGACAGAGCTCCTGCCCTTTCAGAAGGGCCTAAAAACCTGGCTGGCAGGGCAGGTGTGGGGCTTCAGTAATATGGGGTCCCATGTTGGGTGGCTGATCTGATGGGACAGCCACCCCTCTCTCGCTCTTTTAAACTTTCTAAACTTTTTTAAACCTTTTAACCTTTTAAATCTTTTAGATTTTTGTAAATTTATAGTTTAATTTTTAATTGATTTTTAAGTGACTTTGAACCTTAAGGTTTTAATTTCTGAATTTGTAGGGGGATTGTTTAATTGTTTTGCATTTATTGTGTATAGTCTTTCCCCTTTTCTGTAAGCCGCCTAGAGTCAGGTTTGCCTGATTGGGGCGGGATAATAAATCTAAATAAATAAATAAATATAAAAGAGGTCAGTAAATTATTTGTTTTCTAGAAGTGGACTTCACATAGTCATCCTTTGAACTGTCAAGGCTTTCTGAATCCTGGGTTGGGAAGGAAGGATGCATCTCTCTCTCTCTCTCTCTCTCTCACACACACACACACACACACACTCATAGCTCCCTGTTTGTTGTAGTTCTCTCAACTCTAGTCTCTGCTCATTTGTAAGCATGAAGACTACTCTTTGTTTCATGGCTGTCCTCTGCAGCTGCAGTTTCTCAATGATCTGACACCTTATTTCTCTAGCAGCTTTTACTGCACTCAAATCTTTAAATTCATTTTCCTCCCATTTGAGATTTTAAAAAACTAAACAAAACCAAAATCAGCCTATAATATTATGCTGCCATAAGTTAAGAAAACATACACTTGTTAAAATCCCTTGTCTATATTAATATTCCAGACAGAGGAATTCACAGCCTTCCGGTATCATTCATGTTTTATAATGTAGAAGGCACTACACAAAAATATGGTGGAATATTAGCTATTTTCTAAGTTATTTTGCACTCAGACAATCCAATTAACACTGTAATTCAAACTTGCTCACAATATTGCAAGTAAAAGACAGAGCATTTATACCCCCCTTTAAATTCCACATAAAGCATTCACCTTAACAGAAATTCCCCCAATAGCCTCATTGTGTTCCACATTATCTCACTTATTACCACCTTTTTATAGGCTCCCAGTCATTTTCACCATTCCCAAGCCCTATAATTTTTTGTAATGTTTTGCTTAGGACCATGCAGTAATATAGCAAATGAAAATTCCATTATCTAAAAGGAAGTACTACGTTTCTGGCTGATTTTCTTTCTGTCTTCGGAGTCCTTGAGGTAGAGACACTCACTACAGTCTTAAAATGTGCAAGAACAGCCTATGGTGGCAAAGGACACTCTCCCCTTAGGCTTTTACATGATTCTCTTACATTTTCTTGAAATGCAAATAAAGAACATCAATCATGCACAGGCAATTATTTGACAGTTGCTTTGAAATGGAAAGTTGCACGCCTAACTTCTCTTAAAGGGAATTTACAGTGGAAATGCAAACCCATATCCACACACTGACTGAGGAAAGAGGCAATTTCCAACACAAAGAATCTAAAATGGAATCTAGGATATTGAACTCTCTAACTATTCCTTCATAACAATATCTGCTGAGGGGAGGCATATAAATGCTGGGTGGAGGTTAATACCTGTAGCTAGCTACTGGTGGGTTTACAGATGGTGTGGGCTTCATAAACTTCTTTCCTTCCTTTACGTGCTCAGGATTAGTTAATTTTCAATTCACCTTGGATAACTGTACTAGAAAAGTGCTCAGCATTAGAGACCCATCTTTAGATGCTGGAGCAGCCATTCTTTACATTTCAATGGAGGTGTTTTTTTTTTTTTTTTTTTTGAGAAAATGTAATAAGATTACAGACCAGCAAGCTCTCTGTGACTCTTTTGTCTCATGTGATAAAGAACTATGCCAGATACACTTCTGGGACAAAGGAGACATTCTAGAACATCCTCCCCCACCTTGCTATCCTCCAGATTAATCAAACTATTGCTCACTGGCCAACACAAAAAATATTCTAGAGCAGAGGTCCTCAACCTTTTTAAGCTGGAGGTTGGATCATGCTTCCTCAGACTGTTGAGGGGCCGCCCCTGCCGCTGACCACCAGAGCCCACCAAACACAACCCAAAGCCTTCCCCCTCACTTCCCACCACACAGCTCTCCTGCTTACCGGCCTAGAGGAGCTCTGTCGTGTGGGTGAAGGTAACACCCCCATGTCTACCGGAAATGCACCCGCAGTCACTTCTGCTTCCGCTGCTGCTGCCACCTCATTCCTTGTCTCCTTTGCTTGGCTTGGTGTGTCCCTAATGGTGTTCTGTAGCAGGGCAGATGTTGCAAGCCTTACAACACCCACCCTGCTACAGAGTGCCATTAGGGGCACATAAAGCCAAGTGGAGGAGACAAGGATTGAGGTGGCAGCGGAAGCAGAAGTGACGGCTAGAGCAAGGGCATGGGCTGGATGATTTGTTGCTGTGGTCCTGATCTGGCCGTGGGAAGTAGGTTGAGGATCCCTGTTCTAGAGTTAGGGTATAAAAGGATACTTCAAAAATATTCTTTGTCGGCAATGCTGAACATGAGTCATTTGCTTGAAGCAATAATATGTGAGGGACATCTAGAAGTGAAGGTAGAACAAAACTACAATGTAATTAAAATGCTGGACAAAAAACATTTCTTCCCTATTGCATTTGAGTGCCCCCCCCCAGCTAATTTCCCCAACTGACATTGTTTCTCAAGAATTTTTATCCACCTATTCTCATTTCCATATTGCTTGCATCATTGTCTTGCTCTGCCTCTATTTTAAAAGAAAATTTAAAATCTGTTTTCATTCTCTTGCTTTTCAATAGAATGTAGATAGTAGACTAACCCTATTCAGACACATGGAACATTTGAAGAATTTAATTTTTTATCTTTTAACTTTTTTTCTTGTGGCAATGCACTCTCAAATATAAAGGTACAGAGTAGACTAACAATAAGAAATGTAATTTGTTGTTGTGGATGTACTGTTTCTAAGTGAACTCTTATAATTTTCAATACAGTATCTACTCACAACAGAAATACACAACAAAGCATTTGTTAAAGTTAGTATGATTGAGGAAAGGTGAAACAAAAAAAATGTGGAAAATGTGTGCTCCACACAAAAGTGGTACTAGGTAACACCTTGTAAAAGACAAACCTTTCATTCAGAAAATGATGCTATCATTTAATTTTTACTAGAATTAAGTAAAGGTAAAGGTTTCCCTTGCTCAAAAACCAGTCATATCCTACTCTAGGGGTCAGTGCTAATCTCTGTTTCAAAGCTGAAAAGCCAGTGTTGTCTGCTTCTGCAGACGTTTCTGTGGTCATGTGGCAAGCATGATTAGACACTGGTGCGCACGGAACACTGTTACCTTAGCATGCAATTTATTTCAATTTATCATTTGTTGTTTCATTGTATACTTACTACTCTTGAAAAAGGTCCATAAATATTGCTGCAGTACACTTCTTACAAACAAAACATATTAAAACAAAAAGCACCACCACCAATGGTTAAGACACTAAACATGCTGGAAGGTCAGAGTTCAATTCCCAGGTACTGTATGACTGAGTGAGTTCCCATCTCTGTCCCAGCTCTTGCCAAACTAGCAATTTGAAAGCAAGAAATTGCAAGTAGATAAATAGGGACTACTTCATTGGGAAGGTAAACAGCATTTTGCGCACTCTGGTGTTGAGGCATGCCTGCCACATGTCCATGGAAACATCTGCAGACACAGACATAGCCGATCCTTTGGCTATAAAACAGAGATGAGCACTGAACCCTAGAGTTGGATACAACTGGCTTTCGAGCAAGGGTGACCTAAGACTCACTTACATGCATTTTCTTATTCTCTTTCCCCCTTGGATGTGATGTAGCATTAAGAATTCCACTTAGAAACAGTACATCCACATCAACAAATTACATTTCTTATTGTTAGTCTACTCTGTACCTTTATATTTGAGAGTGCATTGCCACAAGAACAAAAGCTAAAAGATAAAAAAAATTAAATTCTTCAAATGTTCCATGTGTTTGTTCTGAAACATATTTGATATTCCTGTAGCATATTGCTTATTTTTGTTTGGGAACAAATATATCCCACATAAAACTAGCAAGACTATATTGAAAAAACTCTATTACACCTGTGATGGATGCTAGACTTCTCTTTGCTGATCAACCAACCACATTGTTTTTAGTACTAACAAGAGTTTCAAAAGTCATCTGTGACCTGACATGTTGGCTAATGGATCTTGTAATAGGAAGAAAAGTCAAAAGGTACATTGGCCTTGCATGAGCCTAAGCAGAGAACCAAAGAAGTGCTAATCTGTATTTGCAATTGCCATTTGTCCTCTATTGTGAAAATCTGATGATGATTCCAAAATGTGCCATGGCAAAATCTGCTTCCAAAAGGAAAGCTGCTGTATATCTTGATGATAAAAACATTATTGAGCTATTTGGGCTTTCCTGCACTAAAGATTTGCTGGGTGGTAAGATGGAAGACATTGCAAGAAAACACAGAGCATTTGGGATGGAAAGTATCATTATCTGAATTCTCCATAAATTTTGTTGAGTATGGCAGGAGAAAGTTTCATTTAGTTTATTCCTAAATTTATCTGATGGCCAAAATCCTGTTGTGCAATTACAGAAAAGGCATAACTTTTTGTATCAAATTGCCATAAATTAAGAAACCTTTGTAGGAATTATCTATTGCATATTGAATTTTCTGATTGACATGCAACAGATAATGCCAACTGAAATTTCTTTAATCACATCCATTCACTGCTACAAACTATCCTTTTTGCATTAGTGTATGACAGGGTTTTGGCCAATGTATCTTTATTATAGGAATTCTTGGTAGGAATTCTTCTATTCCAAATTTGTGTCTTTCTATTGTTGCACTTTCAAGTTCCACCCCATTCTGATTTATTCAGAAAAGTTCATGAAATGAACTCTAAATCTTTGGAATTTGTTTAGTCGCTATCACCTAGTTCAAGGAGATGATTACTTGCTAGAACTATTTCTCTCCATCTTTTGTATATAGGCTTTTCAGAAGCATCTGGCTTCCTGACAATTCTGGGAAACAGATCACTCCATTAAAATACTTAGACAATCAGCACCTTTATCTATTTTAGCTGAATTGATTTTAGCTATATTTTAAATTTCCACAGCTTGAGCATGTACATGGAAACAAGTCAAAAAGCAAGGCTACATTGCGTAATAAAGTCAAAGGTTTTAGAGTTTGTGCTATAGACTAATTCACTGGCTACATGGTAATAGGTTAGGAATGGAGCAAACTGCTGTGGGAGAGAGACTGAATATATCAGGAGGCCAGACTAATGTTTTAGAATTCAACAAGGATCCACATCGATGAAAATATTAGATTGTATTCATTGTGGAAAAGGTCAGTTATTTGACAGTAGTTCTGAGGACAGTATCTGGAAGAGAAAAAAAGCTTTGAGAAAAATGCAGAATTGCTACTGAACTGAACCCCTATTTCATGCTGTGACTAGTCTTTCATTTCACCCAAGGGAGAATGCACCAAAGGCTGCACCATCAAACCTGGTTGTACTGTTCATCTTCAATTGTATATCTTTTTCACTGAGGAAGATGTCACACACTAGAGGTCATTGAAATATTTGAATTTATGGGGTCTTCCTTTTCTCTCTTTTGTGAGTGTGATGTAAATGCTTCACATGTAGCCACTGTCTGCTCCATACCCGTTGGATGAATGGGTAGGTAGAATACTGGTAAAGGAAACCCCACATATGATTATGGTCTCAGAATTCCAATGAAAAAGAAATTTCAGACTTAAATATTATTGTTAATCCAATATTTTACATATAACCAAGCATTTTCCTCATTTTCCCACTAAAAATAGCAATCACAGAAAATAGCACAGTATTTAAATATTTTAAAAATAAATATGAAGCAAGTTAGATGATAAAATCACCACAATAAACATAGCCATTTAAATAAACAGAATAATCAGAAGAAATTGATTAAAAGACAAGTTTGAACAGATCAGTGTTTCCTAACCTTTGGTTTTTGGACTCCAATTCCCAGAAGTCTAAGTCATTTCCCCAAAGCACTAATCAGTCAATGTACTGATTTTGGCTTCTGGGAATTGAAGTCCACCTGTGGAGCTTGTGGAAACCACTATAATAGATGTATCTTTACACACTTTCTAAAAGCAGCAAGAATGCAACCTGCTAGCAGCTGTGAGGGGCAGTGCAAATTCTGACTTCTTATAGGCATGTTTTTAATTCTTTGCATGTATGTGTTGCAATCAAAACATTGATTAATGGGGGCTTCTTGACACACACACACACAAATAAATAAATATGAAAATGTTTACTTATAACTTAATTTTTACATAATATTTATAAAGTTACAATATAGGTTCACAATTGAAGCTCCTGATAGTTCCTATCAAAGTTAACAAATCCTCAAACAAATCAGTTTCTTTCTTTCTGAAGAAGCCTGTGACAATTGATATTAAAAGGAGACCTATAAATTAGCAAGTTCTGCTGCAGTCATGGTCCAAGATGAAGTACATGATTTTTCTCACAGCAGCTAGACCATTTCAGAATGCTATCTATACACTAAGTATGCTCTAGAGGGCAAGAGTCAGTAAACTTGGCACTCCAGGTGTTCTTGAACTTCAGCCCTCTGAAACCCAAGTCAGTACACCTGCTGATAGGGGCTTCTGGGAATTGAAATCAAAGAACATCTGGAGAGCCAAGTTTGCTGACCCCTGCTCTAAGGTAAGAGTTAGAATCCTGTAGTTTTGCAGGAGTTGGTGTACTATAATTTCCATCACCATACTGGGTGGCATTATTTTGATGCTGCTAATAATACAACAGTGCAGCAAATGTCAGAAGAAATTGGAAAAATCTTTGTAAGCTTCTAGCAGTCTTCCCAATACTGAAGTCCATTAATACTTTGATTATATCTCCTATCCACTTCAATCAGTGAAACCAATTCCTGTTCTAGTTGAAGATAATGGGAGTTGTAATGTGAGATTAGGTGGGCACCCCCTGGGAGAAATTTGATATACATCATCCGCTGCCTCAAAGGCAATGAATAACCATAGTGTTTAAAAGATAGTTTTCTTCTTGCAAACATGATACATTTCAGTATAGTTTCTAGACAGAGCTACACTTTGGGAATCTTAGTATGGTTTTACTGTCTGAAAAGCAAGCAAGCAAGAAAACACTGCTTGCCAGTGGCAGCAGGACTGATAGTAGCAATTTTCAGATGTTAAAATCTCCTCTCCTACACATCTCCCATCCTGAGGCTCCCAAAGGCTCCCTTAGGTTAAAAGAGTACCTTAGAACCCAGGGGGTGAAGGAGAAAACTTTAAACTAAGGAGTAACATCCATTCATGGTTGATAATATCAGCCTTTAATCCCACAGAGCTGCACAACAGGATTCCAGCTATTATGTCTTACTATGAAATATGCTCGTTTTCTTGGCAATGATTCATTATCCAGTTATGTCCACATAACAAGCAATTAAACCATAAGAAAATACCATATGAGAGATTTCATGTTTTCTTTCTTATTATGAAGCTATTTATAAAGTATTCAGGTCTGGTCTATAGCTAAGAATCAAAAAATTCTGAAAGACTCCCCCCCCCTCCGCAACTACCCCTCCTCATAATACCATGTAGGATGTTCTTTGGAGTTGGCCAAGGAAATGAGTGGAGCAAGATGAAGTCTATAGTCAAGTGTGCCAAGTATCAGGTTACAGGATCTACTTTCCATGTAGATCAAAAGCCTATTTGTAAACTCACCCACCCACCCAGTGGTGAAATCCTCCACTGCGTAGATGAAGCATGGTGGGTCCTCCTGCTGTGTTTTGAGTAGGGGGGAAAAAGGCAATCAATGCAACAGGCTTTTTGTCAACCAAGCAGGAGGTTGACTATAGCTGTCCTTTTAGATTACATTAATGGATGCATATTATTCACCTGGAGGCCCAATATTATGCACATCATATAAATGTTATTTAAAGAGCAGCAGGTTTGCAAGTGTCACTGCTTATAACGCACAGTGGCAGCTCAGAAACTATGATGGAGGACAGGCATTCTCAAACTACAGCCCATGGGCCAAACCCAGCCCCCAACACCCTCACCAATCCCGGTAGTAGAATTAAAATGCTTTAGTCATGAAATGCCTATAAACATAGCTAGTTATTTCAAAATAGCCAACTTTAAAGCTAGTATTGGTAGTGGGCCAGGATACTTGAGAGACTGCATCACCCCAAGGAAATTTGCCCATCCCACTAGAACGGATCGAAGGGGCTCTTTAAAAATACCAACTGCTAGAGAGGCTCACCTCTCTAGCACTAGAAGAAGAGCCTTTTCAGTATCTGTTCCGGCCCTATGGAACCTCCTGCCAGTTGAACTGCATCTCCAGACAGAGCTGCTGCCCTTCAGGAAAGAGCTGAAAACCTGTCTGGCAGGGCAGGTGTGGGGAGGTAGAGAGGGAGCAACACCCCCCCCCCCCGGCTCATTCAGAGGAGGATCATTCATACTGTTAAAAGTGTTTAACTAGATTTTTCAATTGGTGTGGGTGGAAGGTAGTTTTTCAGTGTTTTTAGGAATTTTAAGGATTTCTAGAGTTTAAACTTTGGGGATTTTATGCAGTGATGGGATGATAAAAAATCTTATACCACTCCCTGACGTCACAGACGTCGTGGGTGTGGCCAACGTCATGACATCATGGGCGGAGACACCGTCATGACGTCATGACGTTGTGGGCGGAGCCTAAAAATAAAAAATTAATTTAAAAAATTAAAATAAAACACACACGTACACACGCACACACCCATCCACCCACCACAACACAAAACCATAAATAAATAAAAGAAAGATATAAAATAAAAATTAAATAAAAATACACCCACCCACCCAAACACCCACCAACCCACCCCAAACACAAACCCCTCACTTAAAAGTAAAACAATACAAAACAGTACTTACCCTTGGAAGCGACCGAGCTCCTGCAGGAGGAGGCGGCGCAGCTAGCCGGGCAGCCCAGGGCCTTCCGGCTGGAACCCTCAGCGGGCGGCCCTGGGCCTCGGCGCTCGGCAACGGCCACAGGAAGAGGAGGCATGCCTAGCCGGTTGCTGGCGACCGAGGCCGGTTAAAGGAGTACCCAAGCCAATGGGACGGAGGCGAGCAGCGATCACCAGCAAAAGGCTCGCCCTCCACCTGGGAAGTCCTGCACGCGCGCGCTGCCCACCTCCTCCCCCCCAGCCACCCAGCCAGCAGCCAGGGGCTCCCCGCTATGGCGCCACCCCCCCCCCCCCCGACGAGCGCCCAGTCTGACGGCAAGCTGGCTGGGTGGGTGGGTCGGCACCCCCCCCTGCCAGCCCGCCGCCAGAAGTTCGAAAAAGGTAAAGATCGCGGCTCGACTGCGGGGGTTAGCTGGGATCCCGAGGGTTTTCCCCATCGTCGCCTAACCCCCGCAGAGCTGCCCACGCGCACGCCCGAGGATTCGAAAGGGTATTCCTACCCTTTTGAATCCTCGGGCGTGCACGCGGACGGCTCTGCGGGGATTAGGCGAGGATGGGGGGAACCCTCGGGATCCCAGCTAACCCCCGCAGTCGAGCCGCGATCTTTACCTTTTTCGAACTTCTGGCGGCGGGCTGGCAGGGGGGGGTGCCCACTATTCAGCAGGGGAGGGAGCGCCTTCTGCCTGGGGGGGGGGCGAGCGGTGGGGGGGGGGGCAGCGAGCGGGGGCGGGGGCGGGCGGCGATTTTCTTCTTCGCCCCAGGCGGCTCAACGCTGCGCGACGCCACTGGCGCATGCGCACTGAATTGGAGCCATTTTGGCTCAAATTAAATTTTTTTTTTTTCTGCCGGTGAGGCGTCCGATCCGGACGCCTCAAAACCGATATTACCCTCCCGGAGACCCCTCCGGAAATCCTTATAACGGTTCTGTGGATCCGTTCAGAACCGGTAACATCCCATCACTGATTTTATGTATGTTGCCCAGAGTTGCACATTGATTGGGGCAGCTATACAAATTGAATGAATGAATAAATAAATAAATAAAACTTCACAATTGCTGTTGCTGATTTGATGGTTGTTATTTGTAATTCAGTCACATTTGACTTATGGTGACCCTGGAAAGGGTTTTTAAGATATGCTAGAAAGTTAAGGAATGGCTTTACAGCAAGGATCTATTCTCAGGTTTAATCCTGAGTCTAACCCACCACTCTATCCTCTGAAGCACACACAGGCTCTCACCTACTTTGTATGGAGAGGGCTAAGTCCTAGTAGTGACACATGGAAAACAGCTATGGCCTATTCATTTATATAGTGTCATATATCCTGCCTTTCCACTAAAGAAGAGCTCTCAAGGAGGTCACAGACATCATTAAAAAGAAGCCAATCAATAAATCTTTAACACTATTATAATAATCAACCCATCAATAAAATATTCATTGTCCAGAATCCTGTAAGGTTTGCACAATTTACCACAGCTAATTTCTGCTAACTGATGACATGTCAGAGTACTTCTGGGTTGGTGTCTTTGCAAATATCTGTTGTGTAATCAAGCATTGTGTGCAGGCATCAATTTGCCACAATTCAGTGTAGAAAGTTAACACAAAAATGTAAGGGAATACCAACAGGATTCTGACTAGTATTAAATTGTTCCACTACTTTTTTTCCTTACTGGAATTCTTAAATCAACAACCAGACCCTACCTCCTCAATTGAGGTGAAGAGATATCATTTTTATAGTATTTCAAAGGTACTATTTTGCTATCTGAATGTGCCAGGAAGACATTGATGGATGATGTTTGCCATTAGAGGGATATAAAGGCAGCAGTAGACTGATTTTAGGAAAAGGCATGGTGCCAACTTTGGTGTGTGGCTGTTCAGTGAAGTACAATACTCACAATTTGTTCAGGCAACACTTGGAGGCTGTGGTCTTGCTGAAATAAGATGTGAATATGACCATCAAATGTCAAGTACAGTAATCAACTTGCCAAGTACCTAAGTACAGGTACTTCCTTTTATAATACCCACATGTTTCTATTTAAATGAAATAGAAGGATTTATTTATTTATAATTTAAAGGGAGAACAAGTTAGATGACAGAGATTTATGGTGCCTTGAAAGAGGAAGCCTTAGGCATTTGCAGAACTTTATTCTGCTTTGTAGATTGAAAATTTATTTCTATTCAGTGAACATTTATTGCACTTTGGGGGGGAAATGGCACCATACCAAGGTCAAAGGATTTTTAGATATGGTTTTTCATTAATTTATAGTTTTGGATTGTATAATACTTATTTCATACCTAAATATTGAGAGTTAAATCTATGTTGCTCCTGAATATGTGTAGGTTAGTTTTTCCTGCCTTTAAACTGTATACACAAGCTGCAACCTAATCATATGAAATAGCTTGAAGGTTAAGCTTATTTAAATGCAAAATTTATATTTTAGATCAATACCCCAAAATCTATATGATATTTTTTAGTCCCAAGCAATAACTCATGAATGAATTTCTAGTCTTTTTATGGTCTAAAATTCAGTGTTTCCCAAACTATGTTCTGCAGAACACTGGTGGACTTCAATTCCCAGAAGCCAAAGCCAGTACACTGGCTGATCAGTGCTTTGGGGAATTTACTTAGGCTTCTGGGAAATGAAGTCCAAAAACCAAAGATTAGGAAACATTTCTAATCAATGTATGACATTTCTAATTGGTGACATTTTCTTCTATAGATCTAACTATAACCATACAGGGTAGGTGGGAAATGGCACAATGACACACACAATTTGCATCTGTGTTGTTATCAATAGTCTAAGGTTCCTGCACCAATTATTATTATTATTATTATTATTATTATTATTATTATTATTATTATTATTATTATTATTATTATTATTATTATTATTATTATTATTATTATTATTAAAAACAAACAGGCATCTTAATTTAATCACAAAATGAGAAATCGCCAGTTGATTCACACAATTTGCAACCCATGTCCAACCAATCACTATTTGAGGCCATTTATAAACAGAGCCATGCTGGGGAAAGAATTTACTTGGATGGGTGACCATGTGCCTCTACTCAAAACCCATACCTTAAAGGGAAACACCACCTCTGTAGTTTCCGCTTTGCTTCCTCTCACCAAGCTCCTATCTGCTCTGTGGGAGAAAGTCTGAAGCACTTCAGCAGCTTCGGCAGCTTCCCCTGAAACTACCAAAGTGCTTTGGATTTTCTCCCACAGAGCAGAACAGGAGCCTAGTGAGAGGAACTGAAGGGGAAACTGCTGAAGTGGTGTTTACTTTTAAGTTATGGGTTTTGAGCAGAGGCTCACGGCCACCCATCCTGGTAAATTATCTCCCCAGCACAGCCCTGTGTATACATATTTTCCATGTAGTTCCACTTTTATATATGCTGAAATGGACTTGATCCATGAAGGCTCACATTAAAATATAGCAGTTAGTTTTTAAGATGCCACAATGTTTTTGTCGTCCTTATTTTTGTTTTGTTTCTTATCTGATATGCCAGACTAAGGGGACTGCAGTGACTCAAGTCACTAAGATGCTGACTGAGAGGTGGAAGGTCAGCAGTTCGATTCCCGAGTACTGCAGGACGGAATGAGCTCCCGTCTCAGTCCCAGCTCCTGCCAACCTAGCAGTTCGAAAGCAAGAAATTGCAAGTACCAGTAGATAAATAGGGACCACTTTCGTGGGAAAGTAACAGCGTTCCATACGCTCCGGTGTCTAGTCATGCCTGCCACATGACCATTTATTATTTATTTATTATGAAACATCTACAGAAGCAGACAGCGCTGGCTCTTCGGCTTAGAAACAGAGATGAGCACTGATCCCTAGAGTCGGATACGACTGGCTTTTGAGCAAGGAAAACCTTTACCTTTACTATGCCAGACTAAAACTCTGAAAACTACAAGAAATGTGAAGAAATTCAGAAGCACAAGCACAACCATTGTTGTGAAAGGGTGCTTCATATCCTCCCTTTTTTCCTTCACTGTTTTTAAAAAAATTAAATCAAATTAAATATGAAAAGGGCACATTTCTGAGAGGTATCTAAGGAGGAAAAGTGAAAAATACTAGAAGGAGCAGTAGAAGAGTTAAAAGGTATTGACAAATGAGAAGCAGACTTTCCTCCCATTTATTTAGTACTAAAATCACAGAAAGAACAGTGGGATAATCAAATAAGGAGAATGATGGATGTGAAGTAAGTACACAGTACAAAATCCTAAATATAAACTGTTTCACAGTCAACACTTGAACAGATTCTATAGAACCAAACTCTTTTAAAATTAATTCCTTAAGAAAGTGTGTTAAGTGTGTGATTGTGATTGTGATTGTGAATTGATGGTTGTTGTGTGGGTTTTGAGTTGATAGATGATAGCAAAGTACAGCAAATGCTAGAACAGTACTGCTTTTGTAGTTCACAATTTGTCCAAGCTTTAAATATATCCTTAAGAGGGATGTACAGAAACTACCCTCAATCTAAATAAATGACATACAGATTGGAGACAGCCCATTCTGTACTCTTTAGCAAACATTCCTACTCACCCCATCCTTGAGTGTGTGAGACATTTGTGCATTTCTGGATATTTGGTTAAAAAATAAGCAAACAAACCATTCTCATGAGTAGGAAGCTAATGTTAATGGATACAACTTGGGAAAGGCTACAGAGAACTCAAATTATGTGGCTTCTCAATGCAAAGACCACACAACAATCATCATTCACACACATATACACACTCAATAACATTTCCATAAAACTCAGTTAATTAAGCTGAATGAGTGAACAAAGGCAAAGAATATTTCAAGGAAAGAATAACCTGCAGCTCTACAAAATGACTGGCATGTGTGCCAGAGGTGGCACTCGGAGCCCTCTGTGTGGGCACCCATGCGGTTGCCATAGCACAGAGTTTGCCTTGCCCCTCTGCCCAGCAGTCCAATGGGAGCACTTCTTCCCTCCCCTGTTGCCATCTTGGCACTTTGCAATAAATAAGTGGGTTTTGGGTTGCAGTTTGGGCACTCCGTCTCTAAAAGGTTTGCCATCACTGCCATATAGTGACCTCAATCTGAGCCCTCCCTGCCAGCTCAGTGGTTATAGTGTCCAGAAGAGATCTTGGGCTTTAAAAATATATATACTTAAATGGGGTGGAGAAAGTTGGCTCACCTATTATTCACTTTCTACTTTGGTACCAGCAATTCAATCTACTTATTACTCTTGATTGGGCATGTGCTTTTGCTTTGACATTTATTCAGTTTCTGAAGCGATCCAGGGGCATTTTCCCACTTGTGAAGTGATATAAAGTGCAGCACTCAATAGTATGCTAGAGACCTGGTATCTCTTAAGACTCAGTCCACCACGCTAATCACTGTGAACATCTGTCTTCTGCTGTGATTTGGAAGATTAATTTTTTCTTTAATTAATTTTCTATGATATTCATAGTAAACAGATTGTGATTTCCCCTCTTATTCAGAATTATCACTAAAGTGGCTCATCCAATGAACAATGCAATATTTCATCAGTGAATGGACAATAACAGTGTACTCTGTGTGTGTTACCTAGGTAATTAAATTATTTGACACAAGTTATTTGATTGATGTTGGTGCACACAGTTTATCAAGAAAATTAAAAGCTATACAGTATTATGAAACTTACCATTTTCAAGTCTGATCTGGGCAAAGAAACAACACATTAGAAATTATATAGTTTAGCTTGACTTGAGGCATCAGTGAACTTTTCCTTCTCAGATGCTATCCTTGACATGTCACAAATTTCTCATTTCTATTCCCCATGTAAGCAACTGTCACCATTTCACGATCATTTATTGACAAAACTACATGTTACAGACTTTAGCAAGCTCAAAAGTCACAACTGAGCTGATACTTATTATTGCTTTTTAAATCAAGCACAATACATCGATTAGTTGTAGATGAATCTGTGGTTAATAAACAAATTGTAACACCATGTTCCTTAGTTAATAGACTATCATTTTTTAGAAAATTCACAGAAACAATATGATGTTCAAATCAACATTCAGGCTACAAGTTGCATGACTGTTCTTCTCACTATAAAGGACTGGTAGTGCAGCTTTCATTTGAATTGCTTTGTTGTGCTTAAATTGTCAGCATTTCCATCAGATAATAGTGACTGGAATAATTGCCAAGAGTGCAATCTGAAAACTGTATCCTGCTGTTTTAAGCTTTAGTCTCTTTCATGTTTTTTTTTAAATAAGCTGAATGATAAATGCATAAGAAAATAACATTTACATACATAAATAAGTAAAGTAAAACAACCATCTTTAAGAGGAATTTGGAGAGCTGGGAAGTCATTGAGCTTTGTCTCTCACAGTATTCTTAGCCATTCTTTAAGATTAAAAATATTTGCCACATGGTGGAGGCAAAAAATGCAGTTCAACTCTACTCTGCATGGTAGTGATAACAAATTTTGGGATCCCACATGGTTATTTCAGTATGTCAGCTTAATCCCAGATAATCTCTTTATAATCAGTCTTCATCCCTTTAAGCAGATAGTTAAATTGTGTGCGTCAAAGTTGTTTTTCTTCCCCTCAGAGGGAGATGTTCTGTTTTGCAGTTTATGTACAATAAATGAAAGTGAACAGAAAAGGTGCAGTTGGAAAAGCAATGGACAGAACCAATTTGAATATATTTTAAAAATTATACTCATTCAGTTATCACATTCAGCCTTCCAAACCATGCAAGGGAGCATATCAGACCCAATAAACCTTCTGGTGGACTAATCAGACTTCACTGTTGCCACATCACTCATGATCTTGCCAATAAGGGCTTTACCCTTAATTCTGCCCAAATTGTTATCACCCAGGTACAGTAATACCTCATATAACATTAGTATCTAATAACACTAAAATCGCATAACATTAAGGAATCTGGGGGGAAGAATTGCATCAGATAACATTAAGATCCTATGGGATGCTTCAGATAACAACTGCTAAAGCCTGTGTGGTTACAATGTATCTCTATCGATCCCATAGAGGATCAGATAACACTAAAAATCATATAACACCAAGACTTGTGGAACCAGGTTTTAGTGTTATCTGAGGTTTTACTGTATATCGCAATGTCAGGGATGCTGGGTGGGGTGGTGTTGATCTGAAAAACCAATAGTAGCCATGATTCCCAGAGTATGCCCCTCTGATCAAACCACTGTAAGTCTGCCACCGACACAAGCTCCAAGTGTTTACCCAAAGTGTTCCCTTTGGCATGCTGATCACAAACATCTGAACTCACAACTTCTTCTGTGACATGGACCAACCTGGAAAACAAACCAAAGAATTGCCACCAAGAATTGCTCACTAAGACTTTGGCAGAGGGTGAACATAAGCTCTGAACCTGCTGGAGGGCCATCTTTCCACTCTTTTAATGTCCTCTGCCTCACAGCCCAATGTTGCCATTTTTGAGGCAGCCCCATATGGAAGGAGTGAGTACCAAAACTGACAGAGTGTTTAAGCAGCGGAGTGTGCTCCGGTCACGCCCTTGTCTTATGTGTTTGTGACTAGCAGAATGCGTGTCCAAGAAAACACAGGCATACAGTTCTTGCGAGACAAACTGAACAAAAATTTTACTCTCGAGGTGAGGTGCAAGCAGAAAAAACTATTTACAACAGTGGCAAAACATAACTGGCTTTTCTTCAGCAAAAACAGCAAGGAAATATTTACGCAAAGAGTCACAGAGTTCATAGAGAGTTCCAGCTTACTCTCTTCTGCTCACCTAGTGAGTGGAACACAAAGTCCTCGTTGGTTTTCTGGCAGATGCTTCCCCATCTTTGGAACAACTGTTAGGCACTATTCTCGTGTGCCTTCTCATGGAATGCACCCGCAACTCATTAGCATTTGAGTATCGTGTGAAACAAATGATTCTGTTCAAGTACCTGGTGGCACACAGCATCAGATATCCATCCATTTCTTATGGACATCTCCTGGCCATTGTACTTGATGTGTATAAATTGATGCCATGAAGTCTCACTCTTATATCTGACAAAGAGGACTTGATCTATGAAAGCTAGCATTAAAATGCAACAGCTAGTCTTTAAGATGCCACAATGGTGTTTTTTTGTCTTTTAGTTTTGTTTACTCTCTGGTATGATTTAATTTATGCAGCATAACTTCCCACAATAAGCTTGGCTGGTATCAGAAAGCTGCATTAGAAGAATGCCACAAGTGGGCCAGTAACATAGCACTGAGAATGGAAGCTTGAGGTCTTACTGATGCAACAATATTGGAAGATGCCTCCCTCTCTCACTTACACCTTGGGCTGTATATGCATTGACCAGGCTTATTATCTCCCCCTGCACGTGCGCGCACACACACACACACACACATGCATGCATGCATGCACACACACATGCACACACACATTTTTATTATTTATTTATTTTTCCAATTTTTATACCGCCCTACTCGGATTGGGCCGACTCAGGGCGGTTCACAAGCACAGAGAAACAACAAATTTATAAACACAACATGTAAATATAGGAAAAAATAATAATCAGCACTGTATCAACACCACAAAACATCTCAACATCATTACATAATCAAAATTCAATAGGTATCAATTTCAACAACAATAAGAAATTACAGAAATCATCAAATTTACACAAAAATTAGAACAATACCAACAATCCAGCCGCCACTGCGGCTTTTAAGCCCCCTGCCCCAGCGCAGCCTCAGGACGCAGGTGGAGAGTGTCCCGGGCTGGGCGCGGCAGCCGCCTCTTCCCCCGGCCGCAGGTGTCTCGGCGGCGGCGGCGGGGAGCGAAATGTCCTGCTGGGCTTTTAAGCCCCCTGCCCCAGCGCAGCCTCAGGATGCAGGTGGAGAGTGTCCCAGGCTGGGCGCGGCAGCCGCCTCTTCCCCCGGCCGCAGGTGTCTCGGCGGCGGCGGCGGGGAGCGAAATGTCCTGCTGGGCTTTTAAACCCCCTGCCCCAGCGCGCAGGTGGAGAGTGTCCCGCACGCACACACACCAATAAAGATGGTAAGGGAAAATATAAATAAAGTGGCACATGAAGAATTTTCAAGTGATTTTTATTCAGAAAGTGATAAAACCTCAATAAACTTAATTTCAGGGAAGTTGCTCTATCACTTGCAGACTATTTCAAATTAAACCCGAACATGCTGCTCCAAGCCTACAGAAAACCATAACTTCATATCTAGGATTTATATTGTGTTGTATTATTCTTCCATTTTTATAAACCTGCAGTTTTCCCATATGGTTCTAACAAAACATTCCATGCATTTTGTTATATACAGCAAAATGGGAAGGTGAATGAATATACTGCACATGTTGATTAATCTATTATAGCAAATGCTTGGGTAAGTCTTTCTAGGCAGCTGTGTTGCAGTCAGAATGATTTAGCTTATATTTATGTTGTATTTATGTTCACATTTATGCTGTTTCATAAGCAATACTGTATCATACTTTTCTCTGTTAAAAAGATTTGACAAGCAAAATGTATACCATAATGTATCAATAGTCTAATCTTAAGGGTTTGCTTTCCTTTCAGGATGAATAAATGCTACATAGAGTTTGAAAATTACTTTGAAACTTCAGCCATGGTTAAGGAAGAACTGGCTTCTCTTAAATTGAAATCTCAGTGCTTATACAACACTTCAGTCCCCCCCACTAGTGTTTAGCTGAATTTATTAATTATTGGTTATTAATCTGTTTATTAAACATGTATACCACCTATTTAGGAAATGGTTACTCTGAGCAGTCTACAGTATAGCTTGCAATAAATACAAATACAGGAAGCAAAAGCAAATTCAATATAAACTCATTGTAAAAGCACGATAAAATTAATAAAATGAAACAAACAAGAATGCCAAGGATGGCATCTGACAGAAATAAATAAGATCATGTCCAGATAGGGCATTTAGCATGCTTTTTGGGGCACTTAGGGAACACTGGACATTGCAGTATGTCAACCACTGTTCTACTTCCATATCCATGATTCCCAGTGCCTATGAACACTGGGAATAGCATATATGGGAGCTTTGCAGCCATCAACTGCTGCTTTTGGCTAAATATCAAGATTGTTAGCCCCTTCAGCATATCAGATATTGACATTAAACACTGGAATGGTCCGAGGTATCACTGTACTTTTTTTAGTCACTGCCATATGTGGTGAAAGCAGTTTTTCATGAAATGTAGACCTTCCATGTCATAAGTGGTGATTCAAGAAGTGAAAACTAACATGAACTAAGACCCTTTGGCAGATCATTGAAGTTGTATTACTGCTGCCTAAACTCCATTTGCAATCTGAGTTTGATCCTGATGCATTCAAGGTTGACTCAACCTTTCATTCTTCCAAGTTTGGTAAAATGAGTACCCATTTTGTGGGAGGCACAATGCTAATAATCTTGTGAACTGCTCAGAGAGCACATTAAGTGCCATGGGGCAGTATGAAGTATAATTGCTTTTGCTAAATGTTTGCATACTGTTAGAGGGCACTGTCTGGGAAGAATGTTCTTCATGCTTTGCCAAACAGAAGAAAATGAAGTAAAGCTTTGTGGGTGTCTCAAATGTGGGGCAGGACTTTAGAGAGTACAGACATTCTAAAACAGTGATGGTGAACCTTGCCACTCCAGCTGTTCTGGAACTTCAATTCCCAGAAGCCCTGATTGACAGCTGTGCTGACTTGGGCTTATAGTAATTGAAGCCCAAGAACAGCTGGAGTGCCAAGTTTTGCCACCAGGGTTCTGGAATATGAAAAAGAACCATCTCCAAAGTTTAAGTGGATCACACATGCTGGGGGAACTGGGGAAGTTAGGGACTTGGGAAATGCTACCTCATCATATACAGCTGTGGTCAGTTAAATGAAGGCTTCAAGCTGGAGCAATGCATGCTAAACAAGGCCATGTGGCCTATGTAGAGGTAGGAAAGAAAACTGTTTGGTGTGCCTTTTCATACAAACAATCCTGACTTGCATTTAACTCTCCTCCTCCACTCCGAAATAAAGGGACAAAACACAGGTAAATTTTGGTGTTAAATTGGGTCACAATGTTATTAAAATTTAATTAACCTCTGGCCTGCAGAAGGGCCTGGTAGTGCACAACCTGGTACCAGGACATGTCATATCCACCTCTCTAGCCAGACTGGCAAATCCCCAGCCCTGCACAGTGCTCCTTGGCAGCTTTTGAGCAGGCCAGCTGAGTTTGAGGGAAGGGCAGGGGGCAAAGAGAGAGAGGCAAAGGTGGGCTGGGCTTAAATATCCATATCACCCCACATCTGTCCAGCTAGCCACAACACTGGGCATCAGTGCTAAGCACTGCCCCTTTCTTCACCTGTGATGGGCAACCAAAATTTTACTACCACACTGTGGGTGGAGCCAACATCACGGGTGGAGCCGATGTCATGGGCAGACCCAATGACATGAGTGGAGCCATAGTAAAAAATAATAATAATACAATGCACGTAAAAATAGACATAAAAACAAAAATACAAATTAAATAGACATAAAGTAGACATAAAACACATAAAAATGTGGTGTGGCCCGGCCTGGCCTGGCCTGGCCTAGCAGCGTGGTCTGGCCCAGCGGCCTGGCCCGGCCTGGCCTGGCCCAGCCTGGTGGTGTGCCACAACCTGGCCTAGTGCAACAGTGTGGCGGCAGGCGGTGGTGGTGAGGAGTGAGTGGCAGCAGCCAGTGGCAAGGGAGGAGTGCTGGCGGCCAGCAGCGGCAAAGGATGAGTGGCGTCAGTTGACAGTGGTGGCGGTGAAGGATGAGCAGTAGGGGCCGGTGGTGGTGGCGGTGAGGGACGAGTGTTGGCGGGCAGCGGGAGTGGCGAGCGGTGAGCAGTGGCAGGCAGCGGCAGGCAGTGGTGGGCAGCAGCGGTGGCAAGGGACAAGAGGCAGTGAGTGGTGGTGATGCAGGGCAGCACAGAGGTACATGGCGGTGGCACATGGCGGTTGGTGGGATATTGTTTTGTTTTTGTATAATGCCGCCTAGAGTCAGGCTTGCCTGAGCGAGGCGGGGTATAAATTTGAAGAATAAATAAATAAATAAATGAGGTTAGTCGAGCAAGTGCCACTATCACTGTCGCCACTTCACCTCCGAAGAGGCTGCTGAGGGCCTCAACAGCCAGCCACTGCACCCTTCACTGCAGCCCAAAATGGCTGCTGGTGATTGCAAATGCATTAAAATATCAATCGATGCATGCACTCTGAATACTGGAGGCATGCGCACTCACAAGCAGCCATTTTGGGTAGCAGTGAAGGGTGGCCAGAGAGGTGACCAAACAGGTCACCTCTAAAAAATGTAACCACCCCAGGTGGTCTCCCAGGAGGGTTACTAACCACTCACCCCAGGAGACCACCTGGGATTGTTACTACCGGTTCTATTGAATCAGCCTGAACCGGCCCATGCCCACCACTGGTGTATTTCGAAAACAAATCTGAAGTCTGTAATGCAGATATAGTTTAGTTTTCACAGTTTTTTTCACATCTTGTAGTATTTTTAAAATGTGTACAAAATGCATATGTTGCAGTTAGAAGAAAGACTTTAGAAGGAAAAGTATGTCAGTGATATTATATTGAGCAAAGTACAGTACATGCCAATAAAAGAAAATTACACTTCTTTTGCATGTCTGAAAATTGCAAAAATTGCAAAAATTGAAAAAATGTGAACTGATGGTGAAATAGGGTGGAATAAACCTATATTTCAAGGTAAGATGTGCAGTTGCTATTCATAGTGAGGCAAGAGGTTAGTCCACTTTTATGTAGAGGAAGAGAAGGCCGTTTGTTGACTGCTCTGTCTTGTACCTCAGCTGTTTTACAGCACACTGCAAAGTGTAAATAATAAATGCAGCCCCAGTTAACCCAGACTCAGAGTCTCATCTTATTATTCATGGTACGGTTGCAATTGAAAGAATATTGGAATAAAAATCAATATGGTCTGCAACACACTACTTAAAAGGTTCAGAATAACAGGGAAATCTTGAAGACAATCAATTAACCTGGGTGTAGAAATGTATTAAAAAGAAAGGGCCGATATGAAATTAAATGTGTGGAACACAATACATATAATAGGATGCAGTTAGCTAGATTTTTCACTATACCATCACACCAGATTAGTGTCACACTACTTATTAATACTGCCCATGGACCATGAATTTGAAATAAAAGTAATAAATTATTTTGTCTTTGAATGGATTTTTTTTACTCGTCGCTTTGGCTATTCTTCTATGGATACCAGTTTGTTGGCTTTATTTAATGCTGTTGATATCAGTGGATTGGCAGAAAGTGAGGAGGACCTAAAGAGGCTCCTGATTAGGTTGAAAGAAGAAAGTGAAAAAGCTGGCTTGAGACTCAATATCAAAAAAACCAAGATAATGGCAACAGGCCCTATCAGTCCCTGGAAAATAGATGGGGAAGAAGTAGAAGCAGTGACAGACTTTACTTTCTTAGGATCAAAGCTCACTGCAGATGGTGATTGCAGCCATGAAATAAAAAGGCGACTGATTCTTGGGAGGCAAGCGATGAGAAACCTGGGGAGCATAGTGAAAAGTAGAGACATCACATTGAAAACAAAAATTCGCATAGTCAAAGCAATGGTATTCCCTGTGGCAATGTATGGTTGTGAGAGCTGGACCATTAGGAAAGCTGAACGCAGAAGAATAGACGCCTTTGAGATGTGGTGTTGGAGGAGAGTTTTGAGAGTCCCATGGACAGCGAGGAGAACAAATAGGTCAATCTTAGAAGAAATCAACCCTGACTGCTCATTAGAAGGTCAAATAATAAAGATGAAGCTAAAGTACTTTGGACATCAAATGAGAAGAGAGGATTCACTTGAGAAAGCTTTGATGCTTGGAAGGGTCGAGGGCAAAAGAGGAAGGGGAAGGCCCAGGATGAGATGGCTAGATGGTGTTGTGGAGACGGTGGGTGCAGAGCTGAGCGAGTTGAGGGGGATGGTGGAGGACAGGAGTGCCTGGCGGACGGTGGTCCATGAGGTCGCAGAGGGTCGGAATCGACTGTGCGACTGAACAGCAACAAATCAGTGGATACTGGTTATGTTGACTGACAATATATTATTTTGGTCAGGCTCTAATCCTACATTTAAACCAAGGTAGGTGGAATGGTATACCTTTGAACAGCTGCTAGTTAACAATTTTCCTGTTGCATTCCCAGTTAGGTGCTAGTTGAAGTATTATAATGAAACTAGGGGCTTGTTAACTAGTGGTTATTTGTTGCTATGGACTATGGCATTGCACTGATGCTGGTGTGCACATTTAACTGGATCTTGGACTTTGCATTTCAGAACCAGTATGGCAATGAAAACTACCTGCTTGGAGGAACCATAAGGAGAATGCATAGATTCCCAAGGCTATGCATTTCAGCCACAGTGTAAACAGAACACTGACTAGGTGGTTCTTTTTTGTCTGATCAAGCAGGATTCTTACCGTATATCCTTCTGACTAATACTCTCCTGGCTTTTCTGGGGAAGTTCCTGACAGGTGGAAAAAGTGGCCCATTCTTCACAAATTTGCAGATTAGAAGACTTGCAGTATATTTCTTGTGCACAAAATAGTGCCTATATTATTGGATTTCATCTCCCAGAAGCCCTATCCAGTAAAGTCAATGGCCAAAGCTTCTAAAAGTTGGAGTCCAAGGCAACTGAAGCCCCATGGTTTTTTTGCAATTATATATTTTTATTTATTATCACATATATATTACAACAAACATGGAAAACAATAATATAACAAAAAAACAGTGAACAGAAACCAAAATTGTGCATATATTGACATATGCGAATAAACCCACCCATTCACATACACGTGCACGCACACTAACTTATAAACAAAGCACATAAATCACTTTCTTCATTAGTGAAGAGAATGTGTAGAAATGTACACATTAAGAAAGGCACAAATAAATTTATACATTACTGAAAATGCATACAGAAAGGGTTCACAAACTTCCCTGTGTTTACTGGGAAGAGTATGAGTGTTCTTATCTGCCCACTATTCTTTTTTAGTCCTCCTAAAAAAATATCACTCAATCCGAATATACCATCTAATTTCCGCCCTATCTCAAATCTTCCCTTTTGGGGGAAGGTTGTTGAGAAAGTGGTGGCGTGGCATCTCCAGGAGGTTCTGGAGGAAACGGATTATCTGGACCCTTTCCAGTCAGGCTTCAGGCTGGGTCATGGTATGGAGACCACATTGGTCGCGCTGTTCGATGATCTCTGGTGAGAGCAAGATGTAGGGTACCCTTCCATTCTTGCTCTTCTTGACCTCTCAGTAGCTTTCAATTCCGTCAACCACAGTATTTTTCTGGATCAGCTACAAGGGTTGAGGATCCAGGGTACTGTTCTCCTCCTTCCTGAGTGCTGTACCCAGGGGGGGGGGGAGATGTGGAGTCAAGTTAAGGCAGTTCATGTGAGGGGTGCCTCAGGGCTCAGTCCTCTTGCACCTGCTCTTTAACATCTACATGAAATTGCTGGATGAAATCATCTGATCCCACAGGGTGAGATATTATCAGTATGCTGATGATACTCAGTTGTATATCTCTTCCCATGGTGATCCCAGTGATGCAGCCTGGAGGCGGTTAGGGTCTGGATGGGGGACAACGGACAACAGCTGAATCTCGGCAAGACTGAATGGCTGTGGGTGGGGCCCCCTGGTCCTCATAATGAGTTATCACCACTGGTTGGAATGGGGCATCATTGCCCCAATCTGACCCAGTGCACAACCTGAGGGTGCTCCTGGACTCGCGGCTTCTGCTCCAGGAGCAGGTTACGGCCGTGACCAGGAGGGCCTTTGGGCAAGTGTGTGTTATTAATCAATTGTGCGCACAGTCACCCATGCCCTATTCATCTCCCGTTTGGACTACTGTAATGCACTCTACATGGGGCTGCCCTTGATGACCATCTGGAGACTGTAGTTGGTCTAGAATGTGGTGGCTCACACAGTCGTGGAGTGTTGTCATTTCACGCGCACCTCGCCACTGCTACACTGGCTGCCTATATGTCTCCGGGTGCAATTCAAGGTGCTGGTTGTCACCTTTAAAGCCCTTCATGGTAGCCGACCAGGATACCTCAGGGACCACATCGTTCTTAGGACATTGACCCATCTCATGAGAGCAAACCAAGAGGGCACCCTTCAGGTATCATCTGTTGGAGAGGCTCACCTCTCCAGCACATGGAAAAGGGCATTCTCGGTCGTAGCCCCCATATTATGGAACCTTCTCCCAGTAGAACTATGCTTCCAGGCCCAGTTGTACCATTCAGGAAAGAATTGAAGATGAGGTTGGCAAAATGGGTCTGGGGTCCAGGATTGTCAATAAGCTCCACTTTTTGGCTTGTCTGAGGATCCCCCTCCTGTAATTAATTTTTTAATGTTAAAGTTTTGTAGATTTTATATTTTTTTAGATAGTAAATGGCACTGTGTGTGTGTGTGAGAGAGAGAGAGGTAATATTGTTATGTTTTAAGGGGTTTTTAAATTGTTTTATATTGGTTTTAACTGTGTATCCAGAGTCCTTTGGATAGGGCGGTATATAAATTTATTAAATTAAATTAAATTAAAACAACAAAGGCTTTAAACTAGATATTAAAGGGTAAGATAGGAATGCCAATGGGTCCAGAACTGTGAATTTTGACACACCAAGTAAAACTCATTAGTCTTAAAGAGGCTCTCCCAAATAATTTTCCTTAGTAACATAATATAGGTAGAATTTTTTTGGAATAGTAGCCATGTTAGTTTGTGGTTCAGGCATATCAGAAAACAAAAACATTTTTTTTTTACTGTTAGCTTTTGTGGATCAAGTCCATTTCTTCAGACAAGGAGTAAAACTTCCAGGCATGGTTTATATACACAGTCTGTCATTCTGCTTAATTACTCATTGCTTTGTGATCCTTTTTTCTTTGTGACATCTTGACCCCTGCATCTGTTGCATGTAAACCATGCCTGGAAGTTTTACACCATGTTTGAAGAAGTGGACTTGATCCACGAAAGCTAACAGTAAAAATAAAGCAGCTAGTCTTTAAAGTGCTGCAGTCTGGTGTTTTTTTTTTTTTTTTTGGTTTTGTTTCCCCCCCCCCCCTGATAATCTAGGTTGGTAACAACAGGTGTTCCCCCTGAAGCTGTAGGAAGTCACTCAAGTTTACAAAGATTTGGAAATTTTCCAAGGTATACAGATATATGAAGTTGTTCTGAAGTAATTTACAGGACACAGTATCATGCTTCAAAGGAAGTATGGTTAAGAATATTAATATAGTTCATGATAATGCCGTTAAGTAATAGAATATTGATTCCATTTGTTCATAATTGCTTAGTTTGTAGGAAGCATGCACTACACCGTGTATTTGATATTATCCCATTTCTTCTAATAATAATTTGCCCATGGGAGATTAATGTTCAATCTAATGTCCTTAATTTAAAAGACTATCCTATTAGGACCACAAGCATTAAGCTATGGCGCCCTGATGCAGATCTTGCTGAAAAACATTGAATACTAGGATTTCTATAATACATTATTTCAAGCACACAACATTGCACGGGGGGGGGGGGGTTATGTTATAAAATGATTAATGTCTTTTGGAATATCTTCTGTGATAGAAAGTAGAATTTCATGTTTGCTTGCTTGGTCCTTTGTCTCACAGATGGGGATCCCAATAGCCAATGTTTCTCTTAGTTCATTGGGAACTCTACATGAGGGCTGATGAATCAACATCTGTCAGCATAGCCAAGGGCCAGGAATGATGGAAGTTCTTGTTCAATAGCATCTAGAGTTGCATGGGTTCAGCTCACAAGCCTTATACATGAAGGATATGGCCACTTCCAGCAGTGCTGATTGCTTGTCACTGAAAATGTAGGGTTAGTCCCCTTCATGTTTTTATGACTCATGGACACCAAAATCTTCTAAAGAGAATCCATATAGTTTAAGAATATACAAGGTTGTTATGATAGAACATTAAAAGAACCTAAAGTGTAAAGGTGCATCAGTGGAAATAAAAATCAAGCTTATCCATAATATAGGATTACTGCATTTATATAAGAAAACTGTACAATGAAGGAAGCTAACAGGGATAAAAAATTCATTTGAAATTTGATGTTAGAGGAGAGGAGAACTTTATGAATATCAGGGGCCACCAGAAAGACACATATAGGTTCTAGATCAAGTTAAGCCTGAACACTCACTATATGTTTAAATGACTAGATAGAAAAGATGCTGTAGGGGGGAAAAGGAAGATCTAAGATAGATTGATTCAGAAGGACCCAATTTGCACAACTTGCCAAGCACAGTTTAGACTTCTGATGTACATTCATTCATAGGGTTACAGTATATTAGACTTAATTATCATTTTTGTTAGGGGCTGTGGTTGCTCAGTGGCTAAGAAGCTCACCTTGTTAACTGGAAGGCTGGCAAGTCGGCAGTTCGAGACCCAGTTTCTGCATGAGAGATTGAGCGCCTCTCTCTGCCCCAGCTCTTGGGGTCATGAAAGAAGCCTCATTTGGATGTTCCATGAACAGTGTTTCTTCTGCAAAAATCCTTTCAACCCAAAATAATTTCTGATACAACATTATATCATTTTTTTTGTTCTTACTATTGCATTGTATTTCTTGCACACATCATAAATAACCAGTCCAAGTGTTACCTAAGAACTGTCATAAAACATAAAGCTAGAATATGTAGAAGATGTACTAAACATGTTTGCATTTGGCTGTGGGTTGCTTTCTCTGTCAAATGAGGTTGCTGGGCCTTGTAGCTGGGTCCCTCCTGTTGTACAACTCTGTGGCACTGGACATGAAGCAAGATTGTGTCATTTTCTTATTATTACTGTTTTAAGAACATGTTGTAATAGGTTTTTTTAAAAAAATAATATTGAATACTCCAGGAACACATGCATTGGTCAGAACAGATGGATGTCAGCCTTAGAGTTCATATATGGCAATACAGTATACAGAAATATGTTTCAAATTATTTCAATCTATCTGGACATTCTGGATGTTTTTATGAACTCCCCCCTAACCTAAATTTAGGATTAGAATAGATTAGATTATTACCCACAAAGTGAAAATCTCTTTCCATTGAGATTGTATTTGTATTATTTTATTATTTATATGTATCATTTATATGTTTGGAATTATTTATGTTATGATGTATTTTTGTAAACTTCCATAAGTAGTACCCGACATTAAATTCAGTGGTAAATGAATGAATGAATTTGCCATTCTGGAGAAGTAAAACTACAGGACAAGGATCTAGAGAGAGAGACAAATGAGAAAAAAATATAAACACATGCTGGGAACCCATCTCAACAATTTGAATTTTAGTTAAGGCTTCTTGGGCCTTTAGCAACTATGAAATGCCATAATAATTAAATTAGCATATACTGTGGTTTTCCATAGCTCAGGTTCCTTCACAACCACCTTTACAGACCAAACTTCAAAAGAGTGGAATCTTGAACCACCTTGTGGATGTTTGTCTAGGCTAGCACATCAGTCTTTCCCCTTTGACTACCATGCCTACTTTCCCCTGAGCTCCTTGATGCTACCCTTCCTGGAAGATCCCTATGGCTTGGGTCAGACAGACAACCTGACCCACACAGTGATCCACACAGGAAAACCAAACCCTAATCAACTCCCATGCTGTTTCTAGGGATAGCTATTCCCTCACCCCATCTCCTGATCTTGATCCAGCCAAAGGTAAGTTGACATGGGGCTAACATTTCCCAAGATACAGTCCACCCAAATGTCAGCTCATCCTACACAGGAGCCATCCAATAATCTGCCTATGGCTGCAATTAAACCCAAGGCTGGTTCCTGGGATGCAAGGTAGACAAGGGGATCTCCTTCCAGAGCTCCCAACCAGCTCCAATTTTATCCCCTCAAGTGCATTTAGTCTCATTCTTGTCTCCCTTTATTATATGATTTAACCCCTTTGGGGCAAGTTCCTCACAGTTGTTATCTGCTGTCATTTCCCATAAATTACTTTGGTTACCTTACCATCTGTTGATACTTTTTACAGAACAAAGTCTGCAAATGCAAAGTCCTTAAGGCAAAATCAAGGATTATGAACTCATTAACAAATGTGTAATGCCACAATAGTTATGTTGCATCTGTTGCTGTTACCTGTCTACCAACATTTGTCACTTTTTCTAGAACAAAGTTTCCAAGGAATACATTGGACTATCAATTGGGGTCTTCAGACATTACCAAGGGCCAGAGGTGACTCAGAGGTTAAGAAGCTTACCTTGTTAGCTGGAAGGCTGGCAAGGCAGCAGTTTGAGACCCAGGTACTGCATGACAGATTGAGCATCTATCTCTGTCCCAGCTCTTGGGGCATGAAAGGAGCCTCATTTGGGTGTTCCCTGAGCAGAGTTTCTTCTGCAAAAAAAACTTTGAAACCAGAATAATTTCTGACATGAAATTATTATTATTATTTCAGACATTACCAAGTGTGAAATGCCACACTGTTTTACACAATTTGCAACTTGTGTCTACTGTAATAACCAATTATTGTTTCTCTGTATTTCTACCTGATCTTGGGCTATGTATAAATTATTGCCATATAGTCTCACTCCTTTGTCTGAAGAAGTATACCTGGTCCAGAAAAGTCCACATTACAATTTACAGTGGTATCTCACTTAAAGAACATAATGTGTTCCAGTGGATTGCTCTTTAAGCGAGTTTGCTCTTTAAGTGAAACATTGTTGTAAGTGACCAATTGTAACTTCTGGTGGAGGGGATTGTGAACCCTGATTTAGTTGTTAAGCAAGTTTTTGGTTGGTTTTATTTGTTAAGTGAAGCGAACGTTCAGAGAAAATTCTGCTCTTTAAGTGAGGCACTCTTTAAGTGAGGCACTCTTTATGCAAGCTTTGCCTGTAGTAGTCTTAAGGAGTTACAATGTTTTTGTTTTCTTTTAATTGTATTATTATGTTTCTTACCTAATGTACTTTTCCATGCTCAGCATATCTCTTTGGTTGCACTCACAACAGTTGTTTTCAGGTTTGAGATGATCTAAGATGCTTTGCTTCATGTGCATTCTTTTTGTAATTGGGGCACCTTAATTAGTGTCTTTCATCTCATGCATATGTCAGACCAACTTTCATTTTACCTGAATATTATATTTTATTATACTTGAAATCTTTGTTGTTTTGCTCTTTTGCATGTATCCATGAGGGAAGGGGAAATGGTTGAAGAGAGTATTTCCATTCCATTGCCTTGACAGATTTCACAACTGGAAGAGTTTTTGTTCTAAGAACAATCCAGTTTTCATTGACAATGTCTGAAGACACCTGATAAAGTTGTCATTCTTTTCTTTTCTATTTCAGGTTTTTGATAAATTCTGGTGACACTTGCTCAGTAATCCCAATGTTCTCTCCTGATGCTTTCTTCTGTACTACAGGCATCCCATGGCTGAGTATTATATAACTCCTGTGTTGACAAAAACAGATGAGAATTTTTAGTTTACTACTGTTGCGGATGTCACTGCAAGTGGGTAAAATAGAATAGAACCATCCCTTATAATGCACTAGAAGTCAACCCTGTCATTTAGTAATTCAAAAATTCTAGTATACATTTCTCTACTGGGATGTAGCTCTGTTGAATGTATTGTATGACAAAGCCTGTCGATACTTTAGCCCCACTGTAACCCACTGAGTTATTCTGTACGACATATAAATGGTAGGATGTGATTTAATACTGGGCAACGTATTTCAAACAGACTTTCCCTGGTAGAAAGGGAGTGAACATATAAAAGTAAGCCTCATGAATTCTTTTCAAAAAGGGCTTGAACTTGAATATGCTTTCTTGAAATAAGTGGACTTTAATATTAAGTGGGTTGCTAAAGGAAAAATGTTAGATTTTCTTTCCAACCACAATGTCAAGTTCTAAGCCGTCTGGGTATAAAGAAAGTTGTGACAATCAATGACTAAAAGGCTTATGAGGCTAAATATTGTGAAAGAAAAAGAAGGCAATTGACAACAGCCTTATGCTTTGCAGTGATGATTCCAATTACTCACTCACTTTTAATGGTTTGCCATCTTCATTTTTCCTGACTGTTTATTAAATTCCTCTGTCACTTTGTACCCTGCAGCTTTACGCTTTGCCTCCTTGTGACATAACACACCACAAAACAGAATATTTGGTAGTTAGCAAAAATAAACCATTTATCATAGGACAATGTCATGCCATCCTCTATTTGTCAGTAATAATGATTGGCAGTTTTCTTGGCCCTAATTAATACAGTACAGTTCATTGCCTGAAGCTGAAGTATTTTGCTAAAATCCAAACTTCTTGATGTTTGTTTAGAGGACACCATCGAAATGCTCCTGCAAAGTATAATTCAATACACATCTCAAGGCTGTTATACATGAGATGAAAACTAGTATGAATGCATGGCAAATGCATGTTAAAATGTCAATAGATGCTGCAACTCTATTAACTATTTTCAGATGGAAGAGGGTATTTTTTTAAAAAATAAATAAATCCTGATTCTTTTATAGGGAACCTTCCCATTATATTATAGCAGAATAATTTTAGATCACAACTCAAACAGTACACATCAATAGGAAGAGGTGATTGTTATGATTTCTAAGTACTTTAAAGACGAGAAATCCTAGCCATCAAGCGAGCCTTCAAATCATTCAAGACTAACATAAATTCTGTCACATTGCAATACAATTTCATTTATCTCAACAGCCTCTGATATCAGAAGCACTCAATTAATCAGATGATTGGTTACATGGGAATGTGTTCCTGATGTTATACTGACATGGAACAATGCAAGTATCACAAATAAAGTCCAAAGATTCAGAGTTTCGCAGATACATACATGTATCACCCATTCCACACTGTCATGGAGGGGGTCTGATTTGGTTGTCCGGCTAAATTTGGTCTCTTTGGCGGGTAGTGCTGGTTAAAAGGATAGGTGAAGGCCTAGGATTATTCAGGAATGGCACATGGCATGGCAGACAGCCGGGAATACAGAAACCTATGCTTCCATTCTCGGTTGGGTGGTATGCCCATAGCCTGTTGACTATGCTGTTGTCCTATGGCCCTGAAGCCTGAGAATAGCATTTGTCGTTATACCTGAATGGCAAACTGGGACAGGGACTGTTAAAGAACAGGTTGGTCCCGGTGAGCTGCTAGTTACCAAGATGAGAGTTGAGAGGGTGAAAAATGATTACCTTTGCTCCATCACTAAGAACAGCACTAGTCAGTCCCCGCTGCAGGTTAAGCAGAATTACGGTTAACAAAGTTATAAGTTAATAAAGTGGCCCTGAGTTTTAACCCAAAACACTGTGTCCATCTCTGTACTCAGGGGTTGGGGGCAAAGCATAATATTCCTGATCTAAATACACAGAAGAGAAAGGAGGTTGCAGATACCATTCTCCCTTGGCATCTATATATTTCTCAACCTAGCGTTCACAAAGCCTATTATATTCCTACCAATTACATTCTTCGGCTCTGCTTAGAAGGGATGAACAGTTGGTGATTAGAAGGGAAGACACAATTATTAGCCAGCTACGTCCACATTTTCCTCATGTTAATAGAAATCAATGAAATAATTTCTACAAGTAAGGTTAAGAGTTTGATAAATTTACTAATAGTGCAAAAGATTTTTGGGTAAAATCAACCAACTGAAATTTGAAATGCATGCTACCATCGTCATTTCTTTTATAGCACAGCTTCCAAACTATTTGACATTATCCCCCTCCCTCTTTGTAGGTAATTGAGTAGGGTTACTGTGGCTTTATGGTTAAGGCATTGAGCTTGATGAACCAGAATGTCAGCAGTTTAAAATCTGAGTGCTCCATCATGGACTGTGCACCCATTATCTGTCCCAGCTTCCATTAGTAAGAGGATCTAAAAGTGAAATGAAAGGTGCAGGAAGAAAAGTGAGAGAAATGAGGAGAACTGAAGAAGCATATGATGTTCTGAGAGGAAATACTGGAGAAGGAGCAGTAGATCAAGTTAAAAATGGTAGGGAAGGAAGAGAGCTTGCAGTAGGTGAAGGACTAGGTACATAAGGTATCACAATCCTCCTGAACAATATCAAAAAGATTTTGCAAAAGCAGTGTGCTCAGACCTCCTGAGTTTAAGGTTCTTATGGAACATTTTATCAAAGAGATTCCCCAGCAGCAGCTGGAGCAACAACATAGCCTTTCAAATTTTAAACTTATTTTATCGATTATTACTTTGAAGGCTAGAACACTTTCTCCTAGACTTAGGGAAGTTCAGGGAAAGGAGATAAAATTCTATGTTACAGAAATTTCAGAAAAGCTATTAAATCCTGAGATCATAAATACATTCCCATCTTTACTATCAAATAGATCACAGATGGGACATCTTAACAATCACATAGCATAAAAATTAATGTTGTGGGCAGGTAATTAGTAGCCCTTATTGTTTCTTCTGTCTGAAAGAGAGAGTTGAGTTTTTGTTTCATAAGAATTATGGGTGAATGAATAGCAGCCACCAATTAAAGTGAATTATTTCCTTTCAGTTGTGGAATTTATATTTTATAAATAGCTAATCCTAGGACAGTTTTGGATACTATTCATGTGAATAAATATGTCCAGATAATAGTTGATTGTAAATCAAGTAAGTTGTTCATAGACTGATATTTCTTATACCATAAGGCATCTATGGAAGATGCCTTAGCCATAGAGTCACAGCTTGGAAACAGCTACTGTATTTACAAATAATTAGCCAGTTAAGTAATCAGTTGTAATTAGATTTTTTTACCGATAACTAAGGTAAAATTGCATTGGCTGAAATCTTGTTGTTTAGCATAGAAAATTGTACTAGATTAAGCCCATTGAATGAGTAGGATTTGGTGAAATTAACTCCTCTGTGTGCTCCATTGATTCCAATGAGCATACTCTAGTGCAGTGTTTCCCAAATGCTGGTGTTTGGACTTCAGTTCCCAGAAGCCTAAGCCAGTATATTGACTGATCAGTGCTTTGGGGAATTGACTTAAGCTTCTGGGAATTGAAGTCCAAACACCAGCATTTGGGAAACACTGCTCTAGTGTGACTACACTATGCAACAGGATTTCAGCCAACATGTTACAATTATAACTTAATGAGTAAAATATCAATAGTTTACATTTTTGAAATGGTTAGTTTTTATGGATCAAGTCTGACAAAGTGAACTTGATCCATGAAAGCTAATGTTAAAATACAGCAGTTAGTCTTTATGGTGCCACAATGTTTTTTGTCTTTTTTTTTTGTTTACTCTCTGATATATTTGAAAATCTATAATACATCACAACTAAAATACACCCATTGAATCACCAGATCCAACCTATTTCGAGGGGCTCACTTGTGTTGCAACTTACTGTGGTATATCAGCCAACAAGTAGTAACTTTACTCCTGTTGTAATGCAAAAACAACTTTTTTCATACTTGTTTCAATGGCTAAAAAGGATTTTCTCATTCAATGGGAAGAATATTGCATGCTTCAGGTGTGCAGGGGACAGGACCTGAATTAAAGGTGCCTGCCTCATCCATGCACTTTCACTAAACCCAATTGACATTCTTCCTATATAAACAGTGACCTCATAGTGTAGGATTTCATAGTCAGTACATGCACATATATTCTTAGAAGTGAATTGTTAATTAAACCTTTAACAGTGGAAACTTTGACCTCTGACATTGCAGTGAAACATTATACAAAGGGCAAGACTGCATAATGCACAATAATTACCTTGGATCCAAAATTAAACTTTTACTTTGCAAGGCTACATTTAGGTTTCCCATTCCACAAAGGTGGATTTTATGTATTCAGTATCTGAAAAGATTTTTAAGAGCATTGGTGCTGATACAAATTCTGTCAGATATTAGGGCCTGCAGTTGACTGACAGTTTAAGATCCATTATTCCTTCTAAGCAGTAAAATAGTTTTCGTTCCTTTGTGTGCTTTGGCACATTGTATGTGATCTTTGTTGGCTGACATAGCCAGTCTGACTATGTAAGAACACAGACAAGAGACTAGCTCTAGGGTTTTACTGCCTCAGGCAAACTATAAATACCTGCAATCCCTCTAGCCACTTTCACACTAAGCACTGAGACATTTTGTTGCCTTAAGTGGATAACTACTGTTTCCTATGGATGTTGTTACTGAGGTCTTCATTCCTATGTGAAGTATGAAATGCATCAGATTCTTCTTCTGTGTTTCAACAGATGTGAAACTGCCAAAATGAAGACACCTTTTGGTGAATTCATTCTGTAGTTCCTTTTTGCCTGACCTAGTGTGAGAAAGATTAGCTGGCACAAGGTTGCTGTTGCCTGGGGTATGCCCCATTGCGGTGCAAATTCTGTCACAATCTTCAAGGAGGCTCTTTCTGTGTACCCAGATGTAAGACTGGAAAGAGCTAGAAGTACCTCTGTGATAGTTTTACTATGGCCTCTAAATCAGGAGTGTGCAGTCATCAGATGGTACAGCAAAAATATTTTGGTCCTTACCATTTGGTATGCTGACTAATGCTAAACACTAAAGCAATTTTATGTGGGGTGGGTCATAGAAGGAGGCTTCTTATAGAATATGAGGACCATGAACACATTCAGGCGTCTCTTGTGCAATGATAGCACCTGCCAACTGATCCTTCCAGTTCAGAAACATTGTTGGATTGTTTCTGGCACAAAGAATAAAAATAAAGACATTCAGCCCCATTTAATGTCCAGTTATTTCTGTAGGGTTAATCCTGGTGCAAATAATAATCTGAAGGAAACTAATGACCACTATAATCTAAAACAAATTGGCATTACTCTACTAAAACCAGAAACCGTGACTGAGTGGAAAATTATGTCAGTAGAATAATGAACGAAGGGATTCCATCAGCCTTCTGTTTCTGTTCATCAAATATGTACCATTGTAGGTTAAAGGAAGCTGAAAAGTTGTGAGACATGGCATAAGGGTTTCAAGGAGAAAGGGGAGAGCTGAAAATCTCATCCCATTGTTGGAAGTTTCTATTGGATCAAAAAGGATTTGGCCAGTAGAGTGCCATCTGTCGGATACAACTACAGTAACACCTTGAATAACGATGCAAAATTTTGCATTGGATAATGATCTGTTAGCGTTCATAGCGGTGGCGTCGCTGGGAAGCCAAACGGGAGCCCCATTCAGCTTCCCAGCCATTCTATTGCTGTGGACGCAGGGGCGGGATGGCTGAGAAGCTGACAGGGGATGCCCCCACTGGCTTCCCAGTCATCCCCCAGTTGCAGACATAGGGGTTCCCCTTGCAAGCAAAGGGCTATCACAGCGTTGGATAGCCCTTTGCTTGCGAAGGGAACATGTTTTCCATTGTCCCCCAACTTACCTGGGTGGTGCTGCAAGACAAAACGCCAAGGTTCTTTCCCTGCCATTTTGCCTTACAGAACTGCCCGGTTAGGTCTGGGGATGTCGGGAACAGCGCAGATTGGGTCCCCTGACCTCCCCAGAGGTGGCAGGGGCAGCGGAGAGCTCAAAATGGGTGGAAAAAACTCCATCCCAGTGGAGTGTTTTATCCACCCATTTTGGGCTCTCCACTGCCCCTGCCGCCCCTGGAGAGGTCAGGGGACCCGATATGGGCTGTTTCTGATGTCCCCTGACCTACCCAGGTGCTGTGATCGCAGCGCATATTGGCGCTTGGGATGGGGGGGGATGAACGAGCGGCACCCTGGTTCAACCCCCAAACCAAGCACCGATTGCATGCTGCGATCCGCCTGCCTCTTTGGAAAGGGCAGTGAGGATTCCACACATGGAATCCTCACTGCCCTTTCCAAAGAGGCAGGTGGATCCCTCCCCTGTGGGTTTTTTTTAACCTTGTGCGATCAATGCATCACACAACGTTAAAAACCAGATAACGATGAGACTTGTGGTACCAAGTCTCATCATTATCCAAGATACTAGTGTACATGATTTTGGAAAAATAAGAGGAAAAAACCTGGGCTACTTCCATTCTAACAGTCCTAATCAGGAATTCTATTTGTTTAAATTACCAGTTCATCACAATCCATCAATCCATATAATCTGAATGCTTATAAACCCATTGCCATCAAAACTCAATATTGTTGGCCAGAGCATATCCATTTCTGCTGTAACATTCATTTTTGCTTTTAATGCAGATCGTATCACCTCATATCATAAAGTCATGCTAACTTGTGTTCCTGAGGAACACTAATGCAAATGTCAAAATACTTTGAGCACTGTACAATAAATTAGTGTGAAAGTGCTAGCAATATCTAAACACAGTTCTTGTTCAATGGTGAAAATAGGCTAATATGCTCTGGTATCATCCCTGACTCTTATGGTCCTCACCCAATATAAGGTATCATTTCCTGGAAGTTATTACAGGCTCTTCCACCTTTTAAAACAACCCTTGCCAATAATATATTATCACACAACTTTGCTGAAAGCACTGTGTTAAGATTTTAATAGTGACAGAAAGAAAATGTAATAATAATAAATAGTGTAGAACATTTGGGAAAAGGAACAAAAGTGATGAAGAAAAAGGGGAACTATATAAATTGGTAACTACTATGGTTTCCTGTGTTTGAGGTGATACCCCCCTCCCCGCAAGACCCCCCAACCACATTTCATCTTCCTGGATAATAAATATGTTAGTGGTATATTCAAATAATAGTTATTCTTCATTATGTAAACAATATTTTAACAGAGATCACTTTTGTGTGCCCTCCGTGTGGCCCCAAAATTGAAAAGGTAGTAAAAGACAGTTCAAATGCACCAGTAACATAACCTTTCCCACAATGTATCTCTTGCTTATGTGACAAATAAATTCCAAAGACACATTAATACAGGTAACATTAAGTAATAATGTATACAAGTTTAGAGGATTATTTGGCACAGATTTTGAGTTACAGCACTGGCAAACTAGAAATGAAATTTTAAAAGACATTTGGGGAATGATATTACTTAACAAAACTGGCAGCAGAGCAGTTGATCATCTCAATAACAGGTTTCATAAAGCAGGAGAAAGTGTGTGATGGCTGTTGAGGCATGATTCTGCAAGGATGTAATTTTGCTTGGAAAAAAAGTTTTGAATTGTGATTGAGAATACACATTTTTGGGTCTGATTTGACAAACCAAGCTATTAAAAGAAGTACAGTTAATTTTAGACCCAGTGCAGACTCCATCCTCCTCCTGCTAACATCATCTTGCTAGTCTTTCATTTGGTAAACATCTGTTGCCCTTACAAATGTGTGTCTAGGCAAAGGTATGATATACAATGGAACAAATGTTACACCTCAAGCACTGTTGAGAAATATTAGATGTAATTAATCCAACACCTAAATGATCCAAATAAATCTTTACAAAAATATATGGATAAAGATGTTTCTTTTGGAATGCAGATTAAAGGACAAGAACTTTAAAATGCTATACAGTGTTAATATTCAACAGCACTAAGAATTAAATGTACAAATCATTAGTTCCTTTCAGCAAATGCTGCTTTGACACAGAAGGGCTTCTAATCCAGTTGTATAGTGAGAGGAAATCTCTACTGCTGTCATTTCAACAGTCCATATGTACTCCTCCAGAATTTCTCCAGGAGGTTGTGAGGTGATGCTGAGGGATACAGAAGGAATGGGAATTGCCGAAACATGCCTTCCCACTTTCTGTCTGTGGGTATGTGCTTCTGGAACTCTACTCAGGGACACTCTTCCTGCCACTACTTCCTGATTCAGTGTATCTCCTCTTAGTCGGGAATAGCAATAGACATGTTACATGCCTATTAGGGATTTTCATACATACATAAAATAATTACCATATATACTCGAGTTTAAGCCAACCCGAATATAAGCCGAGGTACCTAATTTTGACCTGAAAACCCAGGAAAATAGATTGACTCGAGTATAAAAACCTGGCTGGCGGGGCAGGTGTGGGGCTCCAGTAATATGGGGTCCCATGTTGGGTGGTTGATCTGATGGGACAGCCACCCATCCCTCGCTCTTTTAAACTTTTTAAACCTTTTAACTTTTTAAATCTTTTAGATTTTTGTAAATGCATAGTTTAATTTTTAAAAAAATGATTTTTAAGTGATTTTGAACCTTAAGGTTTTAATTTCTGAATTTGTAGGGGGATTGTTAATTGTTTTGCATTTATTGTGTATAGTCTTTCCCCCTTTTCTGTAAGCCACCTAGAGCCAGGTTCGCCTGATTGGGGTGAGATAATAAATCTAAATAAATAAGCAGAGGGTGGGAAATGCAGCAGCTGCTAGTGAGTTTCAATAATCAAAACACATGAAAATATGGTAAAATTAATTAAATTGTTGGCACATTTCAATCCGGCATGGTCTTGGGACCCTCATGGTCACTGACCAGAGTATAAGCCGAGTCCCCTTTTGGGAGCTCCGTTTTAGGGCTAAAAAACTCGGCTTATACTTGACGTTATATGGTATCAGTTTTATTCTTTCATTGCATTTCCTTGTGCCACTTGATCTGAATGTCAGGACCATTTTGTATGGGAGAAATGAGGAATTATAGTAGGAAGTGAAGGACCAGTAGCCTTGATGAATGCATGGGGTACTAAAAGTCCTAATAACTACTACAGTACAGTTAAGTTCAAAATGTCCTTTGAGCTCATTCATAGCAGTCTGCAAAAATGTTACCTGTAGCAGAAATAAGAAAAATTGATATATTTTTAAACAAAATGTTATTCCTAATAAACAAAACAAACAGAGAGATTAAAGTCTAAAATGCATGGTGTTCAATGGAAACTGATGAAACATATTGTCATTTAGTGGAAGAAACACACTTCAAAATGGACAATGAAAGAAAAGGTATTGCAATTTGTTTCATTGACAAATTATGGGAAATTCTCTGCCTCTCTAGCTATGTTTCTCCTGGATCCAGGTGAGTGGAGCTGAACTTCTGTCAGTTCTGCAAATACCATGAGCCTGCATCAAACAGGAGAAACATCTGCCACTGAGTGCCAGCAAACATCAAAATTCAGTCGGAATCAAGCTGATATTTCTCTCTCTCTCTCTCTCTCTCTGTCCTTCGTAACTCCAAAGAGACCATACAGTAGCCTGGATGATGAGGCAGAGGAAAGCAGATGGCAAAACCATTTGCCACCTGAGCAAGGCAGAGAAATCATAAACTGAGGCTAACAGGTTGTCTTTTCCCCAATCAGGCAAACACTAATCAATCCAAGTTATTATATAGCAATTAGCTAATTAGCTGATCTCAAGTCCATTCACCTTTCCCCCAAAGTATTTTCAATGTCTGAAAATTATGTTAGAAAACATACATTCTTCAAATAGGTGTACTCATCCTGTTCTTTTTTCTCCCATTGCCCACACAGGGAAATGAAGAATTAATAATGCACATGTTTTTGAAACAGTTTCTGTTTCACTGCTGTTAATCCTAGCGAGTTCCTAGGTGGGACTCCCTGCAGAATTGTTTCTATATTAAAATTTAACTTCTGAGAATTCTGGAAACATGTCAAGAATTCTAAATGCCTGTTATTATTTTGTTTTATTTTTTTCCCATGCCAATGCATCATATACTCTGACAGGCTTTCAATCTTATGTCTATAAAGAACAGGAAGCAGCTTTAGGTCCATAAATCATTCAGAATCCATAGTAAAGTAGGGAAAGTATATTTTTCAGTTTCTGAACTGATCCAAAGTAAAGGAAAGAAGCTAGAAGTGGTGCTGGAATTGAATTGGGGGGTTCTCTGTCAGATATTGATTTTGGTGTTCTGACAGCTAAAGAAGTTGAAAACTTTCATCAGCAACATGAAAATAATGCTGCAACAGAAGAACCAGGAATCCAAAAAGAAAAAGACTGATAACACAAATTCCTTCCCTCCAAATGAAAAATAGATTACAATCAAAATCCAGTTCCCTACCCCAACATTTAAACCAGGGGTGCCTAAATTATGGCCCATGGGCTGGATCTGATGCCTGATGCCAATTCATTTGGCCTACACCACCCTCATCACTCCTGGAAGCAGAAGTAAAACACGCCCATACGGGCGTGTTTTACTTCTGCTTCCAGAAGCAACAACGGTGGCGTGGGCCAGAAAAATTGGTGTTGGAAGCTGGATCCAGCCCATGGGCCACAGTTTGGGCACCCCTGGTTGAAGCAGAGAAAATGGCAGCCTAAAATCTAACTCATCCTGTTGCAAAATGCAGATTGCAAGGCACATTTTACTTCTGCTTCCGGTGGGAGGAACCATGTGACCAGCCTGCTGAACCACGTGACCAGCCTCTTGAACTATGTGACCAGCCCACAGGTCAAAAAGTTTGGGTACCCCTGATTTAAAAACTTCAACTCCTGTTTAAGTAGCCTTTTTGAGAGAAATGCAAAGGTCATACATACAGAAAGTTTCAGGGAAAATATGTCACCAGAAATGATGTTGTTGGAGCCTCATCTTCGCTTCCTATTGATTTATCTGTTACATATGAAGGAAAATCAATGCATAGAAGAATTTTTGGTCTTTTACAAATTTATGTCAGCCAAGGAAATACTGTCAAAAATAGAGAGGAATCTTTGGCAAGAATTTTTTTTGGAAATTAGTAGGTGTTAGATAATTTTCTCCCAATTCAATTCATGCATGTGTGTTTTTAAATATATCTTACTAACTTAAGCAGGGCTTTCTTATGTCAATGGGTAAGAACATGCTGAAGTGAGCTAAATAGAGTCACTATGAAGTCCATTATGCCATTTGGTATGATTTTCCCATGCATATGTCATAAGGATCACAAGCTCTCCTATTTGGTCCACTTTTTTCTATTATGAGTGATTTTTATGAGAAGATTATTGCAAAAAGTGCTGTCTTCCAGGCCCTGCAAAGAGTAGCCTAGTACACATACCTAATATATAAATGTTCTTCTTTCTCTTGTCCTAAAGGACTGGTATAGAAATTGCTGCAGTGATCAATTTGGCTGTGGACAGTTCCTAAAAAAAAAAAAAAAATCACTTCCCTTTCCCCTCTACTGAGGAACATAGGAAGTGTTTAATTAGTCAATATCCTGAAGTGGCTCTATTACATGCGTTGGCAATGGACTGAAAGAGAGTAATCCTAACTCCTTTTTTAAAAAAGTAGAAACTCCAGGGAGAGACAAGAAAGTTGAAGATGTGTGAATGGTGTGTGGTTCTTCTTCTAATCTGGAGAAGTCCCCCACTGTGAGAATGGCAACAGCAGATGATAGGAGTAAGCAACAAGTATTGGCCAATGGAGAGTTTCTCAGTCAACATAAACAATTTGGTTCTAAATAAGAGATGATGCTAGCTGAGCTTCATAGGGCAGCACATTCCAAAAATTGGATGTAGCCATCGAGGAAACTTGCCAAAACAAGTTCAAGAAGATGGTGAAACCAAGAGATGAGCCTCCCTAGAAAATTTTAAAAGTCAAGAAGGTTCATATGGAATGATATGATTTTTCAGATAAACAAATGAAAAGTTTTGGTGTGATGGCATATGACATCAGATCTTGCAAACTGAATGGAGGAAGATCATACATTGAGCACAGTTATTCACAGTCATTGGTTTATATTTTGCATTAACCTTTTTTGAACTTCTGAAACTTCTTCTGTGTCTAGGCTAGATGTGCAACTGCCAAAATTAAACCACTTTGGGATGAGTTCATTCTGTAGTTCCTTTTCCCTGACCTAGTGTGAGAAAGATTAGTTGGTACAAGGTGGCCATTGCCTGGGTTACGCCTGATTCTGGTTCAAAACTGCCACAAACTTCAAGGAGGCTCTTTCTGTGTACCCACTTCTGAAACTGAAACTATGGCACCAACTTAGGGTGTGAGAACTTGGAATAGATTTAGCATTCCCCCCCCCCCAAAAAAAAAACACAACCTCACAACAACACCAGATTATAACTACACTAGAGACAACAATCAATAACAAGGTATCACTTGGATGAACAGGTCAAATAATTTAGACAAGGACCTACAGTATATTCAGTTGGTGGCCCCAGTTAGAATAGATCAATTGAATCAAGGGGAAATTGGTAATCCAATACTTGTGAAAGTTTCCTTTATTCAATAGGTCTACTGCAGTTGAGATGAACTCTAGATTTATGCTAAGGAGTTCAATAAATAATAATCAATTGCATCCACAACTTGTATGCATATATGTTTAAACATGCAATGAGTTTTACATAGACAATTGCACAATGTGTTTTACAAAGACAACTGCACAATGAGTTTTACATAGACAATTGCACAATAAAAAAGAGAGTTTAATCAAGAATAAGAGAGAAGTATACCACACATGCCCTAAAGTATTTCTAATACTGAGCCACTATATAGTAAAACAAAGATACATTTAGATTGAACTCTACTAGGAAAATTGCAGTTAAGATTGTAGTTAAGATGGTATAATTTAAATGCAGGAATAGAAGTTAAAATAATATTCTGGCAGCCTGTGTGACCCTAGAGATATATGCATCTCATTCATATTATTTCACAGAAGTGTCTGCTACACTATATTTTTGTACTCCAGTCTTTACCTAATTGTAGCTGGAGCCTGGTATGAAGACAGATATGGTAGGAAATATGTTTTATATAAAAATATATTAAATGCTGTTAATCTCTTGTGTTTCTGATCACAAGGTAATAAAATGGGCAACAGTTCCTTGTGTCTGAAATTCTAGAGTTCAATTACTCTCATATGGTGAATGAAACAGCTTGCTAATTTCAAATTAGAATTTCATCATGAAAGACAGAGCTTCCTTGAGGCTTCTCAATCTGTATTATTCTGAAATTTAAATATTCCTGTTGTTGTTACTATTACAAGTCTGCAAACATAGAACTGGAGCTTAAGTTTATTATTATTTCAATAGGCAATCTGTTTTCCACAGGTGTACATTTAAATGAATGAACATTCTCTGCTTCGAAAATAAAAAAAATGTTCACTATTACAGGTAAGTCAAATGTAACTTGTGGTGATCCTTTCCATGTTTTTTTGAGTACAGAATACACAGAAATGGTTTATCAATCTTTTTTTTTTTTGGGGGGGGGTGTTCTTGAATTGTGCAGCTTCCCCATGTGTAGTCAAGCTGGCCTTTCTTCCAGGAGACACAGTGGGGAACTGAACACACAAACTCTAGCTCCACAGATAGATACCAAAATCACTGAGCTATCCAGGCTGCTAACTATTTCTATACTGCCCTGTATACCAAAATATGAGATTTTGTTCTTTAGTATGGAGGCAAATTCCTTTGAGAGAAAGTGGTCCATGAGATAGCAGAACATACAAATTAAAAGTAGTACCTTAATGCAGCACTTTATTCACGCAACTTGACTTTTCCATCTCTTCTTTCTCTCTCTCCTGTGTCTAGCCAAATCATCTTCAAAGACTGAAGGTGAGGATGACTGACTGACAAGAAAGACATAAGGATGGAGTGGTAGCCTTCTCCCAGAACCACAGGAAAGCCCCAGTCTCCCCAGAAAATCATGATGATAGTTTGATAGATGAAGCTCTAACTAACCCTAGAACAGTGTTTCCCAATCATTGGTTTTTGGACTTCAGTTCTCAGAAGCCTAAGGCATGGGTCCCACATTGGGAATCACTGCCCTAGAGGGTACCAGTGACTGTGGGTGTTAATAAAGAGAAAATGAAGCTGATGTGAATGTTCTCAAGGCTAGACATTTCCGGTAAATAACTAAATAGAACTAGTTGAAGAAGGAATAATTCTCCAACCAAAGGGGGGGGGGGAATTATTATTATTATATTTGGGTTTCTATACCGCCCTACTTGGCAAAGCCAACTCAGGGCGGTTTACACACATGTATAGTTACAGTCACAACACATCAATAGATCAAAAGTCAATATCCAACGAAAATAGTCAATAAATAGTCAATGTCAGTATCACCGAACATCAGCACATAAACATCATTACAGTAAAAGTTTGGGTTTAGTTAGTGTCCTAACTAAACCCAAATTGCTGGAGGCAATGTTTCTCATTAAATACTGCTTTGGTTCTCCTTGATTCACATTGACATGAATTTCTGACTGTTGCTTAGGACTATTGAAGACCTATTTCTGGTTACTACCCCTTGGCCCTGTCACGTTAACGTGTGCATGAATTGCACATGACACCTGGATCTACCTTGCTGATCCTGTTCTTCAATATTCCTTGAAAAGTGGCAAGGTGTTTCACCTGGAATGGCTACCAACTCCCTCTTGTTCCTGTTTACAGATACTTGCTGTCTTGGAATGCAACACCTACTAAAGATCCTGCCCCCCCCCCCCAAAAAAAAAGAGAGAGAAATTCTGAAGGTTATCTCCTCCAAAGTTCTGTGGGTATGGCAATGGACTGATGGGAAAAAAAGAGGAAAGTAAAAATTAGAAGGGGACTTGATTGAGCAGAAATAATTTGCTGTACATCTCACACAGTAGTCATTAAACTGCAGCAAAAGCAGCATAAAAATGGTTAACAGAGAACTCCCCAAAACAAATAGTCCATGAAAAATCCAGATTTGAACTCAAATAGGCAGAAGCTAATATATGTTTGGCAAGTCTACCATGTAAATCGAATGTTGGAGTGTGTAGGGGGCTTTGGAATTCATAAAAATGTTATTGGTATGGAGAATATCCTTGCTGCTGGAATATTGTAAGAGTTGCTGTCCAAAGAAGTTTCCCCCATCTCTGGAATGGGTCTGATCCACCATGATACTCATTATCTTCTTATGCTTCCAAGAAGTGCCAGTGAAATTACACCTTCATTATGTTGTTTCTATATTTGTCATTTAGTAAAAATAACACCAGTTTTTTAAATAAAGAGCTCACCTGGATTCCCCCCCCCCGAGCCCCAGTTTTCCCCCTCTGTACTATTGGAACTGTTATTGAGTTAACAGTCAGTGGCCATTACAATGGTACCTCACTTAAAGAGCATAATGCGTGCCATGGGATCGCTCTTTAAACAAGTTTGTTCTTTAAGTGAAACACCATTGTAAGTGACCAATTGTGAATTCTGTTGGGGGGGGGGGGTTGTGAACATCGATTTAGTTGTTAAGTGAGTTTTAGGTTGGTTTTAGTTGTTAAGCAAGGCGACCATTCAGAAAAAATTCTGCTCTTTAAGCGGTTTAGTCTCTAAGCGAGGCACTCTTTATGCGAGGTTTTACTGTATTTCACTCTGTCTGACTGTCTCAGGCTCTTAATGTCCTGCAAAGCTAAAACTAAAATAGAAGAGATAAAATCATGACACGAAGTCTCTTTCAGTTAAAAAATTGTGTTATTATGATAATGACAATGATAATATGGAAAAGCAAATTCAGCTGAAACAGAACTTAAAAACAAACAACCACCCTCCAACCTAACAGACAATAATCAATGTTTTAAATGTACATGAAGAATTGGGTCCTTAAACTGTCCAGAAAGTGGCTTTCCTGGAAAAAAAAAAACCCAAATTGATGGAATCCCATTATTACATCAGTTTAAAATTCAGCCTTATACATTCTTTTTAGATTATGATACAAGTTGGAACCAAGTAAAGTTTCCAGTAATACATAGGCTCAGACTTTATTTTCAGTGCTGCAACTGAGCATTATTTGTGTACCTAAAATATAATATAAAAACTACAGGAAAGCCTCCGTAGTTGACCACCTCCCTACATTGACCAAATTTTTATAGGCCAGACATACATCATATGTACACAATAGAAAGCCAACCTCTTTATATTGAGCACCTCTATAAGTTGTATCTTGACCAACTTGACCTTGACACATGGTATTAATTCACTCTCTATAACTTGACCAGTTGAGTCCAGTCTTCACCAAGGGTAAGAAAAGTAAAATGCAGAATTGGTAGCAATGAATTTCTTTCAAGAAGAATATCAAAGGATACAATTATGTTTTACTTTTGACTTTGATTTTGCAGTTTAACATTGATAATTATGGGTTCATATCATAATAAAAATTGCACAAAGACTTAAATTGTTTATACTTCATTTTTTCCCTTTTTGTTTTTTCAGGATCGATAAAAATTGCTAATTGTAAAATGAAAAAATACATACACAAGACAAACACGTGTCATTTGTGTGATTAATAGTGTGCAATTAACAGTGGATCTAACCATTGTGAAAGAAAGAAAAACACAGTTTTAAAGTTTACAGACAAAATTGACGTTTTTCAGAAAGAATGATTAAACCATGAGAAAACAATACATATGTAGATTTATTGATTTTGTATGATATAGTCTGTATGAATTATTTTCATGTGTTTTCACTATGTGTGTCTTTGTATGACATGCTCTAATAAAAGCTTAACAATAGAATGAGGCACATGTACATATCAGTACAGTTGTTCCATATGTTGACCACCTCCATATGTTGACCACTTTCCTTCAGTCCCTTGGGTGGGCAACCTTCAGAGGTTTTACTGTATTTAGTAGAGACTACCTATGTCTTAACCTGCATGCATAGAACAGAATTAGAATGAATCAAGAAGTTCAGTTTCGTTAAATAGGAAAGGCGAAAACAATTATCTACTGACATTGGATTAGATGATGAAGGAAAAGTGAAAACTGATTCAAAGAAAATCAATAATTTATATTATGATAAGCACTATCTATCTATCTATCTATCTATCTATCTATCTATCTATCATTTCTAGGGCACCTTTCTCCTATGAGAGGATTCAAGGCAGCTAAAGACTGAATTAAAAGCATAATAAACTAACTATACATTTAAAAAGTATAACATTATAATAATTAAAATACATTGAATAATGTTAAAAACATATATAACTTTAAAAAAAAACCAAAACCTAAAACATCATTCAGGACTCCATTATGGTTATTAAAAGCATGCCTGAAGAGGTAGGTCTTCAGCCAGTGATGGGATGTCACCGGTTCCAGACGGATCTCTGGAACCGGTAAGACCAATCCCGGAGGGTTCTCCGTGAGGGGAAGTCCACTTTTGGGGCGTCCGGTTCCGGACGCCTGACCGAAAGAAGAAAAAAAATTAAAATCGGAGCGAAAATGGCTCTAATTGACTGCGCATGCGCAGAAACTCAATCTGACGCATTGCACATGCGTCAGATTGAGTTTCTGCGCATGCGCAGTCAATTAGAGCCATTTTTGCTCCGATTTTCAAAACATTTAGAACTTTCAGGGCAGCGGCGGCGGCAGCAGCCCTCTGAGGGGGGCGCCTCCCCGCGGCACGTTGAGGGCTGCCTCGGCCGTCCGCTGCTGACAAGCCCCATGCCCTGGGGACGCCCGGCGGGGTACACCGCTGCCGCCGCCTCCGCCGGGCGCCTGTGGGCCGGGTGCCTGCACCCGCCGTCCACAGCCGCCGCCCGCCGCCGCCGGAGCTGCCGCTGCCTGAATCCCTGTGGACTCCTTCTTGGGTCGGTCCCTTTTGAGCTCGGCTGCCGCGCGCTGCGGAGGAGGAAGCTGTAGGCGGCGGCGGTGCGGCATGGGGACGGCCCAGGGAGGCGCGGCAGCCGCGGCTGCCCGTCGCCCCTCGCCATGGCCGGAGCCGGGCTAAAAAGGTACCGGCCCAAGGAGGACGCCACAGGGGTGCAGGCAGCTCCGGCGGCGGCGGCGGCTATGGACAGCAATCGGGGTGCCGGGTCCCAAGAAAGGTAAGCGAGGGGTTTTTATTTGGGGTGGGTGGGTAATTTATTTGTGTTTTGGGTGGGTGGTTGTTTTTATTTTATTTATTTATTTGTGTCTGGGTGGGTGGGCTGAGAGGGAGGGGTGTGTGTGTATGTTTATTTTTATTTTTTATTTATTTTTATTTTGGCCCCGCCCACAACGTCATGACGTCATGACGTCGGCCGTGACGTCATGACGTCATGCCATTGGCCACGCCCATGACGTCCGTGACGTCATGGCGTGGTAGTAGAATTTTTGTCATCCCATTACTGTCTTCAGCTGTCAGATGTCAAAGAGGGGGTGAACCTAACTACTTAAGAGAGAACCTAGAAGCAGCATGTCAGGTTGCTTGTAAGGAAACAAACACTAAATAGATATTAATGTATTTGAGCTTCTAACTTCTGAATCATAGTTTCCTAAAGGACTTATCATTTACATTCTTTCTCCATCCTTGCAAACTCTCATAAGGCTGTATTATTAGATCCTTTTCTCTGTAGTCATTCTAACTACTGGAATGCAGTTCCTGAGAACTTTTATGGAATTGAAGTTGGCCTTTAGGCTTACAGAAGTTCCACATCTTTGGTATACATTCATCTCTTAGTGAAGAGTTTGCTTCTCCAGCCAGCTCCTCTTGTCCACAAAAACTGATTTCCATAATTTCCTCAGTTCCTCTACTGCACTGGAGTTATAGCTGGAAAGGATGTTGACAATTCTCACTAATTCTCAGGCCTTTCCTTTATATCACATCAAGGCAATCAGACTCCTTGGTTTCTTTTCAAGTGAGACATTTTCAAAAGCTCCTTAGGCAAAGTCTTCATGAGGAATTCAAATGATATGTCAAGTTACAACTGATAGTCGCTGATGATAAATTACCACACCATCTTAAATGATAGTGATAAATTGAATTTAACAATGTAAAATTATAGTCAAATTCTCTTTTGCAGGATAATTCACATGACAAAAGATAATAACTAGAAGAGAACTTTTATACCAAGCAGTCACATCTATCATTTTGGCCATCATTCTTGGCAAGAGGAAGACAGAGCATTTCCTTTTCAAACAACTGAAATACTGAATGTCTTCCTTGCATTGGGTTGGAATCTGATTCCCCTCCCCACCAGTGAAATAAAGAGACAGGACACAATCAATATTTGGTTGAATGTTTGGCCCACAATTTTATTTAAATATCAAACCCTATCCTGCAGAGGGGCCCGATACTGCTATACTTGATACCAGTTCCCCAAACGTGCAACTGCTATAGATCAAGGCCTTAACCTGGCCTGTTAAGAAGGCAGCTAAAAGAAAGAGGAAGCGCTCTAGTCAGTTCCATTTGTTTACTAGCATGATGTCAAAGCAAGTACAGACTTCAGGGTTAGCAAAAATAGACAGTTACAAAGGCAAAATAGAACAGCTTCAGTCTGAGCACATGAAAATAAGACAAACCTATCTAACCTGGAAGCCAGTAAGTGCTACCTAGCCTTTGTCTAGGCCAGGAGCGGCCAACCTTTTGTGCCGTGGGCCTAACCAAGCTCCCCAGTCAGCTGAGCAGGCTGGATCATGCCCCCAGGAGCAGAAACATTTATGGCTGTTGTAAGTGCACCCACTTCCACATTTACGACAGTCATGGGTGGATTTGCATATGCACGGACATGCACCTGCGCATGCTCAAACATGTCTGTTTCCACTTTTGGGTGTGAGGGAGAGGGTGATGGGCTTGATGGAATGGTGTCATGGGCTGGGGCTGGCCCATGGGCCGTAGGTTGGGAACCCCTGGTATAGGCCATAGCTATATGATTAATTTTCACATTTTCCAGCAAAGCACTCCCAGCATATATATCTTGTCCCACACTCAGGAACCCATTGGGCTATGTCAGACTGTCACTAACATGATGGAAATACATCAGAAATCCCATATAGAAATAAGGGGATGTCCCTTTATGATGTGTCTCTCCTCCCCATTTTCTCAAGCTCCTCCTCCTTCCCCCTTAGGATTGTAGTGGGAGCAGGGGCCTGGACTTGTTATGGAGAACAGCCACCTGAATTAATAACAGCTTGAGGCCCATTCTCCAGGGAAAACATGTTTTCCTCCTTTGCAAGGACATGGTGCAAACCCAGGCCTGTCTTCAGAAACAACACATTTTCCCTCCTTTTGCAACCATGGTGGAATCCCAGTTCCCCTTCTTTCTCATTTGAGCGAGGACCATGCTGAATCCATTTTCTGGACTCACTCTGGCCTTACAAACACTCTCAAGAGTATGAGCCAAAAATCTTACCCATATCTCATATCTCCTTCAAGCCTACAATAGTTTGGTCCTACATGGGCCATATACCCGTAAAAGCACACATGGGCGCCATATACCAGTAAAAGCACACATAGAAGTAACCATCTGAATAAAGTGAGACTAAAAAGGAATCCTGAGTTCTCAAAAGGCCACAGAACTCAATAATACCATTCAGAGAATATGTATGGCTGATGGCCAGCTATAGCATCTACATGAGATTAATAAGATTATAAGAATGAGGAGTACAAAGGATTCCACTATGTCCAAAAGGTTGAGGTAAAAAATGTTTGACCAGGTTTTAAATCCTGCTTGTCCGCCATTTTATTTCTCTGCACAGCTAATTTAACTATATCCATTTTGAGATGTTGTGTCAAATGCCAGGATTTAAATGGAGTAGAAAAGGTAATTGGGGAGCTGTCTCTGTGATTGAGAGCACACTAGGTAAGCAAATTTCATAAAGCAATATGTCTCCTTTTTTGGATACTTTTAAAAGGCAGTATCTAATAACAATTTTTCACACTGCTGCCTTCCTCTTTGTTGTCTGGTCTCACCTTGCTGAATAAAATGAATACCTTAATCACATACAGAAATGGTGTGTGGATGTCCATGCTTATCATTTCAGCTTTGAAAGAGCAGATAACCTCCCCCCTCCCCCCCAAAAAAAACTTTACAGGAAGGATTTTATCAAGTGGACAACAATATTTCACAATTAAAGATAAGTCATTCTCCTAATTTGTGGCTTGAGGAAAGGGTTTTTTATTTGTTTTTGCATAGAGGCTATTCCCATGTTAAATATGAGAGGTGAGAATGTGAATCTTGTTGCCTCTTGCTCTCTGTATGAAATTAAAATCCCTCCAGTGGGAAATATCACAAGAAATCTTGAAGGATTTATCTCATGTTTCATGGTCATTTTTTTGCTCCAGAAGAAACTCTACCTACAGAATGATTACAATTCCTATACATATTTCCTGCATGAAGTTCCCTGAGGGAAGCATATGGCTCCATAATCCCATTTCTTGGGTATAAAAACAGGCACAAAACAAAGTGGCAAAACAGAAAGAAACAAGAAGCAAGCAAGAGGGAAAAGACCAGGTTCTTATATTCACAGGAAACTAGGAAATCTCACTAGTGAAGGGGAAATGAGGAGACTTGGCACAAGAAGGAGATATACCAGTACTCTCTAGTTAAGATCTCCATTTAAAATTATTTCAGGGAGAAGTGCTGGGAAGCACTCTTACCTATATGATACTGGTAGAGTGCTGCTGTCAGAATAGCCAGTGCTAAACTAGAAGAACTCATCCTTGACTCAGAGTAAAGCAGCTTCTTGTAAAGCAGCTTCTTTAAAAGCTTAAGCAATCAAACATTATTCTCCCTATCTTTTGCAAAGATTCAGAAGATGCTGAGCCACAGATGGTAAGATGTTGTTGGTAAAAACAACCAAATATCTTGGGTGAATCATACTTGCATATTTCTTGCAGTGTTTTTTTAATGACTCGACATATTGTCTTACTAAGGATAGGACAGAATGAGGTGGAAATAGGACTAGTAAATTAATGAACAAAGAAGGTCTGTATGTGCAGCAATATTATCATATGAAAAAACTTTTCTTGCCATTATCCCACTCAAAATCCTAATGTTCTGCATAGGATTTCATGGCTCTTTATTGCTCCATCTAAATAGCTTCCTAAGAGTTTGGAGAAAGAATTAATGGAGAGGGAAGGAGCCAGCCACTCTTCTTTAAGCAAGTTGCTGGAAATTATGTGAACATTGACTGAAGAGAGATAAAGCCTATCTCACTGGTAAGAGCACAAATGTCCTAGGTCAGTGAAGGCGAACCTTTTTAGAGACCAAGTGCCCAAACTCAACAGGCTGCAGCTCATGTCACAGAGTGGTGGGATGAACTCTGTGCTGGGAGAAGGGAGGAAGAGCTCCCATTGGCCTGCTGGGCAGAGGGACAGGGGGAACTCTGTGCTGAGGCGACAGCACGTGTGCCCACAGAGAGACCTCCGAGTGCCCCCTCTGGTACGTGTGCCATAGGTTCACTACCACTGTTTTAGGCTGCTATTTTGACCACACACAAAAAACGTATTTGCTGTGCATGTTTTTGTTTTAGAGCCAAGCCATCTATTCTGTGTTTTGTGATAAAAATATTTTCACTGGCAATCTTTCCTCAAGTCCAAATGTCTTCATCTCTGACATTTCCTCAAGTTCAAATGTCTGACCTACACATTTGAAGCATATTTATACATAGGGTGCAGGTGGATAAACATCCAGCTAACATGTGTAATCTGGAAAGGGCTGAGAAGTCCTGAATTTCATTAACCTCTGAGCCAAGCATTAAAACTTTACAAAGCTGGACATGAATATTCCATAAATAATATATGTAATAATCACACTCCAATATTTAGAAAGCCCTGAACAACTTGTTCCTAAAGCTTGTGTTAACTGTTAGGGAGATTAGGACAGTTATAAAACCATTCATAAGTGGGAGAAAATAGGCTTTTCAATATATTTTGCAAGAAGTAATACAACTTGGTGCATGGTATAAAAGAGATGTTATTACCCGTTTGCAAACATCTTTCTTTCCTTAAACAGCAGAATGTCTCAGAGAATTTATTACTTATAAACTTTACTAGAGTTTGTAAAGAGCAAGTGGAGATTAAATTAGGAATTAAAATTGTGATTAAGGATCTGCAGTTCCATACCTCTGGAAATCCTAGTTTCTGCCCAGACAGTTTCTGTCCTGTCTAACATCCAAGAATAAACAGCTTCAGAAGGCAGAGACATGGCCAGAGAACTTTCATAAGGCAGATGAGGGATTCCTGAATCCTGGATTAAACCTGAAGATAGCCTTTTCCCCATTCATGATTTAATTTCTTCCCAAGAGCTTCATATGACAAGGCTTCCCTGCCTAAACAGTTGGGACTTAACTTTTCAGACCCTTTTATGCAAGAATGAGGATTGGTGACATTATTCTCATTTTGGAAAGACTCCTAGCACTCTTGAAATAGCTTGTGCATTGGAAAGAGCAATGTTTTCCAAAAAAGTGACTCTTCTTGTGCAAAACTGCCTTTATTTCACAGAATTGTATATGGTATAGCATTCACACATTCCATGTCCCAGTTTTAGTGATGTTTCTGGCTAATATAATTTTAAACTTCTCCCAATGGACAATAATCTATGCCTGCCATGGCAGATTTTAAAATGCTGCAAATGACATGGAGGAATGCTGAAGAACTCGCTCACAATCGAATCTGTTGGAGATCCCTTGCTGCCTGGTATGCTACACAGCATGGGAGGATCTAAGTCTACGTGTATAGAGTTGTACAAAAGGGGCAAAGCTGCAGTTTTGTTTCATAACTGAAGCACTGGATGAGTTTTTGTGTCTTCCAGAGCAACCTTATGTTTTTTCTGCATTTGTTGTGCTTTAGTTTCAAAAATAAAAAAAAGGTAGCATTTTTTGCATGAAAATTATACAGACTTCTGAGAAGAAAGAACCCTCCAATGGAAGTGAGTTTTCCTTGGTACCTGGAAATTCTTTGTTGAGGTTCTTCTTATGTCAAGTTAGCCTATATTGGCAAGAATGAGTAAGTATTGTATTTCTCTCTATCTAATAATAGCCAGTAGATTAAAAACAGCAGGATCTTTATATAGTAAAGAGAACAATTCCAAGTGCCCTTCATTAGGCAAAGTAGAAAGGAGTTGGGAATAGTCTCTCCGATTTCCTATAAATGAATTGTATATAGTTTTTATTGGAGAAATCTTACCTCCGGCACACACTGAAAATACCTCAATGGTGTGTGAGTGTGTGTGGTTTTCCCATTGTGTGTGTGTGGTTTTTTCTTTTCTTTTTTTTCCAAATTTGTACAAAAACATGCTTTGACAAACCTCCTATTGGGGTTTTCCCTTTCTGAAGCACACACAGGGCAGGCTGATTGATAACAATATTGTAACACATCCAATAGAAACAGTTTTAACTTTATTAGAAGATGACAGTTATAGCATTTTTCAATAGCACACATTTGACAGCCATCCACGAATATGCATGAAAATGTGCAAGTTATCTCTTAATCTTACAAGAGTGCCACCTTGCAGTACCTCACTTAACCAATTTGTCCTGTATATTTGTCAATACTTAAATCCCTAGTGATAATTTTTCTTTTTTGCACAATCCCTGCCATGTATTCTTGTACACTACCAAAATGATGTGACTATAGTTTGCAAATTTCCCCACGTAATTGCTTGTTACCTCTAGGGATCACAAGACCATTCCAAGAAATCTTCATCTTTATTTCAGTAGCTTTGATATTCAATTCAAGAGTAGTACAGGTTTATTCATTGTACACCTAATAAATATTAAAGTCATACCAAGAGATCATTTATAGCTCTATAAATCAAGAAGGGTCTATGTGAATTTGTCGAAGGAAGCAAATTGCATTGATTGAAAACTTACGGGAATGGAGAGAACAAACATTCAACTACTGTAATTCTACTTTTCTGTACATGTGCTACTTAAAGAAAATACATACTAAATGTTAAACAGAGATGTTTAACGAAGGCTGTTTTTAAAAAATTTGCACTGAAATTATACTAAAGTAGCAGCTTGAAATTTTATGTTTAAGCAATAATTAGTTAAATGTTGGAAATTCAAAAATTAATTTGTTGTTATCAGTCTTTAAACCTGAACATTATGAACATGTCTACTTAATATTATTATGGTGTTAATTAAATCAAACCGCTTCACCTTGAACTGAAGCTCGTGATTTTGTTCTCAAATGCTCTAATAATATAGTCATATAAAAATCGTGTCCCATCAAGTCAATTGTGACTTATAGTAAGACTTTCCAGTGTTTTCTAAGTAGCAAATACTCATAAGTGTTTTACCATTACCTTGTTCTGGGGTCACCCTGAGACTGTGTAATTTTACCATGAATACACAAGCTGGATCCTTTCCTAGAAGGCACAGTGGGGAACTGAACTCCTGACCTTGAACTCCTCAGCCAGATACTTAACCCACTGAGCATTCAAACAAGCTTTTGTATATGTGTAGATATTGGTGGCTCAAGTGCTTAAGACGCTGTAGTGGCTCAAGTGCTTAAGATGCTGAACTCACTGACTGGAAGGTCGGAGTTTGATTCCCGGGCACTGCATGATGAAATGTCCCAGCTCTTGCCAACCTAGCAGTTCTAAAGCAAGACATTGCAAGAAATAGGAACCACTTCAGTAGGAAGATAAACAGTGCTTCATGCACTCCAGTGTTGAGGCATGCCTGCCACACGTCCATGGAAATGTCTGCAGACATAGACAGCACTGGCTCTTTGGCTATAAACAGAGATGAGCAGTGAACCCTAGAGTCGGATACAACTGGCTTTCAAGCAAGGACAATCTTTAACTTTCTCTAGGTATTTATATTTATTTATTTATTGCATTTTTATATTGCCCTTTTGGGAGATTTCCCATTCTGGGTGATGTACATACAAATATAAAAATAACATAAAAACACACACAACAAATTAAAAATAAACCAACCAAATAAATGCATTCTTCTTGCTTTTCCTTTAATGTATCAAATGGCATAAGGGCTGTGTGGTAGCAAAATAATTATTCTTTAATTGAGAAATGTTAATGAAATTATTCAATTTATGGCCATGATATGCTAAATTATGAACCCAATTATAGATATATAATTTCATTTCCCATTATTACAAGGAACAAAGAAGCATCACAAACTTAATTTTTATTTTTAAAATTATATACAAGTTTGCTCCCAGGCTTGTACCATGGTGCCTTCTTAGTAATAGTTTTTGCATTTGCCCAAATTTCTCTGGTTTCCCCCCACTTTATTTTCTTATATTTTTGAAGTAATTTCCTTTCTTGGATTATTTTGACTGTCAGTCTTGCTCTGCATGCTGCATTCAAAGAAGAGAAGAGAACAAGTGGTAGGGAAGAGATAAATATTTGGGCTATGTGGGTCTCTGATTACTCTTTTTTATTTTTGCTTTTTTAATTAAAAAAATCTAACTTTCCTTTGCTTTCAAGGGCCTGTTTTTTTTTAATTTCACTATTTTCCTCCTGTCTGTGTGTACAGGGGTTGTTAGAAATGTATAATTAGTGTAATTTTTTCATGATATCTTTCTCTCTCTCTCTCATGTTCTGTTACCTTCCTTTGAAACAGATTCTCTGTTGTCTTCCCTGTTTTGGGGGAGTAGTTTGAAAGGGATCTCTAGATGGGGGGGGGAGAGGCTAATGCTATATTATGTAAAGGGGGGGGAATGAAATGAAATGGCCCAAAAGGTGTGGCCTTTTTTGTGTGTAAAATGAAAGTATATGTGCAAATAACCCCATGAAAATAAAAGATGTACCCTTGAAAAAACCTGAAACAATTAAAAAAGTTTTTGACATGAATGCCCCCAACAGACTTTATATACTTCAGTGGAATTCTTTATTTAATCCCTAAGACCTTTAAGTAAGAAATTATAACAAACAACATTTCCCCTTTTAAACTATAACATTCACCGAAACAGTGGTCAGGTCGTACTGAACAAGTAAAAAAGAAGCAAGTATGATATTGCATCATTGCTACACGACAATAATAGTATTCAATCTAGGTTAACAGAAGTATTTAAAATATTAATTATTATTTTTTACCTTTTTTGCAGTCTCAGCCTTAGCAAGGGTTATGAAAGAAGCATAACTATCAGTAGCCCTGGATTATCAACATGGGACAATGTTGTCTAGTAAGAATCAAGGCTCCTTTCTCCAGAGTAACACCATTAGATTCTGTTCATTCAAGCTGTCTAGCTATGTGGTCTCTAAATCAGAACTAATATGTCTGAATGCACAAGATTTCAAAGCCCCAATGCATTATGAATTAAACGTGGACAAAACAAATTTGTTAGGTTTGTCTTCTGCAATGCTTAATTTTTTTAAAAAAAACAACCTCAAGTTATTTCCATCTTGAATAAAGAAAAAGTATGCAATTTTTTGAAAATTCTTATTAGTGAAAGCAAAATAGATCTTCACCTATCCCTTACCGCAGCTCTGTTCTAGGTAACTAGGTAACAGTGCAAAACTGAAGACTGTGAAGTCTTCAATTTTATACAGTAATACCTCGGATAACGTTTACCTCGGATAACGCTAAAAGCGCATAACGTTAAGTAATCTGGGGAGGAGAATTGGATCGAATAACGTTAAGGTCCTATGGGATGTATCGGATAACAACCGCTAAAGCCTGTGCAGTTGCAATGTATCTCTATGGAGCTTTAACGTTATCCGATACATCCCATAGGGTTTTAACATGCATCGGATAACACTAAAAATCGGATAACATCAAGACTTGTGGAACCAAGTCTTAGCGTTATCCGAGGTATTACTGTAATCACTAACATGGAACTAAATTTCACTCAATTCTAAATTGGCATATGTATGGATCATAATATGATATATCTAAAATAATGAATACATTTTCAATTATAAAGATTACACCAGGTTTTATAGAGCAAGCAGATGGCAGTGCAAGCACACAATATTCTCCTGGACCTGTTGTCCTTTTACTGTCCGGCCAGTCACTAGGGGTAGTGGTACATCAGGAGTAGGTATGAACAGAGTGCCTCCCTCAATTCCAAAGTGTTTAAAGATAATCCAGCTGGAACCCACCATCAGGCTTCGTCAATCTTCCCATTTCTGTATCCCATAATAGCTGTTGTTGTTTATTATTATTGGAATTGAAGAAGGACATTCCTTGCTTCATTATTGTTCTAACTTTATTGGCATTTGTGGGGAGGGTTTTTGGCCACCTCTGCTTTAGCTGGCACAGTTTGAATTGCTAGGAGCACAAAGAAAGCAATAAAAGAATTACAGAGAACAAATGTAAGTAAAGATTGCACTCTTGAGAAAGTATCTCCATGGTGTTTCCAACTGTGAACAGTGCAATTCTATTAGCATTCAGTGCAAGTGTTTGGAGGAGAGAAGCATAACAATATCAAGGAAGCAAGCAAGAGCAAAGAAGTGGGCAAAAATAGCTCAGACTTTTTTTTTTAAGCCATGAACTCAAGTTCAGGTTCTGTGGGATCTCTATTCAATGAGTTCCCAAGAAAAAAGCAACCATTAAGGTTGGAGGTAGTTCTCCAAATATACAAAATCTATGCTGAAGCTAAACATATTTGGTCCTTGTCAAGACAAGGGGAGAAGAAATCCCACCCATGTACACTTCCATGATGGAAACAGACTGGGATGCATAATGAACACAAGAAAATAAATAAATGTAACCACAACAGGAATACTGTAGACTGTACAAGTATCTTCTTCCTTCCTTCCTTCCTTTTTCTTTCTTTCTTTCAAGCATCAATTATGAATGTTTTCTATTTTCTGTTCGTTCACCCTGTGCTTCTTTGATTTTCTACACAATGTGTATATGCTTGGCTGAATTATTTCCTAGTAAAGGTAATGGTCCCCCTTGCTCTAAAACCAGTTGTACCTGAGTTTAGGGTGCAATGCTCATCTCCATTTACAGCCGAAGAGCCAGTGCTGTCTGCATATGCAGATGTTTCCATGGTCATGTGGCAAGCATGATTTGATTCTCAAGGACACATGCACAAATTCTAGGAACACACAAAAAGATACAAATTTCTTATGCTAAGCAACAGTGCTTCAGCAAATGACTCCCACAGTAGACTAATACTGATTGCTGAAAGTCAGTAGTAAATCACAGCTAGAGCAGGACCAGTGAATCAATGGAACTTATAGAAGAGCCGAATTAACATCTCCCCAGTGATTCGATGGACCAATTTTAGCCATGATTTATGGGGTACACTGAAAAGCCTCTTCAAAAATTGGAAGATAGTGGTGTTTCTGTGGTAAACATTGGTAACAGCAATATTGTATTGCTGGCTAATATTTCTCACAATAAGTCAGGCAAAGGGAACTGCAGAATGAACTCACCAAAAGGCAGCTTCATTTTGGCAGTTTCACATCCAGCCTAGACACAGCAGAAGAAGAAGAAGAAGAAGAAGAAGAAGAAGAAGAAGAAGAAGAAGAAGAAGAAGAAGAAGAAGAAGAAGAAGAAGAAGAAGAAGAAGAAGAAGAAGAAGAAGAAGAAGAAGAAGAAGAAGAAGAAGAAGAAGAAGAAGAAGAAGAAGAAGAAGAAGAAGAAGAAGAAGAAGCGGTTACTGAATCTGTGATACAGTACTTGTATTAACTGTTGACTTACCAAGGTCTTATTAATTCAATTAGACTACTCTAACTGGACTAACAACTGGATTTACAATTTAATATTCACCTTTTGCAAGAGCATCCATCCCCTTAGTATCCCTAATTATTCCAGTTCATGTTAAAACCCTCTTTGTGTATTAAGAAAGGAATTATTTTACTATTCATGCTGCATGGTATAAATTCAGGTTTGGCATACCAACACTGACTTGTTTGAGCATCCTTATATAGTTGTGAGAAAAGAAAAATTAAGTATCTCATTTGATTAATATGGGTATTGATTTCTGGTATCACTCTTGATCGCCAGACTTTTGCTACCTTTCACAAACTGCTCCTCTCACTTTGTCTTGTATTGAGTGTGACACCAAAACAACAAAATGTTCCACTTAAGTGCTCATGCTTAATGATTCTTGGCTGACTAGGAGCCAAGCAAACAAACAATTGCTTTAAAATGCAGTAGATACTGAACATACTGTCACATACTAGTGCTTCAGGGGATTATGATGATGGAAGATAGCACAGTGCACTCATGCTAAAGCTAGAATCCCTATAGACAGTGCAGTAGCATTGATGGGAGCAATTCTGTCACTGGAAACATGATGGTGATCCCATGCTCCTTCAACATATACCCACAAAAAATACACTGAAAGGCTGAGGAACTCTCCACAACAATTATTTGGAGGCTGCAGAAAGAAGGAACAAAGAGTACAGTCCTGTTGCATTAAAAGAAAGAAATGTGCTAGTACAACATGAAGTTAGCTCTGTTTGATAGAAAAGATTGCAAATTCTTATAAATGCCATAGGCTGAATCAACTGCCACCTTACCTGTCCACTCTTGACAAATTCAACATTTGCTTCAACACTGCTTGCTCTACCTAGATCAGCATTATTCAAATCCATTGCTAGATTTTTGGACTTGACAGGGTGAAATAAATTCTGCTGAATGCTACAGGGCTTTCAGAACACCATGCTCTCAATTTACTGTGAAGGTTATTTTATTTATGGCACTGTGAACATATTGTCTTACTTTAAATTAGCCTTAGCCTTTTGTGGTGTCCTCAAAAAACAAAAAACATATACCAAATGTTCACTTTTAAAACACATAAACAATAACTAGCAATTTTCTTTAAAAAAAAAAACAACCCACTCTACTATAGAATAACCTCAGTATTTTGAGTTTTTAAAAGCCATCTTGAGAACCTTATTGTCCCCGTGAAAGAGGCTATATAAAGCTACTAGTACATTTGCCTCAGGAGATGACACCTTTTAAATTTCAATGACATAACATGTTCTGGATTGTAACACCAAACAAAAATCTAACAGTATTCACCCACCAATGGAGCATATGCTATTTTGTAACCATATGCGAAATCATCTCTATTTATTTTATTTAGCAAAGAAAAGGAAAAGAAATTGCATGTAAAAGTTAAGTAAAGGAAATGGTTGCTGAGCTTCCATGTTTCACTCATTGTAAAAATGTTGGCAGTTTGTCTAACTGTCCGATATGCAACTTCCTCAGCTCCCTCCAAGCCTTAACTTCACCTTCTGTGCATTGTATGCATTGTGGTTAATGAAAAGTCCTGGGCATTATCCTTGCTAGCTCCTTCTCTTCCTCCTCTTCTTCTTCTTCTCTCCCCCCCCCCCCCGGGTCTAGGCCAGATGTTAAAATGCGAAAATGAAGCCACCTTTTTAGTGAGTTCATTCTGCAGTTCTTTTCACCCAACCTAGTGTGAAAAACATTAACTGGCATAACAAGGTGGCCATTGCCCGGGGTATGGCCGGTTGTGGTTCAAAAATACCACAATCCTCAAGGCAGCTCTTTCTGTGTACCCCATGAGCTCCACTGTATTATGGTTATCCACAAAATGGCTATTGCCAATGTTGCTTATCTGTCAGACACTCAATAGGCAGCAGCTGTGAAAAGCCCCAGGGAGGGACACCATGGAAGGTTTCTCAGGGCTTTCCAGGAAACATGAACAACTAGGAAGCTTGCATAACTCAGCAGGACAGTAAAATGTAACATAATCATGCTATTAAAATCCTGCCTGTACATAAGGGAAAGTTTTTCAGAAATTCTCTAGAGGAACGAAAGCACCTGTTCCTGCTGTCAAAAACTAAAAAGAATGGGAAAGGAGATTCAGCCAAGTTTTGAAGACAGAAGAATGGATTTTTCCTCCCTTCTATAGTCACCCAGAAGAAATACCCAGTGAGATGTACAGGTTGGTGAAATAGGATTCAGAAGACCTGAGTCAAGTTTCCCACTCAACCATAGAAACTAACAGGGAGAATGGAACTGGTTAAAACACTTCTTAAATATCCCAGTGACCTTGCAACCTGTATTAGGGTTAGGATAAGTTGTGAAGAAACTGAGGGGTCTAGAAAGGACCAAATCATGCACTCAGCCACACTGCTTCTATTTGCTTGAATTGGGTGATTTCCAAGGAGGCCAGCCTGTGCTAGGGCTATGGGTGGTGAAATCTCTCAATCGTTCCCTTCTCCCACATTCTCAGTCCAAAGAACTTGTTAAGGTTAGGATAATGCAGAAGCTCACATTGTTAAGAGCAATAGTTGCTGTGATGATGATGAATGACATTGTAAAGACCCAAATTAATTTGCCATGCTCAAATCTGATGTGTATTTCCCCTCCAAACACACTCATTTATTCAAGAGGCATCAGCAATTCTCTCTGAGTAGCATTGGTTGTATAATTAATTAGCTGTAAATACCATGAAATCTTGATTTTAGCTTCTAGGAGAGCTGCCAGCAGTCCATTGTTCCTTTTAAGAGCTAATTACTAAAATGTTATCTCTCAGATCATCTTCCACAGGGGAACTTGTATTGCTTCCATCATGTATTGTTCCCTCTCATTGAATTTTTTTTGAAACTTTGTACATCAGTATACAACATAGTCATACACAGATAACCTTCAATAAGCATAAAAGCAAATAAAATGGGTATTTTCATCAAGATCTAGCATCATATTGTTCTAATACATTATTGAAGGCTATTTAAATACATATAATTGTATTTAGTGGCATTTACACAATAGTCAAGTAAATTTCTTTGACAGTATAAAAGAACTCACCAATGTTCAGATAACCATTGCTACCTCTGGAGAGCCAGAAAGAAGCAGATGGTATTGCCAGCTCTGGGACAATTAAATCACCACCTTCCCCAAATTAAAAAATTGCAATGATGAAAAGGAAGAGTAAAACAGGGTATTTAAGGAGAGGAAGAAAAATATAATAAAAGCAATAAATACCTGGGTGGTACCAATGATTAGATATAGTGCTGGCATTGTAGATTGGACAGTGGCAGAGTTGGACACTTTGGACTGGAGAGTAAGGAAGTTGATGGCTGTAAATCATTCTCTTCTTTCATGAAGTGCTGTGGACATACTATATGTGCTGCAGGAGGATGAAGGAAAAGGATTGCTGCAAGTGAAACAAATGGTGGAAGAGAAGAAAAGGTCTCTTGGTGAATACTTTCATAGCAGTAATGAGAGGCTGTTGAATGAGGTTTCTAGGGAAGATAACATCAATACTTCTGATTCAAAAGATGCTTGCAAGCAAGAGGTGTTAAGAAATAGAATAAACCATTACATGTTCAATATATTTTTTAAAAAACCAAGGTAAAGTGGATAGGGTTAATATTTTAGTGTGGCTAAAATCTGGCATTCTAAAAGGGAGACAGAAGAAATTACATTTGTTGTCCAAGAACAAGCATTGTGAACCAATATAATTAAAGCAAACATTGGGGGGAAAGTGGAACTGACAGTAAATATACATTTTGTAAAGAAATGGATGGAAACAATGCACTACATTATCAGTGGATGCAGTAAGACAGTGTAGGCAAATCTATGGCACATGTGCCAGAGGTGGCATGCAGAGCCCTCTCTCGGCATGTGTGACATCATGAACAAGTCCTGTCCTGCCCTGCCCTGACCTGTGCCACCAATGTCAATGGCAGCACCGCTTTCCCATCCATCTCTCTCCCTCCACCAATGGGGAGGTGAGAGGGGAGGATGAAACTTCACCTGGGAGGCTGTGGTGGGAATGAGGTGAGCTGTCAAGACATGTCTCCACCCCTCCTAGCAGCAGGAGGAGGAGGCGCATGCACAGGGGGTGCCATGCACACATATGGGGGACATGAGCACATGCAGTGTGTGTGCATGCACATCCACAGGGGGTGCACACAACATTGTGCTAATTGTTGTGGAAAAGAAGAAGGTTGGGTTTATTGACATTGCTATACCAGGAGACGTATGAATTGAAGTCAAACAACTGGAGAAAATCACAATATATCATGATTTGCAAATTGAAGTCAAGTGTCTATGGAGGAAGAAATCTGTTGTTCCCATAGTGATCAGAGCCCTTGGAGCAATACCTAAAGGACTCCCTAGATATTTGGAAATTTTGGACTTATCAGACATGAACATGCTATCTCTCCAGAAAACAACTCTACCAGGAACTGCATATGTACTCAGACGTTAACTTAAGAGTTCTTAGGTCCTTGATTAGGGCTTGGACTGTTAATTTTATTCCAGTCCTGAACTGTGATTCAAATGGTTGATTTGTACCCAATAATAATAATAATAATAATAATAATAATAATAATAATAATAATAATAATAATAATAATAATAATAATAATAATAATAATAATAATAATAATAATAATCTTATTCTGGTCCTTGACTGTGAATCAAATGGTTGGTTTGTATCCAATAATATTGTCTTAGAAAAAAGGAAATTAAACAAAGAAAAACATGTCATTGTTAACTGTTACTGCTTCACCCTGCTAAAATATAAAATTCTAAATCTCTTTCCTTGAAAATGTGCTTGAAAATCATCCTGCATTTGTCACTCAGTGTTTTCCTCCTTCCTCCCCTCCTGCCATTGATACAGATGATAGGGAATGTTATTTTTTGCATGCCAGCTCAAGTAGAAAAAAATTGATGTTTCTAAGCACTGGTGCTGGCAAAGCCCCCCTGAGAAAATTCAGCTTCCATCTCTGAGTTATACGTGCAATAGAGTGGTGCTGTTCTTGGCCTGAAAAGAAAACAGCACTTCCCTTATTCATCTGGTTTTCCCCCTAATGACGAAAAGTAGAGTCAGAGCATTAATTGCAGAAAGTAGAAATTCTCTCTTCCTTTGCAGGTCTCTCCTCTCTTAACATCATCTTCCTTCCGTGGTTACCATTGTGTGTGTGTTTTGTTTTTGTTTTTTTGTGTGTTTTTTTTTTTGCAGGAATAGAAATGAATTGTCTTTAGAAGCACCATAGGAAACTTTAGCAATGGACAGATGGTTCATGATGAATTCAATATTTATGGGGACCCTTGGCAAAATGTTTTGGGTTTTTTTGAAGCCTTGTCAATTTTATATGTTGAAATTGCCTGTGCTGTATTTCAAGTTAGACTTTGCAGTGTTCCTGGCAAAGGGGAGGGAGTGCCAGATTTCTAGCCATATATTTTATTTAGCATTTTTCTCCTTCCTTACTGTCAGGCGATTATCATACTCATTGCATCTGTCTCAATGTCAGTCATTTGAAATGGCAAACCATCATTTCCCTAAAGCATGGCAAGCTGCCACTGTTTAGTGTGAGCAGAACATTATGGAGACATGCCCAAAGACCACATAACACAATCTAAAACACTACATCTGTCACACTGCCAACTGTAGAAAGAACCCATATTGCAGCAGTATTTGTCACAAATGCATGGTTGTATCCAGTGACATGAATGAAGGGATTCCTTCATACTTTCATGAGACTCAAAGCTGTAAGAATGATAGCTATGTAAAAAAAAAAAACATTTTGCCAACAAGTTATAGGTGTACAATGCTATGCCCCTGTACATTTTTGTCTATTTTTGTACCATTTTGGGATATTGACATTTTTCTGCACTGTACACAGGATGCTGGTACATTTTCTGAAGAATGGTTTTTCAACTATGAAAGCTTGTTTGTTAATTGATTTTTAGTGAACTAATAAAGATATCACCTCCACCTATATTTGTGAGGTGTACAAAGCTGCTGTTCTTGAATGCACATACCAGTAAGGGATCGAGACTCATTATCAGACCTCAAAAGCAGGCAAAGAGCACTACGTATATGATTATGGGTGGTTTATTTTGTGTCGTTTACTGCTGGTTTTTAAGAACCAACTGTTGTTTCTTTTAAGGTGCAGTGAGAAGACAGATCTGCAGCACAAGAGAATTCCATCTTCCAACCCTCTCTCTGGCTTGAAGATACCGTTCTTTCATTGTCCAGAATTCATAGCAAATAGCCCCATCAATTTTGCTCCAGTCAGTGGCTGCGCTAAATAAGGTAATGCTTCTGAAACTACCTGAGGGTTCTACTTGCAGAGGTCCAGCTTAAATTTAAGGACCAAGATGGGGTGACAAAGTGCATTGTAGTCTTGTATCTGGCCATGTACCCAACTTAAGATATTTTGGATCCACGGAAGCTAACAATAAAAATATAGCAGTTAGTCTTTAAAGTGCTACAGTGTTTTTATTTTTTTTTAAAAAAAATTATTTATAGGTATACAAAAGAAAACAAAAAAATATACATAAAAGATAAACTCATACATAAAGGAAATAACACATTCACCTGTTCTACAATGAGTACAATACACATGATATATATGTAAAAAGAATCCAAACAAAATCAAACATAAGATAAGAATACATAATCCATCATTGATGTCACTTCTCAACTGATTTTCTAATACATTTATTTTCCTACTCTACTGTGGTTCACACTTTTATTACCACCCTTGTGCTATTTACATAGTCCGGGGGATTGTAACAACTCATAATTTCCAAAAATCACTTTGATCCGGTACAGGAGGAATACCCTTCTTTTTAACCATTACATATTCAACAAATGGTTTCCAGGTTCTCCAGAATCTATTGACTTGGACTCTACCTTTTCTAATATTTAGCTCCCATGTAAGCTTATCATTAAGTGCCAGCTCCCACATTTCTTTATACCAATCCTGTATTTTTCGCGATACATAATTTTTTCAGTTTTTCGCGATACATTGTCTAGCCACTGACAACATCACAGACATTAATTCTTTGTTATCATTACTCATTTTAAACTTAACCATCTCTGTTAGCAAAGTTGTATCTGGCCCCAATTCAAGCTGCATGTCCAATATATTCTTTATTTCGCTTTCTATTTTTTCCCAAAATTTTCTTAAACAGTCACAACTCCACCACATGTGTACATATGTTCCCACCGCTTGTTTACATCTCCAACATTTATCACTCATCCTTCTATCCATCTGGTGCAGCCCAATAGTTATGTTATTTCACTCTAACAGACATAGTTCTCATAATCCTTCTCCATTTTCTCTGCAAATTTTCTTCTGTAATTGTCTCGTTCAATTCTTGTTCCCACCTATTTCTCAAAACCTCTTGTATTTTTTCACCTTTATTCAGAATTTTATAAATCTTACTTACTATCTCTTTGATTCCTATGTCCCCTTTCCTTAATTTAGGCAAAAGTATTTCAAATGTTGTAACCTCTCTATTTAAGCCATTATCAAATAGGTATTTCTTGTTCCAATTATTTATCTGGAGAATCTTAAACCAACTTATCTCCAATTGCAAATACAGCTCCTTTTTTTCTTGATCTCTACAAGTTTTGACCCAGTCTTTCAATAATAAAACCCCTTTTTCTACTAAGATACTCTTAATCCTTCTATCTATCTTTATTGGAAAGTTATTAAAATCTAATTCTATGATAGGTGAGATACCTGGGATAAGATCCTTCTTTACTCTATTCCATTCTTCAATAGTTGTTTTTATCATCTTACACTGTACTTTCTTTTTCTTTTTTTCCTTTTCTTCACTTAAAAACATTGCTTTATCATACTTTGAGAATTCCCTTCTTTCAATTTTTCCCATATTGATTCTTCCCTGTTTAGTAATTTACAGTAATAACATTTCTTACTTGAAAAGCTCTATAATAGTTGCAGATATTTGGTATACCCAAGCCACCTTCTTTTGAGGTAAATACCACAGTTTTTTTAACTATCCTAGCTCCACGTTTGCCATTGCAAAATTTGTTTATAATATTTTGATATTCTTTCAGTTCTTTGTCAGTATGTTTAATTGGCAAAACATCGAATAAAAAAATTAATTTGGGTAGCAACATCATTTTACTTAAGGCTACACGACCAAACCATGATAAGTTTAATTTATTATGTTGTGTTATTTTCTTTTCTATCTCTTTTTTTTTACCATAATTTAACCCTCTAAGTTCCCCGAATTTGCTAGATATTATTACCCCCAGGTATCTGATTTTGTTTTTAACCTGTATCTCATAATTTTCTTTTATTTTTTCCTCTTCTTCTTTGTTCCCATTACAAGATATCATTTCTGTTTTATCCCAGTTCACTCTCAAGCCTGTTACTTCCTCAAATCTTTTTAAGTGTGCATTTATTCTTACTATTGCCTTTATTGGTTGTTTTGCAATTATTAGTGTATCGTCTGCATATAGGTTTATTTTATTACCCTCTATTCCAATTATATCCTCATCCTGACGTATAGAATTAGCCAAAAAATCCATTGCCAATATAAACAATGTTGGAGATAATGGACAACCCTGTCTTGTGCCTGCCTCTAGTTTTATATCCCCTGTATAATTATCATTAACTTTAACTCTTGCTGTTCCTTGTTGGTACATTTTTTTAATTATTCCCTGAAATTTAATACCAAATCCATATATGGATATGGAGTGTTTTTATTTTGTTTTGTTTATTTTATTTTGTTTTGTTTTCTGATATGCCTACTTAAGATGGTACTTTGTCAGTTAACCACAATTAGCCATGACCAGTTAAGCATGCTTGCAGAAATACCAATAGGACTCTGGGCATAGAATTAAAGAAGGAATGATCTAGAACTCTCAAGCAGGTTGTGTTTAAGAAGGCTGTTCAAATTTCTGTTTACAAGCATGTCAAAAACAAAACATTTTTCTATGAGGATATTAAAAAACTATCTTTCACTGATATTAACTTTCTCCCTTCTATTTTATCCCTTTTCACCACATATTTCTTCCATGACATCCATTGATAAGATAATGTGGCCATTCAAATTTCATAACTTAATTCTTAATTTTGAAATGAGTTAATTTAAGAATTGATGGTGGACCAATTATGTTGTAGACTTTACAATTAGTCACTCCCACTCTTCCATTAATGTGAAATACCTGAAACAGACACTGTTGCTAAGAAATGGTCTGATTTCCAATTTTGCATGTATTTTGTTTCAAATGCAATATTTTTCCCCTGGAAAAATCTTAATGTTATTAATTTTAATTTGTTCAGAAATGAGATGGCTGCCTACTGAAAGGCAGGATAGTTAATAAATAATAATAAATATTATATCAGGCTGCAGTCTTTGATCTACTGTGGAGTAACAATATGATCTAATCACCCGGTGTTTTCTGCTGGAGGATTTAGGGCAGGAATTAGCACTGTGTGGGCTGCAGACATAGTCATACTCTCTCTCCAATGGCTATGGTGGCTGCTGCTGGTGATGGTGGTTTAGGTAGCTTGGTGGCTTAGGTATCTCAGTGGTTTCTGTATCTGGCTGTGGATCCAGAGGTTGGGAATTCAGTTCCCCACTGTGCCTCTTTGACAGGGGCTAAACTTGATAATGCAAAGGATCTCTTCCAGCTCTGCAATTCTAAGACTTCGATTTTATTATTAATGTCACCTAGTAGGATCTGAAGAGATTCACAGATAGGGTTTTGCAATTCTGAAAGAGCTCCATGGACTCTGGTTTGTTCCAAAACTATCTACCCCTCTTATGATGACATAGTCTCTAGAGATCATGTTGCCTTTACCAACATCTACCTTAGTGTTTTGACCTGCTAATGGGATTAAGCTCTGCAGAACTGGTTGGAAATATTTTTTTATTTTACATCAATAAAAAGGCAAAGGAATTTAAATGTAAAAGAATTTATTCAAACAATTTTAAATCCTGGTTACAAAGGTTAAAAAACAATCAATAGGGTCTGTTTTTTATGACCTTTCCCACATGTTGAAGAAAAGTGTGATCAGAAGGCTTCATTTTTTCCTGTCTACAAGGCTTTGCAGATCTCCCTAATTATGTGGTCAGAGTTGATATCTGGTTTACATTTTTTGGGTCAAAACAAGATAATTTAAGGAATAAGAAATAATAGTAACTACAGACTGAAATCAAATTTTAGAGCAAGCAATTCTTAATTTCATAGCCTTGTCCTTCTCTTTCCATTAAGTACAATCATGATTGCTCTGGCCACCTGCTTGGATAGTTCATCCATATCAACTATCATAAAGATACCCATTGAAGCAGTGTTTCAAAATGTCATAGATAGATGTTCTTGTAATCACTTGCATGGCCCCATAACAGTTTCTTGACAATATAGGCCAATAAAGTTTCCCAGTATCCCATGTGAAGGCTGACCATTGGCTAAAGGTTGAAGGTCCTAGAAGATTTATAACCATCTCAATATAATCATATTTCTATTTTCAGGCATCCAAAGTAAGTTTGTGGGTAGTGGCATGTGCAAACCTTCATATTCCCCACCCCACCCCCATATCTATTTACCTCAGGGCAGATACTTCCTGCTGAAACCATAGCAAAGATCTCTATGGGTGATGGCTGAGCAGTAGCTTCACCAGCTTGTGTGCTTAGAGTATTTGCGTCAGACTCCTAGGGATTTTAAACACAGAAGTAATTTTATTTTAGCATTCTTCCTTATTTTCACCATCAGGCTTGTGCATTTTGGAGGAGAGGGTTAAGGTTTACCTGCATAACAGCATTCTTGGGATAAATTGCTTCTAATTAGATGTCCAATATTTGGCTCATCTCTTCTTCATGTACATTTTTTTTTTTGTGGGTGGAAATTGGTCATCTTCTCAACCAGTACTGATATAAAGCTTTCGTGTTTTGGGCTTTGAGAGTAGTGTTGGTTCAATTATCATTATAGGCTTCTGTGGTAGGCTAGAGGCCCCAATGTTTTCTCCTCAGAATTTTTTTGGGGCAAGCAAAAAGACAGCCTGTGCCAAGTCTGCTACAAATGCTATGTCTATGGGTTCATATATTTTACAAAGAGGGCTCATGTGTCCCTACAGCACCAATCTGGGCTAGTGTTGACCCCACATGTGATGGGGATATGGCAGTCCCCCAATCAGTCCATGTATTGGGACCCAAGCGGTGCGGTGGAAGTCCTCTCCAGGTGCCTGGAGGCTGTGAGGGTCTGGATGGGGGACAACAGGCTACAGCTGAATCCCGGCAAGACTGAGTGGCTATGGGTGAGGGGCCCTGTGTTATCTCGGGAGTTACCAGCTTTGGTTCTGGATGGGGCAGCTTTGCCCCAGACAGACCCGGTGCGTAATCTGGGGGTCCTCCTGGACTCACGACTACTGTTCGAAGAACAGGTGGCAGCCGTGGCCAGGAGGGCTTTTGCACAACTTCGTGTAATACGCCAGTTACGCCCCCTCCTAGACCGGGACGCCTTGCTCATGGTCACACATGCTTTGGTCACCTCCAGACTTGATTACTGTAATGCGCTCTACATGGGGCTGCCCTTGGTGACCATCCGGAGACTGCAGCTGGTCCAAAATGTGGCGGCCCGGGTAGTGATGGGGTGCGGGCGTTATGCTCGTGCCACACCACTGCTTCGGGAGCTGCACTGGTTACCAGTATGTCTCCGGGTGCAATTCAAGGTGCTGGTCATTACCTTTAAAGCCCTATATGGTAGTGGGCCAGGATACTTAAGAGACCGCATCACCCTAAGAACGTCTGTCCGTCCCACCAGGGCGGATCAGAGGGGCTCTCTTGTTATCCCATTGGCTAGGGAGGCTCATCTCTCTAGCACTAGGAAGAGGGCCTTCTCTGTGTTTGCCCCGGCCCTGTGGAACCTTCTCCCAACGGAACTGCGCTTACAGGCAGAGCTCTTACCTTTCCGGAAGGGCTTGAAGACCTGGCTGGCGGAGCATGTATGGGGGCCCAGTAATACGGGATCCCACATAGGTTGGCTTATTTAAGGGACAGCCACCCCTCTTGCTCTGTTTTATTGGTTGCACTGTTTTAATCTTTTATAAATTTTAAGGTTTTGAGATTTTAAATACTATTATCATAACAGATTTACTTGTGATTTTAAATTCATGTTGTAGGCCGCCCAGAGTTGGGTTTACCCAATTGGGGCGGGGTAATAAATGTGAGTTAATAATAATAATAATAATGTATCTCCCAGGGTTCTAAAATATCTTCCTATTTTCCCACAACTGTTTGTAGAGGAGTTATAGAGTTCTCTTCAGCCAGTCACATGGCATGTGTTTTGGTTCCAGGTTGGATTGCTTCATTTCAGGGGTAGCAGGGCACATTGTTTCCAGACTGGGATGTAAGGAGTCCAGTTCCAGTGTATACCAAAGATTGGCCATTTGCACTTCTTTGTGGTATTTCCTGTCATTTGGCACTAACTGTGCCCCTTCCAGTCATGGAGAATAACAAGACATGACATTTCCAGTCATGTGTGTAAACAAATGCATGTGGCCCCAATTTGACAGCCAGTAGGTCTACCAAACTATTTCTGTTGCCCAAGAAAGCCCCCTTACTTTGCCAAGTGGTAGTGTGAGACATTGGTAAAATACAAAGCTAATTCACCTTGGTCCCCCAGCATGTGTTAAATTATTCAGTCCTTTCACTATCGCATTTCCTTCTAAAAATGAAAATCACAGTCTTGAATAGCTGAGTGATTTTTTTCCTGATTAAGAGCAAAACTCCAAAGTTAGAAAGAAAATAATAAACTATTTAAATCAAAGAAAGCATTGACCTTGTACTCTGTTTGCAAATTTTGAGGGTGATAATAGCAGCCTTCCTCTCAAAGACCAAACTCTCCAGAATTAGTGAATGCAATATTAAGGGTGTTTTAATCTTCTAATAAGAAGCCAACTTTTTAGTTACCTTCAGTGCTTATCTTCCTTCCCTCACAGGAGTTCCTGGCAATTTCGAGAGAATCAGATAATAGAAAACAATAATAAAAGGATCATCTCTCACACAGTTTATTTTGTCGTTAATGAGCAGCAGGCTGGGGTCAACCTGTCTCCATTTGAAATATATATTTCCATCTGTTCACATAGAACTGTAAATAACAAAGATTATTTATGTACTGCTAAAACATTTACAAAAATTATTACAAGCTGTCAGTAGACGGCATACTGGGGCCATGGATTATTTTTCAGCATCAGATTATATTGGGCATTTTGTTATCCTTCAGCAACCAAAAAATGGTGACGTTGGCAGGATTGATTTGCTTCACTATTTCATTCACAGACAAGTTTCTGATGAACACTATCTCTTAAACCTATGATGGTGAACTCTGGCACTCCATATGTTCTTGGACTTTGATTCCCAGAAGCCCAAGCCCCCGTGAATCCACATGAATGGGTTTGCTGCGATTCATCCGCCCCACGCCGCACTGCCTTCATTGTTCCTGGAAGTGGGAGAAAACATGCCTGTAATGAGGGTTAAGTTGATCATTGTAGGATATTCAATTTTTAAAATAGATTTTACCCATGTTAACCATGACACAAATATATAACTTTTTAACCAAAGCCCTAGACCAGGGGTAACCAATCCTTCGTCCATGGGCCTAATCTGGCTGACATATATCATTAATCTGGCCTGCAGTGGCCACCAAGGTATCTATAGACCTGCCCCCACCACCAGAAGTCAAAACATGTCATTGTGGTGGCAGGAACTGTGTGGTTTTTGCTGCTTTGTGCACAGCCTTTACCACTTCCCAGGGCAGCAGGAGCATCTCCGGGGCATGTTTGCTATGATTTGGTAATTTTCCAAGCCTTCTCCACTGGGCTTTAGCAGCTGGAGAACAGCAGTGGATGGCTTCTGGTGCTGGGAGGAGTTTACATCATCACCTGGGATCCCAGTGCAGAACCAGGATGTCCTCCACCACTGCTCTCCAGCTGCCAAATCACAGTGGAGGAGCAAACTGTGAATTCTACCCAACTGGAGTGAACATGCTCCAGAAAGGCTCCCACCACCCTGGGAAGTGGTGGAGACTGTGCACAAAGAGTCAAAACCTGCACTATTCCTGCCACCACCACTGCCAATGACACCGATGATGACAAAAACGTATGTTGTGCATGCAACCGCACCTCCTGCCCCCACAGCTAAGCACAGTGGCAGGAACTGCGCTATTTCGGGAGTTACCATCTTTGGTTCTGGATGGGGCAGTTTTGCCCCAAACAGACTCGGTGCGTAATCTGGGGGTCCTCTTGGACTCACGACTACTGCTCGAGGAGCAGGTGGCAGCCGTGGCCAGGAGGGCTTTTGCACAACTTTGTGTAATACGCCAGCTATGCCCACTCCTAGACCGGGATTCCTTGCTCATGATCACACATGCTTTGGTCACCTCCAGACTTGATTACTGTAATGCGCTCTACATGGGGCTGCCCTTGGTGACCATTCGGAGGCTGCAGCTGGTCCAGAATGCGGCTGCTCAGGTAGTGATGGGGTGCGGGCGTTATGCTCGTGCCTCACCGCTGCTTCAGGAGCTGCACTAGTTGCCAGTATGTCTCCGGGTGCAATTCAAGGTGCTGGTTATTACCTTTAAAGCCCTAAATGGTAGTGGGCCAGGATACTTAAGAGACCACATCGTCCCAAGGACATCTGTCCGTCCCACCAGGGCAGATCGGAGAGGCTCTCTTATCATTCCATCGGCTAGAGAGGCGCATCTCTCTAGCACCAGAAGGAGGGCCTTCTCCGTGGCCGCCCCAGCCCTTTGGAACCTCCTGCCAACTGAGTTACGTCTACAGACAGAGCTCCTGCCCTTTCGGAAGGGTCTAAAAACCTGGCTGGCAGGGCAGGTGTGGGGCTCCAGGAATATGGGGTCCCATGTTGGGTGGCTGATCTGATGGGACAGCCACCCCTCACTCACTCTTTTAAACTTTTTAAATCTTTTTAAACCTTTAACCTTTTTAAATCTTTTAGATCTTTGTAAATTCATGGTTTAATTCTTTTTTAATTGATTTTTTAAAGTAATTTCGAACCTCAAGGTTTTAATTTATGAATTTTCTGTAAGCTGCCTAGAGTCAGGTTCGCCTGATTGGGGCAGGATAATAAATCTAAATAAATAAATAAACTGCCCCCTGCCGGGAATACATTGGGAACCCCAGCCCTAGACTTTAAGAAACCAATTTATGAAAATGGACTTGAATTAAATGCAACACCCAGATTAATGGCAGATTTACTATATCTTTAATTTGTCCAAAACTCATATTTGCTGCTGAACATTTCCACAGGCTCAAAAAAAAAAAAAAGTAATGAACTCATTAAGACAAAGATCAGCTGTAATAATGCACATTTGCCTAAATTTGGAGAGGAAATCTGCTTCATTAAAGAGACTTTTTGATCTCATCTGAAATACAAAGGTCAAAATGGACATTAGGGATTTTTTTTGTTCACTAAGCAACCTGATAAAAAATTAACATCCATAAATTCCAAGTTTCACCTCATAGGAAAAACTGAAATTAACTGTGTCAGTCATTCAGTGAATAATATATTGCCACTAAGTAGTATTGAATTGTTAGGAATGATGATGATGATGATGATGATGATGATGATGATGATGATGATGATGATGATGATGATGATGATGATGATGATCTCTACTGGGCTACTTTCAGAAGCCTTTACAAACATAAATAGACTTCTATCAGTGATTAAGACTCAGGGCTGAGAAGGAGATAAAATGAACAATATAAATAGTGAGGTTTTCATTCAAGGTCATGCTGTGTGTTTGAGATCCCATACCAGTGGTGAATGTAGGCCAGGGGTGCCCAAACTTTTTGGGCCCTGGGCTGGTCATGCTGGTCATGTCGTTCCTCCTACCTGGAAGCAGAAGTAAAATGTGCATACACGGGTGCTTCTGGGGGCAGTGGGGGCCAGATTAATTGGCATTGCAGGCTGAACCCGGCCCACGGGCTGTAGTTTGGGCACCTCTGATGTAGGCCATTGGTGATATATTTCATTTGCACTTTAGTAACAAATCACTAGGGACAGAGCATCTTTATACAGAAAAAAGGAAGTCTTTGTTACATTTACAAGGGCAATGTAAGATAAATAATAATATAATAATTTAAAATGGAAGGACTCATGCCTGCAGAACATGTTACAATAATACCTCGGATAACACTAAGACTTGGTTCCACAAGTCTTGGTGTTATCCGATTTTTAGTGTTATCCGATGCATGTTAAAATCCTATGGGATGGATCGGATAACGTTAAAGCTCCATAGAGGTGCATTGTAACCGCACAGGCTTTAGCGGTTGTTATCGATCCATCCCATAGGACCTTAACGTTATTCAATCCAATTCTCCTCCCCAGATTACTTAACGTTATGTGATTTTAGCGTTATCCGAGGAAAACGTTATCCGAGGTATTACTGTATTTTATTTCAGACTGGTAAAGGGGCATAGTATTGAAATCCAGGCAAGCTATTATGAGGCAGAAAATCCCATAATTCTATACACTTCTCTCAGGTAATCAAGTGAAAAATTGAATGAGTAATTCTTTATCATTTTTTCATGGCACCCAACATCTGCTTCCTGACACAGCTTTCTTATGTGATGTTTGAGTTGCATGGACCCTGAGATAAACAAAGCCTGGTGAACTTTTATTTTTTTAAAAAAAGAAGAAACAGAAGCTAAAAGAAGTATATAAGTCATTTTTTCTCTTTATTTATAATTGAAGAAATACAAGATTTGTTTTAGGCAATAGCTGTCAAACTGTCAGAATTGAAACTCTCAGGATAATCGTATTTGCATATAGTCACAAACAGAAATATAAAGTCAAGCAGAGAAGCAAACATTTAATAGAAATTAATTTCTCAAGTGGAAAAGCAGGAAAAGTGGAAAATCATCACAATTACAAAGAGGAAGGGATCATCTTCAGTCCTTCTACTGAAGTAGAGTTGGTGAAGTTACTGTCTTGGTCTACAACTTCAAGAATCCCTCAGCCACCATGGTTAGTTGTAGTTGGAGGTTAGTTTTAGTTGCAATTTGCTGCTGATCAAGCTTTGTTCCAGAGATTCTTGCATCAGGTCGGTATTAGTGATATATGCAGTTGCATATATCAATGAGGTTAATTGGCTGTTAATTGATGAATAGCTGCTTGCACCTCTCAGTTGTGTGCTAAGTTGCATGACTGGCGTACAGCTATGAATAAGAGTAACAACTCATTAATTAGTGGCAATTCACTGCTCTGATTTATATGTTTTTATTTATACCAGCATGAAGCACTGAAAGGATTTTGGCCAAAAGGTGCTTTTTCACATTACTAACTATGCCCTACAATGCTGTATCTTAATCTTTATCCAAAGCTTAGAATTTATTTTGGTTTTTTTCCCCTGTTTTGTTTTACCTTAGCTCCCAGAATCCATTTGGCTATGCTTACATGGCAGTTTTGAAAATTATAGCTGAAAAAAATTAAGCTCTGCTTCTATCTCATATTGAAATAACACATTTTGATATTTATCCTTTGAGGATGAGAGTCTTCAGTTTTAATTTGGCAGTTCTTTTCTAGGTAGAAATAATGTACGGAAGAGAGGTGAACCAGGCATATGGAACTCAGATGCAGCATCATATCAGAGGCACTGTGTTGGGACAGGTCTGATTTGTCCCAACAAAATGGCTCTAATAGGCTGCCACATCTCTGTGTACACACTTCCCAAATAAGGAAAATGTTGCATTGTTCCTGAGATAAGCATACAAAGTCTTCCCAAAATGTTTTGGCACTTGAGGTGGAGCAACATGTTCCCCAACGTCAAGGTACAAAATACCCAAATGGAGTCAAAGTGGTTTGGCATAAGAAGCAGAAAATTCATTAGCACCTGTGCCCACTTACAACAGTAAAAAGATTATAAAAATTAAAAATTAAATAACTAACAATTTGGTCCCCAATAAAATAGACCAAATGGGTTAAAAAAACATATATGAGACCAAAAGAATATTCTTTCTCTAAAATTTCAGAAAATCTTAGTGCTTTTATCTTCCTTTTGAAAAGCAACACATTAATAATGATGCATTTCAAGGTTTGTGATTCCCAGTTCTCCTTTTGATTATACATAATACTTCAGTTTGTCATTGCTTTGACAATAATACACAGTGAAAAAGAGGTTTTAAGTATGATATTTTGCCCAACTACAGCAGAAAGAGATGTTTCAAAGGGCTTCACCCTTTTCAGTGATGGGATGTAACAGGTTCTCACCAGTTCGCCAGAACCGGTAGTAAATTTTCCCAGTGTCCCGGAGAACTGGCAGCAGGTTTTGGGGGGAACCACCTTTGGGGCTCACCTTTTCACTGGTTTCCCCACTGTGCATGCGCGCCAAGCACTTGGTGTGCATGCATGCCTACAGTGCTTGGCGCCATATGCACAGCCTCCTTGCTTTCCTCCCAAACAGGGAGGAGGAAGAGAAGCTGCTAGCCTGAAGCTCCCTATAGCCTGCTCCCCAGGGTAAGTGACTCACCTTTGGATGTGGTGTGTCTGTGTGTATTTTAATGTGTATTTAATACCTTTACCTATATTGACGTACTACCACAGTTCCTAAAAAGGCCTGGTGGCCTGGCTTAGGGTTTTTAAGCAAAGTCTTGGAGTTACCTCATCAATAAGCTACACCTGTGCTGTTCCAATTGCTGTTCCAATTGGAGAACTCTTAAGGAGGTACAGCTGTTTTATTATCCTAGAAAACCGGTAGGATGACCATATCCATCTTGCAACATGGTGCTGCCCAGGCACTTATACTAATAGGTAAGTGATGGGTTTGTGTTTGGGGTGGGTGGGTGTACTTTAATGTAATTTTTATTTATTTTATTTATTTACGGGTTTGTGTTGTGGGTGGGTGGGTTGAGGGGTGTGTGTGTTTGTGTGGTCGCTTATTTTTATTTTTTTATTATTTTTAAATTATTTTTTCCTTTGGCCCCACCCATGACATCATGATGTTAGCTCCGCCCATACTGTGATGACGTCAAGGTGGGGTAGTAAAATTTTTGACATCCCATCACTACTCCTCCCCCAATAGTATCACAGCACCAACAAGATGAAACCTTGCATGTTTAGATATCTAAATGTCCCTTAGGTAAAAGTAAAGGTCACCCTTGCTAAAAGCCAGTCACATCTAACTCTAGGATGTGGTACTCATCTCCATTTACAGTCAAAGAGCCAGCACTGTCTGCATCTGCAGATGTTTCTGAGATCACATGGCAGACATGACTAGACACATGGAATGTGGTTACCTTCCCACTGAAGTGGTACCTATTAATCCACTTGCAATTTCTTGCTTTCAAACTGCTGTTGACAGGAGCTGGGACAGAGATGCGACGTCACTCCATCATGCAGCATTCAGGTCTCAAACTGTTGACCTGCCAACCTTCCAATTTTCATGTTCATCATCTTAACCACTAAGCCATCAATCCTTAAATTGCTGTCAGGCATTACTTCATGGGGGGGCGGGGAAGCAGACTGGCTGTTTAAAACCCTCTCCAATTTGGCTACTCACGCTCCTCCTCCTCCTCTCTCTCTCTCTCTCTCTCTCTCTCTCTCTCTCTCTCTCTGGTTAACAGGAACTAATTACATACACCAAGTGATATTAATTTCTGACAATATCCAGTGTCACATGAGAAGCCTTCATCCGTCAAGACTTCTTCACCCTTTCCTTCTTTGCATGGTTCCCAGATCTATTCAAGAGAATCTCTCCACAGAAGATTTCATGGGAGCACAGGGATCTGAAAAGGAAGGGAGAGGCAAACCACCAAAAGTGTGAATTTGGCTTGCTAATGGATATTGCAATCCATTGAGAACATGGCATGTCTGATTATAATGGTTAATTTCAGTGATAACATCTGTGGATGTGGTGCTTTATAAAGAACATTTTGATGGGTCTCAATCCCACAGAACATGCAGTATTAAAACATGTGTATGAGAATGGCAGAAGAAAAAAAAATGAAAGTAAACAAGAGAAGAAATCATAAGTGATAGCTGTGTGCTGTTAGTAGAGGCAAAATAACACAATGTGGTAAAACAGAAGCATCAGGTGAAAAAGTGGCTTATTGCCATTGTGTGCACTAATCTTCCCCTTCCTGCTTCTTTCCTTCTGTCAGTAATTCTCTTGCCTATTGGTTCCTTCCTTTCTACAATAGTAAGGACTATCTGTCTCTCAAGCAGGGCTTTTAGAAATGGATGTATTATTAACATTTCTTTCACCTTCTTTTGACCTCCTTCCCTCACTCAGTCTTCTATTCCCCCCACAGATTTCCTGGTTCTTCAGTCTTGGGACAAAACAATTCATTAATAAGTGTCATCAGATCAGCTCTAACTTAAGGTGTTCCTTTTCAGGGTTTACTAGGAGGTGGATACTCAGAAGTGTTTACCATTCCCTTCTTCTGGAGGCACCCTGTGACAAAAGACTGGTTCTTCTGGAATGCACCGTGGAGAAGCGACCTCCCAAACTCTGGCTCCACAGCCAGCTAATGGAATATTAAGGGGGACACAACACCTAATTTCCTTTGCCTTGTCAAGTGTGCCTTGTCAAACATTGTTTGACCCTCCCTCCCCTTAAATTCCAACTTATGGCAACACTTTTCCAGAGTGTCAAAGCATAAAGAACTCAGAAGTAATTTGTCCTTGTCTTTCTCTGTGCAGCTTGCCCAAGCCTACATAGAGTGGCTGGCTCCTCCTATGACAAACAGATGGGAATCAAACTCCCAACCTCTAGCTCTGCAGTCTGATACCTAAACTCAGTATAAGAAATGGATCAATTATTGACAATTCTTATGTGCATCAGTAACTCTGACAGATTTCTTTCATACTTCTATTTACTAATGAAATTTCATACTAATTTTAAATGGTTTCTGGTAAATATCAATGATTACAAAGGTAGATTGGGAGATTTCCAAGATAACTAGGCAATGATTTCTGACATTTTCAAATCTAAAACCTGAAATGCTTCCAAAAAATAACCATATTTTTGCAATTTGTCATTTATTTATTTATGTGTAGCCAATACATGCTCAGAAACAAACAGAAGTAGAGTGAGTAATGATTAGTTACTTTTTATTGCTTTTCTGGTAAAACGTATAGTGTTATTGAGAAACACAGCATACCATTTATTGTGGATAATATATTGCAAGTGTGTAATAATTTAATGAAAATGTCCATCTGTGCTGATTATCGGCACTCCATGCTTCTCTATAGATCTGTCTCTTTTATTGTGCACAGGTTGGCAAGACAGTGCTGTACAATCCAAATACAGTATCTAAGCTGCTCTACACACAAACAGAACATTCAGGGTCAGTCTAATATTGGTATACAGACTGAATGATGTGCTGTTATATCAGGTGTTATCACCTGATGCAGTGCAGTGGGCATGACCTTTAGAAAGCTGGAAAAGAATAGGCAGCTAATGTTATTGGAGACTGACCAGCATTTTGTTATTTGCATTTATTTAAAAATGTACATGTTGAGCAAAATGCTCCCACCTGTCCCTGCTCTCCCATCACATTTCTTAGGGGGAAATCAGGCCCCAGAATCAATAAGCTCCCTCCTGACTGCAGATGAAACTCTTTGAAAACCCACGATCAAATTCCTTGCAGAAAGAGAAAGCCTTGAGGATATTTTCTTATGAAGGCATGAGGGTAAGTGAAGACATTATTCCCCACTGTTTGTTTCTTTTAGCAGATTTCAGGTTTGGACACTATTAATCTTCTCAGTTCAGACCTGCTTGAAAAGCTTGTCTCTATAAAAAGCCATCCCATTGTTTAGAACCATGGTTTTCAACCAAGAATCACAGGACTATAGTGTACAGGACTTGAAGGTTGCCATTCTGGAACACGAAAATTATAAGACAATGATCCAGAGAGAGACAGTAGAAATAAAGTACATACATATGCTGGACACCCATCTCAAGGGTTTCTGGGACATTATCAAATTTGATACACCACAACCAACAGGTTGTCATATGCTGCTATATACGGTGGAACCCTGACATACAAACAGTTTTACTTACAAAAAAATCATATGTACAGGTTGTACTATATGTTGCATATTTTATGTTTTATACCACCTTTACAAAAACTACATCAGTAGAATTCTCATCCACAGCCTCAGGCTACCTCTCAGAACAAAGAAAGAACTTGGTGTTTGGCCTGGGCCATTCACACAATACATACTAGCTCGAAGAGTAAATTCATTAGCAAATGTGTGATGTCACAATGTCTGTCTTGCATCCGTTTACTAACTATTTGCAATTCAAAAGGGTGAAGCTCCACAACAAATCTGAAAATAGGTGTTACCAGCTGTAAAAAACCACATTTATTTATATACTTATCTGTTATGCTAATCATTCTGTGCTCCTGTACCTGATGTGTATAAATTGATGTCATAAAGCCTCACTCTTCTGTTTGGTGAAGTGGAATTGATCTGCAAAAATTAACACTGAAATACAGCAGTTAGTCTTTAAAGTGCCATGATGTCTTCTGACTTTTTGTTTTGTTTACTCTCTGATATGCTTGAAACCAGTGGTGGGATGTCAAAAATTTTACTACCCCACCGTGACATCATCACAGTGTGGGTGGAGCTAACATCATGATGTCATGATGTGGGCGTGGCCAAAGAAAATAAATAAATAAATGAAAATAAGCATGCACACACACGCACACGCACATCCAAAGGTGAGTCACTTACTTGGGGAGTAGGCTATAGGGAGCTTCAGGCTAGCAGCTTCTCTTCCTCCTCCCCACTTGGGAGGACAGCAAGGAGGCTGTGCATACGCGCCAAGCACTGAAGGCATGAAACCAGTGAAAAGGTAAGCCCTGAAGGTGGTTCCCTCCAAAAGCTGCTACTGGTTCTCCAGGACACTGGGAAAAGTTACTACCGGTTCTGGCGAACTGGTGAGAACCTGTTACATCCCATCACTGCTTGAAACTCAGACTAACACAGCTACCATTTCAAAAATTAAGACTATAAAACAGGGGTACTCAAGATTTTCATGCCATGGATTGGACTACTCACCCTCAGATAGCTGAGAGGGCCGGATGCAATGGCGGCAGGTGCATTTGACGCATGAGGCATGTCTACTTCCACTTCTTGGGTTGTTGTCATTGGCCAGATGGAACAGCATTGTGGGTCGGGGCTGGCCCATGGGCCATAGGTTCAAACACATGCTATAAGAGATCCTTTAATGGTTGTCCAGACTAGTGGTCTAAGACTTATTGGTCAGCATTACAACAACTGACAGAATTAAACGTGAACAAATGAACTGCAAGTTTGGATCAAGATGCAATAATATCACTCTTTAACCAATTATCTACTTCCCATATTCAACAGCATTGGAAAATTCTGCACAGGATGCCCTGGCCCTCTAACAGGTTTTTAGTTTATACTGTGGGGGAAACAGAAAGAGCATCCTTGAAGATTGTGACATTTTTAAACCACAATCAAGTGTACCCTGGTAACAGCAACCTTGTGTTCCCTGCAAATCTTTCTCACGCTAGATCAGGTGAAAGGAACTTCAGAATGAACTCAAAAGAGGTGCCTTAATTTTGGCAGTTTCATGTCTGGACTAGAAACAGAAGAAGAAGTGTACACTGTGAGACTACTGAAAGGACGGAGGTTACTGATTTGGCTAAGATCAATAGAACCAAAGAGAAGGGCTTTCATGAAACCTGTCCTAGATTGTGATGCCATTCTATTATCTTCTTTGCTTCAATATCATGCTCACATCTTTTAGATAGAGCAAGGAAGTAGCTCAATGCAATTCTTTTTAATAAGTTTTATTTTGTTTTGCGTGAGTTACGTTCTATACAGAGGCGTAGCTACCGCTGTATCAGCCGTATCAATTATACGGGGGCCCCGGGCTACGGGGGCCCCCAACGGCAAAAAATAAAATTTAAAATAAAAAAGAGCAAAAATTTACTGCGCATGCGCAGAAACTCAATCTGATGCATTACGCATGCGTCAGATTGAGTTTCTGCGCATGCGCACTTTATTGGAGCCATTTTTGGCTCCAATTTTTTTAAAAAAAGCTGGAGTCGGAGAGTCGGAGTCGGAGCCACAGCTTTTAAGCGCGGCTCCGATGGCAGCCATCAGAGGGCCGAGGTGCAGCGCGCGGAGCCGTAGCTGAGCTGGCGAAGGCAAGGGGCGGCTCGGCTGTGGAAGGCGAGGCGAGCGGGCGCAGCGAGACAGCCCCAACTCCGAGCCTGAGGCCCTCCCCCCGGTCGCCGCGGGGGCTCCCTGCCTGGCTGTGCCAGCCCGGGCGGCGCTCTCCACCTCGACGCTGGGGTGGGAGTCCAGCGCTGCAGGACCAGCTCGCGCGCCCCATCCCCCGCAGGCGACAGGTGACAGGTCAGCTCCAGGCGTGCTCCAGGTGGCTGCGCCAGCGTCGAGGTGGAGAGCGCCGCCCGGGCTGGTGCAGCCAGGCAGGGAGCCCCTGCGGCAACCAGGGGGAGGGCCTCGGGCTCGGAGTCGGGGCTGCCTCGCTGCGCCCGCTCGCCTTCCACATCCGCCCCTTGCCTTCGCCGTGCGCGGCGAGGGAGCGATCGTTCACGATGGCGGCAGCAGCGGCGGTGACAGCAGAGGCGGCGGCGGTGACAGCAGAGGTGGAGGAAGAAGAGGCCCCAGGATTAAGGTAAGTGAGGTTTTTGTGTTTCGGGTGGGTGGGTGGGTGGGTTGAGGTGTGTGTGGTTTTTTTTTTTTTTTGCATTTTAATTCTATTTTATTTATTTTATTTTTATTTATTTTATTTTTATTTTGGCCCCGCCCATGACGTCATGACGTTGGCTCCCCCCACGACGTCATGATGTCATGACGTTAGCTCCGCCCCGCATATAAAGGGCCCCCAAACAATTTTTATACGGGGCCCCGCCAAGGTAAGCTACGCTTCTGGTTCTATATTAACAAGCCAGAATGAAGTTACTTTCTTGAGTGTTGTGTTATTGTTTTTTAAAAATTGGGAAAAAGTATACAGTCATACCTCGCATAAAGAGTGCCTCGCTTAAAGAGTAACTCACTTAAAGAGCAGAATTTTCTCTGAATGTTTGCTTCGCTTAACAAATAAAACCAACCAAAAACTCACTTAACAAATAAATCAGGGATCACAATCCCCCCCCACACACACACACACAATTGGTCACTTACAATGGTGTTTCGCTTAAAGAGCAAACTCGCTTAAAGAGCAATCCTGTGGAACACATTATGCTCTTTAAGCGAGGTACAACTGTATTACTGTTACTCTTTTAATTGTGGTGGAGGGATAATTTGGATAGTGTCAGAAAGGAGGGGAAAGGCTCAGCTGTTTGACTGAGTTTGTAAAGATGTGCCTCCACACAGCTTTGTGGGAGAGGCACTGAAGGAGGACAGGAGATTAAGGGAAAGGCACAAGAGACAGCATTAATGCACTTCTGTTCCCTTTTGCAGCACTTTTTCTCAGCCCCAGCCTGGATTGTATGCTGCTTCAGGCCCCTGGACTTCTACTTCATCTACTCACACTGCTTCCTGAGACAAGGGAGCTTCTTCCTAAACTCATGTTCTCAGTTCCTCTTTCCTTAATGGTGCAGGTCAAGCAACATGGACTAAATTTAATTTAAGCACCAGTTCTAGAAACCTTTGGATTGCTGACTGACCTCTGTCTCGTGGGTCAGTTGGACATTTTACCACAATTCACCACCCTTCCCAATCATGCAAAGCCCACTCATACCCTGACAATACGTCATCCATACTGAATCCAGCATTTCTAGCTGGAAATTATACAAAAAAAGTGTTAGAAAATGTTAATGGATACAGTTTCCTCATTATATACTTGTCTTCAAACTTGAGAAGAACAAAGCTAATTAAGGGGAATGTGTGTGCTAATTCCATAAATTTCTCATTTCTAAAATAATGGCAGCCTTCCAACAGATTTCTTTTGATTAACATCAAATTGAAATTCTTTCTGGAGAATTCAGTGATATACAAATAAGTGAAAATACATGTTATGAAGGAGACTGATAATTTCATTTTTTTAAAAACTCCAATAGTGCTTATTACTATGTAACCTCCACCAGATTGATAGAGATATATTGCAATAGCCAAAGTAGGCAATTGAGTACTTCTGTAACTGTGCTGAAACACACTTTTTACATGGCATCCAAAATGCTATCTTCAATAGTCAAAATGTAATCCTGTAACTCTAATTGCATGTTTTTGTTTGTCACAGTTTGTTTGTCACAGTGGTTTTTTTTCCTAATGTATATAAGGCTATAGCTTGCTGCAAGTAAAAGGTTCTTGTTCAAATAGAAGGTTCCCCCTTCTAATAATCTTCAGTATTACTTACATAAGTAGATAAGGTTAGATCTGAGCTCTATCTGTCATGGACAGATGCCAATGTTGGCATTCTTGCCTCCCTTCCTTCACACCACAGCTCACCCTCTTCATGAGAGTCCATTCCATTGTCTTTTTAGAGAGTCAGAGGGCTGCTACATCAATTCATCTGCAATTGCTTAAATCTAAGCCTAGTTGCAATTCATTTTGTGTTGTAACAGATAGAGCATAGTGACTGCCTTGTTTTATAAACAAGTAGCATTCCTTTGCTGTAAACTCTTAACCAAATACTTACAGATCAGATTAGTGCAACATCCCAGCCAGAATCCTTAAGGTTAGTTAAATTGATGTTAAGTGTAAACTGCAGCAACAAATTGCTGTTAATTAATGGCTGTAAACCTACTGAGTAGATACACTCTATGTTATGCAAGTAGTGGCTTTAATTGAGCCAAGGTGGAAGTGTTTTTCATAAACCAATTTGACTGGTTCATTGTGCAGTCAATTACAATGGGCACTGTATGACCTTGTTGCCTGTGTATAATGTTTAGTTTTATACTACATGAAAATAAACAGGATTCTGACTATTGAGTTGCTCTTGCTACACACCAGCTTGTCATGGAACGACATCTTTCCTAACGTTCTCAAAGCTTGGAGAGGTTGTAGTTTTAGCTAGGCCTCAAAAATTCTTTCTTCTCTCTGTCTCACAAGACCCCTGTCATGAGACAGTTTATTTTCAGTTCAGTGTTCCTGCTTCTTATCTCTCTAGGCTACCTGAGCTCGCATGTTTTGATGGACAGAGAGCATACATCCTTCACGTGTGTAAACATCTTCCCTTGTTATGAGAAAGTTTTCTTTGTTCTCTGATTGGTTAAAGGTACCTCACCTGACTGGAGAATCTCCATTTTGGAGAGAAGAGAGTTAGTTCGTTTTTGGATCTCGATGGCTTAAGACCTTGGCCTGTGGGACTATTCTTTTACCTTTTCATCATGATTATCTAATGTGGACTGTTACTGGACTGATTTTATGTTATTGACCTTTTTATCTACGTTTCTCCATGGACTAATCTTTAATAACCTGACCAATAAAGCAGCTGTTTTTCTCTGAAGATTGTTTCTTTTATCATCAGCACACAATCAGCACACACAGAGCCTCGCTACCCAGACCTCCCATGTTTTGCTCTATTGCCTGAGCATAGTAAGAGTTCTTTTTAAGCAGCTCGGCTCTCTCAGCTGTGAGGTAAGGGCTTTATAAAGTTCCCGGAATGAGACAAGGTCTCAGGAACTGAAAGGAAGGGGCCCTTGGAGTGAGATGGCTGGTGTCTGACAAAACTGATGTAACTAGTTAACTGGTTTCTAGGGATGGGACTTCCATGTGGAAGGAAGGGGGTGTTTTCCCTGTTTGATTAAAGCAATTTGTTCAATTTACTGTCTAGATTTATTCAGTTAAAAGTATATTTTGGGGGTTTTAGGAAGGGCTGTTGTGTTTTATGATTTCTGTTGTTGGTACTGTTGTTGCCTACTTCTGGAGTAGGTTGGTTCACTTTTGCCTTTCCCCTGCCACTGAGCAAGTTGAGGGGGATGGTGGAGGACAGGAGTGCCTGGCGGACAGTGGTCCATGGGGTCGCAAAGGGTTGGAATTGACTGTGTGACTGAACAACAAAAAAACTGCCCTCTAGGGTAGTTTTATTAGTTCTTTAGGGCTTTTGGGTGGGCATCAGATAGAGCGCAAATGGGAAGAAAAATTGGAAAAAGCCAATAACTCTCATAATAAATGAAAGGACCAGTGCACGAAAGACATAGGACTGAAAGAACTACCTCATAAAAGAAATCAGAGTGAAACAAAAATGCAAGGTTTTTCACTGTGCATATCCATACTACGAACTTACCACACCTTTTACGGTGTTTAGAAACTTCAACTGATGCAGGTGTAGCAGTGGGAATACTTCCTTTTAGACCATTTTACAGAAGCCTATTGCCACCAAATACATTGCTGGGTCAAACTGAAGATTCTGGTGTTTATACATTGAACTTTAAATAACCTAAAGCAGGGATAGACAACCAGCAGAGATCTGGAGGGTGCATATGCTATTCCTGGACTTTATAGCACTGAATCCACACAATTTCTTGCAACCCTTACTCCCTGAAATAGACTTACAAAATAGAGTTTCTAATTGGACTAGCTTCTTTGTACCCTCTAGGAACAATGAAAGACAAGCAATTGGAAGATGCTGGCAGGTATACTGGGGGCTCAAGACATATTGTCCCCTTTCAGCATTCTCAGAGGGCACTAGGTGATTTCTGGATAATTTTTTTTTTTAAAAAAAAAGAAAAATATTTTGGTGGGGTAGGGAAAGCTGGACTTTTTAGGAGGGTTGGAGAGTACTTAGCCAACATGTTCTCCACAGTTGACCTGAAAACTGAACATCTGAAAGACCACCTCCTACCAGATTAACAAACTGTAGTGTGTCATTACATTTGAGTCTACAGATTATTAATCTTTGAATCCTACCAAGGATCACTGACTTGCTGTGGTGAGAGGGCTTGTCTGGTTCCTTGAGGCTATGAACTTGTCTGGATCATCCAAGATGGACTGGATAATTCAGACTAAACATGATATAATGTAGAAGGAACTGGCAACCCACTCCAGTTTCCTTGCCAAGAAAACCCCATGGACGGTATCAAAGGCTGAATAATATGACACTAGAAGATGAGCCTCTCAGGTTGGAAGGTGTCCAGTATGTTACTGATTTCACCTTGCTTTTGATAGTTTTGAATATATAACTGAAAGATTTAACATTGCTGTTTTTCATTTCTGAAATTTTAGTTTATATTTGTGCTATTCTTCTGTTATGTAAATCTCTTTTGGTACTGTAAGGAAAGAGGTATAAAATATGTATGCTTATAAATTTATATTTACTTTATATTTATAATTTAAATTTATATAGCTGGCGACTCAGGGCGGCTTACAGAGTTGATACAGTATTAAAGAAATAACAAAAACAAATGCAACAGGAGGGGGGAATCACAACAGTTCAAATGTTCAAATAGGCAGTGAGGCATCCCCCCAGCCAGTTGGAGCGAATTCGGGGGGAGAGGCAGAGGTATCCTCAGCTGCCCACACGGCTGGGGTGGCGGAGCAACCGCCCGCACGACCAGGGCTGCTTAAATGAATGTTATGAGAAGTGAATGTTATGAGAATAAATGAATGTTATGAGAAGGAGCATAAATGGTTGTGTCAAGGCAAAAACTATCAATTTACTGACTTTAGATCATTGGTCTTTCTGGTCCAACTAACAGTAAAGATACAAGGTCTTTCCCAGCCTTTCTGCCAAAGATCCATTACAATTGGTGATGCCAAAGGTTTCATTTGGTCACTGTACACATATGGGCACTTCTCTTTAGGTAAACACATGGTAAGTATTAAGTTACTGTCAGGACAAAGGCATATGCTATTCCTGGACTCGGCTACAAAATCCTTATTCAGAAACACAGAAGGCTATAGACCTTGCACGCTCTCAATTTCTGAGATAACCCAAATATGGAGGGGAATCCTCTTTTTTCTTCACAGTGAGACGTTTTCATGATTTCTCTCTCTCTCTCTCTCAAAGAAATCTCAAAGGAATCCCCACAGGATTTTGCAAAAGTTTGCTTTTTCTCCCTAGAAAAATGTTGGCCTGTGCAGGATTATTTTCCTAGCATGAGCGTGCAATGATAATATTGTACAGCAGAGCAAATCAACAATCTACACGAACATTCTAAAAATGGTAGCAGTCCAAACAAAAATTATAATTTTTGATTGGAACTCTGAATCAACATTAATTTTGGTACAGTGGGAATAGGCAGTGTGATGTTGCTCTGTACCAAATTTGATGACCTTTGATCACACAGTTATAGAGTTATGGTCTTTCCCCCCAACAGATAAGAACTTGCTGAAATGTATTTCAGACAACTAATGTTTTTTTTAAAGTCTTAGAAGGATATTACTTACTTTAGTTCTTTTTTAATTGCCAGCAAATCCATCCTGTAGTCATGAAAATGTTGAACAATTAAGCCACTCTTTTTTAACATACAATCAGCAGCTTTATAACTCAGGAGATGCCGAGTAGAAGCTTGCCAAAAAGAAGGAGCGTTCACAAGCATTTGTATGTTGGACCTCAGGGCCTGAAGAGAGCAAGGGAGACTTCTGCTTTTTGCTCCTTAAAGGGACAGGCATTACTTAACAATCTCCAATGCCTCCTGTCTCCTCACTTTGAATAGTCAGAAATTCAACCAGAGCTCTCGTTTGAACCAGCAGGAAGGATGGTTTTTTCCCCCTGTCTCATCTAGCTGGTTTTTCACTTTAAGAAATGACATTACCAAATTTGAAACATGACAACGATGTTCTTAGAGCTTTTTGGACCTATATTGATTTTCTTCCTTAGGTTGCTTACTCTGAGAAAAGATTTTGGACATTGGAAGATTGCTTTCTAGTATTCAGTAGTTTACCTGAGAGGTTAAAGGAAGTGTATATTTCTACATTGTATGTATTGCACTCACTCAAACTTTTGCTTTACTATTTCATTATGCCTAAAATGGGCCTTCAAAATATCTTGGCACAAAGAGACTACAACCATGTCCCAGCTGTCCTTGCTTCTGTCTTCTTCTAGAAATCATAGTACAGATCATGTGCTCATCTTCTGGAATTCTCTATCATTGGATAAGTCTACATGTTGAAAAAAAGAGTCAGGTTCTGCTTGGTCTCTCTTCATGAATGATTCTGAGCACAAGAAGGTATCCTGCAGACCATTTTGACTGCTGCTATTGGCATTGTCAATATTCATACTGGCCTTTGCTAGATAAAGCTTGGCATCCTTTTTCCTGCTGGCAATGTAACCACGACTTTGCACATATTTGGATCATGGATACAGAAGCACAATATCCCATATTCATAAAGTAGAGATTTTTAAATAAATGAATTACAAATCCTGAGCAGAATGGCTTCCCCTCCTTCTGGGGACTTCCTTTAAACATTAAGTTGTTTAGAATATGGTAGTTTCATGTGCAGAATGATACCCAAAAAGCAGAGATGGTACAAAATCAAGATCTAGGATTGGCTGAAAATGAGACCAAGGTCTTAATTTTGCAAGAAACTAGAAATTTTGTTGATACAAGCGAAATACTGAGAAGATTCAGAAAATTTTCAAAAATTAGAAATTTGTCAATTCCTTATTACATCCTATTGTGGAGAACATGTTGAAAGTGACAGTATTATGCCCTCTATACATTATTCAACTTTTTCATATGATCAAGAAATCTGATTTGTCATTGTTATTGACCATGTGGAAAGTGATGAAGAGTTGGGCTAGGACAAACAATTCTTTGAATGTTTCTTTGATTTTTTGGGGGGAGGATATAAATACTAGAGGAAGGTTTTGGCTGATGGGTGACCTGCATTGTTAGAGCTAAGACTGAGCCCTGACATACTTAGGTAGTTGAAAGCATGGTTTCCCTTGCTCGAAAGCCAGTCGTATCCGACTCTAGGGTTCAGTGCTCATCTCTGTTTCAAAACCGAAGAGGAACGTTTTGGCTGACTTCTGTAGATGTCTGCTTCTGTAGATGTTTCCATGGTCATGTGGCAGGCATAACTAGATACCAGAGTGCTATTTACCTTCCCACTGAAGTGGTCCTATTTATTTACTTGCAATTTCTTGCTTTCAAACTGCTAGGTTGGCAGGAGCTGGGACAAAGACAGGAGCTCACTCCATCCTGTAGCACTCGGGGCTCGGACTGCCGACCTCCAAGTCATCAAGCTCAGTGTCAGTATCCTACAGTACTTGGGAATCAAATTGCTGACCTCCCGCCTTCCAGCCAGCTTTTTAGCCACTTGAGCCTACATATGGATATAAGAAGAATACATTGGTTAAAGAGAAGGATTGAGTTGTAATCTTATTTACAGCTTCACTTGTTTTCTTCTCATATTTCAGGAACCTAAAGGTCATTAATTGTGGCAGTAACTAACATTTTCATTTCTACTGAGGATAATAAACATTGCAAATTAAGTTGAATAATGATTCTACTATCTGTTTCATTTCCATATGAAAGGCACACTTGGGACTCAGTGTCATATATATATAAATTCAGATCTTATATATAATCCTCTCAAAGATGGAGTTGTAAGAAGTGACAAAATTGTTTATTGTACTGCCTTAGGAAACAAAGGATGAAACAAGGAAGAAAGAATGAAGAAGTCTTGATAGATGAAGTCTTCTCATGTGACACTGTATATTGTCCAATGTGAACATTTCTTCACACACCCGATTAATACGTATGAACACACACATGTGAGCGCGCGCACACATGCACACACACACAAACTTGGTGGGGAGAACATAGCTGATATAAAATAACCATGTTTCCTCGTTATTTATAAGATATATTGCTAATATAAAATTAAAACATTTCCTAATGATTTACAGCTTGTTTGAGATTTAAACACCCAATAATCCTATGAGGAAAGACTGAAAGAATTGAGCATGTTTAGCCTTTAAAAAAGGAGAGTGAGGGGAGATAGCAGTTTAAAAATACTTGAAAGATAGTCATAAGGATGAGGGACAGGATCTCTTCTCAATAATTCCAGAGTGCAGCACATGTAATGAATGAAGTGAAACTACAGGAAGTCTAAATACTGTATAGGCTAAATATCAGGAAAAAGTCTTAACTGTTAGAACAGTACAATAATGGAACCAATTACCTCTGACAGTGGTAAGTGTTACAAAGCTGGATGAATTCAAGAGATAACTGGACAACCATCTGTCGCATCTACTTTGATTTGGATTCTTGCACTGAGCAAAGGTTGGACTCAGTAGCCTTATAGTTCCCTTCCAATTCAGCTTTTGTATGATTCTAGAGGTTATACCAAAACTGGGAGTGAAGTGACCTATAGTCATCATGTGGATTGGAGTTGCAGGGAGTAAATTACATGTTTTTAATTAGGCTAGAAATTGATTGCTTCAATTTACATATTTGTTTAAAATATTTCAATCAGGAATAATCATAGAGCTGAGAGTAAAATCATGTCTCCTCTTGGTAGAGCAGAAGAGATAGGGTATATCACTGCCATAAATAAGAATCTGCAGAAAAACACAACAATTTCCTAGAGTTTTCCAGGCTGGTGACATATAACTCAGCATTCCTAACTCATTTACCAGGATTTGTGAAGACATAATGGATTGTGCAAAGTTATAAGCCTAGTATCCAACGTAGTAAAGTGTCTTAAGTAGGCCTATGATGGATGACTTCCTTTTTGTGCTGGGACTTTAAAACTATGGAGAAAATTGTAGATTATATGACAGGAAGCTCAACTAAACTTCCAAATTCTAAAGAACATTGAGAGCAAAAGCTAGTAGAACAGGAAGACAAATGTGTAGCATGAAGGAGTATAGTTTGGTCTGAAGACAACTATTATAAACCCCTGCTTCTGTTGGTAATTGTGACCTGTATCCTCACAGAACACAACTCTACAAGCTACAGTGTGCAGAAGCAGAGATTGTTGCACTTAATTTGATAATAATAATTTCATGTCAGAAATTATTCTGGGTTGAAAGGGTTTTTGCTGAAGGATCTCCACTCAGGGGATGCCTAAAAGAGGCTCATTTCATGTCCTCAAGATCTTTCCCCACCAAAGTGGTCCCTGTTTATCTACTTGCAATTTCTTGCTTTCAATCTGCTAGGTTGATAGGAGCAGGGGCAGAGATGGGCGTTCAATCCATCATGCAGTACCTGGGTCTCAAACTGCTGACTTGATGGACTTCCAGCTAACAAGACAAGCTTCTTATCCACTGAATCACTGCAGCCCCTAGCATTAGGCCCATGCTGGGTACCTTGAAAGGGCACTGGACAAGGAGTGATGAGGGCACCTATGGGGGGAGGGGGGGATTCAGTGCTCATCTCTGTTTATAGCCAAAGAGCCAGCACTGTCTGTGTCTGCAGACATTTCCATGGACATGTGGCAGGCATGACTAAACACAGGGGTGCACAGAATGCTGTTTACCTTCCCACCAAAATGGTACCTATATATCTACTTGCAATTTCTTGCTTTCGAACTATGTTGGCAGGAGCTGGGACAAAGATGGGAGCTCACTTGGTTGTGCAGTACTTGGGGCTCGAACTGTACACAGAGCCTTTATTCTCTACACAGAGCCTTTGCTGGTGATTGGGGATTGTGAAAAATCAGGCTTCCCAAATGAATAGAGAGTCTCCATATGTAGCTGGCAAGTAAAAGATGCCCGTGTGAAACCACTTGACACTGAAAGCCAGCTGCCAGAGAGTAATAGTGAAGAGCTCCTAGTTCTGTGATCCTCTTGTGAGATTCTTGGAAGCACCTGATTGGAGGAAGCAGGATGCTGACCTGAATTGTCTGTTTCCTTAGGTCATTTCCTGCCAGAGATCATCTAGGGATATCACGTTATCAGGAGTCTTGTATGCAAAGTGTGTACTTGATCATTCAGGTGTATCCCAAAAGCCTGACACAATACAAAACAGCTCATATGAATCCTGGCCTAAACAGACAGTCTTGGGTTTACCATATATACTCGAGTATAAGCTGATTTTTTTAACCTAAAAAATGAGCACCCAAAAGTGGGCACGGCTTATATTCGGGTCAACAACCATGATGGTCCCAAGACTGCACCGGATTGAGATGCACCGACAATTTAATTAATTTTACCATATTTTCATGAATTTTGATTACTGAAACTCACTAGAAGCTGCTACATTTCTCACCCTCAGCTTATACTCAGGTCAATCTATTTTCCTGGGTTTTCAGGTCAAAATTAGATACCTTGGCTTATATTTGGGTTGGCTTATACTCGCGTATATATGATAAGCTTAAAGCTTAGTATTTTTGCTGCCAAATTCTGTGAGTAGCAATATACTTGGGTGTGGGGTGAGGGGTGGATAGAAGGCTTGGTACTCCTCTTTTGGGGCTATGCATTTTAAAATCCTTTCAAAGTGAAATTCCCTAGGTGTAATTTTCTTTTCAAAAAAAGGATGTAGCACCTGAAATCACATTGCAGATATCTGATGGATATTGGAGCATGCCAAATAATTTCAGAACACAATGAGCCTTCTGAAAAGCCTTTGACTATGTTGATCAGGAGAAAATTTGGGCTGTTGTGAAAGAATGGGAGGGATATGTGTGACTCAGCAGTTGATGGTTCTGATGCATAATGCTCACAAGAAGCTAAGGCTATGGCAAAATATCAAGACAAATGGTTTCTTATTGGCAAAGATGTCAGGCAAGGATGCATTTTATCCCCATATCTCTTCAGTCTGTGCACAGAACATATACGGAAAGCTAAACTAGATTCAGATGAAAGAGGAGTGAAAATTGGTAGAAGAAACATTGATAATTTAAGACATGCAGATAACACCATCTTACTGGGAGAAAGCAGCAATGACATGAACCATTTTTTAGTGGAAGTGAAAGAAGAAAGTACAGTACTAAAGAAGGACTGCAGTTGAACATGAAGAAGGCAAAAATTTAAATTGTGAAAAATTTTCTATCAATCCAAACAGACCAAAGCCTGGAAATTAGAAAAAAGATTGAGCCTCAGAAGGATAGCAGTTATTTTCTTCTTCTTCTGTATCAAGGCCAGACAAGAAACTGCCAAAATGCAGCCAACTTTTGGTGAGTTCATTCTGCAGTTCCTTTCGCCTGATCTAACATGAGAAAAATTAGCCAGCAACACAAGGTTGCCGCTTCCAGGGTACGCCCGATTGTGGCTCAAAAATACCACAATCTTTGAGGAGGCTCTTTCTTTTTACCCCACGTCATCAATGAGGGGGTTAGAAAAGTCAACTGCAGGGATGTGTCTTTGGAGACCGAGACCAAAGTCATCCACATTCTTATATTCCCAGTCACTTTTGTACAGGGGTGAAAGTTCGACAATAAAGAAGGTTGACAGGAAAACATCACCTCATATGAAATATGGTGCTGGAAGAGAGCTTTGCAGGTACCGTGGACTGACAGGAAGACTAACTAATAGGCATTAATCAAGCCTGAACTGTCTGTGGAGGCAAAAAAAACCCAGGAAATTGAGGCTATCATACTTTGGGCACATAATGAGAAAGCAAAACTCTGTAGAAAAGACAAGAACGCTGGGAAAGGTTGAAGGCAGCAGGATAAGAGGAAGTCCTAATGTAAGATGAATTGACTTCCTAAAAGGAACCAGAGCCTTATGTTTGCAAGAGCTGAGGAGGGCTGTTGAGATTCCGCATTCAAAGAGTCACCATAGGATGGAGATGAGTTGACAACACATAACAACAACAATTTTATTTTCAGTTAGAGGCTATTATGTATTTAGCTTTGAGTAATGATACTAATGCTTTGTGATATAAGGAAGAAAAGAGAGGTTCAGTGAGTAAGTAAGGGGGGAGAATGCTGTTGTTGTAGAAACATGTATTAATGCAGTGATTTCTTAATTGCTGTAAGAGTTCTTTTCATTAAAAAAGTAAAGGTTAAAGGTCGCCCTTGCTTGAAAGCCAGTAGTATTTGACTCTAGGGTTCAGTGCTCATCTCTGTTTATAGCCAAAGAGTCAGCATTATCTGCATCTACAGGCATTTTGGTGGACATGTGTCAGGAATAACTAAACACTGGAATGCATGGAATGCTGTTTACCTTCCCACCAAAGTGGTACCTATTTATCTAGTTGTAATTTATTGCTTTTGAAATGTTAGGTTAGCAGGAGCTGGGACATAGATGGAAACATCACTCAGGTTTCAGACTGCTCCCCTCTTTTCTCTGGGAAACTAGGACAACAGCAAGCACACAAACACACACACCCAGGGCCACAGCAAGAGGGACCAACTGCGGGCCTCCCTCCTTGTCTGGGTTGGCTCCCCATTTCACCCAGCCAGAAGCACCCAAGAGCCAGAAGGCCCCGCCAGACACCCTGCACTGTGTCCACAGCCCTGGCACTTCTGCTTCAGCTGTAGGGAGGGAAGAGTGAGGCATTGGTGGAAGACTAGGGGCTTTGTGGGGCTGTTGTGACCCCCTCTGCAGATGCCTCACATGCCAGACCCAGGAGGCCCAGGCAGGGGAAGAAATCAAGATCACCAGCAAGGCAAGATGAAGCCACTCTCAGATAGTGGCTGACTGGGGAATGGGGGAGAGAGGCTTCTCCGCAAGCCCCTGGAGGAGGAGGATGCACATCTCCCCCCCCCCCAGAAGACAAGAGGTTTTGTTTAGGCCTTGTCAGACTTCTAAAGCCACTATTCAGGGTGCCACATTTTTAAACCATGTATAGGGGTTAGGAAGGACCTAGGCTGGCTGGAGGTGGATTCAGATGGGAAAGGGAAAGCGGGTGGATGGGCAGATGGATGGAGTGGGAGAGAGAGAGAGAACAGCCACACCCACAAGAAGAAAAGATAAAAGTTGTTGCTTTGCTGGGCAGGTGAAGGAGGAAGGATCAAGGCTGCTTCTCGGCTCCAGGGCTGGGAGGGGGTGAAGGAGCTCTCACCTAATGCTCCATCCCTACCACAGGAAACCCACTGGAGTTGCAAGAGGGTCTTATCCCTCACCTGTAAAAAAGGGTCCACATAGCCTGATTGTGCCTTGAGTAGGCATGGACCCACTAGTGTTAGGGTGCCTCCACCCCAGGACCTTTTGGCATGCCTGCTGCCCAGCCTCCTCTGCCCCCGCCCCACAGCCCCTGCCTCACATGTCCTCCCCTTGCTTGGTCCGCCCAGTGGCAACCTTGCACCCGGGGGTGCAAGTTGCTAGGTCAGGATGGGATGCTGCCCGGTAGCCCAGTACCCCAGCATGGCCCTGCCTAGTATTTAATTTGATGATATTTGATGTATAAGCAAGGGAATGGTTAGCCTCTTGCTCAAACGGATAAAGAGATGCCAAGAGTGCCGCTGGGTGAAGACCCAGAGTGAGTCTGATCGAACATGGATTAGAGCTGCTATTAAAGCCTACCTTGTGGCGATAGAGGTGGTGAAACGTCAATATTTCACCACCCTTATTGCCTCTGCGGATAATCGCCCAATGACCTTGTTTCGGGTGACCAGATCCCTCCTTGGTAGAGGGGGGTCGGGCCCTGGTTGGCAGGGATCTGCGGAGGCTTTTCCTGATTATCTGACAGAGAAAATCACTCAAATTCGCTCAAAGTTTAATCCTGGCGTGGATAACGTAGAGCTGGGGTTGCCTGGAGCGCAGTCTGGCCAGGTTATCTGGGATCGGTTTGATCCAGTTGTCCCTGAGGAAGTGGACAGGCTCCTTGGATTTGTTCATGCCACTGCCTGTGCATTAGATCCATGCCCCGCCTGGTTGGTTAAAACTTCCAGGGCGATGACAGGTGGTTGGGTCGAAGCTTGAAAAAACCATTGCTCGACCTTGCATTGCTTACCAACTACCGGCCTGTGTCCAACCTGCCTTTTTTGAGCAAGATTTTGTAAAAGGCAGTGGCGCGACAATTACATGGTGTCCTGGATGAAGTGGATTATCTAGACCCATTTCAGTCAGGATTCAGGCCCGGATATGGCACCGAAACTGCAATGGTCGCACTGGTGGATGATCTCTGGCGAGAGCGGGATGGCGGCCATCCATCTGTCCTGGCTCTTCTTGACCTCTCAGAGGCATTTGATACCATCGACCATGGTATCCTTCTGGAAAGGCTTCAAGGCTTGGGGATCCAGGGCACTGTGTTGTCCTGATTTTCCTCATTTCTGAGGGGCCGGACCCAGTCAATGTGGTTGGACGGCAAGATGTCCAGCCCAAGGCCCCCTTGTTATGGGGTGCCTCAGGGCTCGGTACTCTCACCTTTCCTATTTAACATCTACATGAAACCACTGGGTGAGATCATCCGGTCCCACGGGGTGAGGTATCATCAATATGCAGATGATACCCTGTTATATATCTCAGCCTGAGGGGACCCTAGCGATGCAGTGGAAATCCTTTCCAGGTGCCTAGAGGCTGTGAGGGTCTGGATTGGGGACAACGGGCTTCAGCTAAATCCCGGCAAGACTGAGTGGCTGTGGGTCAGGGGTCCTGTGTTATCTCGGGAGTTACCATCTTTGGTTCTGGATGGGGCAGTTTTGCCCCAAACAGACCCGGTGCATAACTTGGGGGTCCTCCTGGACTCGCGACTACTGATCGAAGAGCAGGTGGCAGTCGTGGCTAGGAAGACTTTTGCACAACTTTGTGTGATTCGCCAGTTATGCCCGCTTCTAGATCGGGACTCCTTGCCCTTGATCACACACGCTCTGGTCACCTCCAGACTTGATTACTGTAATACGCTCTACATGGGGCTGCCCTTGATGACCATTCAGAGGCTTCAACTGGTCCAGAATGTGGCTGCCCAGGTTGTGATGGAGTGTGGGCGGTTGCACATGCCTCACCTCTGCTTCGGGAGCTACACTGGTTGCTAGTTTGCCTCCAGGTGCAATTCAAGGTGCTGGTTATTATGGTAGTGGGCCAGGATACTTAAGAGACCATCTCACCCCAAGAACACCTGCCCATCCCACCAGAGTGGACCGGAGAGGCTCCCTAGTTGTTCCATCAGCCAGGGAGGCACATCTCTCTGGCACTAGAAGGAGGGCCTTCTCTGTGTCTGCTCCGGCCCTATGGAACCTCCTGCCAATGGAGCTATGCCTCCAGACAGAGCTGCTGCCCTTTAGAAAGAATCTAAAAACATGGCTGGTGGAACAGATATGGGGTATGGAAGGTATAATGACCCCAGCACATTGGATGATCTGAGCCCCTCTCTTTCTCTACTTTTAATTAGTAGTTGTAGCATCTGGTGTGTTTTTAATCTGTTTTTAATCTGTTTTTAATCTTTTTTAGATTTAAATTTTAACAGTTTTAAGGTTTTAAGATGGAAGCTTCCACTTCCTAATCCTGGGCCCTACCTGCCCAGGGAAGAATAAGACTAATGTCCTCTGGCCGGGAGGAGGAATGGATTTTAGCTGTTTGTGCTGTGTGTGTGTTTCTTTTTTCTTGACTGTAAACTGCCCTGAGTCGCCATGGCGAGTGGGTGATGATATAAATCTAAATAAATAAATAAATAAATAAAATAGTTCCACAGAAGGTCACCTGCTTGTGCAATATTGCTGTGTAGGAAAGAGGAACATTTTTCCTGGTAAAGTAATAACTAGCTAATTTCATTAGCATCCAGTTTTGCAGGGTGTATATTTTCCTGATAGTAACCCTTCATAATGAAAGTTGCTGAAAACATGCTTTATCTTCATAAACATTTAGTGACGTCAGAAGAGCCTCAAGGTGATGAATAGTGGAAATCTTTATGGATCTACTGAAATATAACCATCTGGAAGGTAATACAGATATGTATATCTAATAGGATTATCCAATATACACTTTGGGGGTCACTGGCATCCCCTGTTTCTTTTTGCAGACCCCCCTCCCACTATGCCCACAGCCACACTGTACTCCTGAAATATGCAGAGGCAGCAGATGGAAGATTTGCCTCAAAACAAGGCTTCTGAGGAAGGAAATGTTATTTGCAAGATGATAAATATATAGTCAGAGGTAAAGGGGGCGATTTCTCTTCAGCCTAGCTTGATTTTGCTGGCTGGGGCTAGTTAGCAGAACACAGAATGAATCTCAGTAATGAAATAATAAAACTATATTAGCTGTCAGAAACGGAAAGTCACAGATGCACAAAAATGTGTGAAATGTGTCTCCCCAAATAGACAAACAATTATTCTTTTATAGTGCTAAATGGAAATTTCCAAAACAAACAACAGAGCATACAAAGAAATACATAAATAAAAATTATTGAAGATGCAATACTTAACAAGAACAAAGGAGACTTTTCTCATAGTCTGTTAAACTGTGATCAGAAAATGCTTTATCTATTATTATGTCTCTGCTTGACCTAACCCAGCAGTACAAATGTGTATATTTGCTGTAATACACAAATTTCTAGCATTTAAGACACCGGTTATTTATATTAATAATAGAGGGAGAAAAACAGGAAAACAATATGAATTTCAAATACACCATTATCAAAACCTGTATTCTCAGTAATACAGTTAAGAAGGATTTATCACAGCTTCTAAGTCCCAGCAAGTTAACTATGTAATTAAAATCAGAAGTGAAAAAGTAGGAAAGAACATTTTAGAATAAGTGACTTAATATTTTCAATACTTAAGCTATAAAGGATTTGGCTTATTTTAAATAAAACAGAATTCATCAATATTGTAAAATATAAAATAAAACTGAATTATTGAATACAGTAATACCCCGGATAACGATTGCACCGGATAACGCTAAAATCGCATAACGACGACAAATTTGGGGGGAAGAATGCTCATTTTAGCGTTATTCGATCCATCGTATTAAAGAAGGAGGCCACAGCTCCTCTCCCTGCCACTTCCCTCCTTCCTTTCTCCCACCCCCACCCCCACCACCAGTTTGGGGACTCCCCACACCTGCTCAGAGAGAATCCAGCCCAGCTATACCATCTGTTGCTCTGCAACTCTGACTGCAGCCGATTGTTGAGGCTTGTGTTTTTGTCTTTCACGTCCTGTATTGACAATACAGGGAGGGGGAAGAGAGAGAGGTGATTGGTTCTCTAGAGAACCAATCACATTTCTCTCTTTCCCCCTTCTCCAGTTTAAATGTACAGGGAGGGAAATAAAGAGAGAAAGAGACTTTGATGAAAACAAGCCTCGATTGGAGCATGCAGGTAAGCACGGAGGGAGACTGCAGTAGAGTGGGGGGAAAGGAGCCTGATCCTACTGCAGTCACAGCAGTGGGGGTGGTTTTAAAGGCACCCCACTGCCTGCTCGGTTTGTCCCTGAAGTCAGGGCTTTTTTTAAAGCGTTGTTCGATGCATGACTTGTGGAACCAAGTCATAACGTTATCTGGGGTATTACTGTAATTAAAAGTAATGTCATCTCTGTTTTCAATGAGGCCCCTTATCTCCTTGTTTTGGACCATATAATATAAACATACCCTCTCTTGGCCGAGTGTCCAGACAATCAGCATCTATAAAAAATAGAGCAGCTCTTTGAGTAAAATTGATACAATCCAGTTGCTGACTAAGGATTAAGTATTTATATTTTGAAGGGTGTGATGTATTTCATCCCACACCCTTATCTAGACCATCTAGCTCCTGCTTACCTAGGCATACCAATTGTAAGGCAAGGCAAACAGGTCTTAGCTTGATTTATTTCAACTTGAGTGGGCTGCCTTGGCACCCTTTTTTGTTGTTAACATATTTTTATTTTTTTTCCTACCTACCTTGCTGAGCAGTTTTTTTCTTGCTTTAGCTTACTTTACTTTATGTAAGTCCATTAAGCCTCATACATTGATTTTAAAGGGTAAATGATGTCATGCCACCTTTCATTGATTTATACATTCTGCCAGGCTCATACTTGATGGAACCGAATTAAAATCCATTCCTCTTATAGTTTTTTAAAAGGTGCATCACTACATTTTAGAAAGAGCATATGTGGCCTGTAATTTTCTTCTTTTCCAAAAATGATAATTAAGGATTCTCACTTTTTCATTACATGTGAGTATGGACTGAATGGCAGAGGGAAAGAAGGAAGATACATTTACATGGCTGGTTGTTTTATGTCTGCGAAATGTATGAGTTGGAAGGATGAAGAATAGGTCTAAAAATCCGGAAAAACAGCATATCATGGGTAAATATGATGCATTCATGTATGGCTTGCAGCTATGTCTATTCACCTATTGACTGTTTAGAAAGAGGAAAATGCCTTCAACCCTTTTACTCCTCATGGTAGTGCTATGTAGGAATATGTTCTCACAACTACAATTTGCATCGGCAGGGAGAATCTGTTGAAATTTATAGAAATTTTTTCTATTGGTCTGTGAATTGCATATGTAAGAAATGTACACTCATACTCTGAATTGCATTGAAAGCCTACAAGAACAGAAAAGATCTCCCAACAGTAATATCCATTTCCCGGTGCATAGATGGTAGCAGAATAACATATATGTTTCATGTATGTTGCACAGGGGCATGAAATAATGATTGGCCATACAAATTTTAATATTGTCATTTTTATGTGCTGTCAGGTTGCTTCCAGCTTATGGTGACCCTATGAATGGCAGATATCCAGACTGTCCAGTCTTCAACAGCCCTGTTGAGCTCTTATAAACTTAAGGCTGTGGCTTCCTTTAAGGTAACTATCTGTCTCATGTTTTATCTTCCTCTTTTCTGCTTTCAACCTTTCCCAGCATTATTTTCTTTTTCAAAGAATCTTACCGTCTCATGATGTTCCTGATCTATGACATACTTCTTTTCATCATGTTTGCCTCCAGAGATAGTTCAGGGTTGATTTGCTCTAGGACCCACTCGTCTGTCTATCTGGCATTCCAGGGTATCTTCAGAGCTTTCCCCCATATTTCAAATTAATTATTATTTTTTCTCTGTCAGCTTTCTTTCCTATCCAGCTTTTATACCCAAGTACTGTATGGTGATCAGGATACAAGAATGTGGAATACCTTGCTCTCCAGTGACCAAGCAATTCAGACAGGCAATTATTCAACAACATTCTGAAAATACTACTTTTAGAGAAAGCAGTAGTATCTCACTTGGTTCAAGGGGAAATGGCTGAGTGGGTCTTCTAGCTTCCTTTCCTCCAACCAATGTCAACTAATTTCTTTTTATTAAAAAAAAAGGGAAATGAAGGAAAAGGACCGTGTTATGCATGTTTTCCAAGCAGCATATCAGTTGATTCTGACAAGTCACCATTTGGATGCTACATATAGCAATATCTGTTACAGATGATTTGATGGCTTGTAACTTACATCTTTAAAAACTGGGCTCTTCAGCAGTTTTATCCCTTGCCAAGAAACCAAAGCCAACTATCCCCTTAAGGAGATGGTGAAAATATGCCAAGTGGTTAACTGTTAATTACCAGGATTCAATCCAGGTTTTAGGGAAAGTGGTAAAAATGCCCCAGCTGCCATCAGTTGCTTTTAAAAGTTTTTGGCCCTTATAGACAGCCCTATAGCATACAGAGATGCTCTTTTAGCACAAGCAACTGGGGGAAGGGGGGATATTGTGCTGGTGTGGTAAAAAGAAAAGAAGACCAAACAGCTAGAGTATATGAAGGAAGGCTAAACAGATTTTGTGATTTATTTATAAAGTAAAAAAATGAATGAATGAACAAATAAATAAATTTTTAAAATTGAACTGATTGATCATTCTAAACTTTGTTTCTCAAAGTGTATGTAACTATGTATTGCAGAATTTGGAAAGCCTTTTATAAAAATGAATGCAGTTATGTGCTTCATGCCAGGTGTATGAGAGACATGTTTTCCTCTGACACTGGATGGCTTCATTATGGCATTGTATTCTTTCATCTTAAAATTAACTTTCTGAGCTTTGTTTTGTTGCAAGCAAATAGGGAGTACATAAGCCAAGAGAACAGAGGGTATTGCTTGAACTGTTATAGGGAGACAGGCTTCTAGCGAACCCACCTCCCTTACTATTTCCTCAATGTTGTCTGTGAATGTGCTCTAGGGTTAAGGGTGTAAATACTCACTTGTTGGATCCTCACAAGTGATGATCTGGAGCCATAAAAATAATTGTCCTTTGCCTACAAGACAACAAAGTTTTCTCTCCACAAAAAATTCTGCATGGGGAAAAACAATTTTTGCACAAAACGCTGTCCAAAAGACCAGAGGATCAGAAGCAACTGATAGGTTGCTTGAATCATTTGAGCAGCCAATAGTTCTGTATATGTACAAAGAGAAGGTACACCAGTTTTACAATGTATATGCAAACTGTATCTGCAAATTGCCAAAACTCTGATTTTTAAAAAACAGTATTTATTTTCTCATTGTTGGTATAGAAAACAAAGGATCTCACAGGTCTTGAATATTATTTATTGAGGAATCTTGTCATGTTTACAGAGTATGAACCAATGAGGACAAAGAATTTAGTGCATATTTTTATCTCCCTACCTAGGATAAAGCCAACTTTTTTTATGACCATGTACTGAAGAAGATGAGGACTGTGGTGGCTTAGTGGTTAAGACGCTGAGTTTGAGACCCAAGTTGGTGCACAATGGAGTAAGCTCCCATCTTTGTTGCAGCTCCTGCTAACCTAGCAGTTCAAAAGCAAGACATGGCAAGGAGATAACTAGGTACCACATTCTGTGTGATGCAGCATCTAGTCATGCCTGACACATGACCATAGAAATGTCTGCAGATTCAGACAGCGCTAGCTCTTTGGCTATAAACAGAGATGAGCACCACATCCTAGAGTCAACTATGACTGACATTTGAGCAAGAGCAACCTTTACCTTTACCAAAGAAGATACCTGATAGGTGTGACCAAAAAGTCCCTAAGAGATCATCGAAGAGTTCAAGGGCTACTTTCAGAAAATAGTTTAAAAAATACTGTACTTCCATATTAAATGAGGAAATATTTCAAGTATGTCATGTCATGAAATGGTATTTAACCAGTGGTAATGAACATGAAATGGTGTTTTTTTAAAAAGCATTTCTCAAATAATATGGAGTGATTTTTCATTTTTTACTACTGTCAATGGTTCAATGAGATGTCATAAGCTCTCAAAATATCACCTTTGAAGCTACCCAAATAAAAGCAAATTTTAAATCTGGATGCAAATCACATTTGAAATGCAAATTTGAACATTATGCTGAAATTTCTCAGAAAACATTTCAGGAGTTGTTCATTTTTAACTATATCCTGACTAGTCATATCCTGTTGTTCTAGCTGGCTCGTCTCCATCTCTCCTTCTACCATCAAAGGTAAGGATGGGTGGGGGAAATAAATATGTTCCTTTCTTCATTCTTTCCTGTAACCTTCTAGATATGCCATGAGCAAGTTCGGAGATGTCAGAAAATGGTTTCATCTGGCTTTCTCTAGTGCAGCCCAGACCTTATACTGTATTCTTAAATTGTGTTTAACAACACCTATTGTTACATGACAATCATTGGCTGAGATGAAGGGAAACTGGGTTGCCAACAGCTGCCCTAGAGAACTGGGAGGAAAGGAAAGAAATCAGTGTCTCTGTTCCTGCCCTTCTTAAACTTCTCCTAAGTTCAGTTTGTACAGTTAACAGAAAGGAAACTCACTAATTAAAGGCAGTTAAGATCTCATTGATTTTCAGCTCTAGCATGTTCCTTTCTCCCAGGGCAATATTGATGCTGATTCAGTGCCTTTTATTAGACAACCAGGGATCACTTGGCAGCTCTCCTAGTCCACAGTACTATTTCTACAAAAAAATCTACCCTCTTCTTCCCTGCATACATAACCCCAAAATGTCAAATGCAGCCATGTGCACAGATTGATAAATATGATTCAAATGTCATTGAGTGTTGAGGTGAATTTTTAGGATCTAATTTTGCTTTGATGTTATGTGTAGAGGAAGAAGGAGGGTCTGGAAACAGTGGCATTTTTCTTGAAGCATAGTTTGCTGATTTCTCTATTGGAACAAAATGGCAGATATGACCTGGTAGGGATCTCTTTGCCTTACTACAGAAAGCATTTCCCCCCGTCTTTCTTACAATTTTTAAAAAATGTTGGGGGTAAATTCATGGCTTCTTTGAACAATCGAAATGTACTGTTGCTTTTGATGCAGGAAAGTGACTCAGCCTCAGGCAAGCAGGGTATGGCAGTTGTACATCTCAAGTCACAAGCACAGGTATGTTGTTATATATTTTTGATTAAAATGAATTTTGCATCAACGTTGGCAAACTAAGTCAAACCTATGTATAGGATTTGTTACTCTTTCATTTTTTTGTGGTTAATTTGGACATCTGTGGAATAATTATCTCTATTTCAAATTTTAATGCATGACTAGCTATTACAGAGAGCAGTAATTTCTAAGAAAGTGGTGAAACATCATTACATTGACATTTTCTAGTGCAAAAGAACATCCAGCTTTGCTTTCACAAAAGCACACTGGTAGATAATTAGCTGATCTAAATAAGTAGCATATCTGTCATCAAAGTTAATCTGTATTTCCCATAAGATTTCTCAAAATGGCTTAGGACTCTGGTGACACATGCACTGTCACCCTAGCACAGAATTTTCCCCGACCCCTCTGCCCAAAACCCAGTGGAAGTGCTTCTTCCCTCCCCCACCTCACCCTTCTATTTGGGCACTCAGTCTCTAAAAGATTAGTCATCACTGCCTTAGGACTAGTAGAAAGCAACAACAGCAACACAACAACATAAAATAAGACAAATAACATATATGGGAAGGAGTATCTCATTCTCCCTCCCCCAAGTAAAATGTACTCCAAAGAGTTACATTGTCAAGATTTTCTTAACAGATGCATGATTACAACTTTATCGTACCAGATAAAACAGGGATGTTATTCAACACTGCCACACAAACAAACTGGAGAACCAAGTCCAATATCTTTCCAGATATATGGATGTGTCTATCTTGAAAACAAATAAAGATATTTCATTTATCATGTTGTTTTCTAGCACTTTACAATCATATCTGGACATGCATGCCTTCTCCTGCCTCAAACATGAAAACCTAAAACAGCAGATAGGAGAGAATATAAGGCACAGCTCCATTATGTATATATATCTGGGCTGAAATAGCTAAATTTGTTAAAACTAGTTTCCCCAGATTTAATAAAGTACAATGAACTCCTTTTCTTCAAGGAGATATATTTGCTCTTTATCTGCACAATCCTGATGGCGTGCAGAGGAGGTCATGTCAGAAGCTGGAGAAAATGTCTTGCACAGAAGGAACTGGCCTTCCGGAAGGTGACAATACCTTCCTAGAGAAGAACATCCACCCATTTTGATTAATGTATCTGGAAAAGTTAAGCATTATTCCTTCCTCCTCCATGCCCCCCACACATTGTTAAAAATGTAGTGTTTATACTAGAAGAGTGCAAAGGAATAGAAGCTTCGGGCTAGACATGAAATAAATAATTTAAAATTCTTATGGTGAGGTTAAACTTAAAGACATGTTTTTCACTCCAAAAAAATTCTTTCAGGACAGGATATAATACAACAAAACAAATTGAAACTTCAATCTAGAAGATCACAAAGCTGCCTTCCTTGTATAATAATCACTATTAAGACAGATCCACACTGTGGAATATCTAACATGAATAAAGTGGTACAGAAGACAAACTTAACTTTCTCAAAGAATGGCCATGTCACATGAATTAATGCGTGCATGCATTTTGCCGTCCATCCACCCCAGAGTGTGCATGATCATGAGCAAGAAGTCCCAATCCAGGAGTGGGCGTAACTGTCGTATAACATGAAGCTGTGCAAAAGCCCTCCTGGCCATGACTGCCACCTGCTCTTTGAGCAGTAGTCACGAGTCCAGAAGGACCCCCAGATTATGCGCCGGGTCTGTCTGGGGCAAAATAGCCCTATCCAGAACCAAAGATGGTAGCTCCTGAGATAGAGCAGGCTCCTGGCCCACAGCCACTCAGTCTTGCCAGGATTCAGTTGAAGCCTGTTGTCCCCCATATAAACCTTGACAGCCTTCAGACACCTGGATAGGACTTCGACTGCATACCCTGGATCACCACAAGCCGAGATGTATAACTGGGTATAATCTGCACATTGATGATACCTTACCGTTGTCTACAGAAGCAGACGAGATGAGCACTGAACCATAGAGTCAGATACAACTGGCTTTCGAGCAAGGGAAACTTTTACCTTTACCTTTACCCATAAGTTAATACCATTTACCCACTAGGATGCCCCATTGCAGGTCATGTTAATATTGTATTGTTATGTTTATCAATAAAGTGGCCCATGTTTTGACCAACAGGTGGCTGTGTCTGCTTTCTGGGGTGGATTGGGTGGCAAAGAGTAAGTGATCTAAGCTTAACAATCAATAGTTCAATGTGTTAGGTATCTGACTCTGGACCCAGAGGTTGGGAGTATGATTCTGTGCTGTGCCAGTAGAAGAGGGAGCCTCTGAAATTCAATTATATTATACTTTTCAGCCACATCTTAGAAATAAACCTTCCCCTTGTTAGTCTCCCATATATCTGCTTGAATTTTGATCAAAACAGCTTCCACACAGAAATCTACATAGCCAACCCTCTCTTCAACATTACTGAATGCACATGCAGTGGTACAGTGGACAATTTTGCTTGTACAAGGTGAAGAAATCACACTTTCTCCCATGAATGATTTGTGAATGAGACCACAGGATTTACACTAAAATTTACAGATAGGCAGGGTGTCTATACTCTTATTTTCAGAAAGTCTGCAAGAGGTTCATGTTACTGTCTCAGAACATTTGTACAGTAACACCTTACTCGGCAGGATGCATTCCAAGGAAATGGTGCCCTATCTGAATCAGTATTAAACCAAGCAGTTTTAAAATAATGCCTTATGATATAGGTGAGCATTAAGAAGAGGACTAGTCAGGGCCAGATTTTCCTATAGGCTAACTAGGCTTCAGCCTTGGGCCTCAAGATCAAGAGGGGTCTATATATTGATATATATCACAGTAATGATGTATTTTATTATCTCTCATGTAATTTACAAACTTAAAAATGGGAGGTGAAAGGGCCACATAAGTGGAATAGCCTAGGGCCTCTTTTCATGTAAATCTGGCCCTGGGACAAGCTTCTGGGAGAACGGATGAGCATTAAGCCCAAGGAGGATGCTGATTTTGGATTTAACCAGGGATGCCAAAACTATGGCCAGCAGGTGCCAAATCATTCAGCCCATGTCACCCCCTCCTCTCATGGAAGTGGAAATTAAACACACCCGCACATGTGCAAAAGGCTGCCATAAGTGCACTGTGGCTGTCATAAACACATTTACAACACCCATGGGTGCATTTACAGCAGCATTATGCACATGTGTGGGTGCATTGTGTGCATGCATGGGTGCGTTATGCTCATGTACATGCATGTTTTACTGGCGCTTCCAGTGGGAGGAACCATGTGACCAAGCTGCTCAACCACATATGTGACTGGCTCGTTGCACAAAAAGTTTTGGCATCCCTGGATTAAACCATGGAGCAGGAGGCAAAGGGGAATGTATTGAGAAAGAAAGGCTGCAGCCTCAACTGCCATGAATACTAAAGACCTAGTGTTCCGAGGCAAGGAGAAGGCAAATAGAGAAAAGAGGAGGAGAACACCAGTGTGGACGGGGTAGACTGGGCCTTACTTTGGAGAGGCTGTTCAGGACCACAAAATAGCTGTCTGAATACACATGCTGTAGTAAGTTAGCACGAAATGAAATAGTGACATACATGGTGTTATTGTATGAAGGTGGGTTCTAGTTTCTTTAATACATGAGACAGATTCTACATGTTACATCAGTTCAAACAAAATAAGCATGCTCTAAAACAGCTTATTCATAGAGATGTTGTGTGAAATCTTTGATTTTTATTTACAAGGAGACTGACAGAGTTCCATTAATTATAGCCTGCATTTCTTCTCATGGGAGATGACAGCATAATAAGATGATTATGGATTTCTAGCACATTACAAGATAGCTGGGAATTCATTTTGTATTTTGACTCCATAAAGAATTTGCATATGTTTTAAGTATCCATTTTCTTTCTGTCTAGAAACAAAGAGATCTCTGGAGGCGCAAATCACACAGATGTTTAATGAATACACGGTGGGTCAGTGCGCATACTAATACAGCCTTATCACGGCTTGTCATATGAAGAGACAATGGTTTAAGCTAACCAATTTGGGTGCTCTTTTAGGGATGACTGGGGGGATTCAATGAGCCTTTAAAAAACACATAGCAAGCTTTGCTTTCTCTAAATTTTTCAACATTTGCTAAGTAAACAAAAGCAAATGTATGTAGATTTGAGTACTGTCTGAAAAAATATAGTAAAGTCTAATTGTGCATTGTTCTCAACAACCTATATTTATCTCATTGCTGGGCTTGCCAGGTTTCAGAGCTGAAGTATCAGAGAGTTATTATGCTTTTCTCCAATCTTCAGGCAGAAAGACATATCTAAGAGTGAATGGCTTTGAGGTGACTTTGATTTTCTGTGAGATGGCTTGAACATCTGGACACCCTCCTCCACCTAGTCCCAGCTAGCATTACTGCGGGTCAGCATGAAGTTTTTGAGCTCATCAGCAAGACTTTCTACCTTCAATTGAGCTGTGACTCAGAAATGGCAAGTATCCTTTCTACAGGAGTTTCTGTCTGTCACTAGTGTTTATAGTAAAATGCAGGAAAGACTTTTTTTTAGCAACTGGCTGAAGAGTCCATGGAAATATGCCCATGCAAAGCAAATGTTGATATAAAATGCTCACACTTCGCACATCTCTCTTCAATTTTCTAAATGGGCAGGCTGGCAACTCTTAGAAAGCACCAGCTGTGAGAGTGTTATGGGAAATTGAGATAGAGCTGAGTACATGCCCACCCGGAGAGGGTACATATGGCTTATAAAAAGACATTTAGTAATTTTAATACAGACATTTTTGAATTTATTCCTGGAGCTTAAGCTGTCTGATGGGTTGTCTTTGTTCTTCTTTCATCCACCTCCACCACTCTGCCTTTCCCCTGCAACTGCAAATCTCCAGGATTATGGCAGGACAACAAATGTTATTATTGTTCAACTCTCATTGTTTAGACCAGTGGTTCTCAATGTGGGGCATATGCCCCACAGGGGGATTTCAATTCCCAGAAGCCTAAGTCAGTACATTGACTGATCAGTTCTTTGGGTAATTGACTTAGTCTTCTGGGAATTGACTTAAACATTGGTGCAGTGTGCCTTATCACACCACCACCACCACCACCACCACTACAACTACCCATTATTATTATTATTATTATTATTATTATCATTATCATTATCATTATCATCATCATCGTCGTCATCATCATCATCATCATCATCATCATCATCATCATCATCATCATCATCATCATCATCATCATCACCACCACCACCACCACCACCACCACCACCACATCTATCTCATGAAAGAGACATTAGAGATAATTTATATCTGGAAGCAATAAATTATTAACTAAAGTGAATGTGTGTCTATCACTTCATGAGCTTGTCTCATTTCTGGGATCAAGAAGATCAGTGTGTTTTGTTTAATGTTTGGTCTTCAGGTTTTAGACACGGGGGGATCAAGTGGTTAAGATGCTGAACTTGATGACTGGAAGGTCAGCAGATCAGCAGTTTGAGACCTGAGTACTGCATAATGGAATGAGCTACTGTCTCTGTCCCAGCTCTTGCCAACCTGGCAGTTCAAAAGCAAGAAATTGCAAGTAGCTATCTAGGCATGACTGCCACATGACCATGGAAACATTTACAGATGCAGACAGCACTAGCTCTTTAGCTGTATAAAGAGATGAGCACTGAACACTTTACTTTTACCTACCTTTCCTACCTGGAAATGCTCTCAGTAAAAATCTAGTAGTTAGGTAAAGGTAAAGGTTTCCCTTGCTCGAAACCCAGTAATATCTGACTCTAGGGTTCAGTGCTCATCTGTTTCAAAGCTGAAGAGTAATTAAAGCTGGTATGATAATTTCTCTGACACAAAATTATTGTACCAGCTCTAATTACTAGCTATCTTAAACATCTGTTTCTGTCAGATCAGCATTATTATCCTTAGTCAGGTCCTGAATAAAATGGCTAATCTTAACCTAGGAGCAGGTGGGTGCAGGCTTGCTCTTCCTCCCCTTCTAGTTGTAATGCCAAAAGAGCTAGATCTGAAGAGATTAGTCTGTTGTCTTTTCACGTATTCATGCGTTCAGAAAAGGAAAAAGAAGCACCTTTCCCAATTGCTTTGAGATATTCCACATTTTGAAAATTCAGATTTAGCTCTGATTTAGCTCTGTTTGGAAGCTTTTACAGATGGAAATGGAGCTAGCCTGCCTCCTCCTGATGTGGGTCAAGATTTAGCCTTTTGTTGAAGAGTCTGCACTCTGCATATGTGAGGCTGGGAATGATAAACAGGAGCTCACTAAAAGCTGTTTGCTAAATTCAAGAGATAGGGAGAAGTTTCCATGTAAAGGTTCTCTGGCTACATATCATGAAGGGCTTCCAGACAGAAGACTACTAATACTGCCAATTAAAACATAATTAGGTCTTCTGAGTGGTAAGAAGGAAAAAGACAAAAAATGTGATAAGGAAACACAGAGGGCTATACATTGAAGGTGACAGTGTCTACACAAATCACCCAATATATTTATGTGAATGAAGCGGGGAACTGCACATAAAAATCCAATTTCCTTAATTTCCATAGGGCAGCAGCTTTGAGACAACATTAACAGCATAAAGATAACATTAATTCATTGAGAAAATACATGAGGCTGGTTGCCCTAGGCATGTTCATTAATTATGTCTTGCTGGATGGACTTTTAAGAAAATGGATGGATTGATTGCACTTTTTTGATCAGTTATCCAGTCTTTTTATGCATGTGTATCTGCACAAGACTAAGGGTGTTAATCTGTATATACCTACCTATTGGTCCATTTAATTTCATTAGTTTCCTTCCAAGTAAACAGGGTGGTTGTAATTCTTTGGGGGTTGGATTATGTGTACTTTATTTCATTCCTCTCCTTCACTTTCCTATGCCAGGCTTTCAGTTTATGGGAATGTCCTTTCAGTTATTTATTACAAGTTCACCTTGCTTCCAATAAAGACTGAAGCTGAAACTGTTAGATGCCCTTGTGCTCTGCAGGCACAATAACTACCTTGTGAAACAATTAAATGATTGTATGAATTGTCACTTAGTTCTCTAAGTAAATGCTAATTTCAATGTGGATTAAAGTCCCAAGCATAAAAGAAATAAGAGAATGGGATTAAATGCCATTTAGCAAAGTAGTGACATCTGCTGCACCGTGGAGGTCAAAAGTAAAAAACACTCTCCTTCATGAGTGCTTGCACAATCTGATCTGGAGATATTAGATCTTAATCCTCCTGCCTGCACTTGCCCTTATGCAGTGAGAATGGGCCCTGTGAAAAATCAATGAATCTACAACTGTGTCAAGCAAATAGTCAGATTTACAGCATGAGAGTCTTTTTCTTTTTTAAAAAATAATTAAAACATGAAACAAAGAAACATATCACATCACTTAAAACAAAACTCAGTATTACAGAAAAACAATCATAAAAATCTAGAAACTTAATAATACATCTACAATGTGAGCCCTACACTGTCCCCTTTTTCTGCCACAGGCCATGAAAATAATGCTTTACTAGCCAGAGGAAATACCAGTAGAGCACAGCTGAAAACCGCAGTTGGAGACTCGCTTACTTTTAAAAAGGAGGTTTCCCACTGGTGGAACTCCCAGGAACCACAAAGTATTATTATTTTTTTAATTTGTATGCCGCTCTATTCGCCGAAGTGACTCAAAATAGCTAACAACATAAGTAACATACAATACAATCTTACAATCGCAAACAGCATAACATAAATATGGCATATAATGCAACACAATACAGTCAATAAATCTAATCTTACAATTAATAATCTTCACCGCCCCTCCCCCTGTGCCCACACCAACATATTGTATTGTAATGTAATGTATTTTTTGTAAGCCGCCCTGAGTCGCCACGGTGAGTGGGCGGTAATATAAATTTGAAATAATAATAATAATAATAATAATAATAATAATAATAATAATAATAATAATAATAATAATAATAATAATAATAATAATAATAATAATAATAATAATAAAATTGAAAATACATAAATAAAAATGAAAATACATTACATCATATCCTCAACACAATATACATCAGTAAAATAATACAATTTACATAAAAAACCCACATAGTACTTAAATAACATAACAATTAAATAAAAAAGACCTTCGCTGCTCATACTCCTCCTTCCTCCAACATATTGTGCAATTAATACAGTGACAAATATTGACAATACATAAATCATGATATCATCAAAGACACTTTACATCATAAATGTATAAAAGAGAATATCAAAACATTAGCTGTTTATTCCAGTCTTGTGACATTGGCCTGAGAGCTGGGCAAGGAAGTCCAGTGGAGTTGGAGGTGGAAGCGAGGTTTTATGCCTCCTGGCCACCTCACACAGCTGTGTCCCATTGCCTCAGCCTGAGCACAGGCGAGGGAAGTCCGGTGGAGTTGGAAGTGGTGGGAGTGAGATGTTATGCCTCCCAGCCACCTCACACAGCTGTGTCCCATTGCCTCAGGTGAGGGAAGGCGAGGGAGGTCTTGCATTTTGGGCTAAGAACAAGGTTTATTGCTTTTAATCAACAGTTGGCCATCTGCTGGTCAAAACCAATTAAACCCACCTGCTATAAAAACTATATGAACATCCGTATCCAACTTTTCCAATGAGAGCTGAAGTTCGAAGTGAATGAAGTAGCTTTTATACAGTTCCTACACATACAGTCTAATCCCAGAAGATATCTACCCTGAAACTGAGTTTACACAATAAAACAAAAGAATCCTCAGCAGGTGGTCAATACAAACACAAATAAGTCCATCAAAAGTTACAAAGGCAAATATTTATGCAAATAAGGTTGAATGGTAAAGGATTACATTCCTCAGGAAAAATAGAGGGAGGAGATTGAGGAATCAGGAAAAACAGTTGCCGATACAGTGGCCAATGCCAGGGCTCAGCTTACAGACATGCCACCAATGAGCAAGTCAGATTCCAAGATGCAGTCCATAAATATACATCCATAAATGGGACTAGAGCTGCAACATTGTATCAGAGTTCATTCTTTGATTCATAACTCCACTCTTGTTTTCATCTCCTTATAAGGAGCCCCATGTTAGCCTATGGCCCATTCATTTGCATAGGCCCGCTTTCTGTGAATGGCTTTCTAAGAAAGCCTTTTTAAATAGCACTTTGAGTTTTGAAAAATTAATTAAAAGGAGATCCCTTGCAGTTTTCTACATGGAATTCATGTGAATGGATGGGTGGGCAATGTTCTGCTTATGGACACATATGCCTAGTGGATAGAGTCATGGAAAATAAAAATAAAAATACTCTATTGAAAATAAAATATTTAAAAAGAGAGAAAATAAAACAGGTATTTTCTGGATTTGGGCAACATTATTTTATCTATTCCCTCTAAACAATCCCCTATTTCCAAACTGTTAAATATTCTTTACCAGGCTTAACTCCTTTGAATTTATAAAATGCATATTCAATAATTTTTCTCCCAGTACAGTAAAACCTCGAATAACGTTAAAACCTGGTTCCACAAGTCTTGGTGTTATCCGATTTTTAGTGTTATCCGATGCATGTTAAAATCCTATGGGATCCATAGAGATACATTATAACCACACAGGCTTTAGCGGTTGTTATCCGATGCATCCCATAGGATCTTAATGTTATCCGATGCAATTCTTCCCCCCAGATTGCTTAATGTTATGCAATTTTAGTGTTATTCGATACTAATGTTATCTGAGGTATTACTGTATCTATAAACTCATTTTTCTTTGTGACACCTTTTTTTAAAAAAATTAATCCATAAATCAGCTTGTCATTTATGACCATATTTTATAATTCTTTATTCCATTTCCCCATTCCAAAATATATGTGCATCTTCCAAGTTTAGGTATAAAGATCTTCTTTTCAAAAGTACAGTGCTAATGTTAGCATCTCCGTTCTCTTTTACACTATTCTCCCTATATCAAAATAAGATTTAAAATGTGGAGAAATCTTGTTAAGTCTCTCATTTCCTCCCAAGACAACCTGGGAACTACTACCTCCATTACAATAAAGACTTTCTTAAAACCTGTTTTTGCAATTGATATAAAATATTTCTATGTGAAAGATACTATGTTTTCCCTTTGTGAACCTAAGCACTCACAGGCTGAACAAGCAGGGAAGAGATGGGTGATTAATCAAAAGAACTTGCCCAATGCTTATATCTAAATAGTGCATGAAAAAGGAGAGAATGCATCTTTATAGAATTGAACAATTATGCAATTTGTGCAAAAATTGCTCTCACAAATGTGCAAGTTCCCCTCAAGACTGACAAATTAATCTCTTTCCTGTATGCATGGAGGAAAATGTATCATATTTCTCCTTTTTGGTGCACAAGAACAAGACAAACAAGGGTCTATCCCCTTACCATTTTGAAATAATTACAATTTTCAGGTGTAAAGACTCATTCTTATTCTTCTGTGTCTAGGCCCGATGTGAAAATGCCAAAATGGAGCCACATTTTGGTGAATTTATTCTGCAGTTTAAGGTTTTCATTGATTGAAACAAAATGTAGAAGGTAAAAAAGACAACAACTTGACAACTGGACTAGAAGAGGAAATCAACCGGAGGAAAGGCTTTACCTCAGAGACGGGTACACCTTGCCTTGCAAAAGGGCCTGATTCAATCCCACTGGATGACCAAAACCTTAAGAAAAAAAATTCTGCCTAATTTCACACCATACCCACCCATTAGAAAAATTCCTAAAACATCCCTCTTTTCATGGGGCACAAATGTTACCAAGCTATTAGCTTTTCAGTCCAGAATTGCCCCTGAGGAATTAAAGGAAGGCATTCATTTGCCTGCAGATGCCTGGGCATGTTTGACCTGTTGACCTTGTGATTTATGTCACTGAGAGGCCCTGATAAAGTGCAGGTATAAAAGTGGCTGACCTGAAAGGATATTTTGAATGTTGCCAAGTTCAAAGCCTGGCTAATGTAATTATATATAAATATACAGTGTCAACTTTGTCTCATATTTACAGCCGAACCTCTTAAGTACAGTAGACCTCCACATGCTAGGATATAAATAAAGCTGTAGTGATCAACAGATATACAGCCAAGAAGTGTTTATCTCTCTGCATGTAATGTCAGTGGAAGCAATTGGTTTATAGTCCAGATTCTCAAAGTCTATATTATTTCCTCTGAGAAGCAGCTCCCTTGACTACTTCAAACACTGTGTACAACATCTCTAGATGTTCTTCTATTGCAAGAGAAGTGCTGGATCAATGATACCTGGGTGTGGAATGAAGAACTTCTTAAAAGATTGTACTTTTCCATTTTTTCTCTTACTGGCTTCTCTTTGTATTACTTTTAAAGAAAAGGTTTCTTGTGATGATAATTTCCTCACATAAAACTAAAATATTCTCTTCTTTTTTCCCCCTAGTATGTTTGTAATGCAGCAAGCGAGCACCCTGGAAACAGAATCTGCTGGTACAGACTGAAAGTAACCCAACAAAACTGGAGAAGACAATTTACTGGATGTCTCCTGTTGATTTACCAAACTAACCTGGGGGTCTAGATCCCAATAGAAATTCTCAACCTTAGTTTTAAAATGAGTCACAAACTGATTACACACTGCAACCTCCAGTTGATGCATATCTAGAATGAGCAAAAGATTTTATTATTTTATTTAGCTTGGCATGAGTATTAGCTGAATCAACAATAAATCTTGAATTGCATGCCTTCCTTCCAGATTGTATTGTATTGAGATAGATTCCTTTAATTTCCCCCCACTATGAACAGGTTATGCTCTATAGGAGCTTTCCTCCACCTGCTTTCTAGCCTTCTCCTCTGCTATTTCAGACCCCCAAAGTTCAACATTATAATAATTTCATGTCAGAAATTATTCTGAATTGAAAGGATTTTTGCTGGATAAACTCCAATCAGAAGATGAGGCTCCTTTCATATCCCCAAGATCTTTTTCCCACCGAAGGGGCCCCTATTTATCTTGCAATGTCTTGCTTTAGTACTGCTAAGTTGGCAGGAACTGGGACAGGGATGGGCGCTCATTCAGTCATGCAGTACCCAGGTGTTCAACTGCCTTGCCGGACTTCCAGCTAACAAGGTAAGCTTCTTAACCACTGAGCCACCGCAGCCCCTTGGTTCAGTTCAACACTGAACCAAGGTGACAGACAGGGTCTGAAGTGGAGAAGATGTTTAGGAGTGATAATGTCAACCTGTTATACCGTTTGTCAACTGAAGCATCAGCAGGATCACCAACCCATTTGGCTGACACATCCCCCCCCTCCCAGGTGCCCTGAAAGCCAATCCGATTGATAAGCCTTTGTGGGCTGAACATCTTAATCAGTCTCTTCTCCCCATGAGGGGGGCGGCAACTATTTCAGGGAGAAATTTAGCATATAATGACCCACCCATAACAAAGTGGTAAACTGCAAGTTTACTATCTTGGGGTTGTTTCTCTGTCTTGACAAAAACACCAGATCAAGTGTATGACCAGCCATGTGTGTGGGACCAATAGAATATTGAGACATGTCCAAGGAGGTCATGGACTCCATGAACTCTACAGCTGACCCTGACAAGTCCGACTTCACATGGATGTTGAAGTCACCCATGAATAGAAGGTTGGGGGACCTCAGCATTACTGCTGAGACAAAGTCAGAAGAGCACTGGGTAATGGGAAGAGCGTTAAGCCAGTGCTACCCCAAATTTGTCTCTGGGAATCCACAGCCACATGGAAGCATTTCAGACCAGCATCTGACAGGGTAGAGAGTCTGCTAAGTTTGATGTTATTTTTTTTTAATGGCAAACCTCACTCCCCATTCTTCAGATCTACCCTGCTGCACTGACAAATACCAGGGAATGCAAGTGAAGGAGAGGGCTACCCCCATCTCAGGTCTCTATTATGCATGCCAGGACAATTCCTTCTTCCTGGATTAAATCTTGGATGAGTTGAGATTTATTTACAATAGACCTGGCATTTAAAAGCAACAAGGATAGATGTGAAGGAAAGCAGTTGAATCTGTTAGCTTGCACCCGATGATGCGTGATGGAAGCGCAAGAGCACAGGACAGATATTAAGCATCAACACCAGTAAAATATTTTCTTCTATTAGTTATAACTGAGATTCTCCATAATCAGATGGATTCTGAGGAGGTGAAAATTTAATTCCTACAATAAGGAGAGTAAAAGAAATAAAAAAAGAGTTTTATTCTTGCATTCATAAGGTGGTTGACAGTGTACAAACCTAACAATGTATAGTTGTGAGAGTTGGACCATTAGGAAAACTGAGCTCAGAAGAATCGATGCCTTTGAGATGCGGTGTTGGAGAGAGTTTTGAGAGTCCCATGGACAGTGAGGAGAACAAATAGGTTGGTCTTAGAAGAAATCAATCATGACTGTTCCCTAGTCCCTAGAAGGTCAAATCGTAAAGATAAAGATGAAGTATTTTGGACATCACTTGAGAAGGCCTTGATGCTAGGAAAGGTGAAGGGCAAAAGAAGAAGGGGTCAGCCAAAAATGAGATGGCTAGATGGTATTGTGGATGCAGTGGGCACAGAACTGGGCGGGCTAAGGAGGATGGTGGAGGACAGAGGTGCCTGGAGGACAATGTTCCATGGGGTTGCAGAGGGTCGGAATCGACTGTGCGACTGAACAACAAAAAGACAGTTCTATCAGATACATTGGTGTTCAGTTAGTACAGCTGAGATTTACACACTGGACAAATTAAAATGCCAAATCACATAATTTAATTTTAATTTTAATTTAATTTTCGCACTTATATGCCACCCACTCAAGAATCTGACACAGGGTGGCTCACATGATAATTAAACAGTAAATACAAAATTCAATATTATAATGATAAAATTTTAAAAACCCATAAACAGCCCTGATTAAAATTAAAAATTAAAAACAGATAACAAATTAAAAATTAAAAGATTAAAAGAAGGAGCGAATATTTTTAAATTAATTAATTTAAAAATCCAGTGACATCACCATGTGTCCAGATTAATTATGTTCCATGAAACAGAAGAGATAATACTATATATTACTTTTATGGTTATGTTGTCTGCTGTCCTGCAACTCTTTCCATTTTGTCAAAATCAAAACAGCTCTATGGCTGCTCATAAGTCTATAGCATCCTAGCAAAAATGCAGCAAAGATAATGGCAAGGAGTCAATTGTGTTCCTTCAGTGACAGAATAGCTTCTGGAAGAAACCATGGACACCAAATCTGCTCTACAGAGCTGGAGAACCATCTGGACCAAGTTTTCAGGCTCTGTAGAAGTCTGCAGAGAGGGGGAGGAGCCAAGATGGAGACCTGAGAGTTTGTTTTTTCTTCAGCTGCAAAAACGGAGCCACATTTTGTGGAATAAAAGTAGTTACAGTCTCTTTAAGAATGTAATAAAAGGATCATAAGGATTATAGAGTCAAGGGGAACTTTTTAAAAGCTGTTTTCAACCAAAAGTTTGTTGTGGCTGCTTCACCGGAGATAACGGAGATAAGGGACTCGAGTTGGCCGGCTGAACTGTAAGCATTTTAACGAAGTGGGGGTGGGGTGAAGACAATTTCAAGCCAATTTTAAGTCAAGGGAAAGTTTGGACATACTTTTTTCCTTAAAATTGTTGCCTTGAGTGTGTGGGAATGCGAATGCCGAGACGGAAGATAAGATATTTATTTTATTTCTTCCCGGCTGCTGCCTGGCAATTAACTTTTAAAAAAAGTCCTCACCCCTTTACTTACCAACCATAAAACTTCGATAGCAGCCAATTAAACTGTTTAGATTCTGTATTGCCTTGAATATTTAAAAGTTGTTTTTAACTAAAAGATTGCTGTGACTGTTTCACCGGAGATAATGGACTCAAGCTGGCTGGCTGAATTGTAAGCATTTTAATGAAGTGGGGGTGGGGTGAAGACAATTCCAAGCCAATTTTAAGTCAAGGGAAAGTTTGGATATACTTTTTTTTCCTTAAGATTGTTGGCTTGAGAAGCAAAAAGTCCTCACCCCTTCACTTACTAACTACAAAACTTCGATAGCAACCAATTAAACTGTTTAGACTTTGTATTGCTTTGAATAATTGCTGGCAGAAGAATTGTTTTTTTTTCCCCTCTTGTGGATACGGCTTACTGGAATAACAAAGTGAAATTGAGGATTGCTGTTGTTATCTTTGTTTGGTCTTCCCCTTCGGCTAAGTGATTTTTGGACTCCTGTTGCTGGATATTCATGGAACTTTAATAATTGTTTTCTGCTCTGGTGAATGTTATCTGGATGAGTAAAAGAAGGGATAAATCTTTGGAAGATAGACAAGATAACCCTGCTTGGGTAAGAATTGGACGTTTGACAAGAAGAGAGCAAGGAAGGGTGAAATCATTGAAGGAAGAAATTGATGAGGCGGAGGAATTGCAAAGATTAAGGGAGAAGGCTTATCATCAACAACAACGACGAGACCAGTTTCAACAACACAGAGACAAATCAATACAACGAAATCAAAAATCAAATCAAGAGCAAGAAATGGAGTCAAAGGCTGAACAGGGGGCCATAAAAAAGAAAATAAGTGAAAAAGACAAACCTCAATCTGATTTAAGTGAAGTCTTGTCAACATGGATGAAACAACATGAAGAAAATGTTGAGAAAAATTATGACAAATTTAAACAACAATTGTTTGATAGACTACAGGCTGCAGAAACTCAACGAGTTAAGGAGCAACAAGAACTTATCGAGATCCTTCAAAAAGAAATAAAAGACTCATCAACAAACTTGTTAAAAGGCACATCTGAAATAATGAATAAATTACAGAAGCAGATGGGGGAAATGAAAGAATCAATGGACACAGTAAAAAAGGAGGTGGTGGAACTAAAACAAGAAGTTGTAGAGGTGAGAGAAAGAGAGAAAGAAAAAGCAAATAAATTGATTGACCATGAAAAAAGAATGGCATATCTGGAAGATCAGATAAGAAGGAAAAATGTGATAATTAGAAAAATCCCTAAGAATAAACCGGACAATTTGAAATTAAGACTGTTGACATGGCTGAATGAATTGAAAATGGGGAGGGACTTTGCACCTGAGGACATTGAGAGTGTGTATAGACTGGGTCCAAAGAAATATAAAACAGGTTCTAGAAATGTGCTTTTAAAATTTGCAGATTTGAGTGCAAAATTAAGATTGATGTCTTATATTAAAAATGCTGGTCCGGATATTCTCAAAATGGAAGGAGTGGATATTGAAATTTTCAACGATATAGCATTTGAGGAAAGAATTTGGAGAAATCAAATTAAGCCTGTTACAAAAAAATTGAGAGATAAAGGAATTTTATATAATTGGAAATTTTCAAAACAGATGAGGTTTGTGCACCTGGGGAAAACCTTTTATATAAAGGAAGATTCATACGTGTTGGATGTGTTAGTAGAAGCAAAGATTCTGGAAAACGGAACACAAGAGTGGAAGGAGCTCAAAGAAGCATTATCACTGGCAGGAGCAAACACAGCAAAAAAATCAGAATCCACAACTGAAGAGGCTCAAGGACAGTGGCGTCGCGCAGTCTTCAGCCGCCGGGGGCGAAGAACAAACTCGCCGCCCCCCCCCAGCTCGCCGCTGCCGCCGCCCCCTCCCCCCGACCCAGGCAGAAGGCGCCCCCCAGGCAGAAGGCGATCGCTCTCGCGCGCGATCCGTCCGCTCGCGCGCGCGACCCGTCCGCTCGCGCGCGCGACCGCGCAACCCGTCCTCTCGCTCGCTGGCAGCGGCTCTCAGGGGGCGCGGCAAACTGTCCCCTCCCCACCCTTTTGCTGGCGAGAGCCCGGCTTGCGCTTCGCCGCTTCCAGAAAAAGTGTTTTTATTTTTTTTTTTTTATAATAAATTTTATTGGGTATATAAAGTAATACAAAACAAGACACATACATAGAACAAAATGAATTACATAACTAAAGAATATAAACAGAGAATCCAAAAAGGAAAATAAAATCTCTCATACATAATGGTACTGTATTATTAACATCCATCAAGAATTATTACCTCCTTATAAAACACTTTTTACTACATCAATCTCCAAACTATATTTCCATCTATCCCCTCATAACCAACATATGTTATTCTCTATCTCAGTTTTTCTTCTTGTCTTTAAGACCACCCTTGTGATATATACAATGTCCGGGGATTTATGTTTACTTATATTTTCCAAAAATCATTTTGCTCAAATGCAGGGGGTATGCCCTGATTCTTTACTGTTACATATTCTATAAAAGGTTTCCAGGTTCTCCAGAAGTTGTTACCAAATACTTTACCCTTTTTAAAATTTATCTCCCAAGTGAGCTTTTCGTTGAGTGCCAAATCCCACATTTCATTATACCAATTCCTTCTTTGTAGATTTTCATTATTTTTCCAATTTCTGGCTATACATTGTCTGGCCGCCGATAACATTATCGCCATCAATTCATTTTTATCCTCACTCATTTTATATTTATCGATCTCAGTTAACAAAATTGTATTTGGGCCCAGTTCAACCTGCAAATCCAATATATTTTTAATTTCGACCTCTATTTTACCCCAAAAATCCTTCAAGGCCTCACAAGACCACCACATATGTTCATATGTTCCTCTATCTTTTTTACATCTCCAACATTTCTCACTCACATCTTTATACATTAAATGCAGTTTTACTGGGGTTCTATACCATCTCCAAATTAGTTTATAATTATGTTCCTTCACTCTTACCGACATAGATCTCATAATACGTCTTCTCCACATTTTCCCCCAAGTCTTCTCATTAATTGTTATATTCAATTCTTGTTCCCAACTATCTTTCAATACTTGTTGAGCCTTCCCTCCTTTATTTAAAATTTTATATATTTTACTAACTATCCCTTTTAAACCTATGTCTCCCTTTCTCAATTTGACCAGCAATGTTTCCAATTCTGTAAGCTCCCTATCAGATCCCATTTCCAAAAAAAATTTCTTATTCCAATTGTTTATCTGGAGGACTTTAAACCAATCCAACTCCAGTTGCAGATAGAGCTCTTTTCTCTTCTCCAAATCCCTACAAATTTTGATCCAATCCTTCAACAGAGAGACCCCATTTTTTAATAAGATATCCTTAATCCTACCTTCTATTTTTATCGGAAAGTTGTTAAAATCTTCTAATTCTGTAACCATTGAGATCCCTGGAATAAGTTCCTTTCTTACTTTGTTCCATTCTTCTATTGTTGCTCTTATCATCTTGCCCTGAATCCTCATTTTTTTATCCTTATCGCCACATAAAAAGAATGCCTTCCCTTTCCTAGAAAACTCTTTTGATTCTAATTTTCCCCATATCGGCTCTTCTCTATTTAATAATTTAATAACATTTCGTAATTGAAAGGCTCTGTAATACTTGCTAATATTCGGAATACCCAGTCCCCCTTCTTTTTGTGGTATATACCATAAAATCTTGGGTATCCTTGCTTTTCTTTTCCCATTGCAAAATCTATTTATAGTATTTTGATATTTTTCCAATTCTTTTTCTGTGTGTTTTATTGGCAGAGCATCAAATAAGAAATTTAATTTAGGTAACAACATCATCTTACACATTGCCACCCTGCCAAACCACGATAAATTCAACTTATTGTACTGTAATATCTTTTTATCTATCTCTTTCATTTGTTTTCCATAATTCAATTCCTTAAGTTCCCCAGTTTTTCTAGCAAGTATTACCCCTAAATATCTCACTTTATCCGGAGTTTGAATATTAAATTTTTGCTTTATTTCTTCTTCATCCTTCTTACTCCCATTGATTAAAATCATCTCGGACTTATCCCAGTTCACCCTTAAACCTGTCATTTCCTCAAAAGTTTTCAGGTGTTTATTAATCCTCAATATTCCTTGTATTGGTTGTTTAATTGTGATTAATGTGTCATCGGCGTACAAACTTATTTTATTTCCTTCAATTCCAACTATTTCTTTATCTTGCCGTATTAAGTTCGCCAATAGTTCCATAGCCAAAACAAATAATGTAGGCGACAATGGGCAGCCCTGCCTAGTTCCAGCCTCCAGTTTTATTTCTCCTGTATAGTTATCATTAAATTTCACTATCGCTATTCCCTGTTTATATAAATTCTTGATAACTTTTTGAAATTTGTCCCCAAATCCATAATGTTTAATTACCTCATGTATTGTATCCCATTGCAAAGAATCAAATGCCTTGAAAATGTCCAGGGCTAAGAAACCTACCCTATCCTTTTGCCTTTCAGCTATATCCAATAAATCCACTACCCTCCTTGTAAGATCTGACATGTACCTACCCTTTATAAACCCTGCTTGATCATCTTTTATGTATTTGGCTATGAAGCTATTTAGCCTGGTCACCATTATTGTAGAAAAAATTTTAGCATCTTGGTTAATCAAGGATATCGGCCTATATGATTCTATTTTATATAAATCTTTCCCTGGCTTGGGAATCAATGCGATGATAGATCTATTCCAAGATTCTGGTGTTGATTCTCCCTCTAAAATCCCATTAAATAATTTGTGTAGTCTCGAAACAACCCAGAACTTAAAATCCTTGTAAAATTCAGCGGGAAGCCCATCTTCTCCTGGAGCTTTATTCAATTTTAATTTGTTAATTACATTCTCAATTTCTTTTACAGATATTTGTTCCTCCATCATATTTCTATGTTCTTCTGTTATTAAAAGAATATTATATTTTTTGAAGTGATCCTCCAATTTGTTCAAATTTACCTGCTTCTTTGAATATAGCTCCTTATAAAAAGCCTCTATTATTTCCGCCTTCTCTTTCCTTTTATTACATCTCTTCCCCTTCTCATCTACCAGTACTCCTACCTGGCCTTTGTTTTTTTTATCCCTCGCTGCTTTTGCTAATAACTTTGAGTTTCTATTACTATGCTCATAGTATTCTCTTTTTAAAAATATCAAATCTTTTTTTACCCTTTCCATGTCCTGGGCTTCCAATTCCTTCTTTACTTTCTGTATCTGCTGTAACACCCTCTGATCTTTAGCCTTTATATATTCCCGGTGAAGTTGTTTTAATTGTGTTTCCAATTCCTGAGTTCTATTGATGTTCCATTTTTTCTTCCAACTACTCAGTTTTATTGATTCTCCTCTAAAAATCGCTTTCATAGTATCCCATACCCCTCCTGAGCTGACCTCGTTATTGTCATTCCATGTCCAATATTCATCCCATTTCTCCATAATTTGTTTTTTCATGTTGTCCTCTTTGTATAATTTTGAGTCATATCTCCAAACATATCTTTTCCTGTCACCTTCATCCAATTTTATATCTACACTTATCTTGGCATGATCTGATTCTCTAAACGTCCCTATTTTAATATCTTCTATATTTTTCAATAACCCTTGCGTTACAAATATATAATCTATCCTTGAATACATATCATAAACTTGAGAATAGTAAGTGTAATCCCTTTCCTGTCCTTTAAGTTCCCTCCATACATCTTTTATATTCATTAATTTTGTCCAATCGCTTAGGATATATTTATTACTCCTCTTCTTAATACTTGTGGTATCAATCCCGGAACTTAACAAATTGAAATCCCCCCCAATAATCATATTCCTCGTTCCTTCTTTCTGTAGAGTTATTCTTAATTTTTCTAAAAATTCTGCCTGATTGGTATTCGGGGCATATACGTTTACAAGAGTTATCTCTTCATCTTCTATCCTCCCCTTAATTATTAGATATCTCCCCTCCGGGTCAGCTATGGATTTTATCACAGTAAAACCCAATTTTTCCGAAATAAGGGTTGCAACGCCTCTTGCTTTTGATGTCCCATAAGCCATTTCATAAATATCAGTTCCTCTCACAAATAATTTGTTAGTATCTGCCGATTTTTGATGGGTCTCCTGTAGAAAGATGATATCAGATTTTGATTTATTGAGCGCTATCTGCAACCTCCTCCTCTTCACGGCATTCCCTGTCCCTTTCACATTCCATGTTATCAACCTTAAATTCTTAACCATTTGTGTTTACTAATCCCTCCCCTCCTTTACATTCCTCCCCGGACGTGTTATCCCCATCCCCTACTAAAAATCTAAAAAAAAAACTAAGAAAAAATACAAAAAAATGAGTACAATCTAACAACAAAAAAGACAATCGTACAATCTCAGTACAAAATAACTCTGTAAAGTGAAGTACTTGAAAAAGATTGCTTACTGCTACTACAAAAAAGAAATGAAAAAAAAACTTACCTACTCTTCCATTTTCTGCTACCCTCCCCACACCTTGTTCCAAGATGTCGCCTCTAACCTTCAAAGAGGGGAGGGGGGGACCGGGGGAAAAAAGCATTGTGTTCTTCTAAAGCCCCCCCTCCCTCCACCATTATAATTTGTTCTGCAAGTTATTTATTCAAAAAGCTCCGCACTCGATGTTCCTGATACTTCCGCTCCTCCCACTGCACCCTCCACCTCCCCCTCCTTATTCAGAACCGGGCCCATCACCCCAACTGCATACAAATCAGTTCTCATAGCAATCCATTCTGAACTGGCCACCTTCATGAACCCAAGTTGAGTCAAGTACTCCAAGACATCTGTTCTATCGTCCAAAATATGCCATCTTTTTTCATAAAAAAATCTCAACTGTTGTGGAAATCTCCAATTATACTTAATGTCTTTTGAGGCCAAAAATTTCGTCACAGGTTTCATCATGTATTTCCATTTTCTTTCCTCTGGCGCTATGTCATTGTAGATTTCCACATCAGCCCCCTCAATCTTTAGAACGCCAGACCCCGCTTGTTTGATGTAAGCCATCACTTTTAATTTATCCGCCCAATTTGCAAACTTAACCAAAACATTCCTTGATGATCTCCTGTCTCGCCTTCCCCCCACTCTATACACATTTCCAATATCTTCTGCCGCGAAATCTTTTCCCATTTTCAAAGAATTCAGCCAATCCACTACTCTATCTCTAAGCTTGTCTGGCGTGCGTTCGGCCATTTTACGTATGACAATGTTTTGTTTCCTCTGCCCCTCCTCCACCATCATCATCCTTTTCTCTTGAACAGATACTCTTGAAACAATCACATGCTCTTGAATCAACATCTCATTCATAGAAATCTTTGCTTGCTCTAAATCCTTTTGCATTGTGTCAGTAATCATATTAATTTTTTTTGTATTCTGAGTAACCTCCTTCTGCAAATCAGTCAGAGTCCTGGCCAGGCTCTCATGTTGTAGCCTGGCCAGTTCTCTGTCTTTTTTCATTTCTTCACAATTATTCTCCACCATTCTATTCAATTTTTGCATTGCAACCTGATTATCATTTCCATTTTTAACCAATTGTTGTAAGATAGCACACACATTGTCCATTCTTTCCGATAAGCCCACTGATCGACCTCCAATGTCTGCTTGAGAATCCGTTGCTGCTGTTGTAGTGTCCATCGTTGGTGACGGTGTGTGTCCTTCCTTGTCTTTTTGATCTTTGTCTTTTTTCTCTCTCCTCCCCTTTGGCTTGACTGTCTCCTCCCCTCCTTGCATAACCTATCTACTTAATTCTACAATACCAATATATAATAATCTCACCCCCTAAATCAATTCAATTTCAGTTATGCCTGCTATCAAATATATTGAGAGTTCCAATGTATATACACTAAAGTCAACCTTTATATAAAACAAAGACTTAATCTCAAAGTTTAATAACCCAGTGTCATGTTAATTAGTTAAAATCCAATCAATAAAGCTCTTATTATGTATTGTATACAAGCCAGAGAGCGAGGAGGGGGGGAGTGGGAGGGGGAGGGGAGGATGATCCAATTATAAAAATATTAAGACTGCTGCTGTTTTCTTCTTTAAATATGCAGGTTAATTGTCTCCTCTTTAAAGGGAAGTTTACCGGATCTCATAAGCCAAAAGTCATAAATCGCCAGCAATCTCCACCAAAAAAATAATAATCAACCACTGTCCTTCTTTTTTATTCGTCGCGCTGCTGTTTTAGGTTTCGTTTCCTCCCTCAAAATTAAGTTTCGATTACTCCGCCATTGTTATTACTCCCTTTTCCACTCACCCTCTGTCCCACGTCCAACCACGAAACACAGTTCTCTTGCACTCTCTCCAAATCGCAGCTCAAAAGTTTTGTTTCTGTTTTTTTGTTTTTGAAAATTGTTAATAATAAATCACCACCAACAGAGGATCCAAAAACAAGGTTTTGCTTTCAATTACTCTCCAGCAGCACCACCACCTAATCTATCCGATCTTTCCCTTTGTCCCTTCTTCTTCTTCTCCTCTTCTCCTCTTCTCCAAGCCCCCGCCTTCTCGTTTCTCCCGACCGGCACACTCACATCAATCCTTTTCTTTTCACGTCCCCCCCGTCTCCCCACTTGTCAAAGATAGCAGTTCAGTTCCACACACGCACCATAATATAGGGGGTAGACTCCGGGGAACGCGCTTTCCGCCAAGCGCCGACAAATCAAGATTTTCCTCTCCAACCGCTCTCCCGCCTCCACTGCCGGCCTCTTTCGGTTTTTACAGACCTCCGCGGCACACTCCGGCTTCTCCTCCGGCACCGGAGGCGGCTCAACAGACGACGCTGGGACCGAGACGCTCTTTCGAGCCTCCCAACCCCCCCCGCCGCCCGGAGCTCGGCTCTCCAGGCCCCGATCGTCCGCTCCGCCGTTCCACCGCTCCGCCGCTTTCTCTTGTTTTTTTTTTTTTTCCAGCCCAGGTCGGGAGCACTATAGACAACACCAGCAGCCCTTTTTCCGCCAAAATGAACCTTATTCTTCTATTAAAGTCGCATTGGAAATCTCATTCAATGGCGGAGGAAAGGGAAGCCGCTGCTTACCCTACTCCATCCAAACCACGCCCCCAAAGTGTTTTTATTTTAAGCGGACAATTCAAAGAGGGGCCCGGCTGGCCGTCGGGGGCTGTCCTGGCGGCGGCCCGCGTGCGCGCGCACGCTGCCCACCTCCTCCTGCCCAGCCAGCCACCAGGGGCTCCCCGCCACGGCGCCACCCACCCCCGACGAGCGCCCCGTCTCACGGCAAGTTGGGTGGGTGAGTGGGCGGGCGGAGGCGAGCAGCGTGCGCGCGCACGCGGGCCGCCGCCAGGACAGCCCCCGACGGCCAGCCGGGCGGGCGGACGGGCTCCTCCTTGAATTGTCCGCCTTTTAAAAAACCCTTTTTCTCCTCCTCGCCTGCAAGCGGCGAAGCGCACGTGGGGCGCTCACCAGCAAAAGGGTGGGGAGGGGACATTTTGCCGCCCCCTGAAAGCCGCTGCCCGGGGCATTTGCCCCCCCCGCCCCCCCCACGCTACGCCACTGCTCAAGGAGCAACTGGAGGCGATTAAGATAGTGTAACATCTGCAGCTGAAGTACTACTGAAGAATGATCAAGTTTTGTAACCACATGACTCCCCTCCCCCCCTTCTCTTATTAGTAGAGGTGCTTTTTTTTTTGTAAAAAGAAGGGGGTTATCAATTTTTTGTTTTTTATATGTATTTTTGTGTAATATATGTTAAATTGTGGGTAGTGGGTAACACGTCCTTTGAAGTCTGCCAGCTATTTCTTAAAAGGTTAAATAACGTTAAAACATGAAAAATATTAAGATATTGTCATGGAATGTGAAAGGGGCGGGGTGTCCTACTAAACGTAAACGATTGGAAATGGCCCTAAGAAAAGATAGAGCGGATATCATTTTTTTACAGGAAACGCATCAAAAAGCGGCGGATAAAAATAATTTGTATCTTGGTTGGACTCAGTACTATGAAAAGGCCTTTGGTTCTTCCAAGGCAAGGGGGGTGGCGATTATGATATCGAAAAGATTGGGATTTACAAAAACAAAAATGATAGGGGACCCAGAAGGCAGATATTTGATTATAGCTGGAAGTATAGAAGAAGAAGAAATATTGTTGGTCAATGTTTATGCACCAAATGAGAATCAAGACCAATTCTTGACTAAATTGAGTCATATTTTGATAAAAGAAAACTGTGATAGAATGATAGTTGCCGGAGATTTTAACCTAACAAGGTCAAATATTGATTGCACTAATATAACTAATTATAGAAAAGGATGGAAAGCTAAATTGTTGGATGAGTGGATAAAAAAGTTTGGACTGAAAGATTCCTGGCGAGAATTGAAAGGGGAAGAACGAATTTATACATATTATTCCCAGGTGTATAATTCATATTCTAGGATTGACTATGTATTTGTAACACAAAATATATTGAAGGATTTAAATGATGTAGAAGTAGGAATTTTTAAGGAATCGGATCATGCCAAAGTAATGGTGGAATTACAATTTAAAATAAATAAAAGTAATATAAGAACTTGGAGGTATGATCCGAAATTATTTAAAGACAAGGGGATAAAAGATCAGATAATGAAAAATTGGGAAGAAATTTGGAAAATTAACGATAACAATGAAACAAATTTTAATGTAATTTGGGATGCAATGAAAGGAGTATTCAGGGGTGAGTGTATTAAATTTAAGAGTTTAAAAAATAAACAATATAAAGATAGACAACTGGAGTTGGAAAAAGAGATTAAATTATTGCAAATTAAACATGCCAAAACAAAGGAGAAGAAGACCTTAGAAAGGATACAACTATTACAGAAGGAGATAGCAGGAAGGGATATTGAAAAAATTAAAAGAGATTTAATTTATCTGAAAAGGGAATATTTTGAGTATAGTGATAAAAGTTCAAAAATGTTAGCAAAAGCAGTGAAAGAGAAGAAGGAAAAAGGGGAGATTGGAACTTTAATAAGGGAGGATATGAAAAGGTGTAATAAAATAGTAGAGAAACTTAACATAGTTAAAAAATTTTATCAAAATTTGTACACAGATAAGAAAATAAATTTAAGCAAGTTAGAAAAATATCTACAAGAACACAAGGGGGAGAGTATAAAAGCAGAACATAGGGCTAAAATGGAAGAACAAATTACAGAGAAAGAGATATTAGATGTTATAAATAAATTGAAAATAGGGAAAACTCCAGGAGAAGATGGATTACCAGCTGAATTTTATAAAGAATTTAAACAAATTATTATTCCTAAATTAACCAGGCTATATAATTATATTTTGGAGGGGGGAGAATCTCCAAATTCATGGCTTAGATCTATCATAGTATTAATACCAAAACCAGGAAAAAATTTAGAACTGGTTGACTCATATCGTCCAATTTCTTTAATTAATCAAGATGCAAAGATTTTCACAGCAATTATGGCTAATAGGTTAAATAGTTTTCTGGGGGAATATATACATACAGATCAGGCAGGTTTTTTAAAGGAAAGATATATGTCTGATTTAATAAGAAGGGTGTTAAATTTGTTACAAATAAACAAGAGAAAAGAAGGTAAAATAGGATTATTATCTTTAGACATTTTTAAAGCTTTTGACTCTTTACAATGGGTCACTATTAGGGAAATAATTAAAAAAGTAGAATTTGGGGAAAAATTTAAAAATGTAGTCAATCAACTTTATAAAAGTAGTTATGCCAAGGTAAGAGTAAATGACTCATTTACAGAAGATATTGAAATTAAAGCAGGAATGAGACAAGGATGTCCTCTTTCCCCCATTTTGTTTATAATGGCTATGGAATTATTGGCTAGAGCTATAAGGAGTGATACGAACATAGAAGGGATAAATGGAACAAAAATAAGTTTGTATGCAGATGATACTTTAATTATAATGAAAGATCCTATAAAAAATATGGAAAAGATACAAGATCATTTGCAAAAATTTGAAGAGATAACAGGCCTGAGAATAAATTGGGGGAAATCAGAAGCAATCTTTAGTAAATTAAATAAGGAAGAGATAGGGAGAATTAAGGAAAAATTTAAAATTCAAATTAGGAAAAGTATAAAGTATTTAGGAGTTAACATAGCTGACAATGTAGAGGAATTGAAGAAACTAAACTATGATAAAGTGAAAGAGGAAATTAAGAAGAAAATTGTTCGATATAGGGTATTGAAGACCTCCTGGTTTGGTAGAATAGCAATTTGTAAAATGAGTTTATTACCCAAGATTAACTTTTTATTTGAAGTCCTTCCAATTAAACAATCTGAAAAAGAACTAGGAGTTTTTCAAAATCTATTGAATGATTATTGTAATGGAGGGAAAAGAGCAAGAATACCTAAAAGCCTATGGTATAAATCGCAGAAAGAGGGTGGTTTGGGATTACCTAATATTAAATCGTATTACAGGGCGTTCCAAATTAAAGGCTTGGTAAAACTTTTAACGATAGAGGACCTCATATGGAGGGAGATAGAAATGAAAGATAGTAATGTGTGTGCAAAGGGAGAATTTCTGGAAAATACAGTTTTTGATTTAAAACCAAGAAATAATGTCCTAAAATCTATGATAAATGTTTGGATAAAGTTGAAAGATAAATTGGCACCAAACACATCTCCAATATTAGAGTTGCAAGATCTTAAAACATTTCAAGTTAAAAATTTAGAATTAATAAAAAATATTATGTATAAATATGATATAATCTTATTAAAAGATTGGCTGGATCGAATTGAGAATGAAAAAACAAAAAAAGAAATTTATAAGGAATTAAAACTGAACTGGCTTCAGTTACTAACGTTGGATAAGTGGAATAAACAATATAAAATGAAATTACAGCCAATAAGGCAGTTGACAGACTTCGAGGAGATGGTATATAAAATAAGAAGAGGTTCAATGGGGATAAAAGGAATAGTAAGTAAATTATATAAAATGATAAACAACATGGATGAATCCCAGGATACCCTTAAAAGAATGTGGGAATCGGACTTGAGTATTACTATTACAGATAAGAACTGGAAGAAAAAATGGAAAAGTAGGATGATGCGAAATCTGTCTACAAAAGTTAAAGAACACAACTACAAGATGTTGTGGCGATGGTATATGACGCCAGTTCGATTAAATCAAATAAATAGTAGCAATTCGAAAAAATGTTGGAGGTGTCATCAGGAAATTGGGACATACAAACATATGTGGTGGGATTGCAAAATTATTTCCAATTTCTGGCATAAAATGGAACAAGAAGTAGAAAAATTTTTAAATATCCGTTTAAAGTTGAATGAAAAAATAGTATTATTAACGGATTTAGAGGATTTGAATTTAGAGGAAAATATAAAAGAGTTATTGTCTATTTTTTTGACATTGGCGAGACAACAAGTAGCCAGAAATTGGAAAGGTGATATGAATTTAGAAATTGGTAAATGGTATGTTGATGTTTGGGATATGGCATTAAATGAAAAACTTACATGGGAACTAAATATAAAAAGGGGGTTAATAAAACAAAATAGATTTTGGGACATTTGGAAGCCTTTTTTGCAACACACATTGATGGATAATAAAGGAGAAAAACCTGCTCCGAATACAATGTATTTTTGGCAGAATGAATGAGTTGTAAAAGGAGTGGCTGGTAGACTCAAGGACTGTAGTGCACTGGGTGGTAGGAACCATGTACAAAATATTAAAGTTGTAATATGGTGGTTAAAGAGGAGAATGGATATAAGGATGAAAATATACAGTATAGCAAATGTATAAAAAATAACGTTTGATTACATTATATTATATTGACATGTATTTTTTTTTCTTCTCTCTTCCTCTTCTCATTTTTTTTAACGTTGTAGGATGTACGTGGGAACTACTTTTTTTTTGTGTGTGTAATTGTTTCTTTTATGTTTTGTAGACTGTTTTGTTGGTTTATTTTTAATATTGCAAAAAAATAAAAAAATTAAAGAAGAGAAGTCTGCAGAGAGAGAGAGTGGGATGGAGGACAGAAGTCCTTTTATACTAACGAGGTCCACCAGTATGACCTTGGATTTCTGCCAATGTTCTCCATAGTTGCCAATGTTCTCCATAGCTGCCTTGGCAAAGCCTTAAATGCTGTTATATCCTGGCACAACAAGTCATCAGAATAGCTGTTTGTAGGCCTTATGGAGATTGTGGAAAATAATTCAGCACAGAGAATCCGAAAGCATTCACACATGGTCTCATTCGCTTCATGTAAGTGGGTTTTTCAGCCATTCCAAAATTAAATCATCCATTTGCTCCCTTGTTTGCCTGCACAGATGCCCTGTTGTGAAAGCACTGAAGTTACTAAACCTTCTTGCCCCCTGTGCCTGAATTCCCAGACAACCATAATTATGATGCAGGACCTCATCCATAAAGACTGTAATTGAAAGAACTTCTGGTGCATGGAAAATGAGATTAGGTGTATGAAACAATCTAATGGGACTCTTAAAATTGTAGACATTTCCTTCTCACTTCTGACTGCTCTGTGTGACTTTGTTGTTGAAAGAGTATAGATTGAGGGTGAGCTGAATGTAAATGAGTCCAATAATAGTGATTGATCTAGGTGACACTGAACTGGAAGGGCCAGGTCTGAAGTGGGTGGACCTTGGCATAACATGATTAAATCCTACATCTCACATTAGTCTTATAAAGGTCAGGAGCCAACATCACTACTGGGCAATTAGATTAGTCCTCAATACTTTGCATCTCTTTTTACCATAAAAATATACAATTCCCATGAAACCATAGTAAGAATTATACAGCTTAACTTGCCTACAGAACTCTTAATTTGGAGAAATTTCACATGCAAAGAAGAAAATCATATACAGGTAGTCAGAAATTCGTAAGTGATGGTTGGTTTTGTGCATGGATGGCATTCAAGGTATGGCTTGGCATTAGAACCTGTTTCAATCCCAACATTCATGCCCAGTAAATGAAGATCCCGAGATTAAAATTTAACTGTATGTTCAGAAGACACACTAATGCAAAGGAGTTTTCCCTTCTCTGCCCCACAGCAGAGTCATGAGAAAATTCTCTCCAGAGGATTGTGATGACCCTATAGAACAGTGATGTGAACCTTGGCACTCCAGGTGTTCTTGGACTTCAATTACCAGAAACCCAAGTCAGCACTCCTGCTGATCAGGACTTCTGGGAATCGAAGTTCCAGAACACCTGGAGTGCCAAGCATCATCATAATTGCTATAGAACTTTATAAAATCATGGCTTATAAGGCTGTAGTAGAAGAAAGGAATGACTAAAATCACAGACTATATGTGTTGTATGACATTTCTGGGCTGAGTCCTATTCAGACATTATAGAAAACAATGCCTTTAATATGCTCTGGGAAGACTGGTTTGTCTGCACTGAGTTGGTCACACCAAGTAGGGCGGTATAGAAATCCAATAAATAAATAAATAAATAAATATTGCTCTGTTACCAAGGAGGAGGACAGAATGAAGGACAAGACAGACAAGGAACACCCAAATGGAGGGCAGTTGTCACAAAAAGCAGGGCATTTTGTCTTAGATGTGTGTGTGATGATTTAAACTGTTATATGCAGATATCACAATTTGACATTACAGTAATACCTTGGATAACGTATACCTCGGTTAACGCTAAAATCGCATAACGTTAAGTAATCTGGGGAGGAGAATTGGATCGAATAACGTTAAGGTCCTATGGGATGTATTGGATAACAACCGCTAAAGCCTGTGCGGTTACAATGTATCTCTATGGAGCTTTAACGTTATCTGATACATCCCATAGGATTTTAACATGGATCGGATAACACTAAAAATCAGGTAACACCAAGACTTGTGGAACCAAGTCTTAGCGTTATCCGAGGTATTACTGTATTGCCATAATTTACATGGAAATACACTATTTCTCACTATATTGAACAAAACTATGATAGGTAACCAACTTGGGACTCAGCACTGAGATAAGGATGAGATGTGCATCAAATAAATATAGTGTTCCATTACCCTCTGAAATGACCTGTGCCTTGTATTTTCTGCAGCTTACTGAAAATGAATTGTATAGAAAGGAAATAAAGAGAGTTCACTGAAATTTGGCTGAAATATCTAACAAGGCAATGATCATTTCAGAGAAATAGTCTCGATCAGGGGTCGGCAACCTATGGTCCACAGGCCAAATCTGGCCTGCAGCAGCAAATCACCAGGCCCCTGCCCTACTTCCAGCTGCTGCTGCTGCTGCTGGAAACAGCCATGGACATTTTTACGGCAGCTGTGGATGCATTTCTGGCACCCATAGATGCATTTCTGGCAGCATTTCTGGCAGGGGGACCATGAGTCCCCTTCAATTGTCTGAGGGAGCATGACCTGGCCCCTGACTTAAAAAGGTTGTCAACCCCTGGTCTAGACTTGGCTTTCTGAATGTCCACTCCTGTAACCGGCCTCATATCTCAAGTTCACACAGTATTGATATCCTATGTCATATCCTTTCCTCATTTGCCTACGGCCTACATCATTTGCCTTCTGCAGGAAGAATGCCATTTTGTGCAGAGTCTATAATACATCTGTGCTGACTGGCATTTGTTCTGGAAGAAGGAAGAACATACAATAAATCCCATGAGGTTTCTTAATTAAAAAAAAAAACAGCAGAGAAATTTTAATGTAAAGAGAAATATAGGATTCTCTCCCCCCCCCCTTTCTCTTCAAGAGGAAAAAGCTGCAAGATTCACACTGCCAGTTATAAGAGCTAAAACGGGGGTGAGCACAGCATTTCTCAGGGATCCAGTTCTGCTCCACCCAATATGCCCAAAGTGATGCTCTGCACTCACCTTTTTAGAAGAAAAATTCAAAGTCTATTGCAGCTCCTGTAGATTGCCCATGACTCCAAAGGCTGGCTGTTCTGGGATTCATAGTGGGAATTGAATTTATAACCTGAGGCTCCACAGCCAGAATCTTAACTCATTGTGACCTATTTAGCCAGCTTCTGCAGATTTAGCCAAGACTAAAATGTCATTAATGAAACATGACATACAATAACAATATCCCACGAGATCAAAACTGAATATAGAGATACAAACACTATTTTGAGGCATCAAACTATTTCAGTTACTCTTACATTTCACCAAACAAGAGTAAATATATATTTTTTATTAACTCTCCATTCATTATTTCCCTAATGGCACAAATTATAAAACTACTTTGTTTCAATACTTGTTGTGTGGGAGGAGTGTCACATCTGAATTAGTTCCAGCTAAATCAATGAAATTAATCAAGAGTTGCCTGTGAATGAGTTTCATACTCTGGGGATAAAAAGGAAGTTACAGTCAATCTTCAGTACTATATGTTGGCTTCCTGTTTGTCTGGTTAGAAGCAGAATCTTCATTTTTTATATATCAGTAAAGACAAAGATCCTCCATAGATGTGAATGGGATTAATCTTGTGGATGGAGGAGCATGCTGGTTTTAAGAAATCAACTCAGGCGTTTTGTTCTGTTTGCATATAATGACTAAAATTCTAATTGTTGCCAGCCTGTCACCACTTTGCCCTATGCCTCTGCCACTCCAATGACAAGACCAAAATATGTTTTTATTATCTGCAAATTAGAGAGCAATCAGGGAAATGCATATATATATGTTGTGTTGTAATGTCTTCCTTGTGGCTGCAGTGGCTCAAGTGGGTAAGACACTGAATGGGAGGCAGAAGGTGAGCAGTTCAATTCCCGAGTACTGCAGGATGGAATTAGCTCCCGTCTTTGTCCCAGCTCCTGCCAAACTAGCAGTTCGAAAGTAAGAAATTGCAAGTAGAAAAATAGGGACCACTTTGGTGGGAAGGTAACAGCGTCCCATGCTCTCTGGTGTCTAGTCATGCCTGCCACATGACCATGGAAATATCTGCAGAAGCAGACAGCGCTGGCTCGTCAGCTTTGAAACAGAGATGAGCACTGAACCCTAGAGTTGGATACACCTGGCTTTTGAGCAAGGGAAACCTTTACCTTTACTAATGTTTTCCTTTGCAGGCTGCATGACTCTTAATTGCCAGAGTTCATTTAATATCATAAATTTGGCTAAAAGGCTTTCCTCAATCTTACCTTTTCTTGTGAACTATATTCTTTGCCATCAACTCATGTTGGAAGATTCCCACCCAGAAATGTGAAATCATTAATTCTAAAATGTTAAAAATCCCAATAATAACCACACAGAAATGAAGGATATATCTGTCTGTCTGTCTGTCATTTTATATACCACCAGCCTAGTGCATATCTCTATTCAAGGTGATTTACAAAGAAAACAAAGACACCTAGATACAACAGTGAAGAAGAAGAAGAAAAGAAATTAAAAAAAACACACTTTCTCAAAGTAAAAAGGAGGCCTGAGGAAAAGTGATCTTTTCTGCTGGGTAATGCAATCACGGCTCCAGTTGAATTTCCGCCTTTTTAAAGAAGGCAGCTGATTTTGTATTAAAGGAGTGTTTTATCTTTTGAATATTTCTAAAACGACTTGATGGATTTCCTGAAGCATTTTATCAGAATGCTCACAGATATACCATCGCCAGGGATCATAATATTGATGTTTACATCCTCTTCTCCCTCTGTTGTCAGAGCTTGCCAGCCCATATGCCCAACAAATTTGCTGTACCAGAAATAGGCTGCCCTCTGCAAAACGTCAACAAACAACTGCAGTTTCCAATAGATCACACAAGGAAAAAAAAGGCTCATTTTAAAGACAAATGCTTGACTTCTCTAACAAAAATTTGAAGCACTGGATGGGCAGGTCCTTTCTCTTCCCAACCCTGCACCTCCAGTGCAGTTCAATTACACTTCAATCTTCCATGTATCTTCTTCTACACTGCACACATTCCATCAGAGGCTGTGGCACTTTGCAAAAGGCCTTACCTCCACTGGTTGTGAGACGCCATGAACCTGATTGAAAGTGACTGGATGCTTGATAGCTTGGGCTTGCTATTTCCAGGGGACAGTTGGGTCAGTGGTGGGCAGCAACAGGTTCACACACACCCGGGCAGGAGGGTAGCAAAATTTGGGGGTTTTTTTGTTGTCTTCAAGCAGAGGGGGTGGCAAAATTGGGGGGCCTGCCCACCTCCCTGCCCCACCCACCTACTCTTCTATGTCCTCCTCCTCCTCCATGTCTGGACAGCCTTGAGCAGCAGAATCGATTGGTATTCAAATTTGATGTCAGGTTTTCTCCCTGTAAGTGGTTCAAGGTCTCCCTTGCTCAAAAGCCAGAGCTTTTAAACCAGAGCTTAAAGCTTATTCTGGCTAATCTTTTTCACACTAGGTCAGATGGAAGGAACTACAGAATGAACTCACCACAAGATGGCTTCATTTTGGCACTTTTCAACTTTTCAACAGGCTATAGGGAGTTTCAGGATAGCAGCTTCTCTTCCTCCTCCCTGCTTGGGAGGACAGCAAGGAGGCCGCGCATACGCACCAAGCACTGTAGGTATGCATGCACACCAAGTGCTTGGTATGCATGTGCAGTGGGGGAACCAGTGAAAAGGTAAGCCCCAAAAGTGGTTCTCCCCAAAAGCTGCTGCCAGTTCTCTGGGACACTGGGAAAAGTTACTACCGGTTCTGGAGAACTGGTACGAACCTGTTACATCCCATCACTGCATAGGCTCCACCCACTGTTTGGTAGTGAAAAAAATTTCTGCCCGCCATTGAGTGGGATGTGTACATGTCTATGAAAATCACTTAAACAATGCAGCCTAAATTTATCTGAGAAATCATTCATTTGTATTTGCAGAAACAAGCAAGTTCTTTTTGGATTTCTCATTTTGTCCACCAAACTCTAAAAACCAGATGATTGGCTGAAGACACCATTGAGGACTTTGAGCCCCAGGCTCTGCTGCGGATGTTGAGCCCTGGCTCCATTGTGGACAGCAAGCTCCATTGTGGACATTGAGCCTCAGGCTCCGTCGAGGATGTTGAGCTTGGGCTCTAGCCACAGTAACGTCCAGTTGTGGTGCTGATAGAGGGCAATGTGTTTACTGGATTGTTCATTGTTTGAATTTATTTATTGGGATTTATTGTGCTTTTGATATTTTGTGATGTTCTGCGATACCAAGTTAGCCGCCCTGGGTTGCTCTGCGAGAAGGGCGGCATACAAGTGGGAACAAACAAATAAATAAATAAATCTAGACCATTGATGGCAAACCTTGCCACTCCAGCTGTTCTTGAACTTCAATTCTCAGAAGCCCTGATCAGTAGGAGTGCTGACTTAGGCTTCTGGTAATTGAAGTCCAAGAACACCTGGCATTACAAGGTTCTCCATCATGGATCTCTAGGCACTCTCCCCCCATCCTGCAATGATGAAATAAAGGAATTGCTTTCCAATAGCTTTTCACACATATTTTTTTAAAAGGAGGGATGGATTAAGTTCTTAAAGCAGCACATCTCCACAATAAGTATTTAGAGAAGCAAACATAAGTGAAAAAATGAGTACATTTAAAAAAAGCTACAACATTGGTGGATGGATGTGCCTATTTGCATATATGCAAATGCATGTGCATGGTGGAGGAAGCTGAGTTCCCCCTATGCTCAACATTTATTTCCTATTTTTAAAGGATTGTATGGAGGATCATACAGCTTGGTGGCACAATAGCTGAATGTTCAGCCTTTAATGAAGTAACTGAATCATCATTGTGTTTCCCAGCAAAGGAGGAAGTTGCCTTATCCTCACATAGGAAATGATATACACTGGCCAATAAGAACCCAGAACAATCAGGCAAACCCTGTAGGACCTGCACAAACTTCTTAGTGCCAAAGGCCATCTTTTCTTCATAGCAAAACCAAAATATCACTGTGACATGTTATGGAAAAACATACTGCTGCTATAACAAAGCACTGCCTTCAGGCAAGGTGGATTAGAGCAACTGGATAACAACTGTCAATTTATTCTGCCACAGCCTGATAGCCTGGAGAGGCTTCAGTACACCATTAAAAAGGAAGATCACTTTTATTTAATTTGCAACATTGCACAACTTGGCAACATACAAAATGGAAAGCCAAGGTGATCTAATGAGTAGGAGACCATACCATGGTGCCAAAAAAAACACAAGTGCTGCCAACTAAATTTGATATTCAAACAAACAAAAAAGGCCTTCCCTTTGATGAATATGCACAAAGGCTCTGACAGAAAGTCTATGTGCTGCCAGTTTCTTAGCTTCAATCAGTTTGAAACTTGAGAATGGCAAAACATTGAATGCAAGCTCGATAAAGTTGTAAAAATGTCTTAAAGATCTGCTCTTCTTGCCTTTGAAGTTGTTCTTTTAAAGTTTGATATGCCTTCAGTATGAAAGCAGACACTTGCATTGTGTTGATTCCACCCCCGCCCACAAGACAACAAGGAACGCATTTGTGGGCACATCATTTTATCACCAATGATTTTCTTTCATCTACTTGGGAGCATCAAAACAGGAAGTGTGAGTGTTAGGTTATCTTGTCTGTTCTGATCAGGATTTGTGGGATCCCATTTTCCAGGTATGAAGACCTGAATTTCCTGTATGTCATTTCAAGTATTCCAAATTTGGATCTGCTGTTTTTCTCACATTTCAGAAAATAATATGCTTCAAGTTATTGTTGGTAGTAACATTTACTCTTAAGTGTAACATCATTTCCAACAAAGATAGTAACTTCTGTGTAACTGGAGGGAACTGTTTATTATATTTTAATGTACTGGGTTGCTATTACACACATGTAGCCTTTAATTTATTGTCAGCATATATGAAATTTATATCACCTCTTTTAACACCAGAAACTTTCCAGCAAGATCATTTTTGGATTCACGTGTCAGAATGAAGTCTGTAAGCTGTAACCATTTTCTCAGCAAACATAAGAAAAGGTATGAAACAAAGGCAATTCCTCAACACAAGAGTTTAAAATTATTTTGGTGAATCATTTCTGTCTTTTAATGAATGCTGTTTGCTATTCCTTTGGGAAGACACTAAACAAGGGATTGTGTGTGTTGTATCAATGGACTCCTTTAACTGAAGCAATGAAGTATATGAAGTGTGAAATCACAATATTTTTGTTTCTACCTTTTTGCTTTATCTGACTACATTGCAACAAGAAGGGTGTCTTGGGACAATCTGAAAAGAAAAGTTTCAGTTTTTATGGTTCTGGTCATAGACTATTACACAAAATCTCTTAAGTAAATTAGCTTTTATTAGAGATCTGTGTCATAAATGGCACTGAGCTGGAGAAAAGATCCCTCCCTCCCTCATTTACTTATGCTTGTTCATATGTTTGAACTTTTTCTCTGGTTTTTCATCAAATGCCTTTTGGTTCTCATCACTTTTCTTAGACTACTGGGTTTTTCATGCTAATTTTTTAAATCTTTCTTCAGCCATGTTCATCGGAGGTTCTGTGATTTTTGAGAACTGGTTGGCTCATCGGACAAAGTATAGAATCGGGTGATATATACAGGGCCGTAGCCAGGGGCTGGCCAGGGTGGGTGTTGCCTAACTTGAGTTAGCAGTCTGCCCATCCTCAAACTCCCAGCTACTTATATACAGTAATACCTCAGATAACATTAGTATCGAATAACACTAAAATCGCATAACATTAAGCAATCTGGGGGGAAGAATTGCATCGGATAACATTAAGATCCTATGGGATGCATCAGATAACAACCGCTAAAGCCTGTGTGGTTACAATGTATCTCTATGGATCCCATAGGATTTTAACATGCATCGGATAACACTAAAAATCGTATAACACCAAGACTTGTGGAACCAGGTTTTAGTGTTATCTGAGGTTTTACTGTATATGACATATATATCTATATAAATGACATTGTTGCCCATCCTGAAAAAATATTCGCCCACCCACATCTTCAAACCTGGCTACATCCCTGGTCACATTGAATTGCTGGAGCGCACCATTTTACCTGGGATTTTTTAAGGTTATTCTGGAGCTACTCTAGAAACTAGTGCAGACCATATTGTTTGATTTCCATCTAATTCGATTTTTGGTGGCATGGCTTAGTGTCGGGTTAGGATTAGGTTTAGAGCTAGATCTCAACCTAGGGTTAGGATACTATCAGCTTTAAGGTTACAGATGTTTTTCTGGGTTGTGCTGGAGTTACTCTAGAAAACTTGTGCAAACCATATCTGTCTCCTAAACATCCTAAATATCTTGCTAAGGATGGCAAGGAAATTACCTGGAGCAGCTTTCTTTGCACCCAGCAGGGCTGCACAAGGAGGTAGAAAGGAGGGAAATCATTATTGTATTGGCCATAAAAACCAAAGTGCACCCCTGGATCTTGGCCTGACTGCATCATGCTATATACAAGTTAATATAATTGCTTTCTCCATTTGAAGTATTGTTTCAAACTGCACCACGCACTTAGTGGACGTTCCGGCTTCCATCTCCCCAGGCGGGATTTTGTGCAGTCATCCTTTCAGGCATCCGATCTTCATTCTATTCATATTTCAATGCCATTTATATTGTGAAAAGCTCATGGAAGACAAGGTCAGTTAAGCTTGGGTGTTAAATCTTCAGTTTTCTACAATACAGAAGAGGAGAGGGAGCCTGTACATTTCATTTTAAAAACAGGATATGACATTCTGTCAAAGTGTAGAATGAATCCAGCCACTGATGATAAGACATTCATGTAAAAGAAAGAAAAGACAAATACTTCGCCTCTTATTTGATTAAAACTGTTTCTATTAGTGAGTGCACAAAGTTAACAGGTTTTACTTGCTAAGCAAGAAAGAAGTTTACACGGTGTAACTGTTAATAATCAAAGAGACACATGCTAGCTGAAATCCTATTGCAAAATCCCATGTGTGTAAAGTCAAATCTGCTAGCAGCTTTCACGTTTTGTCATGCATTTGAGCACACAAGTTTACTGTATAACTGGTTATACAACTTAGGTATGCCTGAATGCACAACAAATAGCTGGCCAAATTATGCACATTGCTTACACCATTTTCAGTTTACACCATGGAATATCATCAGGATTCTGGCCATTATTAGCTACTTGAGAAAGTGCATTTCAAAAGCAAGATGCTGTGGAAAATTACAAATGCCATAGTTTGCTGCTATTGATCATGCAACTCTGCCATATTTTTAAGAGTGATTTATATGCACATTCCCACATCCAAGTATCATTGCCTTGCCATGGCAAGGGGGCTTGTGTGGTTCAAGGACTCTATGGTCTATGCCCTATAGGGCCACCCAAGATGGACAGGGCATAGCAGAAAACACAGACTAAACATGATCCACTAGGGAAGGAATTGGCAACCTATTCCAGTGTCCTTGCCAAGAAAACCCCATGGACAGTATCAAAAGGCTAAAAAATATGTTGCTGGAAGATGAGCCCCTCAGGTCACAAGGTATTCAATATGCTACTGAGGAAGAGTGGAGGGCAAGGACAAGTAGCCTCAGAAAGAATGAAGTGGCTGGGCCAAATCTCAAAGGATGCTCAGTTGTGGATAGATCTGACAGTGAAAGGAAAATCCGATGCTGTAAAAAACAATATTGCATAGGAACCTGGAATGTAAGATCTATGAATCAAGCCAAGATGGATGTGGTCAAAAATGAATTTGAAAGACTGAGCAATGATATATTGGGAATCAGTGAACTAAAGTGGACGGGGATGGGTGAATTTAAATCAAGGGACCATTACATCTACTACAGTGCACAAGAATCCCTTAGAAGAAATGGAGTGGCCCTTATAGTCAATAAAAGAATGAAGAAAGCAGTAACAGGATACAATCTTAAAAATGACAGAATGAGTCTGAATGAGTCTGAATTCAAGGCAAACTACTCAACATCACACTAATCCAAGTCTATACTCCAACCATTGACCCAGAAGAGGCCAAAGTCAACCAGTTCTATGATGACCTACAACACCTACTAGAACTGACACCAAAAAAGATGTTCTTATCATCCTTGGAGATTGAAATGGCAAAGCTGGAAGTCAAAAGATAATTGGAATAATGGGCAAGTTTGGCCTTGGAGTACAAAATGAAACACAGCAAAGGCTAACAGAGTTTTGTGAAGAGAATGCACTGGTCATAGCAAACACTCTCTTCCAACAACCTAAGAGATGACTCTACACATGGACATCACTATATGGCCAACACCAAAATCAGATTGATTACATACTCTGCAGTCAAAGATGGAGAAGCTCTATACAATCAGCAAAAAAAAAAAAAAAAAGCTTGTAGATGACTGTGGTTGAGACCATGGACCATGAGCTACTGGTTGCCAAATTCAGGCTTAGAACGAAGAATGTAGGGAAACCATTAGAACTCTCAGATATGACCTAGATGTCATCCCTCATGAATATGCAGTGGTGAAGAAGAGATTTAAGGGATTAGACTTGACAGACAGAGTGTTTGAAGAATTATGGACAGAGGTTAGTAAATTGTATAGGAGACAGTGTCTGTATTCACTTCCTGGTTTGGCGAGGGCATCACAGGCCTGATTGAATGGCTTTGGGGTCCATATCCAGCCCACGGGCCATAGTTTGGGGATGCCTGACTTATAGTGTTGGAGATGATGTGATCTGATTCCTGTATTTTTGGACTATAACTCCCAGAATCCAGCATGGCTACTATAGCTGAAACTAAAAAAAACCTTCTTCAAACTCTTGGTTAAAAATAGTAGAATGGTTACAAATGCTTTGAATAATGCAATGTTTTATATGCTGCACAAAACATCCAACAGACTAAAGTTTTCCTTTAGGCCAATATGGGGGAGAAATGCCTCACAATTCATGTTATAATGGGTAAGATTTTGATTCTCAAAGTTAAACCACTGCATTGTATATACTTAATAATATCTGGACTCCAATAAAAAACAATTTACCTAATATGTTTGGATTTTTTCCAGTTCAAAACTGGTAGTTTCAGTCCTTATGTCAGCTTGGTTATAATATATTTTTTCCAAACACCTCCTAACTAAAATGTGTCAAAGAGAGTTATAATTAACACTGTCTGATCTGTGATCAGTTCATCATTTAATCCAGTCAACAAATCTGTCATCAAAATATTATAAAATTGAGTTAGTACATGGCCACTTCAACTATTTTTAAAAGAGTACGGCAATAAAGCAGAGGGTTGAAGGTTAATAATTATGCCAGAAGTGCACAAAAATGGTAAGTGGCAATATTTTCACATGGCCAAGATGAAGGGAAGCTGTTGATTCATCTGCAGTGCTGCCTCTGGAAAGGATATTGATTCATCTGCCAGTTGAAGACCTTTCATCTATGGCAAATGCCTGGCTTTTGCATCAGTGGTGATTAACTTTACAAGTGCTTTGATGCAGTAGCTCACTGCTAGGTTTGGCACTTCTGTTTGATCCTTTTTCTCTTACAGTGGCATTAGATACATGGCCAATCCTGAGAAAAGATGGTCTATGGAATGATAGTCCCCATGTCTCACTCTTCCCAACATTACTTGAGGAACAAAGGGGCTTCAGCCTAGCTTAACTTCTGATGACAACTGGAAGTCTATGGTCAGTCAACTGGGAGTCGTCATACTATAATTATGCCAACACAGGAAGATGAATTTAAAGGCAGCTTTGAAGCAGACTTTCAGCTGTAATACACCAAAAATGAAGAGGTGGCCTGACAAGAAAGAGCTGAAGCATTTCCACCTCCATTCTTGTGCCCTAGAATACACCATTCTGAAATCTGATGGAACCTGGGTACTGTATTACCAATATGGGTGCTTGAGGAGGGTAGGGAAAGATTCTGCTCAGAGATGGGAAAGGACTGGTAAAGCAGAACCAATTGAAAGCTAGGATAAAGGTTGCCACAAAATGGAATACTGTATGACTATTAACCAGTGGTTAAAGGTTAATTCCAGATAACCAACTGTTGCCTTTGTGGAATGGCAGTGTTTTTGACTTTTCATATAACATATTATTTTGGTGTGAAGCTTTTATTCAATCTTCTTATTTATAAACATAATGTTTAAATTAGTTTATTTGTATATAAGCACCACCTGCTAGAGTCAGACATAAATGGCTTTTGAGCAAGGGAGACCTTTACCTTTATCTTTATTGTATAGTACATTTTGAACTGGCTGAATAGCTTAATGGGTTGTGTATCAAGCTGCAGAACCAGAGATTAGAAGTTCAGTTTGCTATTGTGTCTCCCAGGAGGAGAGCCAGTTTATGTGGTCTTGGACAGGGAGCACAGTCTCAAAGCACATCCAGAAGGAATGGTAAAATAGTACTCTATAACTAGAAAGCCCTCAAAGTGATCACCATAAGTTGGAATCAATTTGACAACATATTATTTCTTGGTTCATTAAAAAAAACTGATTTGCATTTGCATCTTGGACAGGGAGCACAGTCCATTGTGTACTTCTAAATATCCATTGTGTACTTCTGTAGCCCACCTTGTTATGTGACCAGGTATAAATTAATGTTATGAAATATCACTCTTATGTCTGAAATATAGCAGTTAGTGTTTATGTTGCCCAAACAAATTTGTCTTTCTTTCTTTAGTCTTTCTTTTATTTTATTTACTCTCTGATATACTTGCACAGATCAACAGGGCTCTGTTGACAGCACATAGTAGCAAATAATTGTTCCACTAAGAAAGATTTAAAAGTTTTTATTGTTAATGTCATCTAATTAGTTCCTGCTGGAAGTGTGAGCTCTGGCAATTTGGAACACTGTATCTTTATCTTGAAATATTCTGTGCTGGGAAGCTTCTTCAATGCAGTTTGTAAATCAGAATGCTATCCTTTTGAAGGGTCTTTTATAAAGATACACATTTAAACCCCTATAGCTAGGATTCTTTCTAAATAAAAAAATGGGTGAGTTTTACCATTCACCTTCAAATTGGTCTTTTTAGTTTATTTGATCTATTTTAAATCTGGGAACATATAAAGACCATTTTTTCTGCATGAGGGAGTAAACCAGTTTTACTTTTAAAAAACTCTTAATTAAAAACCCAACTCAATTTCTCCATATGTAGTACAGAGCAAGAACAGACTGTCTCTTATATTTGTGTGAGGTTTGATGTTGATCCAAAGTCCAGTTTACAATTTTTATATGGGATGCTCACATTTTTAGAATTGCCACATAGAACATTGTTTTACTGTAACACACAGTGATAATTGTAGTAGTTTATACCTGGCTGGGTGGGGCTACAGCCATCTAATTTTAAAATTAAATAACATAGATGGCTGGAAGGACAAATACTGAAGCTGAAGCTCAAGTACTTTGGTCACCAAATGAGAAGAGAGGACTCACTAGGGAAGCCCCTGATGCTAGGAAAGATCGAAGGGAAAAGGAGAAGGGGATGGCAGAGGATTAGATGGCTAGATGGCATCATTGATGCAGTGAGTGTAGATCTGGGTGGACTATGGAGGATGGCAGATAACAGAGGAGCCTGGCATGCGGTGGTCCATGGGGTCACAAAGGGTCAGACTCAACTTGCAACTGATCAACAATACCTAGAAAATCTTAAAATGGATTGCCATGAGTCTGCATTGACTTGATAGCATACAGTTATTTGTTTTGTAATATTATATAACATAGTTCTTATAGTGTACCCACTTACGGTTATTCTCTGTTATCTGTAAACCATGAAAGTGTTGTTTTTGACTCAGTATACTTGTATCTAGAAATAAAATTAAAGGAAAGCTGAGAAGAAAAAGGAGATGAATCATGCAAATATGAACTACCTCTAAAATTTGAGCATCAAACCATGCTTAAACAAAACCAGCACAATGTACTGTAAAAGACACTGGAGAGATTTAGTATAGGTTGGATCTTGCTCAAAGCCAAAACCTAGAGGATCAAATTGGCACTCTTCTTGAGGTGAATGAAAAAATTGGGAAACTGAAATGCAAAGAGGATTTCAAATGTAGACTAGAGGGATGAAAGTGGCTGTCTGTTCTACAAGGAAGGAAGAATAGATTTAGGAGATGAAGCTAAGACTCTCTGTCAGAAGGCTTGGAGGTAGGTAACAAAAGAATATATCTAGACCCAGCATGGCTTAGACATTTGCAGAAGAGAGAGAAATGCATGCACTTTGTGGGCACTACAGTATAACAAGATAGGGACAAAGCATTAAGAAAATCTCAGTGAATGGAAAAAAGCACAGTAAGCATCCACAGTAAGCAGCACCCACAAAGGCACACCCACACTCCTGTTTTCCTTCCTTTTCTCTCCACTGTTACTCTGTATTGAAATTTACATGGAAGGTTCTTGAAGACCATTTTTTCTCCCCCTCCCCCATTCACAGAAAATAATACATATTTATGTATAGTAATATCTATTCCTTTTTTTCGACTAGTCAGTATCCATATTCAAATTGATTCACAGTTTTTTTAAAAAAAAATACCTTAAGTTTATGGTTAGTTTTCAAGTACCGTACGTAGATTGCAATAGAGTACACTCAATGATTTACAACGAGAGTGATTGATATTATTTTAGCCTTCTCTCTAAGGGGAAAAAGACAAAACATCACAACCTACTCATGACGATACACCTTTCTAAATAGTTAATCAGGACTAAGGATTAATACAACACACACAGCCATCTATGTTAGTTAATTTTTAAAATATTATGGCATCATATAGTTGGCAGTGGTCCCAAACAAGATTTCAAGAGGGAAGGGTGTAAACAAAACTAGGAATAGCCTTCTCAAAAGTAGATCATACAATAGCATTACAGACAACTTACACCCTTTTCTCTCTGTCGTTCATTTGTATAATATGTAGTAAAACTCATCATGTAATGAGTAATATGATGGCCTGCATTATTCATTTCACTTCACACACAAAACTGTCATAAAACTCATGGAAGGTGATGTGCTGCTTCCCTCTGAGCCTCAAGTGTTGGAAGAAAGATGGTACAATCCTAAATAAATACATAAACATTCAACTACATGAATAATGATTCACAATTCAATTGGGGAATGAGACAGAACTGCCATTTTCAACAACAGCTTGTTATTGCATTTACACATATAACATTAAGATTCACTTTTTCTTTAATAGGTTAGCAATTACCACAACACCTTCCCAAAACCAGACATTAATATCTTTCATTTTCAAATACTTTCCCCATATATTGGAACAGCTCATTCATTTACCAGATGAATTATGGCTAAATTTTTAAAAGAAGAAATCTGCACATACAAGCTAATCCCCAAGTAAGAGTACTTTCCACTATTATTTAGTTCTTTTCTTGTTATTCTACAGAGCTTCAACACTACAGTCAAAAGTGATAGATCCATGCTCAGTCCTATTTATGTCTACAAAGAAGTAAGCTTCTCTGACTTCATTGGAATTATGCCCAGGCAGGTGGGAAGAAATGTGCAGCCACAATGTGATGGAAATGAGGATGACACCCATACCTTCTCCCTGTTTTGTTGAAGGCTTAGAACAAAGATGCTGAACATTGATCATACTAGAGGTGTTTGTTTTCCTAAGGTACTTCACTGTTGCTACCTATCACACCAGAACACGTTTGCACACCTCTGTAATATGTCATAAACATAAACATTTGCTCTGATAAGGTAGTAATACACCAGAGCAGCATGATGAAAGACCTAGTTTGTCACATGCTTCAGTGTTCTTGTGCACTATTGTTTTTTTACAAAAAAAGAAACATTTCCAATTATTTAATGTTATATTAACTTCAAGTTTGCCTCATCCTGCTTTGATTTATCATGCAGCTCCTTGCCAGAACTGCTGACTCCCTATAAATCACTGCATGCAAATCAATAAAATGAAATCAGACAAATCAAGGGACCAACAATATTTCATTTCCTCAATTTTTACTGTTTGATATAAACTTAATTAAAATTTTGGATTAATTAAATTTGGTTGTGATCAGCACAGCTGCATATTAATGGCTTCTTGTCCTTTTCTTGTATAGGACTGTGCACAAACAAAATTGTAGTGTCCTGCCAATTATTTAAAGAATACCAGGAAGCACTTGGCTTCTTGCTTTGGTTTGTTAACTATAATGTGTGTCAAGGCTTAGCTCATGACCTTCACCTCTGGTTCACCAATGTCAGTATCACCTTGACAGGCATGATCTAAAGCAGGGGTGCCCAAACTAGGGCCTGCAGGCCAAATTATGCCCCTGAATATCATTAATGCGGCCCATGGTGAGCACCTGGGCTCACCACAGACTGCTCCCATCTGCCCCCACCGCCTGATGTCAGCAGTAGTGGCGGCAGAGGCAGTGACCTTGCTTTGTCCAGGCTGCTCCAAGCAGCCTATTATTTGGTCCCATCACCTCAGTAGCCCTTGCTAAAGCTGATTGCTGCTTTGGGGAAATTTTCAGAGCCTCCTGTGTTTCAAATTTCACTGTGCTAAGAGAGGCCCCTGGCACACTCAGGATGATGTCACCGCAGAGCACCAGGTTTACCCTTCCAGCGCCACGAATTTTGAAATACAGGAGGCTCTGAAAATTTCCCCAAAGCAGCAATTGACTTTAGCAAAGGCTGCTGAGGGGATGGAACTGAGCAGAGGTTGCTCGGAGCAGCCTGGACAAAGCGCTGAAGCTGCCTCCACCGCCACCGCTGTTGACGTCAAAACTGTCAGCAGTGGGAGCAGACCGCCTCTGGCCCCAGCAACTGTGTGTCGGGGGGTAGGACTGGCCCGCTAAAAAAAAAGTTGGAGCACCACTGATCTAAAGCTTCAATATAGATATCCTGGTTCTAGTAGATATCATATCATCCATGCATTCTGTCTGTTGCAAGAAAAGCAAGAACTATATAAATGCCAACTGTACATCTGACAGATGATACAACCTGCATATACAAATAGGCTTCTTGTTATTATTTATCTACCAGGCAAACTGCAATCCTGATAAGGCTTTAATGATGAATTATTTAAGGTGTTATCATTGGCACACTCTTGAGTTCCAATGACTGTGCAGAAATCTGAACTCAGTCTCCCAAGTCCTAGCCTAACATGTCTACTGTGACATATTAGATATAAATTGTGGGGGAGGGGGATAGTTTGGTTTTGCAAGTCTCAGTAAACTGGCATGTTAACATATTTTAAAACACACAGAACTTTTCAGCACACAGCTGAAAAATAACACATTTTAGTTAATGAGAGGGATTATATGTTGTTGCCTCTGACTCATGGCAAACCGATTAATGATTCACCTTGAAAATGTCCTCTCATAAACAGCCTTGTTCAGCTTTTGCACAGTAAAGGTTATGGCTTCCTTTATGAGGTCAATCCATCTTATATTTGGCTTTCCTTGTTTCCTACTGCTTCAACTTTCCCAGCATTATTGTCTTCTCCACAGACTCTGTTGTCCCATAATGTGGCCAAAGTATGACAGCCTTAGTTTTTTTCTCTCTCTTGCTTCTACAGAGAGTTTAGGCCTGATTTCATTTGGACCCACTTGTTCATCTTTCATTAGAATCAAATGGGGATACTTTCTTTACTAGTCTGTTTACTATTCCTATATGGCTGATTCAGGATCTGTTTTTTGTATTCTTTGAGGATAAGTGTCTGCAACTCACTACATTCTCAACCAGAATACTGTATTGTTACATTTCAGATTTACAGCAAAGTCCTTGCTAAAAGTCTTTAATGATTTGGAGCTAAGATAATATGCACATAGATGAGGCTTCCTGGCCCCTGAGACTGAAACAATGGTTTGCTAGTCCCTGTCTGAAAGGAAGTCAGATTCATAGTCACTATCAAAAATGTCTTTTCAATGGAGTCACAAAGTCTGTAGAATCTTCTACTAAAGGATATGCATGTTGCCCCATGAGCTTTAGCATTCAAAGGATTTTCTAAAGAAGCTTGTGATAATTGTTAAGTGATCTGCATTTGTTAAACATGGTGTTATTTCTTATTACATTGGATCAAAATACTGTGCACTTCCTGAATGATCTTTTAAGCCACATTTTAAAAGATATATTACAATTATGGCATTATGTGTTTATATCTATCCCCTGTTTTCTGTGGACTTAAAACGAGATTAAAAATAAATAAAATAAATATATAAAGGGATCCATTCAAACTGCTGGGAGAAAAGACTTGTTGAAATTTGCGGGGAGGGGGCATTATTTTAGAAAACTGATTGTAGTCAAACATTAGGATGAAGGAAAAATTAAGATTAATTCTAACACTAAATTATTAAAACAGGTTTGCTTCAAACTGTTGATGAATCAGAAACAGTTTGTTGTTCTTTTTCTCAGTTCCTCCCCAAAGATATCACAACTGTGAAGCTTGCCCAAGGCTTCATAGAGCAGCTCTACTTGTAGGAGGCTCAGTGGGAAATTGAACTCCAATACCTAAACCACTGAGCCATCTAGCCATCTAATTTAATTATGGCTTCATGACTTTATTTAGACCTGCAGGACTAAATTAAATCCAATTATTAGTCCCAGATTAGAACAAACCCACTGAATTAATTGCTGAATGGTAAGTCAACGTTTATAAAAGTCCTGTTGCCTGAATGGCCAATATTGTGTTGTTTAGCACAGTAAATCACACTAGTATAGTGGATCAACTGGATTTAAATTAATTGATTCAGTGATCCTATTCTATTATAATTTACTACAATAAGATCTGTAGAGCATGTTTGACAGCAGTTGAAGAAGTTTCTCATGCCATATAATTCCTTGTTGTCCTTTCAGAATCTCTTGAATGAAATTGTGTTAATGGTACTTAACTTGTCTTAAAATTTCCTACAGAGTTTGTGGCAGAGAAAAGATGTAATATGGTGCATCCTATGAATTACCCCATACCTAGGATGAAAAGCCAATAACATAAGAAATAGGGAGAATTGAATTCAAGATATTCACCTAATGTAGCAAGGAGCAGAAGCTGATTGAAAGCCTTAGGAGATCTCTCCGCCTCCCTTTGGCCAAGCCACTTCAACATTACAGCACTAAGTTTTCAAAGATGCTTTGTGAAAGCGAGAAAGCAAGCAGATGGTTACTTTTCAAACTTTACCAGGAACAATACATTTGCTGTACTTAGCTATTTTAGTGCACTCAATTTGGTCTTGTAAATGCTACATATCTGTGTAAATACTGCTACCATTTACTGACCATTTTCCTCATTTAGCACTATTTGATTTATCGTGAAGTTTTTAGAGCTTTGAGGTTTCCTATATGTACACAAAAAGGTAAACTTCAGAAGGCAAACACAGGGGCTGTCCATCAACAGGAGTCTGATGTAATGGATAGTCGGAATTTATGCAGGAATGGAGTTTTCCCTTTTATTTAAAAAAATGCATTGGAATGGGACACATTACTCTGAGAAGTCATTGTGGTCCCTTCCCTCTTGTCTTTCTGTCACCTTCTTTTTCAGGCAGCCTTCTATGCAATAAGTGGGTGTCTAAGGAATGCTTTATTTATGAACTTTAGATTTTTATACTTAAAATACTTTTTAAATGGTGTTTATTGTTGACTAATGTTTAATTGTTTTTTAATATTTAGTTTTCTGTTGTAATTTATCTTGCTATTGTTTCATTTTAATTTTTGTGAGCTGCTTTGGTTCTTCTATGTGGAGAAAAGCATCAAATAAATTAATAAATAAAATTTTAACTGTAGAGAGAGAAATGCAGGAGGAAGAAAAAATGTGGAAATTGTAGCTCAAATTATTTTAATCATTCTTCTTCCAACTACAAATGCACATCATAGAAGCAACAGAGATCTATAATGGAAACTCATTCCTTCCCACATCTTTCCATTCTTTGTTATAATGTGAATAATGGGCCTGTGTCTGTGTTTGATATGAAAGCATAATTTAAGTCAAGATGAAACTCTCCAGATGGTTTGAACTGCAACACGTGGATTTTATGGAACTGTACATTACTGACTAGGCTGGCTAATAATTTTTGAAATTGTGGCTGAAAAATATCTGGAGGACTACACTTACTTTAAGCTGTACTGGATGTTAAAGAAATAATGGACTGTTTATTTATCTTGGTCATTTACACTATTTGTAGTTCATGTTTCTACTTATAATGGCTCTCAAAATGGCGCTCTCGCTCTCTCCCCATCTCATTTGTTGTTGTTGTTCTTTCCTGTCCCCTGAACTGCCCAAATGAAGCACTTTCTTCACTTTGTTGTTACCCATACTTAAGTCCTCATTGGCGCATGTTTTTGGAACTAATCAGCAGACCAGTAAATGAGCCGGATTCTGTATCTCTCCACATGTGTTGTTCTCCACCAGCAGCCCCCACGTGAGCATGTTGGTCTTGCATTTAGGGACTCCATCTTGTGCCAAGCACTTTATGCTATAAGTGTCTTCCATAATGTTTGTTCTGTAGCCACTGTTTCTGCATCCTTCCATTCAAGGTTGATGCTTCTTAGGTGATCCTGGAAAGTTCAGTGCCAGGTCTTCTTCGATCTCCTTCTCTTCCTCCATCCATTGTTGTGTTGATGCCCTGTTTATGTATTTTTGAAATGCTTTGTATGATGTATCGATATAGTATTTTGTAATTGTTTTGTTATCTAATATTTTGTTATCTGATATTTGTAGCTGTGATAAATTGTTTCATTGTGACTCCTGCTCATTTTGTAATTTTGACTGGGGATTCTTTGAAATGTTCTTGTTTTTGATACTTTGTCATTTGATATTGTAACTGTGATGGATTGTTTTGTTGTGAGCTGCCCAGAGTTGCTATAAACAATTGGGGTGGCATATAATACTAATCATCATCATCATCATCATCATCATCATCATCATCATCATCATCATCATCATCATCATCATCATCATCCATTGGATGGTATCCAGTTAAATGCAATCTTGGCAAGATATTGTTTACCCATATAGAACACTTGGCAGGGTGTGGTATACTTATGCGAAGCAAAGTGCATTCTTCGTTCTGTTATCAACTCTGAAACTCTTTGGGAACCACATTGCTGTAATACTTCCTTGTTTGTAATATGATTCTAATATGTAATACAGAGAATCTTTCTAAGTCAATGTTACTGGAAGACATTAATCTGCTGAGTGATTTTTGTTGTAGACTTCAGGGTCTCATTGGCATAGGTATTATAACGATGGAATTAAATAATCTGATTTTAAATGATTTTGGCCAAACTGAGCACATTTGTTTGAAAACATAAGTTATTGTCTTCAGCAGTACCCGTTTGCATTATCTTGGTCTTACTTTCACTGATTCTTAAGCCCACTTTACATACCTCTGTTTCAAGAGTCGGTGACATGTCTCTCAGCTGTATCTTAATTTATGCAACTAAGACAATTTCATCAGCAAAATCCAGATCAATCAAGTTGCCTTGTTCCTTCCATGGAATGCTGAAGTCAACGTTCACATTTTTTTCATGGTATAATCCATTATGATCAAGAATAAAAATGAGGACAGGATACAGCCTTGTATGATACCAGTATCAATCATTAAAAAGTCAGTGGTGCCATTTTTAGTTGTCACACAGCATCTAGAATTATCATAAAGAATTCTAAAGATGTTAATATATTTCTTAAGAATACCATATAATCACAATATATTCCATAACAATTCCTTGTTAATAGAGTCAAATGCTTTCTTAAAATTGATAAAATTCAATACATAAGCAGCCTTGGTTGAATCCAGCTTGCTCTTCACAGAAATGTTGGTCTTGTCCTGAAATCTTTTAAGTAGGACAATACTGAACACTTTTCCAGGGACAAAGAGAAGTGCAATATATCTTCAATTATTACAATTGCTTAAATTGCTCTTTTCAGATTATACCTCTCCTCCAATTTCATCTTGGACATATTCCTTTTGCCAACAGTTGTTGGACAGTTCAGTTTACAAATGATTGACTTACCACCATACTTAAAAACTCAGCTGATATTTGTTCTAGTCCAGGTGCTTTATTATTCTTCATTGTGCATACAGCTTCTTCCACTTCCACTTGGGTAAACAATCCTATGTCTACAGCCAAATTAGCTGGAGGTGGACTACTTGAAGTTGTACATTGTTGTCAGGTACGACTGGTTTAATATATCTTTGAAATGTTCAGTCCAACATGCATCCTGTTGTTATCATCTGAGAATGGTTCATAATAATAAAATCATATTTATGAGTGGATGTACTATCCTCACAAGGGAGCCCATTGGAGTGAAACATCCATTTTCAGTATTTCCTACTAAAAGCAAAGAGATTTTAAATTGCTCACTTTTGACTAGAATATATGCATGCACCCCCACATGTATGCACACACACATATGCAAGGGTGCCCGGACACAATCTAACAACAGCAGGCTTGACATATTACAGTATCAGTGAAACATTTTCTCTTCAAAAGAAGCAGAAAGAGAGCTGTCAGTGAAAAACCATCAGCAGGAGATGTTTACCGAAGAGATAATGGAGCTGAAACTGACAGAAGCTTAAGGATGAGTACTTCCTTTACAAGGTTACCTATTTCATCTTCCCATGATCCCTGGATGTGGAGGGAAGTTCTTCAGAAGCATTCTAATCCCTTAAGTAGGTGTGTTTTGGCACTTCAGGAAACTGGGTATATTTTCTCTCTTTTCAGGAGCTGCAGGCAACTGTTACTACATCATACATGCTTAGGTCTGACAAAGGTGATAGATTTCTCTATTTTCTTGTGCAAAATTATCTCCCTGAAATACCTGAGAGTGGATTAAGTTGTAACTACAATATGGACATTTAGGGCCCATATTACTATCTTTAATCTCATAGGTCAAATGGGGGAGAGAGTGGGGGGGACAGCAACCTGCAACCCTGGAACCATCTATAGCCTTGGGACTGATCTCATCTGGTTCTCATCCTAATTCCAAAAGATCTCTGTAAAAAAATCAGCCCAGGGCTCTGTAAAAGAGAGTATTCCTATTCTCCTTAGTAGCGTAAAAGTGTGTATGAGAGAAGGGTAGTCTAAATTACCTTTGATTCTCAACTCACAGATTTCCCATGAAGAAAATGCCTGGCAGAATATGCTGGCAGAATAAATGTGATAGAATAAATATATTTCCCCTTGATAAAATAAAATTAACTATCTCTGTGTGAAAACCTAAGAAAAAAAGTAGTTCCTCAAGCTCACCTTCCAATTTTATACAGCAGTAGAGCTCCTTTTAGTAATTAAGATGCAGTAAGTCATAGCCAAATTTCTAACAAATGGCAGAGAGTCTGAAATAGAAGGCCAGAAATCTTCTGTCTCCTGGTTGGGAAACTCCCTCCCCTTTGCTCTTTTGGAGATCCTTTTTTTTATTATTATTATAATTATTATATTTGAATTTCTATACCGCCCTACTTGGCAGAGCCAACTCAGGGCGGTTTACACACATGTATAGTTACAGTCACAACATATCAATAAATCAATAGTCAATATCAAACGAAAATAGTCAATAAATAGTCAATATCAGTATCACAGAACATCAGCATATAAATATCATTACAGTAAAAGTAATTCAATAAACAGTAACAAAAAATTCAATAAACATCAATAACAAGTAGTAGTTAAAAAATTTCCATATCTCAGTCAAATTACACAAAGAAACAAAACAAACTTTCCGAGTTTGTGTCCCTATTTCTGGCTCCCTGTGAAAACTCCCATTCCTATGACTGGGGAATTGCCAAAAATAAGGCCAAGTTACAAACTAAATGGTGCAGTGAGAACAGACTGGCAACAGCAGCAATCTAAAAATTCCAGGAGAAGGTGCCAATTGGCTTCTTAAAGTAGCCACCACAAAGGGAGGGAGAGAGGGATGTTAAAAGGAGCAATAGGTGCAGTTGTCTTAGAAGTGTGAGCCTGCTGTTCTGTACTTTTCATCTTTTCTCCCTTCTTCTTCTTTCCAGAATCATTGGTATTGTGACCAAAAGACTTTGATGATTTCATCAATGACCTTGCAGCAAGAAAGTCGAAGAAGGTTCACTTCTAAGGTGAGAAGCATACTGCTTTGGGTCTTCCTTAGTTTTCCTTCCCTCCCCTGACTTCTAATTGTGATACAGTAAAACCTCACATAAAGAGCGCCTCGCTTAGAGACTAACTTGCTTAAAGAGCAGAATTTTATCTGGTCGCCTCGCTTAACAACTAAAACCAACCAAAAACTTGCTTAACAACTAAATTGGGATTCACACACACACACACACACACACCCCGTTAGAAGTCACAATTGGTCACTTACAATGGTGTTTCACTTAAAGAGCAAACTCACTTAAAGAGCAATCCCGTGGAATGCATTATGCTATTTAAGTGAGGTACCACTGAATATTAATGCTGCATCTAATGCAAAAAAAGGATCCCTGGGTGTGTGGCTTGGCTTGGCTCTGCTGGCTGCCAGCAGCACTTTATTCCATCTTGGTATCCCTCCAAAACCAAGCAAATATTAAATTAATATTGGCATCCTTGTCTGAAGACTGTACATGCTAATAATGAAAGCTCATAATGAAAGTTAGCATTAGAAGCATGTAGGATGTCTCAGAAACCTTCACTGCTGAAGTCTCCATCAAAGGTGAGCAACAGTGCAGAGAGTTCATCAGGAAGGTACACAGAATCTCCAATCCCTTAGCTGAAAATTTGATTCTGATTTTACTCACACTTAATATATGCTTTGCCATTTTTTTAAAAAAAATTCAGAATACTTGCTGGGGAAAGTTTATTAAAACAGTGTCGTGTTCTTGTCTTGTCATTGCTAGAGCACTGTTTGTCTCCAACCCAAAATAGAAATGTAGGAAAAATTTTTAATTATTGTTGTTATTCACATCAGAGCATTGCAAAAATATACAGAAGAACTGCATTAATATTCACATATAAGACGTTTTTTAAAACTTTAAAAATTACATGAGGATACTTAAATTAAAACAGTATATGATTAGCCAACTCTTCATTTTATCAGCCCCTAACTATGGACCCAACTACCAAATATGTGAGCCGCCCTGAGTCGGGTTTCCTGAGTGGGTGGCATATAAGTATGAAAATTAAATTAAATTTAATTAAATCTTCTCAAATGCATAATCTGAAGCTAAATTAAAAATTAATATTTTATTAATTTACAGGTGTATGCAGACATAACCAAATAAGGCTGATAGCCTATACGTCTTTCCCTGGAAGTAAGTAAAACTAAAGTCAATAGAAGTACATCTGAGTGTGCATTGTATGCACCCATAGAACTAGTACCCCGGATAACGTTATGACTTGGTTCCACAAGTCTTGTCGTTATCCGGTTCTTAACGTTGTGTGATACATTGATCACACAATGTTAAAAAAAGCCCTGTTTCCCTGGAGGCTGCAGCAAGCCAGAATGTCGGGATTTGAATCCTGCCATTTTGGCTTGCTGCAGCCTACAGGGAGGTGGGGGAACTTTGGAAACAGCTTGGATTGGGTCTCCCCACCTCCCTGGACCCGGCGGGGGGGGGGGACAGAGACCCCAAAATTGGTAAAGAGAAACGGACTTTTTTTTTTTTACCAATTTTGGGGTCTCTGACTCCCCCGTCAGGTCCAGGGAGGTGGGGAGACCCGATCCAAGCTGTTTCTGGGCTTCCCCGATGTCCTCAGCCAGTGCAGCAAGCCAGAATGTCGGGATTCGAACCCTGACATTTTGGCTTGCTGCACTGGCTGAGGATGTCGGGGAAGCCCAGAAACAGCTTGGATCGTGTCCCCTGCCTGCTCCAGAGAGATCGGAGGACCTGAGCTACAGCTGCAGGGTGGCTGGGGAAGCTGACGGGGACTCCCTGTTGGCTTCCCTAGCCACCCGCCCTTGCCTCCGCAGCTGTGCGGTGGCTGGGGAAGCCGACGGAGGAGGTCCTCGTCAGCTTTCCAGCCTCCCCAACCCTGCCTGCAGCCATCCTGCTGCTAAGAACGACTGTATCGGATAACATTAAAAATCACGTTATTCGATACAAGATTTTTCCGAAAATCTTGTAATGTTATGCGGTTTTAGCGCTATCTGGTACTCGCGTTATCCGGGGTATTACTGTATTATAGTCTAGAAGTACCCCTATCAAGGAATAAGTCTTACCGAGCTCAGTTGGTTCACTTCTGTGTAGACACTACTTGAGTTAATTGAAAAGGATTAAAAAGGAAAGCACTTATCTTTTTAGTGATGTTTCTTGCATGTATCATGTTGGGGAAATATGAAACCATCTGTAGCATTGACATGTATAACACGCAATAAATGTAAATATAGTTGCTGTGTTTTAAGTGATTTTTGCTAGCTGGAAATACCATCCATATTAAAAAGTAGTTTATTTATGGATGGCCCTGTCCATAGAAATACTCTGATTGAACATGCATTGGCTGAAATCCTGTTGTGCTACCGTGCAAATAGCAAAAATTTTGGAAACAAATTCCCATAAGGTAAGAATCTGCCTAGATGTTGTCAGATGCATCCAGAGTTGTGTCTCTTGATTCACTACAGAAAACATTTATGAACACTTCTTAACTTGGATAAGAAAACTGCCTCTCACTTGGGCCTATTGCATTTCCATGCATTGTGTGGGTTCAGCTTCCAAACATTTCTGATTTTCACTTTGAAAAGTAAGACATGGATAACTTCTCTTAAAATGTATATACAATTTGGCACCCTCTGAATATAAAGAAGTTAGTAAGCAAGAATTGTAAGGCAAGGAAATGAAGACTTGAACTCTGTAAACACACACACACACACACACACACACACACACACACACACACACACACACACACACACACACACACACACACACACACACACACACACACACACACACACACATCTTTTCTCTTCTTTCCCCTCCCTTTTTAATGGAAACTTAGAGAGGAATGGACTCACCAAAATGTCACTGATTCAAAACAGGCCTATCAACAAGATTTCAGCACCTATCATGAAGAACAACCCCCTTCCCGCCACCCCAGTTCCTTGAAATGAGGTAGAGCCTCTACACAAAAAGAATGGAAATGTGATAAAAAATAAATAAATCAATTATCTAACAGTTCAAAATAAAATTAAAATATATGGGTTTTTAAGCACTGTATTTGGAAATAAAAGATGAAAGACCCATATAGAAATTGAAAACTATTGCCTCATACCAGTAACCTACTTTCCTAAATGTTTCTTTCATACTCTGCATAAATGTTAGAAGGCATTATTTTTTGTTGACTTCATTATGCCAGGAATAAAGCAACATGAACTTAGTGGATATCGCAATAACTGCAAAAGTGATCAGTTAAAGGTTTTCTATGCCATTTCCTTTATAAATATAATACCTCACCCACCCACTACCAAAGCTCTTTTAAGAGCTGTTTCCTTTCCATGGATGACAACAATGTTCAGAGGGGTGTTTTAAAAAAAAATTGACACAGTACGTGCACATCTTTAATCATTGTTACTCTTGTATTCTGGTGGGAGAGATTAAATAAAGAATTGCTTTCTATTTCTAGTGAGAATTACTCACTAATATTCAATAAGAACTAATTGATTCATTGACACCACTGGGGTAGATCATCTTTATTTAGGAGAAGCTATGAAAAGGAAGAGGCCAAAACCTTAATATGCTTTTTGCTACAGTTTATATACTGGCTGTTATATAGCTTCAATTTTTCTCTACCAGATGTATGTAACAGGATCACAGAGTTCACATTTATTGAACATGGTGTTTCTTTGCAGGAAATGGAGAATTTAATAACCTGACAACAAAGGACAGTTGAAAGTGTATTGGCAAAGAAAAATATTTATATGGGACTTGGCAAAACATAAGTTAAAAGCAACCAAGCAAAATATTTCTCAGATTGATTTTGTGATATGAGTTTATTGGACATACTGAATTCAGAAAGAGACGGATAGCATACTAGTTATTAATAATGTGCAGTTAGATTTGGAAACATCTGGAATTCATTGAATAATACCATATTTGGGTAGTTGTGAAGATATCAAAATCTGAATTTGGTAGCTTTGGATATCTGTAATAATATTCAGAGACCCATTTATTCCTATAGATTAGAAAACAAAAGGCTAGGTTTCTGCCTGCTAAAGGAAGAAATGAAAGTGAAACCTATTTCTCAGTCATCCTGGAGTGATTTTTGGAGAACTTAAGCACAAATTCTTCAGGCACTGGAACACCATAGGTAAAAATGGCAGAGAACTCAATGTCTCCTTATTTGGGGTTGCCATGAGTTTCCCAGAGTCTAGGGGCTGAGTTGCAAGCAAAAGCTGTAAATATTATCTGCCTAAACCAGTGAAATCTAAAGCAGACACAGACACCTGAAAGTATCATTTTACATGGGTTATTTCCAATTGAAAGGTGGACACATCATAAAAATTTCATTGTACATTTTCTGTTAGGATATGTTCGGGTGCAAGCCTGAACCAGGAGCCCTGGTGGTGTAGTGGCTAATCTGTTGTGCTGCAGCCAAATCACTATGAGTTCAATCCTGACAGGGATCAAGGTTGACTTAGCCTTCCATCCTTCTGAGGTTGGTACAATGAGTACCCAGTATGTTGTGGGCAAAATGCTAATTAACCTGTGAACTGCCCAGAGAGTGCACTATGGGGCGGTATATAAGTGTAATTGCTTTTTACACTGTAAGTTTAAGGTCAATTGGATTGTATCAGGTAGGGAAACAAGACGTCGTCATATGGAGACAGGCATATTAAGTTAATAGATTTTGTCTATTTATGCATTTCAAATTTTCATTATAAAGCTTTGTGCTGTGTTGTCGCAGAATCAGATCCTTTTCCAACTCTGTCTTACTGCTTGGAGAGGTCTGGCCAAGGTGACAGTGGGACCGCTATCTTGCCCATTAAATTAGTTTGCCCAGTGAGACAGTGTTTCTTCAGATAGAGAACGTTATCAGTCCATGTCATTCATGCCTGGATCTTGGATCTGTAGAAAAACTTATATACCTTAAGGTAAACCTACCATGGCTGGACTTCCCTGAAGTCCCCTTTAAGTAAGAGAGAACGGCACACTCTGCTCAAAGATATGTCATGATTCAATCTGCTTCCCCCTCCTTCCGCCTCTTTTAGTCTTCTACCTGCTACTCCAAGACTCAGTCACTTAGACACTGCTGGCTGCTGTTGTGCACTGTTTGTTTGGAACAGTCATTGGGAAGGTGTCAGGAGACACAAGGAAATCATTTTAAAATGTTTTGTCAATTTGTGTCTTGTGGCACAGTGGTTAAACTGCTGCACTGCAAACAAAAACTGCTAACATCGTGAGTTCTATCCTCATGAGGATCCAGGTTGACACCTCCTTCCATGGTTAGTAAAATGAGGACCCAGCATGTTAGGGGCAAAAATGCTAATTATTATGTGAAGTACCCAAAGAGTGCACTAAGTGCCACGGGGCAGTGTATAAGTGTTATTAATATTGCTATTGCTGTAAAAGAGAAAATAACAATTATGTAGTGTTCATATTGATTGTAATGGAGTTCCAAATATCCAGTAAGTCTGACTTTTTTAAAATGCAGACTCTGAATGGCTGTAATTCTGAATTCAAAATCCAAATATTAGTGTTAGTGCTCGTCTCTACTGGAGATGCAGTTAGAAAAGTAAAGGTCTCCACAGGAATGTCACTATGGGGACGCCGTAATTTAACCTTTTTATATACCTGCTTCCCTTTCTTTTCTTTCTAAGAATCTAAGGAGCCTTTCCAAATGACAGCAACATAGTTGAACAAATGGCTTTATTGGATTTCCGATTGTCAATATTGCTAGTTCTATTACTGAAGGGTTTCAGGCAAGTTGCAAATCTTTGTAACATTATTGTGTACACATTTTTCAGTGATTTCCTATGGCAAATGTCATTTCATTCACATGAATACAGGTGAGTAGAGTGGGTGATATATAACCCTTGCCATGAAGCATGATGAAGATAACATTTTGGATACTCAACATATCAGTTCCCTCTCGCTATGTGCCCCAGGTATTTTTAAGTCACTTTGAAGTCTTTAAACTGCAGCAACCAAAGAACCTAACTGTATGACTCAAGAATTTTATGTTCAATTCCAGCCACTGCCAATAATTATTATTTCCAGCAGAACAGGAGGAAGGCACACAAAGAATGGTTTGAAAAAGGTTGACCTGCCACCTGTCAGCAGTATGAGGAGGAAAAGCACAGCTCAGATTCATTAAGCTCTACCAGATTCTTCTTTCTCACCAGATAGATGGGATAACATAAACAACAGACAACTGGTGTCTTCTTACTAGAATTGGAGCAAGAAGAGGATATGTGGGAAGAACACCTCAAATACAGAGAATGAAAAGTTTTGTGAGGATGAGAAATATCTCTATTTTTTTCCTTCTCACCCACAGGACAGCAAGATTTTCTCTGTTTTTCAGAGCAAGTGTGTGTGTGTGTGTATGCATGCATGCATGCATGCATGCACACATGGTAGACATGTTTACAGAGAGCTGCTTCCTTGTTGCATGGAAAGATGTCACAGTGTGACTGATACTACATTCATGTTAGAAGGTTAACTTTTCTGTAATATTTGCAATTGTTATCAAGTGATATGTTTTAAAGAGTGTTCTGAATAAGATTTTTAAATTTCTTATCAGGATTTCATTGATGAATTTAGACCATTATAATTAATAAAAAGTTATATATATATTTTAAAAAGTAGAAGTATGAATTGGTTTCTTTGCATCTTTGTATTCATCAGCTATCCTTGTGTCCTTTCCAAGTGTGTTGGCTTAGATTCACAGAGAGAACAAAACATGAAATTTGCAGGGAGACATTTGTTCAAAATGCAGAAAACAGATGAGATATGTGGAGGTTTTCTTGTTTTCATGCTGGAGACCAGAAGTCTGGCAGGGCTTATCAATTTCTCAACATGTTAAGACTTCTGAGAATGCAAAAGATTGTGAGATTTCTTTATATTCCTTGACATGACTGCTGGGAACAGAAGAGCAACAGAGGATTCAGAAATCTTCCATCTAATTCATTCCACTCATGCCTTTTAATTGGTTTGAGACGGTCTAAGGAGAGCTACATCCATAGGTTATGGTGGCTACAGCAGCAGCACATCACTAAGAGTTGATTGGGAGCCACCATTATAATTCTTACAATTGCCAGAGCAAATTCATATTGTATGTCATGTGGGAAATTGGAATGGAAGCTCCTCACCCATCTATTTCTTTAAGGGTATCCAGCATGACCAGGGTCTAAGCATCTGCCTAAGGAAGCAATGTGCTGACATTACACCTAATCCGCCTAGACCAGGAGTGAGCAAATATGGCTCTCCAGATGTTCTTGGACTTCATTTCCCAGAAGTCCCGATCAACAGGTGTACTGACGGAGCCAGTTTTACTGATCCCTGACCTAGAACAAACAATGAGGGACTGAAATATTGCTTTTCGATCTGTTCAACTAAATTTTGTTACATTCATACATTCTGAATAGCCTGTGAGTTACCTTAAGCCTTTTATTTTCCAATTTACCTTTAGTATACCATATCTGTTGTATATTATATGGGTTTTTTAAAAAAATACCAATTAAAGGTTTTGAAATTGAAATTAAAAACTCAAAGGGAGAAAGCTGGAGAACAAAGGCATTTAGTACCTTCTGTGTCAAGAGGGGCAAAATCAATAAGCCACTGGAGCTAATTTTTCATCCTCCGTTCTTCTTAGGTAAGGGTAAAGGTCGCCCTTTCTCAAAAGCCAGTCATATCTGACTCTAGGATGCAGTGCTCACCTCCATTTACAGACAAAGAGTCAGTTCTTTTTGAACTGCTAGGTTGGCAGGAGCTGGGACAGAGATGAGAACTCACTCTGTCATGCAGCACTTGGTTCTCAAACTGCTGACCTTCCAGTCATCAAGTTCAGCATCTTATCCACTAAGCCACTTCTTAGAAAGGTCTAAATATAACTATAACTGGCTAAACTGGTGTAGCATTTACCTTCAATTTAGCACTGCTGAATTGGTTGGAGCTAATTTTTGGAGGGCTTCTAGGAAAGGCAATGAAGTGGGAGAAGTACTATTGGACAGACAGGCAAATGTGATGTACTGTTTGCCATTATGAACCATCAATGCAGTTCCAGTTAATTCAAGGCTGGGGAAACAGGTGCTCACCCATTCCTAATTTCAAAGTGAGGGCAAGCAAAAACACAGTGAGAAATGAGCACTTTTCAATTATGTAGCATTTGCTATATAAGTGGTTTGTTTCTGGAGAATGCATTTCTTTATCAGTTATTTCAGATGTATTTACCATTTTTTTAATGAGAAGATGTCAAATTATTATTTTCTTCAATTTTCTGAGTATTTATAACATCCAAAAGATTCAGTTAAGCTGTTTTCAAGTTATTCCAGAGTGCAATTCAAAGTTTCACAGTTACAGCTTACTGTAATCTCTGATTACTGTTTCCTGTCAGCAGTGAGTTAGGACAAAACAAAAACAGCAGTAGAACAAGAAAGAGTCTTAAAATAACTTTGCCCCCTTAGGCCTGGAATAAGGAGATGAAAACAAGAGTTGGAATTTAACTAGGCTAACAACTTTATTAACTTTAAACTGTTGAACACCATTCTTGCAGTGGGGCCTGCTCTGATGCTGAAGTTTTATAAATTTTTAGTCCACTTTATTGAATTCATGAGCATTGGAGACCATGAAAATTTATGTCCAATCAAGCTTATCAAATTTTGTAATGGTAGAAACCTCTTGTCTTTTTTTTTTTTTGAGGGCCTAATGCTGTTAAATCTTCTTAAAATTGAGTGGCTATGTTTATACTCCCACCCACACCCACCCTAAAAACCAGCCACATTCAGTAGGCTGTTTGGACAATAACTATAAAATGGAACTTCTTGCAAAATCAGACTTCCTTCAACCAGCATTAGCATAGAGACAGTCCTGCTATTGACTCTGGTAATTCAATGGGCTCATTTTAGTTGTGTCTTACTACCCTGGTCAGCATGATTCCAGCCATGGTGAGTTGTGGCTTTAATTTTGTTGTTCAATCACACAGTCGATTCCAACCCTTTGCGACCCCATGGACGACTGTTCGCCAGGCAACTCTGTCCTCCATCCTCCTCCTCAACTCACTCAGCTCTGTGCCCATTGCATCTACAATACCATCTAGCCATCTCATTTTTGCCCACCCACTTCTTCTTTTGCCCCCCACCTTTCCTAGCATCAAGGCTTTCAAAAGTGAATCCTCTCTTTTCATTTGATGTCCAAAGTACTTTAGCTTCATCTTTAGTATTTGACCTTCTAAGGAACAGTCAGGGTTGATTTCTTCTAAGATTGACCTATTTGTTCTCCTCGCTGTCCAGGGGACTCTCAAAACTCTCCTCCAACAGCACATCTCAAAGGCATCTATTTTTCTGCACTCAGCTTTCCTAATGGTCCAGCACTCATAACCATACTTTGCCACCAGGAATACCATTGCTTTGATTAGACAATTTTTTGTTCACAATGTGATGTCTCTACTTTTCACTATGTTCCCCAGGTTTCTCATCGCTTGCATCCCAAGAATCAGTCGCCTTTTTATTTCATGGCTGCAATCTCCATCTACAGTGAGCTTTGATCCTAAGAAAGTAAAATCTGTCACTGCTTCTACTTCTTCCCCATCTATTTTCCAAGTACTGATAGGGCCTCTTGCCATTATCTTTGTTTTCCTTTATCTTTGTTTTTGTTATATTGAGTCCCAAGCCAGCTTTTGCACTTTCTTCTTTCAACTTAATCAGGAGCTTTTAAAGGTCCTCCTCACTTTCTGCCATTAGGGTGGTATCATCTGCTTATCTCAAATTGTTGATGTTTCTCCCAGCCATTTGATCCCAAATTGTGATTCCTCCATCCCTGCATTGCACATTATGTTCTCTCTGTATAAGTTGAATAAGCAGGGTGACAAAATGCAGCCTTGTCATACTCCTTTTCCTATTCCTAAACACTCCATCCTTCTGTATTATGTCCTAACTGTTGCTTCTTGATTCATGTACAGATTTCTCATGAGGCACATAAGGTGCTCTGGTATTTCCATCTCTTTAATTACTTGCTACATTTTGTTGTGGTCCACACAGTCAAAGGCCTTAGTGTAATCAATGAAACAGTAGACTTGTTCTGATATTCCTTTGTTTTTTCCATGATCCAACGTATGTTGGCAATGTGGCCTGCAGTTCCCCTGACTCTTCCGAACCCAGCTTGCACTTCTGGTAATTCTCTCTCCATGTTCTGCTGCAGTCTATCCTGTATTATCTTGAGCATAACCTTGCTAGAGTGTGGAACAAGCACAATTGTTCGATAATTTGGACATTCTTTGGCATTACCCTTTTTGGGGATTGGAACATAAACTGATCTTTTCCAATCCTGTGACCATTGTTGTGTTTTTCAAATCTGCTGGCATATAAAGGTAAAGGTTTCCCTTGCTCGAAAGCCAGTCGTATCCGACTCTAGGGGTCTGTGCTCATCTCTGTTACAAAGCCGAAAAGCCAGCACTGTCTGCTTCTGCAGACGTTTCCATGGTCATGTGGCAGGCTTGACTAGATACCAGAGTACATGGAATGCTGTTACCGTCCCACCAAAGTGGTCCCTGTTTATCTACTTACTATTTCTTGCTTTCAAACTGCTAGGTTGGCAGGAGCTGGAACAAATACAGGAGCTCATTTCCATCCTGCAGTACTCGGGAATTGAACTGCTCACCTTCTGCCTCCCAGTCAGCGTCTTAGCGACTTGAGCCACTGTTGTAATAATTTGATTCCATCATTTTCAGGACTTTGAAAAGTTCAACTTGGATACCATCATCTCCACTGGCTTTGTTGTTTGCAGTGCTTTTTGGGGCCTTTCTGATTTCACTCTCTAGGATGTCTGGCTCAAGTTCAATTTCCTCGTCATTGTTATTATCAGGAGTGTTGAGGTCCTTTTTGTAGAGTTCCTCTGTGTACTCTTTCCATCTTTTCTTAATCTGTTCTGCATCAGCTAACTCCTTGCCATCTTCGTCCCTTATCATGGTAATGTGCTACCCATGTTCAAATGATAGCAAGGCTAACGGGCTTAACATGAAATGATTTTATGTGCATTGCATGCTTGGTACTGTATTTCTTAGGAGGTAAAACAGGAAATCTGCACCATTCATCTCATAGCCCCCAACATGAAAGTTCAGTCAAAAAAAATACCTGTGAAACAGATTTTCCAATTTCAGGAAGTTTCCTCCTGTCCAGAACTGGACTTAGATGCTGATAGGACAGCTGCATCTTTCATGATAGTGGTAACCTCCAGTGATGTTTTGAACCATGCTGTGTTTTGAACTGGGAGGACAGGGACAAGACTGCCACTTATTCTTTTTTTAAAAACTCTCCTCTTTTCTTGGACAAGACATTCAAAGCCAATTACATACAGTATCCTCAGTGGGATATCAGTAATTGTGACCCAAGAGCTGGACTTTGTTCAGCAGCTTCTCATTATGTGTTTGTGCAAATTCCCCACCACACTGTACAATTTGTAGAAGGTTCATTTCGATGGACTCCTGTTTTCATCTTCAGCTGCCAATCATCACTTGTCAAACTTGTGTTCCCACATCCTTTCCGATATTTCCATACATATTAAGTGACAGTTGGCATGGCTATTTGACAGGAGGCCAAGCACTTGCATATGCCAGATGTGAGACCAGGCTTATGTGTAGAAACGAAGTCATATGTGATAATTCAGGGGCACAGGAAAAAGTTGAAATAATACATAAGCCACCCATTCTTTTTGCTTCTGAAACTTGTGTTGTTATTGCCCATGGTTTACAGTTTTACTGTTTATGGGTTACTGTTAATGTCTATTTTAAATTGTATTGTGTTTTATTTGTATTGTATGGTGGTTTTCTAGTTGCTGCATGCCACAGAGTGGGAGAACATTACAGATGGGCAGGATATGAATAAATAATAGCTAAAATAAATAATTTTCAACTAATCACATATAGACGTAGTTGCTTGGGTGAGGCAAGTTCACCATGAGTAATGCATACCCACATTTGATTCTTAGAATCCCTTGCTCAGTATGCTTGAAATACAGTATAGACTTAGAGTATACAGTTAAATGTAGAGTGGTGGTACAGAAACAGGTAGGTATTTCAAGCCGGCAAGGGAAATACAGGAAAACAAGGGAAATACACCCAAAGGTAAAACTAAGCATGTCTCACCTTTTGCATCTGTGAAGTAACAGAGAGAATACTCCTTAGATACACCTGTTTAAGTAGGGCATTGGTAATTTGGACCAGCTATCTCATCAGACTGCTCTGGAGACCAGAGGCCACACACACACACACACCCCACACACAAACTGAAATGTAGGCTTTCAAAGTTGATGAAGTCTTGTAACTGCTCAAGGCACTTTGTTGGAATATTTTTCAAACTTAATTGCCTTGTCATTTACAATTAGGGGTGTTAATGTAACTGCTAAATGTCAGTGAATAATCTTTGCATTATTTATTGGTTCTATTTTTATTTGAGTGGTTGGATTGTGATTTTTTGGTAGATTGGTTAAAAGTTTAAAAGTTTAATTGTCTCTGTTTTAAGGTGTGTGGAAATAGTGAGTGTTAGGTGGTTATTTGTTTTGTAGTGTTCTGAACCTATTTCTGTTACCTTTTGCTTCCTACCAGTCCTTTACAATTTTATGTATTTTTTCCAGTGGTGGGCAGCAAAACATTTTGCTACCACACCTTGGGCGGAGCCTATGTCATGGGCAGAGCCTATTCATGCCTGCCATATGGCCATGTATACAGCTGCAAACATAGGCAGCACTGGCTCTTTGGCTGTAAATGGAGATGAGGAGTGCACCCTAGAATCGGATATGACTGGCTTTTGAGCAAGGGAGACCTTGAACCACTTGCAGGGACAAAACCTGACGTCAAATTTGAATACCAATCAGGGATCTTCTGTAATTAGGTAAAGGTTGCCCTTGCTCGAAAGCCAGTCATTACCAACTCTAGGGTTCAGTGTTCATCTCTGTCTATAGCCAAAGAGCCAGTGGACTTGATCCACACAAGCTCACATTAAAATGCAGCAGTTAATCTTTAAGGTGCCACAACGTTTTTGTCTTTTTGTTTTGTTTATTCTCTGATATGTTTGCACAGAATAAAACTTTTTAAATGGTAGTTGTGTTAGTCTGGACGGGGCAGGGAGGTGGGTGTGGCCACACAATTTTGCTACACCCCCTGCCCAAAGGACACCCAATTTCACCACCCCCTGCCAGTTTTTCCCACTGGTTTTTTCCATCGTTCATTTAGGTTTTGCTTTTCTTTTAAGATTTTTTTAAAAAAATTCTTCCCTAATACTAAATCTGGTTTCAACCCATAGTTCTTCTAGTCAATCGAGTTTATTAATACAAATATATTTTTCTTGTGGACTTTAAATTAATCAGGAATGTTGTTTAAATTATATTTTGGCCCTATAAATATTTTAGTTTTCTTTTCTTCTTTTGCTTTACTCTGATGTTGAATATTAACAGTTAATTATGAGTATCACAATGACTCCTGAGCTTGTTTTGTAAGAAGGAATACAGCTTCTCTATCCCCTCCTTCCAGTTATGTAGTCTGTTTAATTTCTATATTGGCAATCTGGTTACAGTAATACCTCGGATAACGTTTACCTCGGATAACGCTAAATTCGCATAACGTTAGGTAATCTGGGGAGGAGAATTGGATCGAATAACGTCAAGGTCCTATGGGATGTATTGGATAACAACCGCTAAAGCCTGTGCGGTTACAATGTATCTCTATGGAGCTTTAACGTTATCCAATACATCCCATAGGATTTTAACATGCATCGGATAACACTAAAAATCGGATAACACTTGCATAGCGATTTTTTTTTGTCTCCACACAGCTACAAGATATTTTCTTATGCTCTTCATCCTGTATGCTATGTTTTTCCATGCATTCGCTTTGTCTTTCTCCTTGGCATTCTTCTTCTAGTGACATTTCAGGGTGGCATCCAACATTCACCTTCTTCCAGGTCTTCTTCCTGACCTAGTGTGAGAAAGATTAGTCTGCAACACAAAGTCACTATTGCCCAGGGTACACCAGATTATGGTTCAAAAACACCACAATATAAACTAGCTGTTATATTTAAATGTGAGCTTTTGTGGATCAAGTCCACTTCTTCAGACCACAAAACTTGGTGGTGTTGGTGGTTGCTGCTGCTGCTGCTGGTTTTTTTTTTTTCTTGTATGATATACCTGCATAGACTTTCATGGAGGGGGAAAAATAAAAGAAACTGTATATTGCTTCCTTTGCTTTCTCTGTTGATTAATTTATTGGTTTAATGTATACAAATATATCCGGATGTTACCATCTTTTCTTTATTCGTGTCAGAGGCACCACCAGCATATAATAACATACAAAGCTAAAATTAACATATCTGAAACAAAAAGGAATTAAAAAGGGCTAGATGACATCTGACCAATATTAGGCCACATCAACAGCATTTTCTCTTGCCAACATAAGATCCTCCTTAGTGCACGTTGAGGGGCATAGTGTAGATTGTATCATATGGGCAATAGTTTGTTCTTCTCCGCATTCACACAGGCTATCATCTACAATGAAGCCCCACTTTCTCAGATTAGCCCTTGCTCTTCCTACCCTGGCACACAGTCTGTTTAAAGATTTCCACACAGGCCATGGTTGTTCTTGGCCAGGCGGTAGAGAATTGTGTGGTTCTGCTCAGTTCTCTGGTAGCTCCTTGCTTGTCTTCCATAGTTCTAGGGTGGTCTGTGGGGGCTGATTGTTCGGGGAAGGGGGAGAGAAGTTATGAGGAAACTGTGCCTTGATTTCAGCCTCTGCTTTGGTGGTTGGTGATCAAATAGCAGGTGTGTTTTTGAGGATCTAGGCACATACATTATCATATAAATTAGCAAATTTGTTAACAATATGTATAATTGTTAGTGAAACAATATACAGTAAGATGGCATCACCATCACTTGTTGTCTCAGTAACATACTAAAATGTCTTGTAAATAAAATACCCTGTAAATGTATTGTGTGAAAGTAGATCTGATAGATGGTTGTCCATTTTTTCTTGAATGTCTCCAGCACTGAAGCACTTCACCATCATCATTGTCTCTCATAAGATTACTGTTTAAATGAGTCTGTAATCCTTTTATCTTCTCTATATAGGTCTTCAGCATACTGTTTCAAACATTTTATTTTATTTTATACTGGTCAGATAGTTTTATTTCCTGTTGTTCATTCAGCATTCATAATCTAGGCTTAATTTTTTCTGATTTCATGTGTCTCCTGGAAGAGATCTCTTGTTTTCTCCCTTATGTTCTCTATTTCTTTCCATAGTTATTGTATGTTTCTTTATCTCTATATGACAATTGTTGGAAAACTGCATTCAGGATTCTGATCCTATTCCTGTCATCTTTTACTTTTGCTTCTCATCTGTCTTTCACAATTTTAAGTATTTTTTTTCTGTCCTCCATTTAGGTTTCCTTTTTACTACAGGAATTGACTTTTTACATCCTTCCCTAATAATATGTCTGAATTCAACCTATGGTTCTTCTGGTTCCCAGTCAAGTTAGTTCAATAATGCAGATTTTTCCTTATGTGTACTTTAAATTCTGTGTCTGGCCAGACATCCCACTATGGTAATGGAGTAGACCTACAACCAGTGACTCAATGCTGAGTGTTGGGTAGCAGTAAATAACCTGACTCCCCAAAGGGGCCAACAGCTATGAGCAGATGAACCCCTTTGGGTTGGGTGATGGTTCCCGCAGTGGAGGAAATGTCATGGGAATCCATCAGATTGGGCCCAATGATGAAATGAGAAGGAACCACTTTCCTGCTCTGATTCTGAGCAGTCATGGAGGTGGAACAGTCCATGCCAGATGGATTAGCTGTGAAGGCACACCTTGTCAATATCCTCAAGGCTGTGGCAGTCCATTGCAGTCCTGGCATCAAATCCTGCATGTCTCATTTCATATGTGCCACAGGAGATGGCTCCAAGATCATCATGTATGGGTTACTTCATGGTAAGCTGGGAGCCACGTTAAATAAATTCATGCCAGTGGCATTTTTCCTGCTTGTCTTGGAGGACGAAGGCAGCCCAGAACCAGCTGGCCTCCAAGACCAGGCCTCCTGGGATGGGGGGACGGGGATGACATATACTCTGATCAATTTGCAGCCACCACTGCTGCCTTCTTTAAATTCATCAAGAATTTTGTTTGAATTATATTTTGTCCTTTAAAGTTTTTTTTCAGTTTTACTTTGATGTTGGATTTAGCAGTTCATGATCAGTACCCTGTCTGTTACTGGTCTTGTTTTGGAAAAAAAAATATAGCTTCTTCATCTCCTGTCTCCAATTGCAAAGACAATTTTATTTCTATATTGGCCACCTGAAGATATTGGTGCATAAAGCCATCTATTTGGTTTCATGCAATAAACAGATTGTTGGATTTGCACAACTCAATGAATCATTTTCCTGCTTTTGTTTCTGTTTCCAAGACCAATGTTTCCATCAACATTTCTTCCTGTTTTTTCTACTTTTTTGTTCCAGTCAACTATGATTATAAGCATGTCTTGATGTATGATCAATTTTCTCGTGGATGTTTTCTTAAAAGCTTTCAATTTCATCTTCTTCAACATTAATAGTCAGTGGATAGACTTGAATGATATTGATAGGTTTCCAAGGAGTCTGAAGTTAGTGAGTCATACCTTGTATTATAGCTCTTAACTGTCTAGGCTACATTTTACCTCAATATTAGAGACATTTCATTTCCAGAGTAGAACATTTTGTAATTGTCTGACAGAAAAATCCCATTTCAGTAAACTTTAGTTCACTGACACCAATACTGCAATGTTTATATGTCTCCTTTCTTGCTTCACAGTTTCTGGTTTACTTTGATTCATACTTTTAATGTCAAGATGTGATATTTGTATGTATCAAGGATTAAAATAATGAAGGGGGCATAGAAAAGCTGATCCTGAAAATGTAAATTTTGCTTCAAAATTAAGTTTGAACACTAGTTTATTAAGAGTAGCAATGAAACAAGCAGCCAATTCTCCAGCCAAGTTTGGAAACAAAGTCACTGTACCATAATATGCCTGACAGTTGAATGCATTTTACTAATGATAGCTGTAGACAAATAGGAGAGTCAAAAGTGAATTGGAATAATTGGAATCTATGTTGCAAGTATAATATGAGATGGCATTTGCAGATCCTATAATTTCCACTTTTTGTAGCTATAGTATTCTGGATGCACTAAATCCTCTAGTTTAGATGCTTTTATTTCTCCAGTTGTTGCAAATATTAGTAAAAATAAAAATAGTTATTGTCAGCAACAGCTGATAAAGACAATATGGATTATCTTCCATGGATCCAAACTGTCTTCACTGTGTGAGCTCTTAGAATAAATTTGGTTTGTCATTCATTTAAAAACTATAAATTACATTTTGAAGGTAACTAAAATGTATTTTTATTGTACTTTTATGCTTCTGTAATTTACTCTGAAATCTGACCTAAACATTTGCCTGCAGCTTTAATTTTCATATATTTTAAAATTTGTGCCTACAGATTTTCCATAGTTGTAAGACTTTCGGATGTCTTTTTATGAATTCTGATGTATTTTGAGCAGAAATAGATAATAGATAATAGAAATAATTCACCTGGAATTATTGCTATAATGAAAGGACTAGGTCTTGTTATCCAGATGAATTCTAATATGCTTGTTTATTCTTTCATTCTGGAATAAACACTTTGTTGAGCTAAATGTTAGCTGTGATGAACACAGGCTCCTGACTTTCTCCCTAGAGGTCTAAAAAGTTTTGTAGCATTCTTCGGGCAATGATAAAGCATCAGATTCCCTTAACTGTTGTTCAGTCGCACAGTCGATTCTGATCCTTTGCGACCCCATGGACCATTACCCTCCAGGCACCTTTGTCCTTCACCATCCTCCTCAACCCACCCAGTTCTGTGCCCATTGCATCTACAATACCATCTAGCCATCTCATTTTTGGCTGCCTCCTCCTCCTTCTTCCTTCATTTTTCCCAGCATCAAAGCTTTCTTAAGTGAATCCTCTCTTCTCATTTGATGTCCAAAGTACTTTAGCTTCATCTTTACTATTTGACCTTCTAAGGAGCAGTCAGGGTTGATTTCTTCTAAGAATGACCTATTTGTTCTCCTCACTGTCCAGGGGTCTCTCAAAAACTCTCCTCCAACACCACATCTCAAATGCGTCTATTCTTCTGCACTCAGCTTTCCTTATGGTCCAGCTCTCACAACAATACATTACACCAGGAATACCATTGCTTTGGCTATGTGAATTTTGGTTTGCAAGGTGATGTCTCTACTTTTAACTGTGTTCCCCAGGTTTCTCATAGCATGTCTCCCAAGAATCACTCACCTTTTTATTTCACAGTTGCACTCTCCATCTGCAGTGATCTTGGATCCTAAGAAAGTAAAATCTTCTTCTTTAGACCTTCCTCACTTTCTGCCATTAGAGTGGTATCATCTGCATATCCCAAATTGTTGATGTTTCTCAATTTTGATCCCAAATTGTGATTTCTCCATCCTTGCACTGTGCATTATGTGCTCTGTGTATAAGTTCAATAAGCAGGGTGATAAAATTCAGCTAGTCTTACTCCTTTTCCTATTCCAAACCACTCCGTTATTCCATCCTAGCTGTTGTTTCTTGACTCATGTACTGATTTCTCAAGAGACATATAAGGTGCTCTGGTATTTCCATCTCTTTAATTACTTGCCACATTTTGTTGTGGTCCACACAGTCAATGGCCTTGATGTAGTCAATGAAACAGAAGTAGAATTGTTTCTGATATTCCTTTGTTTTCTCCATGATCCAATGTATGTTGGCTATGTGGTCTGTAGTCCCCCTGCCTTTTCTGAACCCCGCCTGCACTTCTCGTAATTCTCCCACAACGTGCTGCTGAAGTCTATCCTGTATTACCTTGAGCATAACCTTGCTAGCATGTGGGATGAGCACAATTGTTTGATAATTTGAATATTCTTTGGCATTAACCTTTTTTGGGATTGAAACATATACTGATCTTTTCCAATCCTGTGGCCACGGTTTGGTTTTCCAAATCTTCTGGCATATAGATTTGATTCCATCATCTTTTAGGACGTTGAAAAATTCAACGTGGATACCATTATCTCCACTAGCTTTGTTGTTTGCAGTGCTTTTTAGGGCCTTTCTGACTTCACTCTTTAGGATGTCTGGCTCAAATTCAATGTTCTCATCAGGGATGTTGAGGTTCTTTTTGTAGAGTTTATTTATTTATTTATTTTATTCTTTAAATTTATACCCCGCCTCGCTCAGGCGAACCTGACTCTAGGCGGCTCTGTGTATTCTTTCCATCTTTTCTTAATCACTTCTGCCTCAGCTAACTCCTTACCATCTTTGTCCTTTATCATGATCATTTTGCTTTAAATGTTCCCTTGATTTCCCCAATTTTTTAAAGCTCCCTAGTCCTTATGTTGTTTTCTGCTCTTTCTGTGCACTGTTCATTCAGGTAGGTTTCTTTATCTCTCCTTGCTTTTCTTTGAAATTCTGTATTCAACTGATTGAATTTTTTCCTTTCTCCTTTGACTTTTGTGTTCCTTCTTTCCTTTGCTATTTTAAGAGCCTCATTAGACAACCACTTTGCTTTCTTATGCTTCTTTTCTTTTGGTATGGTTTTCCTTGCTGCCTCCTGTATGATGCCCTGTGCCTCTGTTCATAATTCTTCAGGCACTCTGTTAATAACTCTAAGCCATTAAATCTGCTCCACACCTCCACTGTGTATTCTTTAGCGATGTTGTCTAGGTCATACTTGTCTGGCCTAATTGTTTTTCTTATTTTCTTTAGTCTAAGCCTGAATTTTGCAATCAGTAATTATGATCTGAGCCACAGTCTGCTCCAAGTCTCATTTTTGCTGACTGTATGGAGGTTCTCCATCTTTGGCTGCAGAGTAGGTAATCAATCTGGTTTTGATGTTGGCCATCTGGTGATGTCCATGTGTAAAATTGCCTCTTGTGTTGCTGGATGAGGGTGTTTGCTATGACTAGTGCATTATTTTGGCAGAACTCTATCACACTTTGCCCTGCTTCATTATGTGTTTCAAGACCAAACTTGCCTGTTATTTCATTTACTTTTTTATTTCCTACTTTGGCATTCCAATCTCCTATGATAATGTGGATATCATTTCTTGGTGTCTGTTCTATGAGTTATTGTAGGTCCTCATAGAACTGGTCAACTGTGGCTTTATTTGCACCAGTGGTTGGTGCATAGACTTGAATTACAGTGATATTAAATATTTTTCCTTGGATTCAGACTGAAATCAATCTATCATTTTTATGATTGTATCCATTACTGCTTTTATCACTCTTTTATTAACTATTATCACCAGTCCATTTCTTCTAAGATTTTCTTGTCCACAGTAGTAGATATGATGGTTTCCAGAGCTGAATTCGCCCATCCCTGTCAATTTTATCTCACTGATTCCCAAGATGTCAATGCTTATTCTTTTCATTTCATTTTTTATCACTTCCAGCTTGCCTTGATTCATAGATCTTACATTCCAAGTTCCTATACAGTATTGTTCCTTCCAACATCGTATTTCTCTTCCCACTATGCTATCCTCCCCATCTTCCGACCTGATGGGTTCAACATCCATGATCCAATTATGTGTTGTGAAGAATCAGACTTTCCTTTTACTTCTGTGCACACTGGCCACTAAATGTTCTATCAAATTCTGTCTAGTTTTGTCATTAGTGATAGTGCTATTCATTTTTCTCCTTTGCTCTTCCCCAATAGGTGACTGAGTGTCTTCCAACCTGGAAGTCTCATCTCCCAACACTATCTCTTGTTTCAGTCTTGACTCTCTTGTTATAAAGGTTTCTTGGTGCGGAAAGTTCAGCAGTTTATCGTTGTCAGCTTATGCATAGTTCTAACAAAAGTCAGCTTGAGTGTCACTGCTCTTGCCTCCTCTGCCAGTGTCACTATCAGCTACTGCCATCACCACCATTGGAATTATGCAAGCTTTTCTGTTGCTATTAATGTACCTTGCTTTCCTCTTCTCCCTCCTTCTCTTCTTCCTCCTGTTATTCATTTTCTACTGCTACCAGAGTAGCAGTGGCCAGGGCCAGAATAGATGCAACTGACAACATTGGAAATAATTAACCCCAACCTTTTTAATAAGTTGACACAAGTTATTTATCTCTCTGTCCAGTATCTCTCAGTGCTGCTGATACTGTGGAGACTTGGAAATCTGCCAGAGGCATATTAAAATATGAGGCATCAGGAAAGCATTAATACCAGCAGGGAAATCAATACATACACACTAAGATATCTGTATTGAAGTCTTATTTATCATTTACTTTATTTACTGTTCTTTTTTTATTTACTGTATTTATGTACTGTTCTTACTTATCCTTATTTCCTAGCCCTTTACATTCTAGGTTTCCAGGTTTCATGTTAGGGAAACAAGCAGGTCACTTTTAGGTCTCATAAATGCTCTCAACATTCTTTTAGCATTCTTTACTTTGGAAACAAGTATTACCAAAAGCACTGAACAAATGTAACACTCTCAAGATTGATGACTATAGCATCCCACCTCAAAACTGAGGACTAGATTGGTGTGAAGTGAACTGAAGTGCAATCTGAATTACCACATTGGACTCAAATCTGACCTGGGAGACTCTTACACAGCCTTAATTTCTAGGGCTATAATTGTCTTTCATACATACAAGAGACATTTCAGCATTCGAGTGAAATAAAATACAATTTATCAGAAAGGTTCCTTGGAAACAAGTGCTGGAAGGTGAGATCATTTAAATATATCTTGAAAGACAGGTAATGTGGACCTGTGATAAGCCAAATAAAAACCTACAGAAACCTATGTGAAATGCTGGACACTGAAATTCATAGTATGATCATCAACCATCTGTAGTAAAACAAAAAGTCAAGAACCAGCTTCATGGATTCCCCCCCCCGCCAAAGTATTACTCAACGGCATTACGTTGTTAATAAAATTTCTTTATCCGAAACTATAATTTAATATTCATGTATCTAATTTACATGTGACAAAGTAGCATATTCTAAAATTAGAGTGTAACCAGCAAACTATTGACTACTGTAAAGAATACGAAAGAAACACAATCCAAACATTTTCTTAGTAAAACAAAATATACAACTTTTAACCAGGGGATTATTTTAGTTGTTGTTTAAACATAGCTATAATTATGGCTTGAAAAAATTGTTCAAGCACACAACATTTTTGTGAAAGGAATCTTGTGTATATACATAAAGTCCAAGAGTATACGACCAAAATTCTGTTTGTAAATTTATAGTTGGTACAGTAATAAGACTGAATGCCTGCCATTTTTGATTTTTTAAAAAAGGTTAAACCAATGTATAGAAATGGTTTCTGATCTGAAATTCTCCCATTAAACTGAAATTCGAAGCTTTACAGTGAAACTAATTTGCACTTATTGTAAAATTACAATAGACTATTGGACTGCAACTCTCTTGTTCCAGTATTACTGGCCTCAATACATATGAAAAGTATGTCTTATGTTGAAATTGAGAAATTATGTCCATTTTAAATAAAAACAGAGTAACTACATACAGAACAGTGAATCTTAACAGAATCAACATGCACTAAGCCTATTCTTATGCAAAATTAATTTCTTCCAGGAAACTGCATCCAACCTTTGGCCTTCCACAAAGGTATATGTTTTGTCCCTTGGTAATACATTTGGACTTTTGTATTCAAATACCAGTTTAGTCGCACAATGCCACAAATGTTCTGTTCTACTGGTATAGCCTTTAGCCGCTCTTGGGCTTCCATAGAATCTGCTCCCCTACAGTCACTTCTATTTACGCTTTTAGTGAGCCTCACGGAAAGTCCTCTCAGTTCTGTACAAACAGGCTTCCTTATTCATCCTCTTCTGGTTCCTGTGATAAAATCGGTGCTTCTTCCTTTAAACAAGCACTAAAGAAGCTGAGAATTGTGCTATAAAGGTGATATTTACTCTTCTCAGATGTGATGTAATGGCCTTCATCTGGATAGATCTAGGTGAGGAAAAATGAAAGAAATAGACTTTTAAAATCAAGTGATATGGGTCCCTTCAATTTATTTCAAATGGTTTTGCATCAATACAGAATGGATGCATTAGGAAATGTTACAGCTTCATCCAAAACTCATAAAATACAACCCCAAATTCATTTACTTGATATTTTAAACTTGGTTTTTACAGCTTTCACTAAACATTTCAGCACTAAACGTATTTTCAAATTTTATTTAAAATGCCCATTCTCATACAGATTTTCAAGATAGTTTAAAGTAAGACAGCATATTTAGTTTGCATCAGATATTGATGGATGCAAACAGTCTTTAAAATAGCTCAATATAATGTTGCATAAAAATATGGATCTAATATGAATTTACAAACTGATCAAATGGTTTATTCCAACACTTAATAACACTCTCATATTCTGGATAAACTGTAGGCTGAAGTATTTACATATCTAGTATTTGTACATGGAAGTGAGTAATGAGCATAGTTCTGCAAGGTGCTGGCTAAGTGCTATTCTTAATGATATTTCCAAAAAGTCCTATAAGCAATAGTAAGTACACTTATATATTGGTCCATAGTGTTTAATGCACTCTCTGGGTGGTTGAAAAGGTAATTAGCATTTTTGCACCATACATTCTTGGTACTCATTTTACTAAACTTGGTAGGATGGAAGGCTGAGTCAACCTTGAGTCTCATTAGACTCACATTCTCAATGTTAACAGTTTCTGGCTGCAGTGCAGCAGTTTAACCACTATACCACCAGGGCTCTTTTGCAATATATCATTTTATTTCAAATGTTTAATCACCTAACGCCACCATTACCTCCAATCTCCAAAGCATGGAGTTCTGATGTATTTCTGTTCTGACATATTGGTGCTCTCAATTTCATTCATTCGTTCATTCATCATTTGCACCCCACCTTTCTCCCCAAGAGAGCCGAAGGCAGTTTACCATATTGGAACAGACAATAATAGAAGCTAAAAATATAATAAATTATCATAATACTTGAAAGTAATTAAATTATTATTCTGATCAATACTAACATTGTATTATTATATAAAAATGGTTTGAAACAAATTTGGAAAAAGGACATAGCTCTGTTTAAAAACCTTTTCATAGATAGCCAATCACGGGGGGAAAAAATACTTGCCTAGAAATAAAGGCAGTGGTGGGCATCAGCAGGTTTGCACCAGTTCGCCAGTACCGGCAGCAGAAATTCTGGCTGGCCCCGCTCATTGAAGTTTTGAAATAAAGTAGTCCTAATTTATTTATTTATTTATTAGTTCAAATTTATATTGCCGCCCACTTGCCGTGGCGACTCAGGGCGGCTTACAGACAATACATTACATTACAATACAGTACAATGCAATATGTTGGGGTGGGTACAGGGTGGCAAGGTCCTCAACCTGCCCTGGCTTCTCCTTCCCCTGGCAGTTGGTATAGGCACAGGGGGAGGGGCGGCAAGGTCCTCATCCTGCCCTGGCCTCTTCTTCCCCTGGCAGTTGGTATAGGCACAGGGGGAGGGGCGGCAAGGTCCTCATCCTGCCCTTGCTTCTTTGGGTGCAACACAGGGCTTTCCCCCTGGCCACGCCCACCATACCATGCCCACAGTGTCATAGTAAAATTTTTTGGAGCCCACCACTGAATAAAGGTCTTTTCTTCCCAGTAGAAAGGCAAGAAATAGGAGGCTGACCTAGACTCTCACTGTGGGGAGCTCTATAGTTGAGTATCAGCAAAAAAGAAAGCTCTCTCTGATGTATTCACTAAACTGTGAGTGTGACAGAACTAAGTTAAAGACCTCCTCTTTATCTTAAAACCTGAGCAGGCTCATACAAAGAGATGTGATTTTTCAGACCCCTTGGACCCAAGTCATTGAGCATTATAGGCCAAAACCAGCACTTTGGACTGGAGCCAGAAACCACTGAAGCTGTTGTAACAAAGAAAGCTATATATTTCTTGTAACCAGGCTAAATAAACAATCTGGTTGCAGCATTTTGGGTATAACTAAGGCAAGTGTCACAGTGGCGACATATCAGGGAATGGACATATCTGGTGTACATGTTTTAACTGTTTAAATGTAGCCTTGTGCACTGTTGAAACCTGGGTCCAGAGATAAATCCAGGAGTACACTCAAGTTGTGAAGTTGTATTTTCAGGGGGAGTATAACCCCATAAAGCATGGGCTGAATCCCTATACCTTTATCTGCTTTGCGACTGACCAGCAGAACCAACACTGACATACACTCTGTTCAGTTCCTAATGTAGGTCATGTAGCAGAGTTCAGGTTCTAGTATCTATTTTTATTTGATCTGAGGTGATTCTAACCTTATCCCATCCAATGTACAGAGCTCTCTTAGTGGAAGACGCAGGTCTACAATATTAAAAGATGATAAGGCAAACTGGTTTCCCCCCAAGTGTTTAGTCTCAAATTTCAGCCTCTAAGAGTCTTATATAAGACAATGATTATTAATTATAAAAGTACAGTAACAGTAAAATACAGACTAATGAGTGGCACCCAGTTAAACAACAGAAAAGAAAAATGGAGGCTAAAACTCTTTTGAGAAAAATAATGTAAGTAAGAACAACTGTGTAAAAACATTCTCAAATTTGCTTACTGACTGTTATGCAAGCAGATATGTGATTGAGTGTGTGATCATTTGCTAAACTGGAAGATATAGAAAACATGGTGGGTAGCCTGTAGCAGAGATATAATCACTTGCACTATGCCCCGGTAGTGGTAGTGGAAGTGGTAGTGATAGTGGTAATAGAACATTGGCAAGAGATTTATAAGCCTGTGTAAGTCAAGCAGTGTAAATAAATGCAGCTAACTACACTATTACACTATTTGACTTATAATGATATCTGGAAGTAACAGGATTCTGGCCAAAGTTTTAAACATTAAAAGCATTTAATCTCATGCTGGTATTTCAGTCAGAATTTGCTCCCCCTTTCCGCTCCTATGGAGGCCTTGGCACTGCCAAAAACTTGGCTCCAGAGAGGTTCTCATCCCTCAGCAGCATGGGTGGGGGCACAGAAGTTGTGGTGGGGAGGGGAATTTGTCTTCTCATAATTCTACTGAAGCATTTCCATCATCAGTGGTATCCTGTTGGAATTTGGTAATGTGTTTAGGGGAGGGATCTTACTCTTTTTAAAACTCATATTTTTTAAATTATTTCTTATTTGCACCATCTATGTAAGAGATTGTAGTTTACATAAATTAAGTACTGAGGTTATTCAAATAATGTACACACGTACATTACAATGTTATTGTTAAAATTCTACTGGCATTTGCAATAGGTCTGTGCAACCTGTCTCAAATAATTGTGGACAACTAGCAAGGATTGGGATGTATTTGGTTGTGTAGTCAGGCATCAGGCGAGGTGTGCAACCAAGACACAACCCTGCATCTTGTTAATTGACTGCAGTTAGCTGTGTCACTTTCTGCATTCTACATGAATCCACTATTTGAATTCTGGCCTGTACATTACAAATAACAGCAAGAAAATAAGAAGTTCAATGAAAACCTAAAATTAGATAAAATTGTGATGAAATTGTTGAAGATACAAAGAGTTAAAGACTCATCAGCAATACATACCTGCATAGTATAATTCACTCCAGCTTTTATTAGATGTTTAATTAATTCTGCTGAATGCTGGAAATGGACTTTAGCTATGGGGCAACAATATCTGAATGTTAGTGAAAGGCATTATTAATATACAACAGTTTCTACTGATGAGTTGCAACAGTGTCATGACTTCAATGACTGTGATTTTCTTATTATTAAGCAGCAAAGCTTTGCACAAGATACCATCTTTTCATTGTAAATTGAGGAACAATTTCCTTACTTACATCAGAATAGCTAAAGCATTGTGGCCCTGAGAGGATGAGTGTTCTGGTTCCTTTATCTTTTATTCAAACTATTAGGTAGCCTTATATTACTCACATGTCTTTCCATGTATACTGATACACAATCCAATTAAGCTGAAATAGGATTTGAAAGTCTCTTTCTTACATGCATACTCAGTCTGAAAAAGCAGAGACTATTTAAAGTGCTGTTGTAATGTAGTAATGTCTGTGAAATATTCAGAACACATGAAGAAAGAAATACACATTATTATTATTATTATTATTATTATTATTATTATTATTATTATTATTATTATTATTATTATTATTATTATTATTATTATTATTATTATTATTATTATTAATTCAACCATTTGGTTTACAATCAAGGACTGGAATAAAATTAACAGTTCAAGCCCTCACCAAGGACCTGAGAACTGTTAAGGTAACATCTGAGTATACAGTGGTGCCTCGCTTAAAGAGCATAATGTGTTCCACGGGATTGCTCTTTAAGCGAGTTTGCTCTTTAAGCAAAACACCATTGAAAGTGACCAATTGTGGGGGGATTGCAAACCCTGATTTATTTGTTAAGCGAGTTTTTGGTTGGTTTTATTTGTTAAGCGAAGCGAACATTCAGAGAAAATGCTGCTCTTTAAGCGAGTTACTCTTTAAGCAAAACACTCTTTATGCGAGGTTTGACTGTATATCCAGTTCCTAGTAGAGTTGTTTTTGGAGAATTGGGATGTTCAAGTTTGATAAGCAAAAGGTATAGATTATCCCAGTTCTTCTCCATCCTAACTAGCTTTTTCAGGTGGAGTAAGGTATAGAGAAGAGAGTCTCCTTTATATGTGACTCAATACCTACCAACATGCATTCTACTTCATTGCCACATTAAAAAACAAATTTGCAATTCATACTGTAGTTCTGAAAAGCTTCATGACAGACAGCACAACAGAATTATCATGCCATAGCACAGTAAATGTGAATGTCCTGTGGTTCATGATTAAAATACCACTGGGTATTTTCCACTGAGGATGTAACAGAGGTATTTTACTCCAATATTTACTTTTTAACTCAGATATCTGTGCTGCTGGGCACTCAGTATACATATTGTATTGATTTTCCAAAGATAACTTCTTGAAATGTGTTAGAACAATCATTTTGTGAAATTGCAATAATATTCTTGTTTATTCAGCTGGGTAATATCTCCTATACTGGACAAGCTTAGAATTAAAGGATTTATTTGTATCTGCTTTCCTGAAATGGCCCCATTGAGCCAAATACTAAAATACATTCACCACTGAGCTTTGTGTTTTGATTAAGCCAGTAAACGATAAATGTACTTAAGCTACAGGGCAGACTCTCAAAGAATAAAAGCTGAAATTTGTCAGTTCAGTTGATTTTTCCAAGGGAGCACTCCATTCATTCTCAATACACTTTAGTTTTGCTTTAAAAAAATGAAAATAGTGTTTGGCTATGGTATCATTCCTTCAAGCAAAGCAAAAGTAGGTTTTGTAAAATAGGTTGAGGATCCAATCCTAAATCATCAAAGGAATCAGCACAAGATAATTCTAATATCTATGTTTTCATAGTGTTCCCTAAGATTGTATTTTATGAAAATCTGTTTCCCTAGAAATATTATTCTAATTTTAATTCAGGTCATGACAGAAAGTATAAATATAGGAAGTATAGTACAGAATAGGTTAGATCCAGACTTGGATTTAACAAAGTTTGTCTGGTAGCAATTTTTTTATGATCCCCTTCCCTGCAGTCTATTTACCTTAGGATATTGTATGCCATAGTTTTTTTCTCTGACTTTTGTATTTTGCCAATGGCAGAACTGGAAATATTTAAATATTGATGCTTTCAGTTATTAATACATGTTGTCTTTTGCTGATGATGTAGAATTTTATATGGTTTAAACAAATTGGTACCTACAGTTGCTAAGAGTTACAAATGTTCAGAAAGAGAAATGTCTAAAACGATACATCTACAATATTTATATCTAAAACTGACAGTTGAAACTGACATTAGACTCTCTCAGGACAGACAAAGCTTAGTACTGTATCACCAAAAAGCACACATACAGCTACCAAATTTTTTATTTCATGGACCTTCTTTATGGGCCAGTCTAGTAGCAGATACTTACTATCAGCTGTTCCATGTATGATTAACACATTTTCTTCCTTAAACCCATGGATATTGTGTAACACGCTGGAGGCCTTTAGGGAAGAAATACACATGTTTGTTGAGTGGTTTACATTTCAGATGATAATGGGACCCTACCCATAGGATATCTTACTCACCTGATAAGCATGTTCTTCCTTTGATGGAAGGCCTAGGTATCTTTCAGAAAAAGCTGATGCTGTATATGGTAAACAGGAAAACTTCATTTCACTTAAGTTGCTTTTGGATGGGATGTGTTAACCTGTCTAAGTACGAGAAGAGTAGAAGACTACAAAATGCACCAGGCCTTCCCCAATATTCACTACAGTAATACCTTGGATAACATTTGGATCAGATAACACTAAAACCGCATAACATTAAGCAATCTAGAGAAAAAATTTGCATCGAATAATGTTAAGTTCCTATGGGGTGCATCGGATAACATTAGCTAAAGCCTCTGCCCGTTACAATGTATCTCTAGGGAGTTTTAATGTTATCCGATGCATCCCATAGGATTTTAGTATGCATTGGATAACATTAAAAATTGGATAACACTAAGACTTGTGGAACCAAGTTTTAGCATTATCCGAGGTTTTACTGTATTTGCCACATATATCTTCATATTACTGTAATGTCTTATCTCTTCCAGAGAGAACAAATGAACCAATTTTATAATTCATGGACTGAATACTGAAAACTATTACTCACCATACAATCGCATGTCTGTAATTGGTGCAATCACAGCTCCACACTTGAAAAGCCTTTCATTGGACTTCAGAATCATTGATGCAATGTATCCTCCGTAGCCCTACAAAACAACCTAATGTGAGTTAAAATGTGCCCATTATTACCTTAATGAAACTATCTTTTGTTACACAATTCCACAGCATTTACATTCATTTATATGGCTCTTTCATTTAATCTATTTCTATGGCTCCCCTTCACATTATGTGAATCACAAAGCAACAATTAAGAAACAATCATGGATGTTTAGGACAATTTTTGCTTTAAAAAACATGTTTAAACTGATGTACAGTGCAATAATGTTGAGCATATACATCTTATTTGACATCTGGCACTAAACATTTTTTGTTTTGCTTTTGTAAGCATCCTAAATTCACAGTTTAAGTCAGTCATTTTATGCAGTTTCCATTTTTATTTATAGTTTAAATGATTTTACTATTTGTTTCATATAAATTGGACAATTTATGTCTCTCCAGCTATCTGTAGCATTCAACCCAGTATTTCCCAACCTTTAATTTTTTTACTTCAGTTCCCAGAAGCATAAATCAATTCCCCAAAGCACTGATCAGCCAAACAACTGACTTAGGCTTCTGGGAATTAAAGTTCCCCTGTGGGTGTGGTCCCCATGTTGGGAATTTCTGCTTTCATCCTAATCTCAAAAGCCATTTGAAAGTGTTCACTACAGATGTCTGACAACATTTATCCTTGGAATCACTAGGCTGACCTAGATGGGGAACAAGAAAATAATTACTATTGACCACAGTATCTTGCTGGGGTGATTGTCAGAATTGGGGATCTGAGGCCCTGTTTTACAGTGGTTTTGTTCCTTCCTTGAGGATCATCCCCAGAGAGGGGATCATCCTGAGATTCGGAATACGCTGTCACCAATATCTGGATGACATGCAACTCTAACTCTCCTTTACATCATCTGCAGTGGATGTGGTCCAGTGCCTGGATGACTGCCTGGCCGCGGTGCTGGAATGGACCAAAGCTAACAAGCCGAGACTGAACCCGGGTAAGATAGAGGTGCTGGTGTTGAGGGTCTGTCTGTCCAACTAGGAGCCCTGACCTCAATGCTAGATGGGATGGTCTTGTCCCCTAAGGACCAAGTACACAACTTAGGGCTCATATTAGATTGCCGTCTGACCCTGGAAGCACAAATTGCAACAGTGTGTAAATCTGTTGTTCCCCCATCTATACCAAATAGCTCAGTTGAGTCTCTACTTGGAAAGGCGGTCCCTCATAACACTACTTATCTTGCTGGTAATCTCTCATATCAATTACTGTAATGCTCTCTACGTGGGGCTCCCCATGTTCCTGATACAGAAACTTCAAAGGGTACAGAATATGGCTGCCAGGCTGGTTACTGGGGCGAGAAAATGCATACATGTATCCCCAATCCTGATAGAATTGCATTGGCTTCCCGTTGCATTCCATGTATTGTATTATTGTATATTGGATAGTTACCATGTGAGCCGCCCTGAGTCAGGTTTCTGATTGGGTGGGATATAAGTATGAAATTAAATTAAATTAAAATTAAATGTCAGGTTCAAGGTGACTGTGCTAACCTTGGTGACCATTCGGAGGCTTCAGCTGGTCCAGAATGCGGCGGCTCGGGTGGTGATGGGGTGCGGGCGCTATGCTCGGGCCTCACCACTGCTCCGGGAGCTGCACTGGCTGCCAGTATGCCTCCGGGTGCAATTCAAGGTGCTGGTTATTACCTTTAAAGCCCTTTATGGTAGTGGGCCAGGATACCTAAGAGACCGCGTCACCCTAAGAACGTCTGCCCGTCCCACCAGGGCGGATCGGAGGGGCTCTCTTGTTACTCCATCAGCTAGGGATGCTCGCCTCACGAGCACTAGGAAGAGAGCCTTCTCTGTGTTCGCCCCGGCCCTTTGGAACCTCCTTCCAACAGAGCTGCGCCTGCAGACGGAGATCCTGCCCTTCCGAAAGGGCGTAAAGACCTGGCTGGCGGGTCAAGTGTGGGGACACAGTAATGCAGGTTCTCACCTAGGATGGCTGATTTAAGGGCAGCCATCCTTCCCCCCACTTGGCATCTGTATCTGTATTTGCATCGGTTTTTAGCTGTTTTATCTGTTTTAGTGTTTTAAATTTTTATGAATTATTATGAACTTTTAAGGTTTTTATATATTGTTATGACCATTACCTATGACGGTAATGTATGTTGTAAGCCGCCCAGAGTCGGGTCTTCCCGATTGGGGCGGGATATTAAATGCGAATAATAAATAAATAAATAAATAAATAAATAAATAAAATAAAATAAAATAAACAGTTTGGGACCTTCCTACTTGGTAGAGCATCTACCCCTCAGAAATCAGGCCTGCTTCACCCACTGTTCTCTGACAACTCAACTCTAAGTACCAACTACCAAGTTGGCTAGAAAGTCTGTTGGAGGGCTTTCTTGGTGGCAGCTCCGGCAAACAGGAATGCTCTACCTGGGGAGCTGCATTTGATTGACTCTTAGTGACCTTTAAGAAGCAACAGAAAATCTTTCTTTTCAAGGAGGCCTTTGGCAGTTGTTGAAGACCAAATAGGAGACCCTCTTATCGTTTTTTGCCACTTGGGCTAGTGGTCCTCAGTTCTGATTTGTTCTATGGTTTTTATGGTGCCTGTTTTGCTCTTTTTAACATTGTGAGCTGCCCAAAATGGGAGTGTATTCCAGATGGGTGGAGTATAAGTCTAATAAAAAAGAAAAGAAAAAGATACCCAGACACACAACAGCTCTGGCTTCAGCAGCTATCCTATATGGTCACTGACAGATTATCCATTAAGGACATTGGTCCTCGACAGAGGTTTCTCACTTTTGAGATCGTAATTAGATGATAAAGGAAATTTCCCATCCCATTCATTTTGCTTTGTTTTCTGCAAATATCATTTGAACTTAATTGAAATTGTTGTGATCTAGTTCCATGCTTTCTTATGACAAATGAAATTTTCATACATGTGTGATTCAGTGGAGGAGGTGCATAAACACTAAGGATGTGGCATTTATTTGTCTGTTTATTTAATTATTTTGGACTTCATTCTGAGAATGTTGCCTTCTTCAGCCACACCTAAATTGTGTTCTCCTGGAGAACGGCCAGGCTAGATGTCCCTGGCCTAGGTGCAAAACAGAAAAGGAAGCTGCCCTGCTGCTTGCTGGTCTTGTTATCATGCACAGAACAAGGGACGACAGGTTCCAATCCTACTCTAGCTTTGATAAAAACAGATATTTTTTGTTAGCCTCAGTATTCATTTTAGCATTTGCATGTTTTTGTACACGTTTCATTTAATTGCATCAGCTGTGTGCTTTGCCATCTCCTATGTGCATCCTGCTATATATTGCCTCTTTAACAGAGTATATAATTAGGCCTATCTTAAGTTGCTTCTTCAATAAACACTGATACTTATCAATCTATAAAATATCTATATATATTTTTTAAAAAAGAAAATCCCTTTGCATAAAAATAAACACATTTACAAAAAAAGAAGGAAAGACTGGAGTACCCTACTCTTCTACATGTATTTGGAAGCAAACTAGGTGGTCTCAGATTTGCTGTAACAAAATATTTTTAACACATAGAGGCAGTAATCATTAGGTAAAGATCATTAGCATATGTCTACCAACAAAAATGGGACTGCAGTGGGTCAAGTGACTAAGACGCTAACTGGGAAGCAGAAGGTCAGCAGTTCGATTCCCGAGCACTGCAGGATGGAATGAGCTCCCGTCTTTGTCCCAGCTCCTGGCAACCTTGCAGTTAGAAAGCAAGAAATTGCAAGTAGATAAATAGGGACCACTTTGATGGAAAGGTAACAGAGTTATGTGCGCTCCGGTGTCTAGTCATGACCATGGAAACGTCTGCAGAAGCAGAAAGTGCTGGCTCTTTGGCTTTGAAACAGAGATGAACACTGACCCCTAGAGTCGGATATGACTGGCTTTCGAGCAAGGGAAACCTTTACCTTACCAACAAAAATATTTCACCCACTAAAAAGTACTCAGTGATCATAATTCAACACCTGTCTCAAAATACAGAGTGTATTCTACTTTTCATGAAGATGACAAATCCAGCTTTTCATTTTATTTTTCTTCATCTGAATACACCCATCCATATAAAATAAGTGTTGATCTATTCTAAACTTTTAAGAGAGGAAATCCAAGATATAGCACTCTTACTTTAAAATTTATATGACCAACAGTAAGGTCCTCTGAAGAAGGCTGTTATATTTTTCTACCCTTCTGCCACTCCTTTGAAAGTGGATAATATTTCTCCTTCAGTGATAACTCTATGCAAAGTAAAAGCTGAAATTTTCCAAAGGATGCAAGCACCTATGCATACAAATTAAAAGTGTTTAGTTCTATGTAATGTGAATTTTAGAGAATCTTTTTAAATCAGTGATAAGCAATTTATATATAAATGAGACAGTTAACTACTATCCATTTTGTAGTGTTTCCACATGAGTACCTTTAATCTTTTTTATATCAAAGAGAAAGAAAAGCAGATCAAACAATAATTCACATTTCGCATAATTCTCATTTAAAAAAATAATTTCTACCACTGAAGCCAATGTACAGACTGAAATGCATACTTCACATTTCATACTTCTTCATGTGCTATAATGCAATGCTTGGCTTGTTGTTATATTGTGTCAACTCATCTCTGACCCACAGCGACTTATGAATGAGAGATTTTCAAAATGTCCTGTTTTCTATAGACCTGCTCAGCTCTTGCCAGCTGAAGCCTGTGGTCTCCTTTAGACAATCTACTTGTCTCAAATTTGGTCATGGACTGTGGTGGCTTAGTGGTTAAGATGCTGAACTTGATGACTGGAAGATCAGCAGGTCAGCAGTTGGAAACTCAAGTGCTGCATGACAGAGGGAACTTCTGTCTCTGTCCCAGCTCCTGTCAATCTATCAGTTCAAAAGCAAGAAATTGCAAGTAGATAAATAGGGACCACTTTGGTGGGAAGGTAAGCAGTGTTCCGTGCACTCAGGTGTCTAGTCATGTCTTTCACATGTCATTTGGAAACGTCTGGAGACGCAGACAGCACTGGCTCTTTGATTATAAACAGAGAAATACACTGAACCCAAGAGTCTGATACGACTGGCTTTCAAGCAAGGACAACCTTTACCTTTTTGCTGCCTTTGGCCTGTCCCTTTATTATTGTCCTTTCCTGAAAGTCTTGCCTTCTCTTTATGTTTCCAAAGGGGGAGAGCCTCCCTTTCATCATTTTTGCCTCCAGAGATTGTCCAGGCTTGATTTGCTTCAGGACCTACTTGTTCGTCTTTCTGGCAGAAAAAGTTCTTTTCTAGCATTGTATTTCAGATGAGTTAACTTTCTCCCAGTCAGGGGACTTTACTGTCCAGCTTTAACACCCATACATGCTGATCAGCAAAACCAGAATGTTGGTTATCTTGGTCTTGGTCTTCAGTGATTTCCTTACATTTGATGACTTTTTCTAATTCTTTCACTGGTGCCTTTCCAAGTCTCAGATTTCTTTCCTGATGTTTTGGGTGCAATCTCCAGCAGGAGTTACTATTAAACCAAGGCAAACCATTTTTCAACCATTTTAATTTCCTTATTGTCAATGTTAAAATTATGTCTGGCCAGGTTTTCCTGTTATGGTAATAGAGTAGACCATACTGATAGTGATTCAGTTTTGATTGTCAGGCAGTGGTTAACTAACCTGACAACCATATAGACTAACAGCCTTGGGTGGCTAAATCCCACTTGAATCCATCTTGATGGAGAGCAGCAGCTTCATCAATACTGGCCTGGGGCTGATGAAGACTTTGTGTGCCAAAAGAGCTCAGGACTTGTGGAACTGACTCATGGAATTGGATCAGTGGTATAGGTGTCACGCTGTGATGCAGAGGGCAGATGGAAGGCCACTGCATTATATTGTTCCCAGGACAATCTTCATGGTTGATCACCACACTTTTTCTTTAATTTTGACTTAAAGTCATTTCAAGTCATTGCTGAATTCTGCCTGTTAGATTATGTCATCTGTATATCTTAAACTATTGTTAATTTTTCCACAATTTTTCAATCCTCCTTCATTTGAATATAGTCATGCTTTCCATATGATATATTCTGCATAGAGATTGAACAGATAAGATTAAGATGCACCCTTGTCTGACACCTTTGCCTATATGAAATCATTCTGTATCTCCATATTCTGTGATTACAGTAGTTTGTTGTCCACAATAGTGGTAATGACTAAGGATAATCACCCATTTATTTCAGAACAACCTATAATTTCTCATGATCCATACAGTCAAAGACTTTTTCTGAAATTCTTTGTTGTGCTTAAGTATCAAGTGGAAATATACAATATGATCTTGAGTGCCTCTTCCTTTTCAGAATCCCACATAGGCATTTATCACTCCATATAAGCTAAAAGCCTTTGTTGCAACACTTTTAGCATATTTTTGCTTGCATGGGAAATTAACTTTGTTCCTACACTACTTGGCATCTTCTTTCTTTTGGATGGGATGTATATTGAACATTTCTAGTCTGTGGGCCATTGTTTTCTTTTCTGCATTTGTTGGCATATTCTTGGCAGGGTTCTGATTAGCTTGAAATAGTTCTATCAGTATGCTATCTATCCCTGGTGATTTATTTCTTCCCAGTGCTTTCACAGCAACTTACACTTCAATTTCTAGAACTGCAGATTTCTTATCATAGGATTCTTCTGTCATCTTTTTATCTATTCTGTACAGATTTTACATTTACTATTTCCATCTTCTTTTAATTTTCATCTAGTTGGATAGTGTGCTTCCCTGTAGTTCATTCAGCATTCCTAATATAGGCTTGAATTTCCCTTATATTTCTTGGATATCCTGGAAAAGATCTCTTGTTTTTCTTCATTTTTTGTTCTCCTCTGTTTCTATGTATTTTTGCTCCTCACTTGTCCTTTACAATTTTAAGTGTTTCCTCCATTATCCATCTGGTTTTATTTTTAATTACAGGATTTTTTGCATCTTCTCTAATAATACCCCTGGTTTCAATCCTGGTTCCTGGTCAATTGAGTTTTATAATGCAGATCTATTCCCTATGTGGACTTTAAGATCATTTAAATTATATTTTGGCATGACAATTATTTTAGTTTTCTTTTTCAGATTTATTCTAATCAGTAGATACAATATAAAAGCATGTCTCTAAGCAAAATAATACATATTGAAATGTGAAAAAGTTGCTTTTGTATTACAATTCCCAAAAGCCCCGATCAGCAAACCATTCAAAAACTCATATTATTTGTAATTCCTAATGCATATATTTTTACAATTATTAATGGCAAGGTTCAAAAATAACAGCCAAATGAAGAGGATGCTTCTCAAACCATCTAAGACTAGAGAACATGATTTAGAAAATCAGGATACAAACTATTCCATATGCCAAGTATGACCTTATTGTATTACCTTATCTTTGAAAATGAAGAAATTAGTAGTGTCTTTTAAATATGATTCAATGGCCAAACACCTGTTGCTTAGTGTAGTTAATTGCACTAGAATAGTCCCATTAAATAAATGGGAATTTGGTAAGTAAAGTCCTCCATTAATTCCATTGATTCAAATGGGTGTTTACTAACTGTGACCTACTTTAGCATAGCAAGATTACAGGGTTCCATCTAGAAATTACAGAAGGCTTGACTCACAAAATCCCCACTGATTCAATGGGCCTGCTCTATTCTATTTTGATAGCTCAGGGGTGGGGAACCTTTTCCTGTTGGAAGGCTGCATTAGATTAATTGTAATCAAATAAAGCTGCATTCAAGAACTTTAATTAGATATACTAAAAATATGCTTAATTTTGTAAAAATATAACTACTGTGTACTTAATAATTTTTTTAAAAAAGCACAACTACAGCCACACTTAAGGACCTAGAAGGCTGCATGTGGCCTTAAGGCTTCAGGTTCCCCACCCCTGTGATAACATATCTGGCCAATCTGGAATTTAAAGAAGAGATGAATATATGGAATCTCTATTTATTCAAGGGGCCTATGGAGTATGAGCTGCTTCACTCAGCAATAGGATTTTGACCACTGTCAATAGTATGTATTGCCAGAGGTTCAAAAATGGACTCCTGGAGTGGCAATAAGTATTTAAAGATCTTCCCATAGGAATTATAGTCCTTGCATATACTAACCTCACAAGTTAGGACTGTGTATTATCATATTCTTCTCCTAACAGGTTAAGATAGCAATATGTTTTCAACCACTATCAGTGCTGTTCTCTCTTAATAATGATAACAAAGTATTGTACAAAATTATTGTCTTGGGCTTGTGTGTATGCACAATATAATGCAGTTTGTATAAAATCACATAAATTATATATATGGTGAGCGAGCACAGATGCTAAAAATAAAGGGAAAACAGATAGTTTCCTGGAATAGAGTAGTAAAATGGATGAATACTCCAGTTAAGGTATATTATCTAATACTGAATGCATGACAGTTTTCTCCTGTTGTATAAACATATAAATTGCTATATCATTCACTGTGAGATTTACCACTGGTGTACATGTTTCAAAAGAGTTAGTTTTCTTTCTCATTCAATGAAAGAAGCAGTCTTAAACATCTGAAAACTACAACAGTTTTTAAAACTCATTGAGTCCTGAAAGATATTGACACAGAAAGAGAGAGAAAGAGAATGAGATGGCTGTAAGACTCTATTTAACTTCTAGCTGAATGTGAAACCATTTGTCTGGCTCCTCAATTTAATGCCAGTCAACAACTGACAAACAAAAAAAGTATATCTTAAACAAATAGCAAAAAGAGGGTGTCCAACAAGCTGAAATTTCATTTGCAAGTAAATATATATTAAATGTGATAATATGAAATCAATAGTAAACCACTTCATATTTTTGAAAGGTTTTGGTGGAGATGGAAATACAAGAAGTTCAGAATAAATGTATTAATGTGGAACTTGAGATGAAGTAAGTTATCCCTCCCTGATCCTTTAAAATGTCCCATTTTAGTGGGTTGTTTATAACCTAATGTAACCAAATACATTTTGGTATCACTGACGTCAATAGGTCGATTCTTTAGGTATTTATTTATTTATTTATTTTCTAATTTATATTGCCGCCCAACTCTGAAGACTCTGGGCAGCTCACAAAAAATAAAACCAATCGCAGTTTAAAAGCAATATTAAAAATACCCTTAAAAACTGACAAAAAATTATAACATTAAAAGATTAAAGGAGAGAGAGAGAGAGTGTGTGTGTGTTCTACTAAATTAGCCAGCAGGCTGGGGTTACCACATTACTGCTGCCCCACACCTGCCCTGCCAGCCATGTATTTAACCCTTTCATGAAGGGTAGCAACTCTGTCTGGAGATACAGCTCAATTGGCAGGAAGTTCCATAGGGCTGGAGCTGAGACTGAGAAGGCCCTCTTTCTGGTGCTAGAGAGACTTACCTCTCTAGCGGAACAATTAGAGAGCCTCTCTGGTCTGCTCTGGTGGGATGGACTGATGTTCTTGGGGTGATGCAGTCTCTTAAGTATCCTGGCCCACTACCATGTAGGACTTTAAAGCACCTTGAATTGCACCCAGAGATACACTGGCAACCAGTGCAGCTCCCGAAGAAGTGGCGAGGCATGGGCATAACGTCTGCACCCCAACACCACAAGTATCTAAAGCTGTTTCTTTTGCTCCTCTTCTAGCTAGAGATCTACAAATGTGCCACATTAAGTTTTCTTATATTCATGTTTTTCAACAAACAAACACACAGATTGTTCTTGCTGAGCCTATGAAGATATTTTCTAATAAAACCCTGTAGCCATCTGTGCTAGCCAGATCCAAGTAGTACAAGTTGTCTCCATTATAGAAAAGAGTTTGTTGGACTGCTGATCATGCAAAAGTTAGAAACCCAATTTGGCATGGAATCAAATCCACATATTTAAGAGATAATAAAGTAAAACTAAATCACTAAGTGCTCAATGTCTGCCCAAGCTGTTGGGTGAATCTTTCAGTTTTCCTTGTACAGTCATATTTTTTTTTAAAAATTCAAATGTATGCAGAAATGTGTAAGCTTTAGAAAAATCTAATCATAAAATTAATCAGACTGAATCTCACGATTCCCTCCTGACATGCTCCCTGCTCTGTTGGTGTGAAATTCACCTTATGAGTGGTCAAGTGAATTACTTTCTTAACAGTATTTTGCAGAAACTTTCACACCAAGTCCACTACTTATTGAAAGCATCAGTTCAGGACTTTGGGTGCTTAACCTGATATGGAAGAAAATAGAAACAAAGCCAGTTGCAATTGGTGGCACATCCTTCTAAGTTCTTCTTACATGATTTTTATGCAATTGCAAGAAAGGAAATGGAAGTAGAAAATTGGAACATGTAGGACTTGTAATAGCAAGTTCATGGTGCCAAAGAAAAGCTTCCCAACATCTCTGAGAATAGCTCTCCATAATGAAACTCTTGAAACACTATGATGGTACATTTACAATTCTTGAAAATCTATCCAGAAAAATACTGGGCAATGGAAGCATTCAAGCACTTCTGCTAGTTTCTATCCCCAACTCCAGTCCAGAAATGAATTTAGATCACCAGTGCCTGAAGTTTCATGGCCATTAATTGCTTAAATACCTTTCTGAGGAGTTGGATATTAAGAACCACAGACAAACACACAACATGCTATTTCCAGGAGTATGTTACAACATCTAACTCATTCCAGAATGTTACCTTTCCAAATATGCTCAGCCTGTTAGAGTCAATGAATGGTTGTTTCAGCAAGTATCTGTAATGAGGAAGGTAAGTTATTATCAGAAGTCATCTTTCAGCAATCTTATCTCTTCTATTAAAATCCACATTTATGAATACCATAGCAGCAAGAGTTAAAAGATGGAATATAAAGTAAATGTTGTATACTTCGATTTAAGTTTGCAAATGCTTTCTTGGTCTCATTAATAATATAAAAAGGAGGCTGCTGGGATTTATTGTGAAAGTATCAAAATTATGAATTTTCTTATACAGAAAATTCAGCAGCAAATCCTCCATAGCAATCCTCTATGGGAGAATTAAGAAATTAAGATAAAAATATTAAAGAGTTGTTGAGATACTATTAACTTAGAGAACAATTGCCATTGACACAGCTAGGAAGGAATAAATGATGTTGGAACACAGCCTTAGAACTGTAAAGTTTTTTGATCACTTTGGTCATTTTAAACATTCCTTAAATTATGTGTTTAATTTTCATTGGTGCACAGATCTCCTTCTTTTACACAGTGCAAGCTCATTTTCTAGTTATAATTTACTGTATGACAATCACCTAATCAGACCTTCTGTCCTCTTCCCTCTTATTTGAAGAGTCCTCTTTTAAATGTAATGAGAAAAGAGGAATCACACAATGTTATAGCTTTGCTCTACAGAGCACCCAATAAAGCAGGCACCAGACGAAGACTGTTTCAATTAGCTATTTATGTGGCAAGTATGGATCCACTTATTAGTGCAGTGGTAAATCTGGAAGTGCAAGTGCTCAAAACAGCCCCCATAGTTAGGTCTCCAACTTAAAAGGGCCAGCAGTTCGTTGATCCTTAATAACAGGACAAGTTCTAGCAATTTTTGCATCAACCAAGAGTATTTTCTCAAACTAATTGTTTGTAGTTGCTCATATCAAGCCTAATCATCTTCTTATTTTGAATTACAAGTAAGTAGCTTCCAAAATTTTATTTTATTGTCTCCCTTCAGTTACTGTGTGAAACTGAATTTGAGCTCAGGGAAACAGGAAAACCTAAAGGAGGAGGCAGTTGATCTCATACTACTTTCTAATTAGAAAGTCATTGAGATCTGACCCTGTGAGTTCTGGCTCCACAAAATCACTGGACCTTTGCTGATAGAAAAATGCTAGGTCTTTTTAAAAAATCACTTTTGTTAAACCACATAATGTGTTTTATTCCAACATTTGTACAGTGGCTCAAGTGGCTAAGATGCTGACTAGAAGGCGGGAGGTCAGCAGTTTGATTCCTGAGTACTGCAGGATGAAATGAGCTCCCGTCTTTGTCCCAGTTCCTGCCTACCTAGCAGTTCAAAAGCAAGAAATTGCAAGTAGATAAATAGGGACCACTTTGGTGGGAAGGTAAACAGTGTTCAGTGCACTCTGGGGTCTAGTCATGCCTGCCATATGACCATGGAAATGTCTGCAGAAGCAGATAGTGCTGGCTCTTTGTCTTTGAAAAAGTGATGAGCACTGAACCCTAGAGTTGGATACGACTGGCTTTCAGCAAGGGAAACCTTTACCTTTACATAAAATTTGTCATTGCTTGCACATAGAGACCTTTGAATTTTTTAAAAGAATACTTATATATATATTAAAGAATATAGATAGATACACACACACACACCTTGCTTTAGAAGTATAAGTGAACTGCAGCAAAAACAGATTTACAAGTTCTGAATGCCTGAAAATTGTTTGTCATTGCGAGAATTCTGTTACTCTAGAGTTATTATTATTATTTATTTATTTATTATTTATTATTTTGTCAAATTTACAGGATGTTAAATAAGCCAGCGGGGGTGTCAATAAACCCTCATTACCCCATACCATTCCTGCCAGCCAGGTTTTCAGGACCTTTCTAAAAGCCAATAACCCGGTCTGAAGTCGCAGCTCCAGAGGCAGGTGGTTCCATAGAATCGGAGCAAACAGTTACGCATTTGCCAACAGGTGAGTTGGAATTTACCTGGAATGAGGCTCTCAAGCTAAGCATTCCAGGATTTTTAACTAGCCCTCTCACAGATCAAGGCCTAAACCTGGCCTGTTAGGAAGGTAGAAGAAAGAAAAAGACGACCACCCCCGGTCATTTTCATGGTTTTACTTGCAGTTTGTCAAAGCAGCTACATTAATCAGGAGCAGCAAAACTAGACAGTTACAAAGGCAAGTTAGAACAGCTTCAGTCAGAGCACATGAAAATAAGAAAGCCTGTCTAACTTGGAAACCAAGAAGGGCTTTTTCTCTCACTCAGGGACCCATCAGGCTGTATCAGGCTGTCACTCATGTGATGAAAACAAATCAGGGTTTCCACATGGAAATAAATGGATGTTCCTCTTTGATGTGACTTCCCTCCCATTTTTCTCAAGCTCCTTCTTTTCCCCCATTTCTTAGGATTACAGTGGGAGTACAGAGGCCACCTGAATTTATAACAGTTTGAGGTCCATTCACCAGGGAAACCATGTTTTGTCCCTTGCAAGGACCCAGTGCAAACTTATAGCCATTGATTGATTTTAGAGAATTGAAATTTATCATCATCATCACCACCAATCTAACATTGAATTCGTTATGCTGACCCAGTATGGCAAAGATATAAATCTCAGTAATTGTCCATTAAACTAAGATGCATTTTTAAAAAATAGAAGACATGTTTGCACATACGTACTCTACCGCTGATATCTGGTCCTTCACTTCCACTGATCCTAAGGAACGATGGACTTCTTGCAGAATCTTTAGACCTTGAAATCCACTCCCTCTTCCATCAAACTGAGCTACGATGACATTATCAGAGTTGACAAGCACAGAATCCCAGTCAATGTGAAATTTATCGGTAACCAATTGGCTTCCTGGAGCTTCATCACTGTAAATACCAACATACCAGACACAAATGAAGGCTATTGACAGTGTGATACACTTTTAAGTTCTTCAGTATTTTATTTAACCTGGATGACAGATTTCACTAGAAGTTATGCAATCCATCTGAATTATTGACAGTTTAATCTATAATATGACATTAACTACTGCTGTTATCTCTTATTGGGGAGCAAGAAAAAAATAACTTCTTTAACTATACAAAAATAAACTGACAAGATTAACATGCTGTCTTCCAGTCTCATACCCAGGGAATTATAAACATAGGAAAGCTCTTTTGTAAAAGGTGATTTTGTTGTTCTGCACAGTGTCTGGCAATAGTATTTCATACTACGTGAACCTGATTCCTTTTACTGACAATAGCAGGAATTCAACTTGGCACATTCCACATGAAATCATGGGTTGTACCTGAGATAGGGAGGAATCCATTTGGCAGAAGATTGGACAAAAAATTACAGTACATAACTTTCTCTTTCTGATGGTGTTCTGAGACAACCTAAAGGCACACTGCAATCTACATTCTTTTTGGAAGGTGTCATATTCCATTCCCCCTACTCAGCATCATGATGCAAAGAAAGAAGTAAATTAGGTAATTTTCAAACCATTTATGTTCAATCATCTATTAATCAATTTTGTGTCTTCGTTGATCCTTTTCCTAGTCAATCTAATAGCTTTTTCAAAATGTATTGATTTTGATGGCATTCGGGGGAGCAGGTTTATATTAAATTATTATGGTTTGAGCTAAATGTTGGCTTTATCTGTTTCTAATCCTTTTAAAAACTTTATAAGCTGCTTTGAATCCTGTCTTTCAGTGGAAAGGCAGGGTATAAATGTAATAAATAAATAAATAAATAAATGGGCAGCACATTTGACATATCAGAGGAATCTGAATGATTCATATTTTTTTATGTGTGGAAAAAAGAGAGAGCGGTGAAAATACAGTATCAGTTTCTCCACTGCCTAGACTCATAGTATTTCCCAAACTATGTTCTGCAGAACACTGGTGGACTTCAATTCCCATAAGCCTCAGTATATTGGTTGATCAGTGATTTGGGGAATTGACTTAGGCTTCTGGAAATTGAAATCCAAAAATTAAAGTTTGTGAAACACTGGCCTAATGTATGTGCTCGCAATTTCTATATTCTTTCTTAATATAGATTCTGTATGTGCAAAGAAAAGAATTACAGGAGTCCATTACAATAAGGTTGTGGAGCAGGGATAGTCAACATGTTGTTTATCAGCTCCTTGTGGAGATCCCCTTCTTGGTCACCAAACTGTTGTGCTATGCAGTAGGCAAAGTGTACTTGTAGGGGATATGTTCCAAGATATTGTGCAGATGCCAAAAAACACAGAAAGCAGATTACATATACAAGAGACATATACATGGGGAAATAGAGTGGCAAATGCCTCTGTGCATTTGATTTAAGTCAGAAGCTGGAGTGAACAGCTTCCTGCCATGAAATGGCTCCTTTGAAAAAACCATTCATCAGAACACTGTTCCTTCTCATCAGGTATGCTCTATACATTACATTGCAGATACTGGCCTCTAGTGGCCATCTCTGGTAATGCATTTTGGAAATGTGTTCTGTATAACATATTTCTGAGATTTTTCACTGAACATTTTCAAGCCTGTGAACAAGTGAAACCATGGTTACTAAACCTGCCGATATGGGGGTCTGGTTGGCTATCGTGCTACTGCCAATGGAAGCACAACACTTAAATTCAGTCCCAAACAACATTTCTATTCTTCTCTTCCTTGCTAAATAAGAATAGAGACTCTTAGGTAGCCTTCCACAAGATTCCATACTGCAGAAGGCACACTCTGGCACCAAGTCGAATAGCAAAATGTTACAACAGTTGCAAGTGAATTTTGGTGGCAGTGGCATCAGGAGCAGTAGCTGACAGCTTTATGGGACATCAGTGGATTAAGGGAAGTTCCAAAATTACCCCACCAGGGCATTGTCTATCCTGGCATAGAGGATTTCAGAACTCCAGCAAAGCTTAACTATGTAACCCTTTTCAGTATGATGCAGCATTCTTTAAGCAGCACAAAATTTAACATGTGGCGAAGCAAGCACAATTTAAATATTCACAATACACAGAAATAATGGTTATGAGGTTTTTGTTTTGGTTATGAAACTAATTTATTCCATAACCAAAGCTGAAATATTCTAGGCTAAGCATAACTGCTTCATTAATACCTTCTTTCAACATTTATTTATTTTATTAAATGACAATGAAATGTCAGTTGGGAAGATTTTTTTTAAAATTTCCCATCAACCATGCATATTTAAAACCTGAGGAACCTAGCAAGAGGCAGTATAATATATTTGACAATATGTATATGGTGGTAGAAAGAAAACAAAAAATGATTGCCTATGGAAAGGACAGGTTTCACTTACCAGTAACTGTCGTTCTCCGAGTATGTTGTTTGGGGATTCACACTGATGGGTTCTGCGCCTGCGCTGAATCCTGAGCGGAGCTGGAAAGCTGATTGGATAAAGAGTTTTGAATGTGGGACCGCCCACCATGCCCAACCCCTTTAGGCGCCATTTCGCTCTCTCCCCTCAGTTTGATATTAAAGCTGCCCGCTAAGCATAAGACCATCTCAGGCTGGCAGCCCTGAGGGGAGGCAGGGTTGGGTTGTGTGAATCCCCAAACAACATACTCGGAGAACGACAGTTACTGGTAAGTGAAACCTGTCCTTCTCCTTCGTGTTGTTTGGGGATGCACACTGATGGGTGACTAGCAAGCTCACTTACTTGGATGGTGGGCAGCCGGCGTCCTGAGATGTAGGAGAGCGCGATGGCATCATGGATGGGCGGTCATCAGCGAAGAGGATCGGAGACCAGCCGTCAGGATGGACCTGCCCCGTCTGACATCGGGAGCAGACCTTGTGTCAACCCGGTAGTGGGTGATGAAGGTGGAGGACCTGGACCAGGTAGCGGCCTTGCAGATGTCCTCCATCGGGATGCCTTCGAGGAACGCAGTGGAGGAAGCCAATGTCCTGGTGGAGTGAGCCCGGACATGAGGCGGGGGTGGCAGAGATGACATCTCATAGGCCAAGTAGATGGTGCTTGAGATCCATTTGGAAAGTCTCTGGGCAGACAGAGAGTGTCCCTTGGACCTGCCACCATAGGCCACAAACAGTTGTTTGGCTCTCCTGAAGGACGCAGTCCTTTGTGTGTAGAACAGCAAGGCCCTCCTGACATCCAGCGAATGCCACACTCTCTCTTGTGCAGACGAGGGATTCAGGAAGAATGCTGGAAGTGTGATGGACTGGGCCAGGTGGAATTCAGTCAGGACTTTGGGCAGAAAGGCCAGGTCCGGGTGCAATACTACCCTATCGGGGTAGAACTTGAGAAAAGGAGGGTCAGACCGCAGGGCTGCCAGTTCTCCTGCCCTCCGGGCAGAGGTGATGGCTACGAGAAAGGCAGTTTTGTAAGAAACAAACTTAATGTCCACTGTAGCCATGGGCTCAAAGGGCGCCTTCGTGAGCGCGGTGAGCACAGCAGTGAGGGACCACTGAGGAGGTGGTATCTTCACTGGAGGGTAGGCATTACGCAGTCCCTGGAGGAATCTTTTAACAGTCTTGTCTCTGAAAGCGGAGGACAATACTGATGAAGGTGGGGCCTTAGCTACCACCGCAGCCAAGTGGACCTTTAGGGATGAGTGTGCAGATCCTGACTCAGCCAGGTGCAGGAGGTAGGACATGACGTCCTGCAGGGATGCCGAGTCCACGGTGTGGTCACTGGATGCTAGAAAGTCTATGAAGCGACGGTACTTGGCATCATAGGACTTTCGCGTGGAAGGTTTCCTTGAAAGTTCAAGGATCCGTGTTATGTCGGGCGGATAAGCCAGGCCATCAGGTGTAGGCTCGGTAGATCCGAGTGGAGGATCCGACCGTCCTCCATGCGGAGGAGGTTCGGATCGGTGGGTAGGCGGAAGCGGTCGCAAGCCAGGGTTTGGAGTAGCGGGAACCACGGCTGGCGCGGCCAGGACGGGGCAATCAGGATCGCCCAGGCGTTCTCCGCACGGATCCGTACCAGGACCCGTTGGATGAGAGGGATCGGAGGAAACATGTACAGCAGTTCCTGGTGCCACGGCACCATGAAGGCATCGCCCTCCGATCCGTGGCCGATCCCGGCCCGGGAGCAGTAACGGCGGCACTTGGTGTTGATCTGTGACGCGAACACATCTAGGCTTGGTGTGCCCCACCGTCGGCACAGGCGGTCGAACACCGATCCGTCCAGTTCCCATTCGTGCATCGCTGTCCCTTTGCGGCTCAGGGAGTCCGCCTCTAAGTTCAGCGTGCCCTGGATGTGGACACCGATGGGGAACACATGTACCTTCAGGCACCACTCCCAGATCTGGACCGTCAGGTGAAGGAGGGAGAGGGACTTGGTCCCTCCTTGCCGGTTGAGGTAGGCTAGGGTCGTGGTGTTGTCCGAAGCGATCTGCACCACGCGGCCTGCTAGGGACAGTCTGAAGGACCTCATCGCCTTCCATACCGCTAACAGCTCGAGGAAGTTGATGTGGCGGTTGGCTTCCGCAGGCGTCCAGATGCCGTGGACCCGTAACCCGAGGCAGCACGCACCCCATCCGTGCGTGCTCACGTCGGTGGTGACCTGGACAGATGGCGCGGGGAGGGTGAAGAGCTTCCCGGCGGTCACATTGCGGTCCGTTGTCCACCAGTTCAGCTGGTCCCGCAGCTCGGGGGTCGGTGTGAGCCACTTCCCAAGGTTGTCGCGGGTGCTGTTGAAGGAGGCTAGGAGCCACGACTGGAGTGACCGCATTTTGAGCTTGGCGTGCGAGACCACTGCTGTGGTTGACGCCATGAGTCCTAGTAAGCGGAGGGCGTCCCTGGCACGGATGCGACGACTGCCCTGGATCCAAGCCACTACCGTGCGGATGTCGAGCAGACGTTTGGGGGGAGCGTAGGCTCTCAGAGCCAGAGAGTCCAATACGGCTCCGATGTAGTCTATTCGTTGAGTGGGGGTCAACTGAGACTTCTTGTAGTTGACCCGTAGACCGAGACTCTGCATAAGGGCCAGGCAATGGGCAACATCGTCCTTGGCTTTCTGTTGGGTTGGGGAGCAGACCAACCAGTCGTCTATGTACGGGAACACTTGGACGCCTTGCAGCCGAAGATGAGCAGCCACCGGCGCCATGCATTTCGTGAATACCCTCGGAGCGGTGGAGAGGCCGAAGGGTAGGCAGGTGTACTGGTAGACGTCGCCGCCGATCTGGAAGCGTAGGAATCGGCGGTGTTCCCTTCTGATGGATACGTGGAAGTAGGCATCCTTCAGGTCGATGACGGTGAACCAGTCCCCGTGGTTGATCAGTGGGAGGATGGAATGAAGAGTCACCATCCGGAACTTCCTCGCGTCGATGTGCTTGTTGAGGAGACGGAGGTCCAGGATTGGACGTGTCCCCCCGTCTTTTTTGTCCACGAGGAAGTAGCGGGAGAAGAACCCTTCGTGAGACTCCGACGCTGCAACCGGTTCTATGGCGCCCTTCTCTAGGAGAGCTGATAGTTCTTCCTGGAGCGGTGGGGACGGATCGGTGACGCGGACCCGTCCGACAGTAGGGCATTTCCTGAACTCGATCGCGTAGCCAGAGTCTAAGATGGTTAAAACCCATCGGTCTGTGGTGATGGCAGACCAGGCCGATAGGTAGTTGGCGAGGGGGCGGTAGGGTAGAGTCTCGGTCACGGAAGAGTCAAACACGTTGTTTGCCCTTCCGTTCCGTGCGTTTACCAGTCTGGGGACGCTGCTGGTAGCGTGGGCGGCTGGGTTGTGGTCGTGGCCGGTAGGGCTGGTACCGGGAGTAGTCGCCTTGCCTCTGCGGTGGGCGAGGTTGGTAGGAAGGACCCGCCTGGGACGTCAACGGTTGGTCCTGCTGGTAACGGTGGGACCCACGGCGTGGAGGGCGGAGCTGTTTGATGGTGGCGTAGTCCCCCTTCAGCTCTCCCAAGGAGGTGTCGGTCTCCTTGGCGAAGAGGCCCTCACCGTCGAAGGGGAGCTCTTCCACCAGCCGCTTCACGTCGTCTTGCAAGTCAGCGGAGCGGAGCCAGGCGTGGCGACGAAGCTGGATTGCAGAGGCCAGATTCTTCGCTTCTGACTCCGTGACGTGGCGGCCCTTACGGATCTGCTGGAGAGCGAGTTGGTTTCCTTCCATGCAGACCAGCTCGAAGTCCGCTCGCTTGTCCGGCGGTAGCAGTGACTTGAAGGACTCCGCTTGTTCCCACAGTCGGCACTGGTAGCCCCCCATGGCCGTCGCGTAGTTGGACGCACGGAAGGACAGGGAGGCATTGGCGTAGACCTTCCTGCCCAGTGCGTCCAGTTTCTTCCCTTCTTGGGTCGACGGAACGGGGGTGCTACTAATCGGTGTCCGGTGTTGGGAGCCTTTCACCACTCGGGAGTTCGGCGCCGGGTGGACGTGTAGGAAGTCGGAGTCTTCCAGCAGTCTGTACATGGAGTCCACCCTGTTGGACACCGAATGGGAAGAGACGGGTCTCTTCCAGATCTCCTTGGCCGCCTTGGCGATCTTCGGGAGTAGTCCCAGACGGACGGGGACTAGCTCCTTCCGGTCGGCCAGGCCGCAGACGACATCTTCGCATTCGTCCAGGGGAGCCTCCGCCCGGATCCCCAGCGTGGATCCAAGGCGGGTGATGAGGGCCGTGTATGTTTTCTGGTCCTCCGGTTGGGAGCCATGGACGGAGCCGATGTTATCGTCCGGGGATTTGTCTACCGCAACCGGTGGTGGCCAATCCTCCTCCTCCTGGTCCGACGAGTCGTCGGAGCCTCCTGACCGCACCGAGACGCTGGGCGGTGGCAGGTAGGCCTCGGGGTCCGAGTCCGACCAGTACGGCCTGGCGTATCTCGGATCGCTCCCCGGCAGAGGCAGCTGGTACGGAGGGAGAGAGGCCTCCGACCGCGCCTGTTCCACTCGTTGCCGCTTCGGTGCCGGACCCTCGTCACGGCGCGGTGGTGCCTCCGTGGCTGGTTTGGGAGGCAGAGGGTGCTCCACGAACTCGGATGGTGCCGGTCGAGGGTCTTGGAGCTCGGCATGCAGCTTCCGCACCATCGCCTCGATAAATGGGGCGATGAGGTTCAACTGGGGTGGCGCTTCGGAAGCCAGACCAGGAGCCACGGAATGGTCGCGAAGAGAGGTAGATCGTCGCGGCGGTGGAGGTGGAAGGGCCTCTGGCGACGGCGGAGGGCTGGGGGCCCTCTCCGGCGTAGTTTCCCGGACATCGACCGGCATCCTGCCCGGCGTAGGTGGGGCTGCAACCGGGGCGGATGCTAGGGAGCGTGGCGGCGAGGGGTGAGCCGGTCCCGGGGTCGGCGGGAGAGAAGAGGTAGAGCTGCGGCGCTTCTTCTTCTCTTTTTTATCTTTTTTCTTCTTCTCCTGCTCCTTCTTCCGTCTAAACAGTTCGGAGGCCGACGGCCGTGAAGAAGGAGCAGAGGTCGAAGGAGCAGACGTTGAGGCAGCGGCCTGCTCTGGAGCTGGGGGAGGCGGTGGTGCGAGGGCGGCCTCCATGAGGTAGGCTTGGAGGCGGTATTGGCGGTTCTTGATGGCGGCCTTCGAGAAGCCTCTACACACCTCGCAGGTCTGGACCTGGTGGCTCTCCCCGAGGCAGCGGAGGCAGCGCACGTGCCCGTCCGAACTAGGGAACTTTCTCTTGCAGGACGGACACTGCTTGAACGCTGCTGCTGAGGCCATCCACCGAGGTAGATGGCCGAAGAGAAAAAATTATCCCGGCCGGGAGGCCCCGGCACGAGATTACAGGAAGGAACGGTTTCCTTCTTGGTTTTTTTTTTTTTTTTTTTTTACCGGCGGCTGAGGGCGAGCCCCAGCCACACGAGGACCAAGGGAACAATTCCCCTAGTCCAAGAAAAAATTGTAAGGTAGAAAAAATTGGAAGATTCTGAGACAATCTCAGTAAAGTACTCACAGCTTTTTTTCCAGGCTCCTGCTTGCGCAGCGGAAAAAAGCAAACTGAGGGGAGAGCGCGAAATGGCGCCTAAAGGGGTTGGGCATGGTGGGCGGTCCCACATTCAAAACTCTTTATCCAATCAGCTTTCCAGCTCCGCTCAGGATTCAGCGCAGGCGCAGAACCCATCAGTGTGCATCCCCAAACAACACGAAGGAGAATGAGAGATTAAACTAATAATATGAAATTTGAATTAGATTGCAATGTATGAAAACATGTCCAAGATTCCTAGACAAACAGAGAAGAATTAAGTGAATCTACTTTTAAGAGACCGGGGGGGGGGGGAGATGAAAAACTGTACTGTGTTTTATCATTGTTTCTGAAATGCTTTCCCTCTGCTGGAGTTGGATATCTGCCATTGTTAGTTTAGCAATTTATTAGAAGATGAGCATATGTTTAAAATATTGTAATCTAGGAGGATGGCTGTCATCTACTAAAATATCATGGGAAGCAAATGGAAAAAATAGAAATCAATAAATCAAAGTGTTACATTTAAACTACAGATTCAAATTGGTAACTTCTCCTTTTTTAAGAAATTGTTCCTATTCATATATAATACCACCATTTATTAATATTGTATCATTCTGCAGTGGGTAACTAATAGAAAGGTCAATTTCGTGTATAAAACATGTTAGCCAATGGTTGAAATTGTGCCACACACACGATACAATTACCTGTATAAAGGGGGGAAATGGCTCTATTGTTACAAAGAAGAACAGTTAATCTGAATGATTCTATATGCATAATCAGAATAGACCTGTACTGATTCAATGTCACTACATCCATCAACACTGTATATATTTTCAAATAATATTAAATAACGAATGGTGGCATGTAAGATGTATTATCTACACATATCAAAGGAAAGAGGTTAATTGTATTGGAGAGGAGAAAAATAAAGAATGATGATCACCTCTCACATTTATAACACAGATTAACTGCTGAAGTCTTCACTCTACTTAATCATTTCCTATATGCTACCAGAGACAATATCTTCCAACTCTAAAAATGAAAAAGGTGAACATTAATGAGGAAAATCAAAGATCTGAAAGTTGAACTTGGATCCTAATTATATAGAAAAGAGATAATAATCACTCTTTCAAGCAATTATGGTACATCTCTCTACTCTATAGACTTCAGAGTATGTAATGTAGTTAAAAGAAGTTGAGCATGAAGGATATTAATATGGGAGGAACAAACGGAAGAATTAGAAATTTTACAAGCGGCTTAGAATGCTTATGCATGCATCAAAACTCAAGAGACAAACAATTATAGATAACAAAAGTTTAACTTAGACGGACTTTGCAATATGCAAAGCTCTATATGCTTCAAAGAAATCATGTAGGTCAGCTACAGAGAAAGGCAGAGTGATACTTGAGCAATGACTTGAAGCTAATAATAATAATAATAATAATAATAATAATAATAATAATAATAATAATAATAATAATAATAATAATAATAATAATAATAATAATAATAATAATAATAATAATAATAATTCCATATCTAGGCCAGATGTGAGCCTGCCAAAATGAAGGCACCTCTGGGTGAGTTAATTCTGCAGTTCCTTTCACCTGACCCAGTGTGAGAAAGATTAGCCAGCCACACAAGGTTGATGTTATAGGGGCACACCTGATTGTGGTTCGAAAATACTACAATCTTTGAGGTGGCTCTTTCTGTGTAACCCGAAACAATTACTGATAAAGCTTTTTTAAAAGGAAGTATACAAGCACAATTACAGCTGAGACTTTAGAAATAAAAGTAATGATTACAGAAGTTTAATGTGGACTATGAAGAAATTAAAATTGTAAAAGTTCCTTAATTTAGCAAACAATCCAAACTGAGAAAACAGCCAAAAAATAAAATAAAATCAGAAGACCTTTTTTGGCTATGCCCCACATAAACATCTCTAAAATCCTGAGAAGCCCCCCCCCCCTTTATATATAATTCTTATTATTCGAACAGTAAACTCCTATTGTATAAATACATAAATAATATTCCAGTATTCTTTAAAAAGAGCATTTTTCTGTCTTACCTCCAGGTACGGTATATGACACAATGTTGTTGTTTTTTTGTTTACCCTTTGATATGCTTGAAACAAATGGCTACTTTTCCAATAAATTCTTTATTCTAGACATGAACAGGGGATGCCTATCCCCATGTTCCTCCTTGCTATCTTCAGCAAATGTATAGTACCATATCTGGAGAGACCAGATACTGTGCATGTGTAAGTTCTCCTCATGAACAATAGCTCTCATGTCCCAAGACTCTATTTCGTGAACCTGTCCTCAAATAGGAACTTTTATTTGTAGATGTGTTCCTTTTCATGTGGAAAAAGTTACATGGGAAAAGAGCAAGTTTAGGCTATCACCCACATACATGATAGATAAAGCAGAGAGAATAAATTCCTGAGTAGGGTTTCCATTGGTCATGAAACTATCACACACAGTCTTAAGACATCCTACAACACCACTACTGAATCAGCATGATGATATTCCTGAAAATACCTTACTGCTTTTTTGAAGAAGTATTTCTAGCACTGAAATGAATGGAAACATGACTGCGTATACAACAATAAGACTGTTCTGTGTAATCCTCCCAGTACAGATTTCTATTCCTCTCTGTCCCCTAAGAAACAGAGTTCTGAACCTAGTTCAGTGGATTTAACACCGTATTCATTCTGGATACAAAAAGTATGTTGTGCTCAGAAGCAGTTCTGTATTCTCATGTTCCATTCTGGCTTATCTTTAATTATAAGAAAAGACTAATTTGGCAGTTTCAGGGTACAGCTCCTAGTAAATTGGATTGAGGATTACCACCTCTTGCCCTCTTGAAAGATCCGAGACAAATTAAACTAGTCCCAGAAGATATGTCTTGGTAGATTCTCAATATTGACTTTTCATTATACTGTGAAGAGATTTCTAAAAATAACTTTTGTTAACTCCTTTGGTGAAAATACATCACCAAAAAGGTAATGGGTTCAGCAGAGAGAGAGAAAGGTTCACTGCTAGATAAATACAGAAATACGAATATATTCCTTTTACCTTAGCTGTACAATTGGCAGTTAAGCACAAAGTAATTATCTTAGAATTACATATTTTTGCCTTTGTTAAAATTGTGGCTAAGTCCAATTGATAGTTGAAATTAAAGTGGCTCCACTAAATCATGGGACTTGCATAAATAGTGACTTAAGTCCACATCATTTATTGATCAAGTCATAGCTGACTTACAATGACACTCTGAATGAGTGACCTCCAACTCTGTGATGAGGATCAACTCTATCTGCGACAATTAATAGAATTTAGGTTCATGTTATATCTGTAAATTCTGAGTCATTGACAATCTGGTTATTCCTTGCATATGGTCTGATGTTTTAAAGGTTCCTATAATGTTTTATATTTTTTATCAACTAACTCTTCAGATTGAAGAAATTCTAAACTGGAACCCTTTAGCAGTGTTTCCCCCTTTTTAATACTAACATGTAGAGAAAGTCTATATGAAAGAAGGAAAGAAAAAGATAGCTTGTTTCAAAAGTAGGGTGTTCACCTTTCATTAGCTTAATTTTTAAACATATACTAGCTAGCCCAAGGGCTTCAAACCTTTATGACAGCATGCCCAATTTGGCATTCATCTTCCTTTAAAAAAACCCACCTCTGACATGCCCATGGTTCTCCCCCTTTTTAGCCCAGTTAATAAACACACTTTAATCAGATGCTTCAGGAAAATAAAAATAGCATTTACTCACAAAATGAAGTCAGAAGATGCATGTGGTCAAAGGTCTTGGTAAGGTGACATTACGTCAATAATGAAGGCTCAAAATTCTATTTTGGTTGTTTAAAAAGAAGGTAAACTCACTAAATAGAATTTCCTGCTTTCATCATTGACCTAAAGCCACCTTACCTAGACTTTTGACCACATGCATCTTCTGACATCATTTTGTGAGTAAAGAAGGTGGACTGCAGTGGCTAAGTGGTTGAGATGTTGAGCTTGACAACCAGCAGTTTGGCAGTTCAACAGTTCAAGACCAGAGTGTTGTGTGATAGAGTGAGCTCCCATCTCTGTTCCAGCTCCTGCCAACCTAGCAGTTCAAAGCAAGAAATTGCAAGTAGATCAATAGGTAACATTTCATCTGGAAAGGTAACAGTGTATGTGCTCTTCGCTATCTAGTCATGCCTGACAAATGACCACAAAAATTGTGAAAGAGCAAGGCATTAAAGTGTACAATAATTGAGATTCAGTGGTACCTCGCTTAAAGAGCATAATGTGTTCCATGGGATTGCTCTTTAAGTAAGTTTGCTCTTTAAGAGAAACACCATTGTAAGTGACCAATTGTAACTTCTCGTCGGGGGGATTGCGAATCCCGATTTAGTTGTTAAATGAGGTTTTGGTTGGTTTTAGCTATTTGGTTAGTTTTAGCGAGGTGCTCTTTATGTGAGGTTTTACTGTATATACTTTTTCTTGAAGCAAAACTTTAAAGGTAATCAGTTTTTAAACTGAAGGTTAGAATTATATTAGATTTAAGTATTGGGTTTTCTTTAAAAATCATTAATAAGTCTATATTAAATCAATTTCCTTCAGTTGTACTCTGTATTTTTAACAGAATGTCAATAGCTATTAAGAGAAGTTTACTACATCATTATTTAAGTGATGCTCAAATTACAGTGTTAATATAGTTCAATTATTACATTTGTGATTTCATGAAGATAGTCCAATCCTTAGTTTTTTCCAGAGAGGTGTAGATAAGAATTTTGCCTATTGAAATTGTAAAGAGCCATCATTCAGCACAGACAGTACTAAGTCAGATGGATACATACTCTTCTTTTGCTACCTATGATCATCAAGACAGAGAAAAGATGACTGTATAATTATCCTATCCATTTGCATTTCTTGCAAAAAAAAAAAAACCTGCCCAAGGTACTGATATTCAAGCAGACTAACAAACCCTCTGACAATCTCAGTGAAATCCATTAATCTTCAAGAGACATAATTCCCAGGAACAATTACAAAACACTGCTCCTATAGAAGATAAAGCTTGGAGAATATCAAGTAGAAACAAATACACAAAATTATAGGATTTTTTTTGAATGTTTGTGCACTGTCTTGGGTCCCTATTGGCAGAGTCAGTCAGGATTAAAATAAATTCATTGGTAAAGCTGTGTATCAAAAATAAAATATCTTAGAGAAACTGTAGATTTTATAAGTTTTCTTGCAATATGACAACTGGAGAAAATCTGCCTTTCCTATATGTGGTGAAAAAATAAATGAATGTGGTGAATAAACTGCTGTTATATATGTGTCACAGATCCTGATCTTATCACAAGAGGGTTACTCAATCACATAATATCAGTACCTTGGACAGGTATGCCCATGCCTCTCCACTGTTTTGGGAGTTGCATTGGCTGCCAGTGTGCCTCTGGGTGCAATTCAAGGTGCTGGTGATTACCTTTAAAGCCCTACATGGTACTGGACCAGGAAACTTAAGAGACCGTGTCATGCCAAGGACATCTGCCCATCCTACTAGAGCAGACCGGAGGGGCTCGCTGATAGTTCCATCTCCTAAGGAGGCTTGCCTCTCTAGCATGAGAAGGACGGCCTTCTCTGTGTCTTTTCCAGCCCTGTGGAACCTCCTGCAAACCGAACTTTGCCTCCAGGCATAGCTTTTATCCTTTCACAAGAATCTTAAGACCTGGCAGCAGGTGTGTGGGGTGACTGGGGAAATAGCCACCCTGGGATGGCTTGTTTAACTATTGCGTGGGCTGTCAGTTTTAGTATGCAGTACTGGAAGGGCATTTTTTTTTAAAAAAAATTAAATTTCTTAATTTAAAATGATTCAATTTTAATGCTATTTTTATTTTTTGTAAGTATTTATTTGTTTTAAGCTGCCCGGAGTCACCTCGGCGAGAGGACAGCAGTAGAAATGCAAGTAATAAATAAATAAATAAATAAATAAATAAATAAATAAACTAAAAGTATTTTTTATAATAACAAGTCAGGTGTTGGGATCTATTCTCTCTATTGTCTGGTGGACAAATTGGGGATTTAGACCACTGAGGCAAATAAACTGCATATTTGCAACACAAACAAACAAATTCACAATTCAAATTTAGTAATTTCAATAATGCTTCTATATACTTACACTATCAACAAGAGGGGATATGCATTCCGGTCTGTGAATTCTTTTGGAAATGATAACTGCAAAGGAAGTTCTGTTAAGAAAAGAGTAAAACATTAAAGGGTGGTAGTTTCAAAGATGAAAACATATATTATGTGATAAAAAATGTTTTGTTTCAATAACTTCAAATACATTTACCATAGTCATCTACATGAAGCATTCTGGTTTCTGTCTGAAATTTCATTTTCTTTAAAATAACTTCTTTTAACACAGAGTTGTCTTCCAATATATAAAATCCTGAAAAACAAACAAACACACAAACAAGATCTGAAGATGTATGGAAAATAGTGCATACCTTTAAAAATATGAAGATCAGTGATTTATGTATGTTTATTTTCTGCCTACCCTGCACAAATTTAGTAGAGGAATACTGTATGTGACAATCAGAATGGCCTTTAATTAGGTGGCCAGAAGAGTGGGACTCTACAGAAAAGAGATAGCTAAAGCCATGGTTGGTAAGCATTCTCATTTGGCCCTTACATTATTGTGACATGCTGCCCACCTCTAATTTCAGCCAAATATTTAGAGGTAGGCACCTATTTCTGCAGAGTCTCTCATTCCCTCTTCCCCCTTTTTAATGTTTAGCTTTATGCATGGATATCATACTGATTCTATCAGGCCACATGATCCCATTCTGCACTCCTCAGAATACAGTGAGAATGAGGTCCTAATTTCACAAACCACTTAAGTTTTGCTTCACATGTGATTTGCCTCCTAAATAAAGGGAATGGGTTTAAGGAAATGCGATTCATCAATTAACAACTTGCTCATTGTGTCAGAATGAAAGGAGAATTTAAGAATGTTTTATCTGGAAAGCATTTTAGGAGATGGTTGGTGATATATATCAACAAAAGGGATACTTAATGGTTGTAGTGATAAATCCCAGAATGGTAAATTCTAGAGTTTGAGTCCAAAATGTTTTTTCTGAGCTGTTACGCAGGACCTTTAGAATTTCCTGGAAACATTCACTCTTCACAACTATTTTTTATTATGAGAGAAGGTACTTTCCAACACAAAACAGTAGTTCACTGGACAAAGTTCCACTGTTTACACATGTACTCTGTGCTAAAAGATTATGTTTCATTATGAAAGCTGTAAAACCTAAAAAATAACAAGCATGTTTCTAGTATTCTTATTGTCGCTATTGTTCCTCATGGTATTCCAGCTGTAGCAACGTAAATATTTGATTCATTTTCTTTCCACTTCCAATCTTCATTCATTAATATAGATTAAAAACAAACACAGAAACAGAAAAAAACCTAAAGTCTCATTTTGGGCAACAGGGGATAATCTCACTGGGATGTAATTTCTGGGCAATCAACCAAAATGCTGTAATAATAGTTTCAGATACAGTAATTGAAGTAAACTTCAGTCATGTGCTTTTTTTTTTTTTTTTGCTTTATTAATAGAAGAGATTACCTGGTTTGCATTTAGACATTAGATACATCACTGATTTTATCATGAACAATGAATGCTAATCTCTAGACTAGACAGTAGCTACTTTTCTTTCTAAAATATTTCCTATAATTATTTTCTGTGTATTGTTTTTGATGAGAATTTTAAAAGGCATCAAAGTATATGACTTTTTTCTACATATAACAAGCTACTGGGCTGATTGTTGACTTTTCTAATTACTGTGAGCAATAGTATAATACTTTAAAGGGATTGTTTTAATCTCAGTATTTCTTCATTTAAGGTACATACCAGTAGTTAAATTACCTAAATTATGTTAGACATGCACTGAATGGATTGAAATTTTACCTTTAAGATAATACATTTTGGAATTAAAGTATATTTTTCAGTTGCAATCCTACAGACACTCTCCTAAGAGTTCTCCCCATTGACCTCAATAGGCAATAGGTAAATATAGGATTGTGCTGCTAATACTAATAATGTTCTAACTGAAAACAAACAGTACAGATACTGTTGAAATAAATAATGCACCAGCATCTAGTTTTGAAATTTGAATGAGATTGTTATGCCATCAATGGTGATTAATTGTCTGAATGCAAAGCACAGAGGAGGCTTGGAATTGTTGAGGGTGTGTGTGTGTGTGTGTGTGTGTGTGTGTGTGTGTGTGTGTGTGTGTGTGTGTGTGTGTGTGTGTGTGTGTGTGTGTGTGTGTGTGTGTGTGTGTGTGTGTGTGTTTTAAGGGCAGGTGGAAATCTTCAAAAGACACTGTGAGCCCTTGCTCTGGCTTCACAGTGTGTGGGATTTTTACCCACTAAAACCACCTCCCATTACGCCCTGCCACCCCACGGGACCGCCGTCAGGCATTACTTCATGGGGGGCAAAATGGCTATTTAAAAAACCCTCCTCCAATTTGGCTCCTAGCCCTCCTTCTCCTCTATGTCTCTGGCTGCCCTCTTCGCAGTCTCTCCACACGTCTAAGTTCCAAGATGACCCCGGCTGCATAATCGGACACCGCGACCCAGGTACTCTCCCTACTCAACATCTCACTGATGATATCTTCTGGAGACAGCTGTTGTCGAAAATGCCTCTGTAGAATTTCCCGTTCTGGATCAAAGCGTGGACAAGTGTGTGTGTGTGTGTGTGTGTGTGTGTGTGTGTGTGTGTGTGTGTGTGTGTGTGTGTGTGTGTGTGTGTGTGTGTGTGTGTGTGTGTGTGTGTGTGTGTGTGTGTGTGTGTGTGTGTGTGTGTGTGTGTGTGTGTGTGTGTGTGAGAGAGAGAGAGAGAGAGAGAGAGAGAGAGAGACAGAGACAGAGACAGAGACAGAGACTTTGTACCAGACTTCAGAAGCTTAAAATCAGACTTTGGTTTGTTAAATTTAGGTTGACCTAGTCAAGTAGCACGTGGAAGCTAGCGCCTTAATCCAAACTAATTGGATTATACTTTAAAAGTTTTTAAAGCACACCATTAGAGGTGGTTTTAACAGGCATTCAATTTGCATAGTTAAAGAGGTTATGCTACTAGGCTACCTAATTAATGTAAGTATTAGCAGGAGATAAAAGATATATATTTCTTATAACATCAACCTGAAAAATCCTTGGTATGTTATAGTCACTTAATTTCTCTCTATTGTTATCATTTACAGGCATGTTTATTACTCATCTGTAATTAAGATGAGCTTTCAGAAATTAATTCCCTAGAAGAAAAAGAAAGGGAAAATAATGATGAGAAATGAACTACTGAACACTCACTTTCAGGATTAGCTGCACTATGCACACTGAAAACTGGAACACCAGGTCCTAAAATACCAACAAAAACAAAATGATTACTAAAGGCATTTTGTTTTAATAGAGACTTATTTAATACCTCAGTAGAAAGCAATCATCTATTGATATTCTCTTTGTTCAATTCTCAAAACAAATAACACATGAACTTTAAGATTAAGTCCAGGAGCTACTATCAAATAATTATGAAAATAAAAAAGAACATTGAATATTTAAAAGTGTTTCAGAGGCCAACAGAGAACTGAGAGAAAATATTCTCAAGAGAGAAGGCTGAAGGATAAGATGGCAGCATCACAGTAAACAACTCCTTGTTTCCAATTACTATTCATTCATTCATTCATTCAGGCAGGCAGAAATGGTACTGCAAGTTTGATTGCTTAACAAATGAATTTTATTGCCTTTTAAGAAAATACTAGCTTGCAAGTATGACCTTCTAAGACAGATGATCTGTAAACAAAGCTCCCTCTTTAGGCATATGTGTTCTCATCACCATAGTCCCCCCCTTTTTTTTTTACTTCTAACAATGAACACCGTTTCAGTCCAGACATTAATTGTATTTTCATCAGATCTCTTCAGATCAAAGGGGACTTGTGTTGGCAATTCAGTGGATATCTCTGGCTGTGTTTCTTTGAGATAATGGCTAACAATACTCAATTAGTGATTTCACAGTCTTAGTAGAGTACAGGTAATTTTGAGTCCCCATATTTATTCATGTCTAAAAATAGAATCTAATATGAGATTAAGAACTTTGAAAACTACGATGCTATCAAAACCAGATATGGCTTCGAGGAATCATGGCATGGGTTTTGGTATTGTATATATTGCTGCCCTTTTCCAGATTTTTACACGAACCAAAAGGAGTTTCTCTACCACCGTTTTGTACAGTTTTGTTTTTCTTCATGCATACTATGCATATTTCTTAATTACTGTCAAGGCATACCATTTTATTTTAAAAAGTTACAGATTTCAGCTACTATTATAACAGTGTGATGTCAGAAATAGTTAAATATACAGATCAGAATAAAATAAAACTCCCATAATTAACATATTTAAAGCTTACGAAGCTTTTTACCATCACTAGTACTCTAATTATATCATGTCAAACTTTCAGGCTACAGATCATGCTATCTCAGATTTGTAGTATGCAGCTGTGCATTGTTTTCTCTTACTTCCAAATATGTACAGTCAAGCCTCGCATAAAGAGCATCTCACATAAAGAGTAACTCGCTTAAAGAGCAAAATTTTCTCTGAATGTTTGCTTCGCTTAACAAATAAAACCAACCAAAAACTCGTTTAACAAATAAACCGGGTTCACAATCCCCCCCCCCCACCGGAAGTCACAATTGGTCACTTACAATGGTGTTTCACATAAAGAGCAAACTCACTTAAAGAACAATCCTGTGGAACACATTATGCTCTTTAAGCGAGGTACAACTGTACATGGGAATGTGCTGTAGGCAAGGATTGCTGCATTTGTGAAGAGATTAAAACCAGCTGACTCTGTCATTTCTTCTTTAAAGTCTCCCCCCACCCCTGCATGTGGGACCAAATGAACACTACCATTGTTTTCCTTCTTTTTCTTTTCCCTCCAACAGGTTGGCTTACCTTTACATTGCAGAATGAAATACTTGATCATTGGGCTGAACTTTGCATTGAAATATGTGCATTGATCCCTCATGAAACTGCATGAAAGGCACTGGCGATTCAGTAACTCAACTGTTGACGCACTGAGATGGCAAAAAAAAAATCAATCTCATGTAAACATTTAGCAAATACATATCAAAAATACATGCTTTATATGTTTCCAATGCTGTCCACCCCAACCATGGAATGGATTTTTTCCTTGCTGAAAACCTCCTGGAGGCATGTGAGTATCGCTCTGACAGGAGATCTCTCTTGAAACAATTAGGAAAAATTAACAACAACGCTCAGTATTAAGTCAGTTATGTGAGCCATTGATTCTATTCTAAAATTAACAGTAGGACAATAACAGAAGGATCTATCAATCAGAAAATGCAATGTTGTTCATGTACTTACCTGTGCAACTGTCTTCCTCTAGGTGAATTCTCAGTACTCAAAAAATAGCTGGTAAAAGAAAACAAAACAAAACATACTTACTCTGGTTAATAGTCAATTTGGTTTCTGTATAAACATAAATAAGGATCATAATTAAGATTTTCAATTAGAAAAAACCAATAACATTAAGTCTTTTGAATTGACATCATTTTCCCCTTTTGTCAGCCTGCATCGTACCCCATCTTTTCTGCTAGGAACTAAAGAAGGCCAACAGTGGGGAAATGATTCTTTTGAAGTATGGTGCTGGAGGAGAACATTTCAGCTATCCTAGCTTGCTGGAAAGAAAAAGTGGATCTTAGACCAAATGAAGTCTGAACTAGCTCTGGAGGAAAAATAAAATAAAATAAGGTAAGGATGAGAAAGGAATATTCTCTGGAAATGACAATACTGCTGAGAAAGGTTGAGTGCAGTAGGAAAAGTGGACTAAATATGAGATGGATTGACACCCTAAAGTAAGCCACAAGCTTGAGTTGCAAGATCTGAGCAGGGCTGTTGAGGACAGAACAATTTGGCAATCACTCATTCATAGAGTTGCAATAAGTTTATGGCAACTTGGTGGCATGTAAAACAAATTTTCTATGTGGGAGATGCTCCATTTTCCCATGGGCAAAGAGATTTCATGTTATCAGACCCCACTTATTAGGTAGCAAATACCAAGAAATGGTTATTGTTTGTATAACATCGGCCCCATGTTCTCGCCTGTAAGCATTTTCCCCTCATCATTCTTTCTTCTCTCCTTCAAGACTTCAGAAGCCACACCAACTTTTAAATCATATTACAGTAAAACCTCATATAACACTAAAACCTGGTTCCACAAGTCTTGGTGTTATATGATTTTTAGTGTTATCTGATCCTCTATGGGATCCATAGAGATACATTGTAACCACACAGGCTTTAGCGGTTGTTATCTGAAGCATCCCATAGGATCTTAATGTTATCCGATGCAATTCTTCCCCCCAGATTCCTTAATGTTATGCGATTTTCGTGTTATTCGATACTAATGTTATATGAAGTATTACTGTATGTACTATTTTCTATCTACCTTCAGTTGCCTTTGGATCTACTATCAGGGAAGGGCTTGATAGAGATATTTTAAAAAATAAATAACAAAAAAGATCTCATGTATAACAAATTCATTGATTATCTGATTACCGTATTTGCCGGCGTATAAGATGACTGGGCGTATAAGACGACCCCCAACATTTTCACTCAAAATATAGTTTTTGTTATATACTCGCTGTATAAGACGACCCCCTTTTCCGCACACCTTCCACACACCAAATAAAACGTAAAAGAACATCAGATTTGATTTCAACATGTTAATTTATATTCAAATGCTTATGACATGCATCTTCGATTGGTGGAACCTTTACAATGTGTCGATGGGGAGGGAGGTAGAATGGGCTTCTTAGACTGTGCTCCCCCTCCTTCTCCTCCTCATGCTCCCCGCAGTCTGTACTCTGCACATGCCTAGGAGCCAGGTTGGAACTCTGCACATGTTCTTAGCCACCCACCAAGTAGCAGAGGCTTTGGGCAGCAAAGGGACCCAGTGGAGGTTTTCTTTGCAAATATGGAGGTGGGGTGGTGTTTTATATCCAGTATTTCTGCACATGCCTAGGAGCCAGGTTGGAGCTCTGCACATGTTCTTAGCCACCCACCAAGTAGCAGAGGCTTTGGGCAGCAAAGGAACCCAGTGGAGGTTTTCTTTGCAAATATGGAGGTGGGGTGGTGTTTTATATCCAGTATTTCTGCACATGCCTAGGAGCCAGGAAAGGAAGTAAGGAAAGATGACAGAAATCAAAGCCCCCCCCCCCCAATTGTGACCAAAAAGGACTGGTGGTTTAGCAGTTAAGATACTGAACTTGATAACTGGAAGGTCAGCAGTTCAAGACCTGAATACTGATGGAGTGAGCTCCTGGCATATCTCCAAGCTCCTAGCAGTTCAAAAGAAAGAAATTTGCAAGTAGATCAATAGGTATCCCTTTGGTGGTAAAGGTAAACAGCGTTCTGTACACTCTAGTGTCTAGTCGTGCCTGCCACAGAAACATTTGCAGACACAGACAGTGCTGGCTCTTTGGATGTAAACAGATATGAGCACCAAACCCTAGAGACAGATATGACAGGCTTTTGAGCAAGGGTGACCTTTACCTTTACTTTCCACTGTCTAGTTGTGCCTGCCACATGACCACGGAAACATATATAGACAGTGCTGGTTCTTTGGCTATAAACAGAGATGAGTACCAAACCCTAAAGTCAGATACGACTGGCTTTTGAACAAGGGCAACTTTTACCTTTACTTTATGGCATCTAGTCATGCCTGCCACATGACCATGGAAACATATGCAGACAGTGCTGGCTCTTTGGCTGTAAGCAGAGATGAGCACTAAAACCTACAGTCAGATACAACTGGCAAAGCAGACATCTTGACTGACCCTCCCTCAGCGACTCTCTTCTTGGCTCTGGCTCAGTCCCAGCCTCAGGGCTTTCTAAATTACACTGGCCACCCATCTCACACCCTGCCTCTTTCTCTCACCCGCGCCTCCCCCCTCCCCCAGTTTATGGCTTCAGCTGTTAATAGCCAGGATCAAACTAAAGAGCGAGAGGAGGAATATGAGGCAGCCATTAATTGCAAACCCACACACCCCAACCTGGGATAGGAAGGGGGGGAGTGGCCTTAAGATATACCGGTAATTAGCTGTTTATTGAGAGTTTGGTTGGAGAGGCTAATGGGGGGGGAGAGAAAATAGGAGTTGTAGGTAGATGGATGGAGAGGGAAATCAGTAACGTTTTCTTTTTGCAAAACTTACTCTGCCTTGAGGACAGTTCAGGGAGAATCTTGGTAATAGCAAGAGACGATCTGAACAGCCAGGCCGGGGGGGGGGGGAGAGGAATCCCTTGGTTTCATCTCCCTCTGCAGAAATTTCCCTTTCGCCTCTTGGAGGAAGGAACCACCAGCAGCACAGCCCCTCCCATTCCTCCTCCTTCTCTGCTGCCGAGGGGAGGGGAGGGGAGGGGGAGGAAGAGATCGCCCTTGTTCAAAGGGAATCACAAAAGGCTGTACTCACGCCTCTCTCTCTCATACACACACACGCACGCGTGCACGACTGTAGCTCAGCCACGCCGGCAACGCCCCCTCCTCACAGCCGTGCGAGCTCTGCCTCTCTTCCCCCCCCTTCGCTCCTCCATGCCGGAGGAATGGAAGGCTGCCGACAGCATTTGATTCTCCCGCCCAGGAGCAGCGAGCGATTCGCTGCTCCTGGGTGGGAGAATCGAATGCTGTCGGCAGCCTTCCATTCCCCCGGCATGGAGGAGCGAAGGGGGAGGGAAGAGAGGCAGAGCCCGGGCCGGAGCTGCTGCCGACAGCCTTCAATTCCCCGGCATGGAGGAGCGAAGGGGGGGGGAAGAGGCCATGCGGGCGGTTGCTCCGCCCCTACTTGAAAGGCCGATCCGAAGGCATCTCAGCCGGGGACAACAAGGGCGCTATGCGGGGATGAGACCCTCCCGGACCACAAGAACAGCGACGGGAGGGTGAGTCCAACTGAAGTGTACCCGGGGTATAAGACGACCCCCCACTTGGAGGCATTTTTTCCAGGGGAAAAAAGTCGTCTTATACGCCGGCAAATACGGTAAATGTAACAGACAATATTTATGTGTATAATCATTTAAACTTCCTGTTCCAAATGTACTAGTGAGAAAGATCCATTGAGAGGGCTATATTTTTTAGTAAGAATGAATGAATCTACAGCAAAGCAATAATTTGAAAGACAAGTGTTTTCATAATGACAAAGCAATACAAAAGATATTTGTGGGGTTGATAAATAAACTATCAACATAACCACTATTACTTTTGAATACTGTTCTACGCAACACGATAAACCATAATATATCTTCATGTTCAAATAACTTTGATTGTTAATTAAATGTGGAATTAATATAAGTGGTCTGATTAATATATTGTTCATAATGGATTTAATTTAGTTGTTTTGCCTAACCAGAGTGATTCCATTGAATCAATAGCTGATATCATGTTGATAAGGATTATAATCCATACTAGAGTCAACTCATTAAAACAGTGCAGATTTGGTTAGTCAGCTTCTCCATAAATTCAGTTATTCAAATGAGCCTGATTACCTTCTGGTTGTGACTTACTATAACATAGTAATAGGATTTTAACCCTTGATTTTTACATAAATGCTAATATGTTCTATTCACTGAACATGTCTGCTCTAGCTAGGACTAACAATATATTTAATCCTTTATGACACATATGGGCAATTCCTGATATATGGCACAACCAAAATGTTAGAAATTTAGCAGGTTGAGTAAGAACATAATATGCTCAAATTGTGCATAACTGGCAATCTGGTGACTGTGTTTTATGTCCATTTTACTTCTCTTCAGGAATTTAGGATCTGAAAAGGTGCTTATACCATTGTGTCTTGGACATTACTTTTTAAAAACTAAAATATAGCTAATATTATCCACCTGCTCACACGTCTTTGGTTTCTTCACCTTTCTTCTAAAATCTCAGTTGTAGAGGTGCATAGAACTACACAAACTATAGGTAATAGTGTAGAACATTCAATGCTGTTCTTCATCTGATGAAAGAGAAGTCGGAGGGAGGCAATTCCCCCTCTCCAATGAAGATAATTTACAGCAGAATTTCTATTGTCAGAGAATATTTCATTGGTAGAGTGTTGACCTCCACTCCAAATTACTTTAGTCTTAATAAAGCCTTCATATTTCACCACTTAGACAGTGTGCTAGTTATATCCCATCCATCACTATTTTCCTCATGCAAAAATGACTGCCTGAATGGAACAGCCTGCTGGAGACTACACACAAATCCAGAGCCTGGTTTGTCTGTGTTTTAGCTCACACGTAGTCACTTTGTGGCAACAAAAGTAACAGACCAACTTTTATGTTGAAACATTATTTGTTTATTTTACTTATTTTATACTTGAATTTTTATCCTGCCCATCTAGTGATAAATTCACTACTCTGGGTGGCATGTAAAAATCATAAAACAGAACCCACCCATAGTACAAACCAAAATTTAAAAGGAAGCCATAATAGAAATAAAAACCGCCCTGAGTGGCATTTGCATGAAAGAGCAGGGTATATATGTGAATGAATGAATTAATAAAAGAAATGCACATTAGGTGGGAATGCAGACATTAGAGACATAAATTACTTCCTGAGGGGAGATGTCTTCTAATGGATACTTAAACAATTGTGCTTTCAAGAGTTTTTTAAAAGCTGGGAAGGAAAAGGCCTAGTGCAGCTCCTGGGATAAAGCATTCCACACCACTCTTTGTATTCCTGAATGCCAGACATGTTTTCCTTCTTTTTAAGATTTAACAAGCTTTACTTTCAATCAGTCACATAAGGCTTCCTTAGCTCCCATCCAGTCTAACCATCCAAAAAGGTGCCAGGTACTTTGTGATTCTATTTTTAAGGGCTTGAAAAATGACTATTTCTAGGCTTGGCTTGGCTTGTACATGGGGGCTGAGGGAAAAACATGGCTTCTAGGTTTCTCAAGGTTGCCTACCCAATGTAAAATGCATATCCCTGAGTTGTACTAAACTGTGGAAGATGTGAGTACAGGGCAGGTTGAGGACTTCGCTGCCCTCCCCCTGCACCCACACCAACAGCTAGGGAAGAAGCAGCCAGGGCAGGTTGAGGACTTCGCCGCCCCTCCCCTTGCACCCACACCAACGGCCAGGGAGAAGCCAGGGTAAGTTGAGGACTTCGCCGTCCCTCCCCCTGACCCCTATCAACATACTGTAATTAATTTATTGTTTGTAAGCTGCCCTGAGTCGCTATGGCAAGTGGCGCCAATATAAATTTGAACTAATAAATAATTATAAATAATGTAAAATGAGTTATACATATACAATGTACATTAATTGTGCATATTGCATACACAATGTATGTATGCAATATGCATTTTATAAATTCTAATTATGTTATTCAGTCTATTTTTAAAAAATATTAAAAAAACCCTCCTATAGATGTTATTTTGACACTATTAATCATATTTCAAGGAATGCACTAAGCTAGATATAATATATTCCAAAATCAAAAGAAATGGTTTTTGCTTTGTACTGCCTGACCAAATGAATGGAATTTCTCTAAGTATTTATGGCTATTGGTTATAGTAGTGCTTGAAAAATGAATGAAACATGTTTAGCAATTGCATATTATTTACAGAAAAGATGTATTCTATCTTGATTACATGGATATTTTACCTGAACAGACAAAGAAAAATAATGCTCACATCTTTTGCGCATTTTCATCATATGCCAAGATTTTGATAACTTCCCAGTTTCCTGATGTCAGATGGCGTATACTAAATTGCTCACTCTTGCTCTGCCAAAAAAACCCAACAATGTTTAGTCAGACTTCCCATTGAATGTAAGGCTTTTAATGTGCAACATAGCTCATTTAGAAAAAATTCCATTACGGAGATAGTCATTATCAGCCTATGATCAACTGGTGTTTCTCTTCATGCATGGATGTTGAATGTGTGGGGGCTGAAAACATAAAATCCATGGTCACCTAAAATCTGGCATGGTTGGGTCATAGATGTAGTATAGATTATGGATGAGCAGGAAACATTTGTACCCCACAGTCTCCATCATTACATGCATAAATATTTATCCTAAATTAGTACACTTGCAAGAGTATGAGTTTGTGCATGGGACATTTCTTTATGTGTACAGTAATACCTCGGATAACGCTAAGACTTGGTTCCACAAGTCTTGGTGTTATCCGATTTTTAGTGTTATGTGATACATGTTAAAATCCTGTGGGATGGATCGGATAACGTTAAAGCTCCATAGAGATACAATTTAACCGCACAGGCTTTAGCGGTTGTTATCCGATCCATCCTATAGCACCTTAACGTTATTCGATCCAATTCTCCTCCCCAGATTACTTAACGTTATGCGATTTTAGTGTTATCCGAGGTAAACATTATCTGAGGTATTACTATATATAAATATATTTTGCTTGTTTGTGGAATAAATTGTGAAATTAAATTAAACACAAAAAAATTCAATTAGTGACAATTCTTGTGATTGTCAGCCAGACCTTCCATTTTGATTTGCTGTCTCCATTTTTAATATTGAAGCAAGATCACTTCTCACAGCAAATGAGGTCAATGGGTATTGCTAATGAGTTTGTTAGTGCTATCACAGTGAGATCTGAGATAAGGACCATCCACACACTGTGGGCCCAGCTGTGCCTTGTTAAGGATAATCAGTAAAATATATATAAACAATGCTTTTACTCCCCCTGCAATGTTCAGGCCCCAGACCTGTGCATCAGGTGGCTGCTTTGTTCTGCTCCATTTGTTTGGGTGACTGTGCAAGTTGTTCAACAAAGATATATCTCCTTATACATAAACTTTAAGTCAGGAGTTCTCAACCTTTTTTAAGCTGGGGGCTGAGTCACATTCCCTCAGATAGCTTCAGGGGCCAGACAGCCATTTTTATTATTATTATTTATTATTATTAAATTCAATTTATATGCCGCTCTCCTTGCCAAAGCAACTCAGAGGGGCTTACAATGTTACAATATCAAATATCAAATATGAAAACAACATCATATAAATATAACAAATATGATACAGTCAATACAGTCAATATATCTTTCATAAAAAACAAGGGCACAATACAATCAGAAAAATGCAATACAATCAAAAGAAATACACTACGATCAAGAATATACGGTACAAAACAATCTAGAAAGTCCTTATCCCTAATAAATAACCGGCCAGGGAGAGTGTCTGGGAAAAGTCTGGCGGCGGTGGCAGGGTCTTTTGTAGCTGCCCGCCACTCTGTCCAGCTGGTCCTCATTCCCCCCACCCGAACTGGCCAGGGAGAGCGTCTGGGGATGGTCTCACGGTAGCAGCAGTGGTGGCGGTAGGGTCTTTTGTAGCCGCCCGCCACTCTGTCCAGCTGGTCCTCATTCCCCCCACCCCAACCAGCCAGAGAGAGCGTCCGGGGATGATCTCACGGTAGCAGCGGGGGCGGCGGCAGGGTCTTTTGTAGTCGCCCGCCACTCTGCCCAGCTGGTCCTCATTTCCCCCGCCCCAACCAGCCAGGGAGAGCATCTGGGGATGGTCTCACGGTAGCAGTGGCGGCGGTGGCAGGGTCTTTTGTAGCCGCTCACCACTCTGACCAGCTGGTCCTCATTCCACCCACCCCAACCGGCCAGGGAGAGCGTCCAGGGATGGTCTTACGGTAGCAGCAGCGGTGGGGTCTTTTGTAGCTGCTCGCCACTCTGTCCAGCTGGTCCTCACTCCTCCCGCCCCAACCGGCCAGGGAGAGTGTCCAGGGATGGTCTTATGGTAGCAGCAGCGGCGGCGGCAGGGTCTTTTGTAGCTGCCCGCCACTCTGTCCAGCTGGTCCTCATTCCCCCCACCCCAACCGGCCAGGGAGAGCATCCGGGGATGCCCTTCCTCCACCACATGGCACTTTCTGGTGTGGTGGAGGCAGTGGGGCCACATGAAATGGTGCCACAGACCACATACGGCCTGTGGGCTGCAGGTTGAGAATCCCTGTTTTAAGTCATCAGTTACTTCTTTAGGACAAGTTTGAACCATATTCCCGGTGCCCTGAGAGTGGAGAGGTTGTTAACTGAAACTAAACACCACATTGATGATGGAGTTTTGTTTTGCTTCATTGTCTAAAACAGGGGTTCTCAACCTACAGTCCATGGGCTGGATGTGGCCTAGGACACCATTTCATGTGGCCCCTCACTGCCTCCACCACACCCGGAAGTGCCATATGTGGCTGGCAGGGCAAAATGGCCTTCTAGCTCCTGAAGTTTTCTGAGGGAGTGTGACCCTGCCCTCGGCTTGAAAAGGTTGAGTACCCCTGGTCTAAAACCTTAGATATTTTCCTTGCTTACAAATTACAATAATAAGGAGGAGGAAAAGGAATAAAACCTGAATCCCATTGATAATCCCAAATAGATCAGATCCACTGAATCAATAATATTTGTGCAAACATTGACTCATCATTCAACTACTGGTTTAACAGAGTTAATAGAAAAAGTGAGATATGTAATTATTGCTACCTGCAATGACAATGATTGGGCTGCTGATAGAATTTAAACACACCAGTGCTTAAAATATATTGAATACCCAAGGGGCGGGTGGGAAGACATTCATTTAGAGAATGTGAACTTGGAGGGAAAAAACTACCTGAACATCAAACATAGCAATATGATGGAATTCACCACGGCCACCTTGCTTAACTGGAACTGTCATAAAGAATTTGTTGCCATCTTTAGAAAAAACTGGTTCTTCATTCTACAAAAAGAAAAAGAAAAAAAGAAATAGGATTTAGCATTTGAATGTTTATATTAGGCATTATTCTATGTAGGTTATAATTGTTATGAACAGAACAGTAGTACAGTAATACCTCAGATAACGTTTACCTCGGATAATGCTAAAATCGCAAAACGTTAAGTAATCTGGGGAGGAGAATTGGATCGAATAACGTTAAGGTCCTATGGGATGGATCGGATAACAACCGCTAAAGCCTGTGCAGTTACAATGTATCTCTATGGAGCTTTAACGTTATCCGATCCATCCCACAGGATTTTAACATGCATTGGATAACACTAAAAATCGGATAACACTAAGACTTTTGGAACCAAGTCTTAGCCTTATTCGAGGTATTACTGTATAGTACTGAAGAGAAGAAGTGTTTTATAGTAAAAACAGTAAAAACCCATTTTACGGAAAAATCCATTCCATAGCTTTTTCATTAACTCGATTTTTTTCTGTAAAATGAGGCATTCCCATAAGAACGCATTTAAAAAAATTCCCACCCACCCCAAAATAACAACATCAACAACACTCTAGCTCCTCTCCAGACTACTCTACGGCCACTCACAGGGCCCAGAATAGCTGTGGGTGTTTTTGAAGCCCACCAGGTGCAATGGGCTCTGTGAAATCATGTTCTGTAAAATGGTTTTTTTTTTCCTGTAAAACGGGATACGTTTTCAGCAAAAACAAACCAAAAACAAAACCTTCTGTAAAATGGTGTTTCTGTAAATTGAGGCTTCTGTAAAATGAGGTTTTACTGTATGGTCAAACAGGGAAAGTAGACAAACCCTCCATGACATTCACTAGCAGTATATCCCCTGTTCATAGAGAACAATCCTATGCAGATTTACAAGGAAAAAATATATATCACATTAAATACACATTGGTTTTTAAACATTTCAAACTTGTAATACTTTTATCTTTGTCTGGGATTGGAAACATGCCTCCATAGAAAATAGCAGTCATTTTATTTGTTCTATAGAAATTATATGCAAATTTTACTACTGTATAATGTTAAGGCCACTTAGCATGCTATACATACCACACATGCAAATGTTTGGTTTTATAATGATTATTTATATATTTTGCCTACAAATGTGTTTATTACTTTGGGCTGTAGCCAAATATTTGGCTATGAGTCCAAATCATGATAGAACATAATAAATAAAAAGATAAATGAATACAATTTGAAACAACAGCCACCTTCTCTTGTATAAGTTGTCTGACATTTGTCTTTATAAAAGTTGAATTTTATGATTAATTATTGTGATATCAAATTTCTTGAGACTTTTCCTTCTAATAACTAGAAAATGAAAGTGGTTGGTGGAAATCTAATTCCATATCACCAGATGTGTAAAAACCCACATGATTTCTTGATCGAGTCATTAAAACCTGTTAAGCATAAACCAAACACATCTGATCTTATGCTCCTCTATTGGAATACCTCTCAGAAGTATTGCTATAATAATACTTTGTGTTCTTTTACATATACAAGCCAAATAAAATAATAAGTGATATTTTTATTAAATCACCAAAAATCACGAATTTAAGCTAGCTTTTGAGTCCATGCCAGTCTTTATCAAGCTAGACATTATAAAACTAGGGATAATGCTGATGAAACATTCTTTTGAAACTTTTATGTCTCTTCTGCGCCAACCCCAGCTCTGTAATGTCTACCTTGATGAAGACATGTGTGGGGGAGAAAGCCAGCTTACATTTCTGGTTTAATAAAGATATCACCTAGCCACATCTTCAGCTTGTGTATAAGGGCAACACAGATTTTAACCCCCTCCATTTTGTACCAAAATTGTTCCCATGGTTTTGAAAGATACCTTGTTTTCTTTTAAATTATTTGTGTAGGCACTGAAATAATATACTAAGTATTGTTTTCTCTAAAGTGTGAAAACCTCTTAATATTTTATTAATTGACAGTTTAAGGATGTATACTATCAGTATAATACTGTACCTGCTTAGAAAGCCAAACTTCAGAGGTAAATTCATATTTCTAAAAATAACAACAATAGTAATAGTTATAGCATATATTTAAATAGTGAGAAAACAAAAAAAACATTTTACTTTTTGTTTAATGTAGACATGAGAAGGAATAAAAAAGTATTTGCATTTTGAGCAACATAGAGCATAGACCAATTAGAGTTCATGTAAAACTTCTATTTATGATATAGCTTATAGAGATATTTAGATTGTTCAGTTTTATCTTAAATACATGGCCCGTGTAAAATTTTGTGTTATTTTTATGTGGTATTACCATTTCAGTGTATATCAGAAGGAAAAACCTACAATTGCCTTTGTAAAATAGTAAATACTCCCTATGAAATGAAAAGAGAATTTTATTAATTATATGGGACAACCATACTTTAACATTTACAGTAAAACCCCTACTTACATAAAAAGTCTGTTCCATAGCCTTTTATGTAAATCGGGTTTTTATGTAAATCAAAGCAAGCCCATAGGAAAAAAAATGAGTATTTACGTAAATCAAAGCAACCCCATACGAAAAATGAATGTTTTTACATATGTCGAAGCAAACCCATAGGAAAATGAATATTTATGTAAATTGAAGCAAGCCCATAGGAGATTGCATTATGTAAATTGGGACATTTATGTAAATCGGGACACCATTATGTAAGTCAAATTTTATGTAACTTGAGGCATATGTAAGTAGGAGTTTTACTGTATGTTTTTTGGTAATCACATGCATGTCTATCTATTCAGAACTGAGTCAGAGTTAAATGGAACATATCCCCAAACCATTGTAGATAAGATTGTAGACTAAAGTGGCTGTTATGGTTATGAGATTAGACTTCATCTCCTCTTTTAACTTCTGATTTTCAGTTTTTGGACATTTTGCTTTGAAATAAATAATACTCAGATCAATCGCTCTTTCATAAAATATAGCCATGGTTGTTTGGTAATGTTGTGGGATACAAGATTTATTGGTGGCTAAAAGGCCTAGTTATTGCTGTCATTTGTGTTTGCCTAGTGCTCCCAAAGATGCTACAGAGAATTCAGTCTATTTTCTCACCATATTCAATTTTGAGCAGGTAACTCAGATTTGTTTAATTTTAACTGTTCTTCCTACATGAGCAACAAGCCCATTTTCTAAGGCACAATCAAAGAATGTGTGTTTGTCTGTCTGCCTGTTTGCCTGGATTGAACTCATTCAAAAATATGGTCTCTACACTATCTGTATAAAAAAAGTGAAACTCATGGAATTGACCCCAAAATAAACCTTCAAAGCTTGTGTTACGTACATAAGGACAATATATATATGACACACAATGGGGGAAAATATGAAGAAATTGCATACCATGCTGCAAGCCCCTGTTGTTGATTCACACACTGTAAGGATAGATACATTCTGAGGTCTGTTTAACCACCGAACCACTGTCTTAGTATTGCTGACCCACTTCACCATCATTATGTAATATTCTCTGCGGTAAAAATATATTTTAAAGCACAGTTATTCTATTAATCACATATTGTAAAATTCCATCCAAGGCACTGCAGGGAAATTTGCTTCTCCATTATTCAATTTAGCATCATACCAGTGAATAGAATAATTACAAAAACACATATCATATTTGCATTTCATTTATCTGGTTGCTTTAATTTCCTTTAGCTTTTTGATTTATGTTTTAATGGCCAAAATCTGATCATGTTTTTACTATAATGTAAAACAATTGACACATTGGATATTTTTGGTGAATTGGCTCCAAGTTAAGAATTTACTGCGGGCGTTTGCTGTTGCATGCCAAATTGCTTTACACAGTACACAATGACAAATGCCAACACTATTTTTCCCCACATGTAGCAATTTGCTAGTGAAAGTTATGCCAATTGCATTATGCCAGTTAGCATGATTAACAGAATTTTCTCTGTTATTTATGGTATTTATGGTTTTTATTGGAAAACCAAAATGCTAAATTATTCCACAACAACTTAATTAAATTCAAAATTAACAAGAAAAATGAAGTTCATGGTATTATGAACTTGTGGTGTATTCTGTTTTATTAGGTGGACAACAAACATTGGAACAACTGTATTTTCACAGGTTTAGAGTTGCCAGGAAGAATATAAGTTGTCAAGAGCATTCGCCAAATATTGTATACTGCAAAAGGAGTAAAGCATGTATAGCTGGATAAAAAGACTCCACAGTAAAATATAATTCCAAAATGGATTGCCTTCAAGTTAACATTTCTTCATCTCTCTCTGAATACAGTTGTACCTAGCTTAAAGAGCATAATGTCTTCCACAGGATTGCTCTTTTAGCGAGTTTGCTCTTTAAGTGAAACACCATTGTAAGTGACCAATTGTGACTTCTGGTGGGGGGGATTGTGAAACCCGATTTATTTGTTACGCGAGTTTTTGGTTGATTTTATTTGTTAGACGAGGCGACCATTCAGAGAAAATTCTGCTCTTTAAGCGAGGCGCTTTTTATGCAAGGTTTGACTACATTTATTCTTCATCTAAATTGGAAGGTTAATAATTTTGTTACATTTGTGACTCTGTTTAGGCTTTGGGCACTCTAATGAGACCATCATGTCCTAGAAGGTTAGAATAAGCAAACAGCTAATGTAATTACAGTAAAACACCGGATAACGTTAAAACTTGGTTCCACAAGTCTTGGTGTTATCCGATTTTTAGTGTTATCCGATGCATGTTAAAATCCTATGGGATGGATCGGATAACGTTAAAGCTCCATAGAGATACATTGTAACCGCACAAGTTTTAGTGGTTGTTATCCGATCCATCCCATAGGACCTTAACCTTATTCGATCCAATTCTCCTCCCCAGATTACTTAACGTTATGCGATTTTAGCATTATCTGATCCAATCGTTATCCGGTGCTTTACTGTAGTTACAAGAGGACTTTGCTGGCAAAAATGAAAAAAACGTTTTAAAAACAGAAACAACTTTCAGGAGTAGAATGCCATCACCCAGTGATGACAAAGAGTACAAAGTAACAGACAAAGAGTACAAAGTAACATGCAATCATTGTCATAGTAATGATTTAAATGAAGAATAATTGATTGAATTGGGATTGGAACGATCAAAACTACTCATGGATTCAACGACTGAACTGTCATTTGATCAATGATTCTTCCTGATCATGTTTCACGCTGAGAGGTAACTGACTTATAGATTGTAAACTTGTGTGTGCCAGAGACCACACCTAAATTACAACCAGTCATAGTTGTTCAGCATAAATAGCCTGAAATATAGTATTAATGATATTATATTTCAGCTTTCATTTATATTTGATTGTGAAAAAGTACCTTATAATATCTTTGAAAAATTAAGCTAATATATTGTATTAGTTTTCTTCCAGATCACTAATCAGAATGCTACTCCCATAGCCTCATGTCCTCTTCCTTTGTCATGTATTGATGAAACTGGGTCATCCAAACCCCAGTGGCACAAAGCAAAATAGATAACAGGAATATCAACGTATACTCTTGTGGATTATAATTTATTTCTTTTCTCTTTTTTTGGCCACTGTGTATATTTAATAAATAATTCCACCCATTTATTTTCTCTCCCTTTCCCTCTCTTTCTCTCTGAGGACCAAAAAATGAGACAAGCACATGCATTCAGTTTTTTTTTTTTAAAAAAAATCAATATATTTTTGGTTTACATTACTGTCACATTTCACTTTTTTTGTAACTGGGACATGATGCTTTCATAGATAGAATTAAAATTAAAATAGATTTTCCAGGAATGCACACATTTTGAGGCTTCTGTGATGTGATAGAAGAATGGATTTTTAAACCATGGTCAAGTCAAAGGGAATACATTAAACACATAAAATTCTGACTGTCTGCTCAAACCATAGACTTAAAAAATGAAAATGTTACTTATTTAGATATACAGCATTCTTTCTTTTTTTCCCTTTTGTAATAACTAATGTCATTCATATATACACACGGGGTTGAAAATATTATAGGGGAAATTGAATTAAAATTAATTGCCATTCATAATCAGAGGAGATGGGTGAGGACTAATTCCAGGTCTACAGAATCCCAGAGGGACGCGTAGCGATATAGATGTTCTGGCATATTCTGCCAAGCTAGATTAGCCCCAAAGGCAGTACTGATAGGAACACAGCCTGATGAAGATAGACAATTTAGCACTACAATTTTCATTCTTCCGCTATTATATATAGAGCTTTGTATTATGAGACATTAAAATGTCTAGTGCTGACAACTCTTGGGGGGAATTAGGAGGTACAGGCTACCTTTTGGTGTCAGTAGTTCCTAAATATGGGGTCAAATGGAAACATTTTCAGTTTCAAGTTTGTTTTGGGTTCTCATCAGTTACCATTCTCCTTAGTTCATGAATACGTTCTCTTTATTTTGGATTGAAGAAACACTGACCTTAGTACGAAAAACCACTCCTGCATGCCATAAGGGTCTAAATCACAGCATTTGTTTTAATCTCTGCAGATTAGAATTTAAGATATGACTCAGGGACTCAAGAGGAGGCCTGACTGATGGAGAGCAGGGGAGGTTTAATCAACTGAGCTTCACAGATTCTTCTCCTTTTCTTTAAAACATATTATTGCCTGTTTACTTCTATTGGGGGAACCAAAATGGCTGTATATGCCAGACATTCAGTGTCAAAATTGCTTTTCTTTGGATTAGTTGCAAATAAATGATCAACCCCACAGTTTTAGGTAAAGGTAAAGGTTGCCCTTGCTCGAAAGCCAGTCATATTCAACTCTAGGGTTCAGTGCTCTTCTCTGTTTATTGCCAAAGAGCCAGCACTGTCTGTTTCTGCAGACATTTCTGTGGACGTGTATGTGGCAGGCTGTGCATGGAATGCTGTTTATCTTCCCACTGAAGTGGTCCCTATTTATCTACTTGCAATTTCTTGCTTTCAAACTGCTAGGTTGGCAGGAGGTGGGACAGAGATGGGAGCTCACTCTGTCATGCAGTACCGGGGAATCAAACTCCAACTTTCCAGTCAGTGAGTTCAGCATCTTAACCACTTTATCCACTGCAGTTTTAGTGTTATGCTAAATGTCTTTCACACATTTGGCAACTACCCCTAGGGAGAGATTTTCATGGGAGGAGTTCTCAGACAAGAAAGGGATATGTTCTCAGATAGCATATTTAACACAGAGAGAGAGAGAGAGAGAGAGATTATCCTATAAGGCTACCACACATATATGTCACTGTCAAGGCAAGCTCTGACACTGCCTGGCAGTAGGAGGAAAACTGCTACTGCCCCCACTACCTGATCCCCATGATGCCTGTGGAAGGTGGACAAGAAAGAAAAGGAAACAGTGGCAACAACGCTGGATTACTTTAAATCACTCATGACAGATTCCTCATCTTCAGAGTTCAGCCTCACTCACATTCACAGTATCTTGTCCTTGAAGATCTAGTTCTCTGGCAAACAGCATGCCAGTCCTCCGAAAGCAACTAGGTAGCCAGCAGTGATTCAAAGCAACTTGTCTTCTTCCTTTCTTTCCCTTCTCTAGAAGTGTTCCTGCATAGTACTGGGGATAGCAGAGGACTGGGTAGTGACAAGTTGGTGGCAAATGTCCTGCTGCCACCCCAAGCACTCTTGTATCAGTCCAGTTGGCCAGTGATCAACTTAGCTTTTAATTTAGAGAATTGAAGATAAATTATATCACCTAGACCAGTGGTTTCCATTGTGGAGCCCATGCCCCACTGGGGAACCTGAATTCCCAGAAGCCTAAATCAGTACATTGGCTTTGGGGAATTGAAGTCCAAAAACCAAAGATTGGGAAACACTGACCTAGACATAAGAGGAAAATAGATTCCTGGCTTCACATGCTGTAACACCCATCCTGATGGAAACCTTGCCAGCTCTTCTTTCTGATACTTTGGAAGTCTATCAGAGAGTAAACAAAGAAACAAAAAAGACAAAAAACATTGTAGAACCTTAAAGACCAACTGCTGTTTTTTATGTTAACTTTCTTGGATCAAGTCCATGAAAGTTCACATCAAAATAGTCTTTGAGGTTAGTCTTTAAAAACAACTTTTTTGTTTTGTTTACTCTCTGATATGTTTGCACAAACTAACATGGCAATTTTTTTTAATGGAAGACTAATCAGAAGGTATTATCCAACATTGATTTTATTTTCCTCATTGACCCAACAGTTGTGCTGTTTGTTTTTGTTAGCCATGGGAACAATTCTTTTGATAATCAAACAAGATAGAATTTTCCACTGGAGGAAGGAGATATTCTCCCACTTTCAAAGGAACTGCATTTCAGCTAAAGTCTCCATCTTCCTCTTTATCAATAAGTAGTATTTCCAGAGACAAGCATATTTATGGCAGTTTAGTAGAAAATTTCTTAAGAATTTTACAAAGAAACATTAAATAATGTATGATATTAAAGCAAAATATGGCTGCTCAGACATTAATTTTTAGAAAATATATTTACAGTAACTTAATTTTCAGATTCCAGATTGCTTACCTTGCTTTAAAGCTATCAGGTGGCATGAGTTCCAGCGTATGTGTTGGTCCATATAGATTGACTACATAAAGCTTTACTACTGGATTCATTTCTCCTGCCTTTGAAAATAATAGGTAGAAAAAATCTATCAATTTTGAAATTCACAGAAAAATTGTTGTCTTTAAAATGTTTCTGATATAAATTTATGTTAATAGCTATTTTAATCATAGTTTTAAAGTACTACCCCATAGTGGCACAGCAACGTCTCTCTGTGTGTCCTCAAACCAGGTAAATGCTTGATATTTCCCCCATGAAAAGGATGAACATGTACATGAATCATGTACCAGAACTCTAGCTTATACACAAATCCTTTCAGAGATCCAATCCTTTATACTACTATTTCCCATCAGCATTCCTGACTTTGCAGCTTAATTTAGAAGGAGAAAAGAATTTTAACACCACTACTGTTAAAGCATTGGGAGCTGGAAACTCTGCTGATATATTGCCAACTGGCTGGAAATCTACTAGTAACACTCCTATACCCTACTAACCTAGCAGTTTGAAAGCAAGAAATTACAAATACAGTCAAACCTCGCATAAAGAGCACCTCGCTTAAAGAGCAGAATTTTCTCTGAATGTCCGCTTCGCTTAACAAATAAAACCAACCAAAAACTTACTTAACAAATAAATCAGGGTACGCAATCCCCCCACACACAACTGGTCGTTTACAATGGTGTTTCACTTAAAGAGAAAACTCGCTTAAAGAGCAATCCTGTGGAACGCATTATGCTCTTTAAGCGAGGTACAACTGTAAATAAATAGGTACCACTTCAGTGTTCCAAGGACTCTGGTGTTGAGGCATGCCTGCCACGTGTCTACAGAAATGTCTGCAGATGTAGATAGTGCTGGCTCTTTGGCTATAAATAGAGATGAGCACTGAATCCTAGAGTTGGATACGACTGGCTTTCTAGCAAGGAAGCAAGGGTGACCTATACTAATCCTGGGTCTACAAACTACAGTACCCATCCAATATGGTTAAAGAACAAATCAACTGGGCTCAATGAATACCCAGGAGTAATCTACTACAAGACAGGCCCAGAAGGGAAAGCAATCACACACCACTGGTTGTGACCTTCAGCCCTCAACTTAAACCCCTCACATGCATAATGAGGGATTTCCAACCCATGTTGGATGAGTGCTTTGCTTTCCAAAGCCCTTGGTGACAGACCCATACTTGCTTATAGACAACCTTCCAATCTCAAACAACTATTGACACACAACAGACTACACAGAAGTGGAGCAGATATGGGTACTAGACCCTGATTCAAATCCAGATGTCAACTATGTCCCCACTTTCGCTCTGGAAACAGTATTACCGGACCCAACGGCAACACACGCAACATTAAAGGCAGCTTTACTTGTACTTCTGCCAATGTGATTTATGCCATCTCTTGCCAAAAATGTCAGTCTGTGCTTTATGTAGGACAAACAGGACGATCTTTACATAAAAGAATTAATAAACACAAATCAGACATCTGGAATGGCAGCACAGAGAAACCTGCCTCAAACCAATTCAATCTAACTGGACACTCCATCCAAGACCTGAAAGTTACAATTCTGGAACAGAGAAATTGGAGAACTAGGATTGAAAGGGAGACAGCAGAAATCAAATACATCCATCTGTTAGACACCCATCACAGAGGATTAAATATTAGCGAAGGGTTTTTGGGACATTATCAAATTTGATACACATATTGCTATAATCTACTAGATATTTTATATATTATATTACAACCTTCCTGCCAACTCTCTTTAGCAAAACAGGAAGTAACCAGGTACAGTGTTTTTGTTTGCAGTTCAAAGGTTGATCAGAGACAAGAATGGGCTTTCTCAGACCCTTTAAGATCAAAAGGAAGACATTTAGAGCTAATCTGAATAATCTATTGTTGCTGAAGGCTGTGGGAAGGTGTATTGTTGTGCTTGCTTTTCTGTCATTTTGCTTGAACATACCCTTCTCCCTTTGACCCCTCAATGTGGTGCATAAAAACCATGCCTGTAAGTTTCACTCTTTGTCTGAAGAAGTGGACTTGATTCACAAAAGTGAACAATAAAAATATAGCAGTTAGTCTTTAAAGTGCTATGGTGTTTATTTTGTTTTGTTTTGTTTGTTTTGTTTTCTTTATATAATAGATATTTGCATCAAATACTCTCCTAAATACAAAATTTAAACAACACTTTAAACAAACATATTAATTGAAATGACTTATTTTCTCCTTTCTTCATTTTATTCCCTTACATGCTTTATAAAAATGAAGACTACAAATCATATGTTGCTAAAGCAGACTAGATGCAAATCTCCCTTACCTTTGGATAAGGATACTGTTTTCCTCTGGGATATAGAAATCCAGTAAACTGGGGTATAACCATGTTTGGTACTAATGAGTCATTTATCATAAGAAATGCCAGCCTCTCTCCATCAGGTGACCACCAATGAGTAATATGAGAATGAAGTAACTCCTCTGGGAGAAAAAAAAGAAAGGATCTTAAACCCATGGAATTGTGTAGCTATCATTGATACTTATATTTAGTTCCAATCCAGAGGCATTTTACAAGGGTGAGGAACCAAAAAACCATCTTGAATAATCACAGCACCTATTTTTAGAGCACTGATGTGATTTTCCATCTCTGTGTGCTTTTGAGTACACAACAAAAATATGTGTAACTCTTATTACAATATCTTTGATCTGATGTAATAGAAATTAAAGTGATATGTTTATAAGTGGACCATAATCATATGTCAGTACTGCACACAGGCAGTGGTGCCTTTGGGATAAGGCAACAGGACAGTTGTCAAACGCCTCCAACAATAGAACGGTCAGGTGGGCCAGCAAATACAGCACATTTGAATAAAGCCAAGTAGTACTCATTCTCAGCTAGTGACACAGCCCTGCTTTGATGCCATTAAGTTCAGAATGTAAAATTGCCAAACTACACCACTTTATCCATGCCTATAAAAAACAGTAATCTTCAGGTCTATTATATAAAAAATACAGTGATAGACAGTAAATACAGTAATTTTCAGGTGAATTATTAAAATTGTGTTTTTTCTTTGTCTCCTTTTTTCTATGACACAATTGTGCATTCTGAAGCAAGAAAACAAGACTCTGAGAAGTTAAATGATGCCCAACAAACCCTATTCTAATTCCACATATATCACATGCTTTTGTTGTAAGTCCAGACAATTTGGAAGAAAACATTAAAAGTAAAAAACAACGATCAAAAGCATCACCTTAGAATGAAAAGATTTTTTTTTTGCTGGAAAAAGTGAACAACTAAATATATAATATAATCTGTACAAGTACATAAATGTGTTATGAAAAAACTTACCTTCATATAACCAGTCTGCAATTCCATTGAATATAATTCCTTCTTTACCAGAAGATGTCAGTCGCAAAGAACTACTCTTTACATCAGGCTGGTAGTAGATGTTATTTTCAAAAATGTAAATCTAATTTAGGTAGGAAAAAAAATAAAATTATTTATGTAGATATTCATGAACACTTCCATAGCCATTGAGATAAACACAGGTTTAAATCCTATTGCTATCCCAACTGGAGCAGATCCATTGAATCAGTAGTTATTGATGTCCTTTCAGGTTTGTTTATTATCGTTGGAATTACCAGTTTAGTTTCATTGAGAGTTTCTACAGTTTACTTTCTTATAAAACATGTATCATTAATAAATTAAAATATTTTTTACTGTTAAATAAGAACACATGAAAAATACATATAAGAAATATGAGAAATTCCTGCAGAAAGGCTTTGATCTCAGAACCTTCTTATTAGAGTATAAAATAAGGTTGTAACCATATAAATAAAGTTGCAACCATATTCAGGCATTCAGAAAAGACTTCCTCTGAATGTATACAGAGGAGAGAGCTACATCTTGCCAGTTACTGTTTTCTAGTAGAAGTCAGTCACGAGAGCAAATTCTCTGCTGTGTGGAGGCACATTGTGATTAGAGTGAAAGCAAGGGTTCCTAGTTGCATGAAAGGCTCCATATGTAGCACATAATTTTCTCTTCAGCCTGTTATTCTTCATGTGAAGACAGTAACATGAAGGGTGGTTTCTCCTGCATTCAGAAAACCTTTTTCTGACTGGCTAAATAGATTTCTTTTTAAAATGATACCCATGTTATTTCCCTTCTCCAACTTGCACTCCTTATATCATATTTGTAAGTTAAATCAAATTGGCTATATACCAGGTGCTTAACCATAATTTGAAGATAAAAGGTGGCTATAATCTTCTTCCATGCAACTAATTATAACTAAAAGACATGTGTGCTTCTGATAATAGATTATATCCTAATGTTCACTAATGGCACAGCGTATATGATATAATCATGAAATAAAATGTCTCCTTAGCTTGCCATTAAATATGTACTTGCACTTTTTGAATTTCTATTTTGATGTACATTTCAAACATTGCACCAAAATGGAAATTGATAAGGCTGGATGAGGCACAGGTTAGAAATAGACAATCTACTTACTCTTGAATTTTTTGGAATAGTAGCCATGTTAGTCTGTGTTTCAGGCATATCAGAAAATAAAATAAAAAACACTGTAGCACTTCTATATTTTTATTGTTAGCTTTCATGGATCAAGTCCACTTCTTCAGACAAGGAGTAAAACTTACAGGCATAGTTTATTGGATAGAACAGTGAGAAAGGTATCTAGCTGCAGATGCAGACATTGGGAGTTTCCCAATGAGCCTCCTGTGAGAAGAGCTAACCTGTGTAACCTTGGGCAAGCTGCACAGTCTCAAAGTATCCTGAAAAGGGTCACCATCACTCAAAATGTACTTAATGGCACATGATTATTAAGGAAATTGTTCATGTACAGGAAAGACTTAATTTAAGGATATGAAAAGAAGAACCATACTGGATTATTCCACAAACAACCACTTTATGTGTCCCTACAACATAAAATGGGTTCTTGCTGTTCTCGGGAGAATTAGGCTCATGAGAATGATTCTAGAAAGCAAAACTAAAACTGGCAAGTCATGCATACTCATAGAACCTATTATAAGAGCTCTTGATTTTAATTTCCCAGTAGTCCTACAGTGTATGTTATTAGTCCCAGCAATCAGGTAGCCAGAATTTTGTGTAATTGGCAGAAAAGAGCAATGATTTGAAATGACTTTTACAGAAAGAAAAGGTAAGTGTAGGACTGCATTTGAACATAAATAAGATAAAAACATAACTACAGAACAATTACATGAATATTACTCTTGGAAAGTGTAACAGGATTGCAACCTAACAGTTAGGAACTTTAAAATATTTACAGACACCTTTATTTCTGTTCTAGTAGTGCGTGCGTGCATGCACACGCGTAAGAGAGAGAGAAAATTGGCTTTCATTTTAACCTTTTTTTCTCAGTTATTGTTTAAAATAAAAAATGTATTAACACAGTGCTCCTGGAAATTGTTGACCGAGAACATGCTAATGTTATATCATGCTGATTGACGTACAGTATATACGCTCATGAATTTACCAGTGATTTTGTACCTACGTTATTCCTGATTTTTGCCATGAGCATGCACTAAGCACTTTTGGGGCAGTATTTAAGTATGATTGCTATGATGATGAGGAATAAATTTAAAAAGACAAGCAGTAGGATGTTATGTCACATTGCAGGCTTTAGCAACCACATCACTTTTTTATTTAATTCTAAAGGATTCTAAGGAAGATTTAGGATTAGAGGGAGATTACACACTGATAACAATCAGATCTCTTTAATTATATTATGTAGAATCATGTGGCTATTACATTAATATTTATCTCTTTTTTTAAAAAAAATCCAGATTAGATTATGTATATTTATAGTTTCATGGTGTAAGAAAAAGAAAAGATGTATAAATTTGGTAGCTTTTAAATTTTATTTATTTTATTTCATTATGTATAACAATGTTTATAACAATGGTTTTTCTTTCTTTTTTTTAAATTTTTTAAATTTTTATTAGGTATTTAAAAAAAATACAAAAATACAGAAATACAGATAAAGACATTATAAAAGTATAAAAACTTGTAAAGATCATGTAACATAATTTATACACATTACTATTGGCTTCTCCTCTTTTCTTGATACATAATCTTCTCATTCATTTCTATTACCCCATTAAAAATCACCCTTGTGCTATATACAAAGTCCAGGGGGTTCTATACCTTTCACATTTTCCAAAAGTCATTATGATCTTTTGCAGGGGGTGTGCCCCGTTTTTCTTTTAAAGTATAATTTATAAAAGGTTCCCAGATCCTCCAGAATTTGTTGTTGTTAACTTTTCCTTTTCTACAATTAATTTCCCAAGTAAGTTTTTCATTTAGAGCTAAGTTCCACATTTGTGTATACCAATCCTGTAAGCTTATTTGTTCGTTACTTTTCCACTTTTTGGCAATACCTAGTCTTGCAACCGTCAACATTATAGCTAATAACTCTTTATTGTCTTTATTCAATGGTTTTTCTAATAACCTGGCTGTGGGACAAGACTGACGTTTTGTAATGCTTTGGTGTCATTTGTGGCATATACTAGGAATTGTTTCCCTGTTGGTATTGCTGGATCTTCTAGTTCTTTTCATACAATTGATCATTGTATCCAACTGAAGCATCTGTCTTTAATGGTGACACTGTTCCATAGTTAAGAAATTTCAAAAGCAGCTCAAGTTCATTGCTTTAGCCATCCACCTCATTTTCTTAAGGTTCTCTATTGTCCCCCATTTGTTTCAACATAAAGATGAAAGCTCTAAAAAAAAAAAACATTACCCACAGTTTCAAGAATTGGTGTTATAAATATGTTGATAACATTGGGTGCTAAAACTATGGGCCGTTGGCTGGGGCCAGCCCACAACACCAATTTATCTGGCCCACTCCACCATAGTTGCTCCCAGAAGCAGAAGTCAGGTGAGTTTTACTTCTGTTTCTGGGAGTGATGAGGATGGTGTGGGCCAGATGAATTGGAGTCATAGGCCAGATCTGGACCAAACCCTTACTAACAGCAGGGGTGCCTAAACTTTTCAGACCATGGGCCAGTCACGTGGTTCATGGGTGCCCAAACTACTCCCTGTGGGCCAGATCTGGCCTCCAATGCCAATTCATCCAGCCCACACCATACTTGTCCATCCCAGAAGTGTTTTCCCCCCTCTTAGCTTTTAAAATGGAGTCAGGACATATTAAAAGTGTCTCCCCCCACCATGTCTTGGTGATCTTGGAAGGTCAGTGCACTACAGCATGTTGGTATCCATTTTGGGTCCTGCATCTATCCCTCTTAGCCAGGGGTGCCCAAACTATGGAAAGCAGTAAACAAGCTAAAATTTGTCAACAAAAAAAAATCTGTCAACAAAAAGAGGCAGCACTTCTTTTAAATCAGCAAAGTTTGAAAAAATGCTGTCTGTGTTTTTGCTCTGCTAAACTAGCCTGTGGCCTGAAAAGTTTGGGCACCCTTTGCTGTTAGCTTTTAAAACTGATTCCTGCTTTTGCTCAGCTAAACTAGTCAGACTGGTTTGGCAAGTTTTTGTAGTGTATTTACCCTTTAGACAAAGGTTCCAGCATGTTTCCTTGACTTTCCCTTGAAGCCTCTGTTGCTTATCTCTATGGAGTTAACGTTATCTGATCCATCTGAATAGGATTTTAACGTTATCTGATGCATGCATCGGATAAGGCTAAAAATCGGATAACGTTAAAACTTGTGGAACCAAGTCTTAACGTTATCCGGTGCATTACTGTACTGGCTTCTTAAAATCAGTGTGTGTTATACAGAAATGATTCAAATGTTAAAATAGAGAAAGAATGCAACAATTGACATGCTTAACTTGCATAATATAATAGATTTACATTGATTAGCATATTAGAAAATATACAACATGTAAATTGAACTGCCCTATTTGCATAATATGAAAATGCAAACCTGTTGCTGGCAGTTTTAAGAATAGGCCTCAGCACTGTTTTTAAATTATGTCCAACACTTTAACCATGTTTTGCACATACATAATGCATCAAGAAACAAACAGCTGAGCAATATGCTTCAAAAGACTATGTTTCACAAAGAAGCAGGCAGTATACTTCTACAAAAAGATGTTTCTACAATATTTAAAATATAAAAATGCTTGTGTTTGTATTTGACATTTATTAACTTAGCTGGAGCTTTTCTTTTCAAGAGAGTGGAAAAGTATTTGTAATTAAAGTTTCATACTTTAGGTGTGACCCATGTGGTTGGCTGCATAAATGAAAACAACTAGATTAAGTGCAGCACATCAAAGATAATGGAATTATTCATTGTTAGTTACAGGGTTCAGTAGGTTTTGTCACACATTAATGCTGAACATCAGATTTAATAACCTCTTGAAATTTAATGTTCCAAACTAATAGATAATATCAGGTGTCTTGAGGCAGCAAGTACAATTCATACCTGAGTAGGACTTTTCTGTGATGTGTAGCATTAAATGGGTCCTTTAGTTAATGCAAGTCCACAAAACAAAAATTTAAGAATTCAGCTCCATTGTAAAGATAAACAAGGTATCACTCTCAAAATATTGTATGTCCCCTGTTGTCTGCTTCAGGATAGTCAATGACATAGGGTTCATTATACTATGCACATGCATCCATATTTGAGACTGTCCTGTACTCACTAAGTGAGTTCAAGGTTTTCATCATCCAATTGCAGCCACTAAAAAGGTCAATTACCCTTTAAGTGTGACATTTCTTTTAGGAAACATGGCATATGCTTCATATACATACTGCTTACTAGCATATTTTTCCACTGAGAACCAACCCGCCTGGGTTGGTTCTGCTCCGGCCCTATGGAACCTCCTGCCTACGGAGCTACGTCTCCAGACAGAGCTGCTGCCCTTTAGGAAGAATCTAAAAACATGGTTTGCGGGACAGATATGGGGTATGGAAGGTATAATGACCCCAGAACATTGGAAGATCTGAGCTCCTCTCGTTCTCTACTTTTAAATTAGTAGTTGTAGCATTTGGTGTGTTTTTAATCTGTTTTAATTTTTTTTTTAGATTTTAATTTTAAATTTTAACAGTGTTAAGGTTTTTAGATGGAAGCTTCCACTTTCTAATCCTGGGCCCTGCCTGCCCAGGGAAGGAAAAGACTAAAGTCCTCTGGGCGGAAGGAGGAATGGATCTTAGCTGTTTGTGCTGTGTTTGTGTTGTTGTTTTGTTTTGTTTTCCTGACTGTAAACTGCCCTGAGCCACCATGGCGAGTGGGTGGTGATATAAATCTAAATAAATAAATAAATAAATAAATAAATCATACTTGTGAGCAGGATGCCTTTTAAACAAAAGGTTGCATTTTGAAATGCAAATGGTAATTCCTTCCTTTTGTGGGGCTTTGAGTTGGCCACTAGGCTCCTAATGGACTCAAAGAAGTCAGTGCAGATCTCAGCTCCCAGAAACTGCCCATACTGATTTAACTACTGATGTCAACGGATTTCAAACTGCCATAAATATAGGGACTCAAAATGTGCTTTTATTCCTCTTTTCATATGTTTAAAAGTTTGTGAAAATTGTTACTTACTTTATTTAGGCTCCCTATGCAGGGAGGTAATATTTCATAGATTAGTTGAGTATCTCACTTATTTAAGTTTTCAAACCATAAAAATCTGTAGCTAGAGAAAATATGCTAATCACACTCACTTTCCTTCAAAATGTAGAATGCTGTTAATGCGGCAGTGTTTCCAAAAAGATTACATGTCAGATAGGGTGTCTAGTGGATTTTATGGGCAACACCATTTGTTTAGCAATGACCTGTCATACTAGTCAAAGTGCACTTTACTACAAAGTTATGGACCTCTTCATCTCTGAGAATGAATTATGTAATCTCCTTTTGTCCCTGAGCAACAGGTGATTCCTACAGACTTCAGTAGAAGAGCGCAAAATCTGAGAGAATAGATATTTGACGACCACAGAGAGCATGAGTGGATAAAAGTAAACATTAAAAAACTCATACAGAAGACTGTTACTTGTTACATTAATGTGGAAGCCTAAACTGTAGAATGCTAAATATCAACTAGAGAATACATAGAAGCAGATTTGCTCCCATCCATCCCCTATTCTGCCTATGATGACCTGAATAGTGTAACTATTTGATCTTGGTTATTCCATTCCTCTTTCCCCCTTCCTTAATAAATGAAACAGCAGTGAATTTTTTGAAAACTTTCATTAGCATTTTTATCCAATTTTAAAAGTTCTGTAATGCTGTTTTTAATCACTAAATGACAAAATAGTAGCAGAACTTGCTAAATTATACTGACAGTGGTTTAGATACAACTAATACTCATTGTTTCCCTAACAGCATAGTCTTATGTAAACCTCACCAAACACTTTAGGATTTCTTTGTGAAGAATTGTTTTATAAACAATTAATTAAATAAAATAAATTGCATGCTGCAAGTGAAATCTGATTTATGGCAATTCTTTCCAAGGTTTTCCCAGATAGAGAATACAGAGAAGTAATTCACCATTTCCTTCTTCTGGGGGTACCCTGGGACTATGCAGCTTGCCCATGTTTATATAGGCTGGTTCTTCTCCTGGAAGGCATAGTTGCCCCATGTACCCCCGGAATAAAGAAGCTCACATATTATTTTTGGTTGTAAAAAACTGGGCCACTTTATTAACTGTCAACTTCATCAACTTTTAAATTGCTTAACGATGCCAACTTGCATCCTCCACTCTGCAACAGGCCACTGTAGCACTGGTAAGGACCCCTTAATGTCAGTTTGACTAACTGTAACTATATAGCTAATATAATCCTGGTTTTAGAGATCCCTGTACTGTCAGAAGCATCTTGATGGTCTTTTACTTCTGACCTGAATCGGGTGAACCATTTAATGGCACTACAAGCTGCCAAGCTTGGCAGTGCCTGGTTCCTGCTCCGCATTTCATCAACCAGTTTTGTCCTTCTTTCTGTGCCATCCCCTAACTGGCTGATAAAATGTGTTCCGACCAGATTCCCTAGGATTTCTTTGTGAAGAATTGTTTTATAAACAATTAATTAAATAAAATAAATTGCATGTTGCAAGTGAAATCTGATTTATGGCAATTCTTTCCAAGGTTTTCCCAGGTAGAGAATACAGAGAAGTAATTCACTATTCCCTTCTTCTGGGGGTACCATGGGACTGTGGAGCTTGCCCATGTTTATATATGCTGGTTCTTCTCCTGGAAGGCATAGTGGGGAATCGAATTCTCAGCCTCCACTCAGCTATCCTGCCATTGAGAACAATTGCTTGAATTTAAAGTAGAATAACCAGTACATGTGATATCATATTGAAGAAAAACACTTTTTTTCTACTGTTACTTATTAACTCCCTGAATATGATATCAAGAAAGGAGTTACAGCAGTGGTTCCCAACGTGGGGCACACACACCACAAGGGGACTTCAATTCCCAGAAGTTTAAGTCAGTACATTGACTGATCAGTACTTCGGAGAATTGACTAAGGCTTCTGGGAATTGAAGTCCAGAAACCAAAGGTTGGGCTACAGTATTCTATCAAATGTTCTTCTAAGTGAAGGGATGTTCTTGGGATGACTTTTGAAGTCAAAGCCCATACAACAAATCAAAGGCACTGCGGAGGAAATAAAATGGTACCCAGGCTGCCAACATACTTGCAATTGCTCACACATAGATAAAACAAAACAAGGCAAAACAAAACAAAGATACTTTAGAAGAAAAAAAGAGCAGATATGTTACATTGCTGAAGATGAGAACCACTATTGAGAAACTGCCAGAAAATGTATCTTTCCCTTGGGAAAGTTCAGTGAAATTATCTGTCTCCTACAGTTTCTCTGCCCAGAATTAGCCTGGAACACTTAGAAAACCCATTGGTGCACAGCTGAATTGCAACATAATCATTTGTATGGTTATGAAAAAGTAAAATCCTACTGCAATCAATTGATCTTGTTCTCAGGATTTGTGTACAGGTTTGATACTGGAATTTATTCTGCCTAGTTGTTTTGTTAAAAAAAAATGCCCTGTTTACTCTTGAAACATTCATGCTGCCATAGAACACACCAAATATGCTTTCATGTTGACATCTTGATTACTAGGAAGAAAAGGGGATATTTTGAGCAATAAAAAGATGTAGGAGTTGAATGTAATTGAGGCTGTAAAGAAATTTCTAATGGAGTGTTGTCACCCCTAATGCCATATGGTGCTTTGTGAGGCATTTGTGAAACATATAGAAAGATAGATAAAAATGTAGTCATCACAAGAATTCAGATTTTGAAGGGAAAGTTCTAAAGAAACCAGATAGATACAAAAATAGACATTTATTTCATGTGTTTAGTTATTATTTCCACATAAATACAGGCGGAAAATGCCAAAACTATATGAGTGGCATATCCAGACATTCAAAAGCAAATGTGATGAAGATAATTTTTATACTTGTATTAGTGGGTGATTACAGAATCAGATTTTCTTTAAGCTGTTTTCTAGGAATCTTTCTTTAAAGAAATAAATATAAGGAGCTATATACTTTCATTCAGCCACTTGTCTTCTCTACTAACTATTAAACTTCCAATTCATTCGGTTTTATTACATTAAAAGCTTTGACTGTATTACATCTCTCCTTCATGTGATATTGTCAGTTAATTAGATAATTCAGAGGTTTCAATATGTTTTCCAACATGGAAAAGTTATATATTCATTTCTATTTTTCCATTTCTCCTCCAGATGATAATTTACAAGATACACAATTGATAACAATAAATATAGGAGTAATAACTCATCACAAATAGACAAATATGATTTTTTTCCTGGCTGTCAATATGTAATGCTCACATTTCTTTCTAGTTCAACTATATAAAATTTTAAGACGTGAATGTGTAGAGATAAATGACAGGGAAAGTGGATACCGTTCAGGAAAGTATAAAATCCCTAATCCCTCTCTCTTCTACAAATCCAGCTACTGTCAGTTAAATACAAATTGTTTCCTTTGTCTGTCAAAGACAAAGGGAATAAATCAGAAGTAGTCAGACTATAATGAAGGGGAGGACAAAGAGCTAGGTTGGAGAAAAGTGGCATATTGTAAAAGTTCTGGTAAAGGTGTGTGTGTGGGGAGAGAAAGTGGAGTATGAATTGCAGAAAGAGGATGCTTTTGTGGATAAATGGATCCCATGACTGAAAACAGGGCCAGTCCCCTCTCTTTTGTGATAGCATTTTCTCTATTGGAACAGGATGTCAAGAGTTGACCTGGGCAAAAGGAATCACTCTCAACAGTCGCATCATGTACGGGGATCCAGGGGGACAGCTGGCCCCGGGCAGCACTTTTTCGGGCTATGGGTGATCTTGGACTACAGTTCCCAGAAGCCCTAGTGGGAGCGGGAGCCAGCATCCACCGGGGGCAGCAAATTTGGCTTTAAGTCCTGTGCAGCTGAAATCCACGCGACATTACTGACTCTCAGCCATGTCACCCAACATTATCCTGGTGTGGGTGAAGATGTATAACTGTGCTGTGACTGGGGAAATTTCCCCATCAGGCCCTTCCTCCACACTCTTGATTTCTCAGACTACTCTTCCAGGGAGACAGCACAAATTCCCAAGGTTGTATGCTTTTGACTTGCAAACCAATTCTTTGAGGTTGAAACTGACAAATCATCCACAAAATGAATGGCTCTTAGCAGGACCATTTCTAAGACTGGAAAAAGGTATTACAGAGAACCCACTTGCAGCAAAAGATTGAACAAGTTGTAAATTTTTATTAATTTTATTTCAAAATATTGCTGAGAAGATTCTAAGAAAATACAGTTGCAAGAATAGATTCAGAATTGCCAAAAACACTGCAGTAAATTAAGCCAATCCTTTCTATAAAAGAAAAGCAGTGGTGAGTAGTTTTTCTTATGCATATGTTGCCAACTTCCCCTAATTGATAATTAACTGATTCCCCGAAATCTTGTTGTAATGACCTTGAGTTGGATTCCTTCTCACAGAGATGACAGTTCAGCTGCAGCCACTTTTTCTCACTTCCCTCTGTACCAGCCAGTTCACAAGCTGCTCTATTTACAAATACAAGAGAGTCTTCAGTCTGCCGAGGTGACTGCTTTTCTGAATCTCTTCACATAGGAGCAGCAAGCAGAGCAGTGCAAAAGCCAGAGGTCCAGGACCACACAGGCCCATTCCTACACCACTTCTTCCATGAGACTCTTTAATGGGGCTACTTTGCTGGGATTCATCCTAAATCAATCTTACTAATTTTATCTCTGTTTTGCTCTTACAGGCACATAGCTTGCCTATCCTTAAGTACTTCTGCTAAGGTAAATCCATTGGGGACTTATATCCTACTAGATTGGGTTTAATGTTTTGGAACCAGGATCCTTCAGAGATCATCTCAGTATCTGCCTATCTATTCTCTGTTCTACTTTGATTCACTGGGAGTTACCTTTTTGTTGATGCCTAAATATAAATAAAGTTGACAACCATTTGGAAGATGTGGGATCTTCATAGTTTCAGGGTTTTCTGGTTGATATAGATCACTGATGGTGAATCTATGGCATGCTTGCCAGAGGTGGCACTCAGAGCCCTCTCTGTGGCCACCCATGCAGTCACCCCAGCAGAGTTTGTCCCTCCCCTCTGTGCAGCAGCCCAATGGGAGTGCTTCCTCCCTCCCCCAGCATATTCACTCTGCCCAGCAGCCCAATGGGAACGTTTCCTTCCTCCCCTGTTGCTATGGTGGTACTGTGTGATAAATAAGTGGGTTTTGGGTTGCAATGTGGGCACTCAGTCTCTAAAAGGTTTGCCATCGCTGATATAGATTAACTAAACCCATTCCAGGTCTGATTAGGAAATGGAGTCACCTTGGTGGGCCATGTATGAGAGGGGAGCATATGCGTATTGCTTCTTCTGGACTTCTCACTACCTTTAGATGCTATCAACCATGTTATTCTTCTTGGTATTTTCTTTGAGGCAGGACTTGAAGGTACTTTTTGTACTGGCTCCAGTCCTTCCTGGAAGGGCAACTTCAGAGAGTGGTGCTAGAGGACTCCTCTACAAAAGTCCTGGCCAATTTCCCATGGTTTCCCTCAATATTAGTTTGCATCTCATGCTATTTAATATTTACATAATCTGCAGGAAGATGATGTCTAGGATTTTGAATTCAGTGCTGATGACATTCAACTCTATTTCCCATTTCCATCTATCTCCAGGGAAGCCATTATTGTTCTAAACCAGCATCTGGTGTTGATGACAGACTGGATGAGTGGAATAGAATGTTGTTTCAATTAAGAGTGTATAGTGCTGCAGCCTCAGGTTATGATTATTATTCTTTGGCAACATTAATTAAACTAGGATAGGATAAAGGAGAACTGAAATCAAAGTGAGACTGTGTAGGTAAGGAGAATCATGGGTCTTTATAAAATACAGGTGAAGGAATAGGAGATACTTTTATTTGATCACTAAAAAGAACAAACAATCTGTGAGCACTTGTGGGCTAAAGTCCACTTCCTTAAGTCAACATACTTATGTCTTGTGGATAGTGCAAAAAAAAAATATGATTAAGAGTCCCAAAAGTTCATGGCAGATGATTGTGCTATGTTTTTTTTTAGAGCTGAGTTTGGGCGGGGGGAGAGTCAGGTAGCTCTTGACTAGATATCATATCCAAGGTCCCCAAAAGATTTAACACTAGGTAATATGAATATGCCATCCTACATATGATCTTCTTTTAAAATTGCTAGTTCCTATTTTTCTGTTAAGCAAGCCAACACAAAAGACCTGGAGTCCTCCATCAGGAAATCGGGATTAAAATTTAGTTTACCTAGTAGACAGAGCCAGTTGGAATCAAATTAATAATATTACCTACGTTTTTGGAAGTAGGCATTTCCTTCAGTTTGCAACTGTGTTTGACTGATGTTAAAAGTCTGCTTGGTGTTGAGGGTTGGGAGTAACATCCTCTAATTTTCATGAATTTAAAATCTTGTGCAGATAACATGAAAACCAAAATCCCTGGAGTCCATAAATGAGAATTCAAACACTGATTCAGATGAAAATGTATAGAACAAGAATAGCCCTGAAGAAACTGACACTTTTTCATTTGGCAAACAGCAAGTCACACTGATGTGACAAACAGCACAATTGCCCAAGTCAATATCCCACTAAAGAAGCAATAGAAAGCTAAGAAATGGGGATGAGAAGAACAAAGCCATTGTTTTAGGCAATGTACTGAACTGACTTGTCAGTATAAATTTGGTTTTACTATATTTACATTTCTATGTATTTTACAATTCTATTTGAGCTTAAGGTACATTTTATTTTATCATCATACCAAATACCTCTAGTTATGCATGGAACTCTGTTAGGTTTCTTTTCACCCGGAACTGGAAACCAGGTGATTATTACAGTCTAGTTCAGACTTCAGGTCTGTTCAAGTGGTGAAATGGGGTAGGAAGAAGAAGCCAAATTATCCCTCCTCTATGGTTATTCAGGAGTTTAATAAGTGAGAATAGCACATCTAATTTCCTTTAGGTGGAAAAACAAACATCTTCTTTTTCCAATTAGTTCCTTTTGGCTAAAATATAACCAGTGGTGAAGAAATGGAAAACGCTAGCTATACAGTAAAGGGTGGGCAACTCCAGTGTTCTACATATTGGACCACAAGTATGGCCACAGTGAATATAGCATAAAGGATCATGGAATCTACAGTAGAAAAATCTGAGAAAGTAAACAATATTTCATCCCTGCTCTAGAAAGAAAAAAATAATATTTAAAAAAATGTACATTTTAATGAAACAATGTCTTCTTAATATGAATGATGTGACTTAACCCATAGTTAATTACAGTTATACATTGGCTGGTGCAAAGAAAAAAAATCCAAAAACATAAGGAAAATTTTTGTAAATGTACATTCAAGAATATACAGTTAGAATATTTGTAGCGCCCCTTTAGGAGTAAGCCATTAAAAAAAAATCAAGCAAACAAGGGACTGACCTTTAAGAAAGTTGTCAACAAATCACTGATAATAAACAAAATACAGTCAAACCTCGGATAACGTTATGACTTGGTTCCTCAAGTCATGACATTATCCGATTTTTAGCGTTGTCCGATGCATGCATCGAACAATGCTAAAAAAAAAAAAGCCCTGACTTCAGGGACAAACCACGTGGTTTGTCCCCAAAGTCAAGCTGACCCTAGGCTAGCAATCGCTAGCCTAGGATCAGTTTGAATTCAGGGACAAACCGCACGGTTTTTCCCTGAAGTCATCACTGCGGTGGGAGGTTGGATTTGGCTACCCAATCCACCCCCCAACTACAGCGATGGATCACTGCGGGAGTGGTGGATTGGACCCAATCCACCACCCCCACACACACGCAGTGATGTATCACAGGGGTGGTGGTGGACTGGGTAGATGTTCTACCCAATCCACCACCCCCCAAGACGATTGCCTCGGATAACACTAAAGAATCGTTATCTGATGCAAGTTTTCCCCAAAAAACTTACTTCGTTATCCGATGCAATTGTTATCCGAGGTATTACTGTACACACATCTTTTGCTAGAGGGCCAGGCTCAGGTACGAGGAAATATGAGGTGGTTGTTTGGCTGGACCCTCATCAGAATGACAATAAAGAACCCATCAGGTACTGTAAACAGGAGAAAAACCATCCATTGACCTGAACCAAGAACAGTTGAAGAGGAAAGAAAAAACCTCCTCTGCACAATTCTGATAGAGCATGTACACTCTGAAGGGTTTATAAGGGCAAATGGTTTATAAGGCTGGAATTTTAATCCATTACAGATCCCCTTACTGTCATTTTTCAACCCATTCAAAATTGAAGACACACAAAATTTCCTCTTTTTCTGATTGTGTAAGCACATTTATAATGTATGTGTAACACTGTTGATGATTCAATTAGCAAAAATAAGCCATGTGACCCATCCATAAATCCAAACAAATGTAGAGTGGAGGTGATACCTTTTATAGGGCCACTTAAAAAACAAAACATTGCAAGTTTTCATAACCCAAAGGTCACTTCTTCAGGCAGTTTTCTCATGGCATGGTGTTCAAGCCAGGTTGGTTTGCTTAGATATTACATGGGGAAATAGACAGCAGGCCATTGAGTTCATGGTCATAATAAAATCCAGCAGTTATGATCCTGGTTCTAAAAAGGTGTTCATTTTCTAAGCAATGTGAATAACAAGGGGGAAATGTCACTGGCAAGAGAAGTGGTATTAAGATTTATTCACTAGAAATATATTGTTTCTTTCTTATAATGGTCTGTCAATCATTATTATTCTTTTGAATGTTCAAGGCAACACATAAGCTTTTAAAGCAGAGAAAAGCTGTATAATACAACTTCTGTGTTTGAGTTTCAGCAGTGCCATTTACCTATCTGGCAGGAATATTCTTGTGTTATAATTTGTAGGACTGCATGTTATCTAAAGAGCTACTACATTTCATTCATGTTTAATATATAAAATATATAGAATCCAACATTTCAATCAGAACAAATCCAGAAATATTCCTTCATCAAATCCTACACAGACTTAAAACTAGTAAGTCTTAATCACAACAGATTGTTTTAAAATGTTCTGATTCTTTGGAAAAGGAAAGAAGACTGGCTAGCTTTGCTGTAGCCAGAACTCTGCCATCTTCCTAACAACAACTGTCCCTATTCTCAAACAATTTAAGCCAGACATTTTCCAAACTCCCACAGGGTGCAGCAAAAAGGTAATATTTTAAGGGCTTCATTCAAACATACACTTTTTAACTTAGTATAATACATATATCTTCATTATCATCGCCATTTGAATCAGGCAATGCCTGTGTGTGAATTAGTGAGCAAAAAGGGGGGGGGGGATCCTGCAGATTATACAGACCGTTGACATTAGGGCTGGCATATGTACATGATACTTCAGGGCAATGTTGGGTAATTTCCTGAAGTTTCAAAATTCTGGAAACATTCATAGACTTGAGGTTTTCTTCCCACAAAGATTGAATTATCATCATCATCTGCATGAGGCTAAACAAATAACCTATAGTTCATTTATTTTTCATCAAAATGGGAGAGACAAATGAAGAATTAAATAGAGCACTACATTCAAATATTTTGCCTTACTTTTACCATATAAAGACCTAAACATAAGCTAAACATAAGCTGTACAACGGTTTTAGCAACACTATCAAATGACTCATTTGAATGTGTGAGTAGCAGCCAGCCTACATAGTTTCTCACCCAAATGGCACGCAATATGTCCTCACAATCGAGATGAACATTTGTATGAACAAATCCTTATTATAGGCAGATATATGTGCAGAAGTTTTCATATGACCTGGAATCCTGCATCTCCAAATATGTATTGCATTTTTATAAATGTTGGTTCTGAATATGTAGATATCAGAAGCATTATGTTGGAGGGAACAGCAATTTCTATATCCATGCAGTCAAATAAGATTTGATAACACCTGCACAGGCATAGCCCCTGAGACCTGTTCAATCTCTCTCTTTCTGCACCTCCCTATATATCAGTGGACAAAGAAAGGACATCAGGCCAGTCTGATCACCTGTTATTGCAGTGTCATTTTGTTTTGTTGCACTGCTGTACTGTATTGTTATATTTATTGCATTATACTGTATGATTTTTGATTATGTTTATTACCTTTGATTGTCTGATATGTATGGTTTCTGTAAACCACCCTGAGTCGGTTGCACCGAGTAGGGCGGTATACAAATCGAATAAAGGAATGAAATGAATGAATGAATGAAGTGACAGGTCTGTAGGTGGAAAGGAATGTATCTGAGAAGGCTCTCCAAGTGAGCCAGAACACAGGTAAGTCAAGATTCCTGTTTATATGGAAAGCTGTCACTGATTGATGCATCTTCTTCAATGCACTGTACATAGCCTGCCACTGCCATCACTGCCTACCACCCATGGTACCATGTTCACCAACACGTTCTTTTCAGACCATGTAGCTACAAATACAATGAAGAAGACTCAGCAACAAGACCACATCACTTCCCTCTTCAAACAAAACAGTCAAAAAAGATCCACCACCAAAATATGCAATTTTAACAAACTTAATTAGTAGTAAATTAACTAAGTAACTGTCTGCGGAAGGCTGCTGGAGTGACTAGAAGGGATAAAATCAGGAATGAGCTTATAAAGGAAAGAATTGGAACAGAACCAATCTTGCACTACACACAGAGACAACAAATAAAGTGGTTTGCCCTTTTGGAGAGAATGTCTTGAAATTCCATACCTTACAAGACATATGGAAGGTGGAGAGATAGCATCAGAAAAAATATTATAAGAACATCAAATAACACTGGTGGAGGCCATTAGAGATACCAGAGCAAGGACCTTGCATCTTCCTTGACACCCAATGGAGCAAAAGATGAAGCAAAAAAGAATATTTTTTTAAAAAAATTGGGAAAGCACAATACATACACAGGTTAAAAAAATAGGACAAAACCATCACATCACCTCCTCTCTCAAAAGTTGGGGGAGGGTGAGCAAGTAAATAAAATAAAAAAGAAGAATCTATCCTAACTACAGTGTTTCCCCGAATATAAGACACTGTCTTATATTTTTTAAAAACTCCAAAATATGCACAAGGTCTTATTTTCAGGGGATGTCTTATTTTTCCATGACGAAGAAGAATACAGTACACATTTATTGCGATACAATGGATTGCCAGGGCAAGATTTAGGTGAATGCCTTATTTTCGGGTAGGCCCTTATATTTCCGAAGTGGGGAAAAATGGGGGGGTGTGTGCCTTACTATATGAGGAGGTCCTATATTCGAGGAAACAGGGTAAAACAACTAGAATATGGGGTGATTTCTCTCCTTAGCGTTCAATGCTTTCCCTTCTTTTTAATGTAGCAGGCAATGGTAGGCATCAGTAAAAGTAATGCAAGAATGAAAAGGACCAAAAAAGTGGAGGGACACAAAGAGGCACACTGGCACACAAAGGCTGCCTGGCAGCAGCAAACATAATCCTGAGAAATATTGGGGGAATCCACACAAATATCAAGAGAGAGAGAAAAGGCACAACAACAAGCAGGCAGGCAGGCAGCAATCTGAGCAGGAGGGCATCAGGAGCTCAGCATAAATTATAAACTAAATACTTCTTCTCAGAGAGTTTAAGATAACTTCTTTTAAAAAGCCATGGCAATTGCTTTTGATGAGAAGTGGTTAACTGATGGGGGGGAGGAGTCATATTCTGAATTTTTTTTCTTGCTAGTGTCTTTTTGTGAATGTTAGTGAGCACAAGAGGGAATCCTGTTGATCATCTTGACTGCTGACATTGATATTATCAACAATCTGGTTGCTCTTTGTTGCATAATGTTTGGACAGTATTTTGGAGCAATATCTCTGGCATTTTGAAACATGGACACAGAAGCACAACATCTCACTTTTTAAAATTGGAAAGTTTTTTAAAAATAAAATAAAATGAATTATGGAGAACATTCTGAATACTTTGAAACTTGTCATATCAATCACTTTACTGAATAAACCTTAATTGTCAGTGGCTGCTACTCATATACGAGCATACATTTTTCCTGGAGGTCATTTTCTCAGTTGATGGATGTGTCTCTGATGACTCAATAAAACGATCCTGGCATGAAACATGTGACCACACACATTGCACTGAATAGATGGTGGAGGGCATAGTTGGGTTTGACAAAGCTTTTGTATTTCTTGCTTAGCCTCTTCATGTTTGTGGCATTCTCCTTCAAAGTGATTGGTAGTAGCAGAGATTATTTGGTGCCAAAGTGGACAATCTACGACTGTTGTTTCCAAAGTTTGTGGGCTTATACCTGACACCTTCATGTTTTGTTTCAGCTGGTCCTTATAACACTTCCAAGGAGCTCTGTGAATTTTATGAGGAAGCCTGGAACCATCCATATGGTGGACATGCCCTATCCATCTAAGATTATGGCTTATGATGGAAGCATCTCGAGGACTGTGATGTTGGTGACACAGTAATCCCACTTGATGTTCAAGATGGACCTTACCTTCTGTTGGTGAAAGCACTGTATGTTTCACATTCATACAGTAATGTTGAGATAACAACAGTTTGGTATACCATGGATTGGAGGACAAGTATGGATTGTTAAATCTTTGTTCATGAAGACCTGGTGTGATAGATGACCAAAGGCAGAATGGGCAGCACCAATTCTCTTCACCACATTCTATTCATAGTTGCAGTTTTTAGTTAGGATGCTACCAAGGTATGAAAACTGGTCTACTTGTTCCAGTGTCGAATCTGAGATGGTGATACTGAACTCTGGAAGGGCTGTCCTTGGGGGAGTTTGTGCAAGTACTTTAATAAAACTTAATAAACCAGAGACAACATTTGCCAAGAACCTGCACAATCAATTCAATCAATATCTGTTAAGGAGAGGATCTGATAAGACAAATTTCAAGGCAAAAATGTGTAAAATTAATGCTGATATAAAACCAGGAATCTGAAAAATGCAATGTAGCTCATAGCCAAATATTTGTTTTTCTCAGCTAAGGCTATTTATTTTCCCAAACCAAGTCTGAGTTCATAAATTGGGAAAGACTGCTCAGTCACCTCTCTGCATCATTAATGTGCTTTCAGTTCTAATTAAGGACTGCCTTTAACATCTGTTTCTGGCCTAAGGGATGTTGAAAGGGCAGAATCTTTGCCCTTTTCTTTCAGTGAAGCACTGCTCACAAGAGCTCCATAGTCAATGTTACTTTTTTTGTGAAAGTTATATTTTATATTAAGCTAGAAACTCAGGTAATTAAAAAAGCAAATGATTAATTCAAGCCAGAATGATTTTGACATGTCTAAAAGGAACAGTTGCTGACTCTTTCAGGGTTCACATTAGATGAACCTTTCTCATCCAGTCATATTTTTTACTCACAAACAATGTGAAACTTAATCTTGGTGAAGGATATATAAACAAAGCACACAAAAATGCAATTAAACATAATAGCTGGAAATTCTTTATCCACATCAATTTAAAAATATCCTAGGGTTGATTCCTAATTACAATACTGTTATCAACACATGGCTTCCATAACTTATTCAAGAAGAATTTACTTCCTGTCAGTGATATTACTATTTACCTCATTAGAGTTAAATTAAAAAGAGGCATAGAAACATTCAATAGCTCTGCTTGTGATTTGTAACTATTTATACAGCAGAAAAAGCCTTTTAATAGCAAAAATAAAAGTATCACCTTGAATAAATTTATGTACAGTAAAACCTCAGATAACACTAAAAACTGGTTCCACAAGTCTTGGTGTTATACGATTTTTAGTGTTATCCGATGCATGTTAAAATCCTATGGGATCCATAGAGATACATTGTAACCACACAGGCTTTAGCGGTTGTTATCTGATGCATCCCATAGGATCTTAATGTTATTCGATGCAATTCTTCCCCCCAGATTGCTTAATGTTATGCGATTTTAGTGTTATTCGATACTAATGTTATCTGAGGTATTACTGTATTCATTTAATAAGCTCATGAACTTTGACAGTTATCCCTGTTTAAATTGTAGACAATATTTTTACTGAGAGCACTGAGAAAATCATTCGAGTGTCAAATACTGCTTATGATGACATAAAAACATAACTTAATGAAGACACCTTGATTATTCCTATTATATATATATATATTAAAAGTGGTTGATGTTATTATCATTGATTGGAATTATCATCCCACAGAGACATGACTTATCTACAGTACTATTCCAGCTTGATTCCTAAACATTTGGCAATATGGCAGTTAACAACAGCCACTCTTGATTTATAATGTGTGTGTGTCCACAATTTGCAAGAATAGAGAAGTAACTTCTGCAATGGGCTAAACTTGCTGCAGTTCATGATGGAGAAAAGTATAATGCAATTTCCTTGCTATATTATTCTCACACTCATTTCAGTACTCACACCTGCAATCTTTTTGTATTAACTTTTAATTCACTTCTTCTGTTACATGTTTGTTTGTGTTTAATGAGAGATGGAAAAAGCCTTATACGTAGTTCTGTGAACTCATTACATATAGATATACTAACAAAAATACAGAATAAAACTGTGATAGGGAAATTGAGAAGGGATGTGTGTGTAAATTTAGTGATATTGCTATGGTTTGCAGTTATCTAGTTTGTAATATAAACTTCTGCTTATATTGCTCAGTTGCATTGTAATATGTCCAGTGCATTTTTGCTGAAAAGACTGCTGTCTATGCTTCCTCAAATCATGTTTATTTTTTCTCAAAAAGCAACAGATCGTACTAACATAAGAATAATCGTTTTATTTAGTACAACAATCAGAGGTTATATGTTACTGGTAATCAGGAGTCATAGGTTACTGGTTAAAAAACAATGTATACCATAATCCTTCAAATATATACTATACTTAAGCAGCCTATTCGATACACAGTGATGTTTTTAATATCAATGATTAAGACAGACAAAATGGTTACATGAAGCACATTATTGCTAAAAAATAGTTCTCTCAGTGTGCTAGACCTAGTCAAACTGTCCACACTTCACCCCAAAGAGCAAGCCCACTTTTTAGTGTGATTAAGACAGCTCTCAGTTGTCTTAGCTAGCTAAGATTTTTCCCAAAACTAAAAGAAGAAAAATTAAAGGATAATCTTCATCATCAAACTTTGCTAATCCCTGATTAAGAGCAACAAAACTCACCTTACCTACAGTATAGTGACTACTGAGAATCTGCTGACCCCTCCAAAAATCACTTTTCCCTATGTTTAAATTATGCTGTTGCCATCATTATATTTGCTTCACTTAGTATTTATTGTTACTTTTATTTTTTTCAGAACATGTGATTTTATTCTTCTGTCTTTATTCTTGTCTCTTGTTGAGTTTAGTTACTTTGTTATACTGACTCTGCCCATCATTACTGTATAGTCAGATAGTTGGGGAATAAATGAATGAGTGCAGTCACAACATAACCTAAAGTAGGGATGTGTATTGGATTCACTTAATACATCATTTAAACAGTCCTCCTTGATTTCTAGCTGTGTGTTCAAATTGTCCTGCCTTTCTGCACCTACACATATTTAAAAAGGAACAGAACTCTTATATCTGGGTTCATTTTCATGAAAATGAAAACCTAAAAAAATGAGAAAAACAATAATTGCTGGATAAAGTTATTTATTTCATACCCAACAAACATTGGGTGTACTCATTTATCACAAATACCACTACACAACAAAAAAAAAATTCCCCTGCTACTGGGTTGAAAATATGTTCCTTATAGTAATTCATATGTGCTGAATCCAGAACTGCAGTCGGATTTGCTCTGGCACATCAGGAAAAAAAGTTATGTACAGTAATACCCCGGATAATGTTATGACTTGGTTCCACAAGTCATGACGTTATCCGGTTTTTAGCATTGTCCGATACATGCATCCAACAACGCTAAAAATAAAGCCCTGACTTCAGGGACAAACCGCTTTAAAGGCAGGCAGGGAAAGAAAGAGACCTCCCTACCTTTAAAACCCTATGCGACTGCAGTAGGGTCGGGGAAAGTGCCATTCTGACGCTACTGCAGGGTTCCCTCTGCTTACCTTCCTTTCCTTCTCCGACTCCCAGCTGGTTGCAAAAGGCTTGGTTTTTTTAAACTGCAGGGAAGGGGGGAAGCTGTTCTTGCTTTACTTCCTGAATTGAAAAAAATACAGAGATGTGATTGGTTCTCTAGATCAGCTGATCTAGAAAACCAATCAAACAGGAAAGGGGGAAAATACAGAGATGTGATTGGTTCTCTAGATCAGCTGATCTAGAAAACCAATCACATCTCTGTATTTTTTCAATTCAGGAAGTAAAGCAAGAACACCTTTCCCCCCTTCCCTGCAGTTTAAAAAAAACCAAGCTTTTTGCAATCAGCTGGGAGTCAGAGAAGGAAAGGAAGGTAAGCAGAGGGAACCCTGCAGTAGCGTTGGGGGAAAGTCAGGTGGGCGCTGGGGAGGGGGTTGGATTGGGTAGATGTTCTACCCAATCCAACTCCCCCCCCCACGCACACGCTTGTACTGGATAAAGCTAAAAATCGTGTTATCTGATGCAAGATTTTTCTAAAAATCTTGCAACGTTATGCGGTTTTAGCGCTATCAGGTACAGTCGTTATCTGGGGTATTACTGTATGTGTAAAATTATCAAGGAAAATGCTATTAACTATGTTGAAAAGTGACTGTGAGAAATTTTAGGGAAATTAATGTGCGTTCTTTGGGATGAAAAAAACACTAAATATTATAATTAAGAAGTGAATTATAAATGTTTATTTACCTCTGAAATGAGTCAGGGACCCTTAGTTACACTAAGATTGACAATGGCTTGGTTAAAAAGTGTGTAGAGCTTCTTGCTTTCCACCTGTGAACATCTTCTGTTGCTCTCTGCAAAAACCAATAGTAATCCCCCATCATGTTCGGATTGGAGTGGCCTTGATATCTTGCTTCCATGGTGGACATCTCCTGGTGGACTCTTTCACTGTGCTCGTCACTCACGGCTCCAATATTTGACGGAAAGGTGAGATGTGAATGCAAGAAATGCATCTTTAGTGACATTCGGCAACCGAGTTGCTGGAAGGCCGTTAGCAAATTGTCCACAATTTCTGCATAGTTGTCTGCTCTGTGGTTCCCAAGAAAGTTGTGGCCAACAAGCACACATGTGTCCCAAACTACTAGTTCTTGTTCCATGAGCTCCAATCTGAATTGTGGACATCGAATCAACTTTCGTATTTCTGGTCCAACAAAGACTCATGCTTTCAATTTTGCCTCAGTTTTCATCTTTCCAAACTTGCCTTTTAGGTACTGAAAACCACAATTTGTTTTATCAATCGCTGCAACAAACTGTTTCATAAGACCCAGTTTGATATGGAGTGGAGGTAGGTAAATCTTATTACGATCCACAAGAGGTACAAGTTGAACGTTGTGCTGTCCAACTACAGGTAAATTTCTGGGTGGCCATTTTTTCACTATGTAGTGATTCTTGTCATCGCAAGTAAGTGCCACTCCTTCAATCTGGAACTCAATAGTTCAGACTTTTCTTTTGACAGGGACAAATCGCAAACCAGGTCATCCAATTTGGCATGGCTGATCAAATGTGGCTTTTTAATGTCACTGTTGGGATCATTCGTGTATTCCATAAGTCCAGCGTCACTGTCATTACCTTCAGTATCACTTTCTTCGTTGTTCATTGCATCGGATGAAGGAAGAATTGGTACTGGGTAATCTGTACCATGCGCCACAGGCTTTAGAGCAGACTAACAATCCGGATACACGATTATTGACTTGTTCTTCTTGCTGTACCCAGATATGATGGTCAAGTAGAAATAGCAATCTGAATGGTGATCTTTCTGCTCCAGCAAAATCATGGGAACAGCAAAAGGCATTCAATTTCACTTACCATTTAACCACCAGGTTAGACCGGAGTAACAGATGTGAAACAGAGATGAGGAGCCCAGGATTTTGTTTGATCTCCGATTTCACATCTGAAGTAATGTTTGTAAGCTATACATAGCTTTCTGGACATGTTCTTGCATTGGTCAGACATAGTATACTTGCCACAAATGTAGCAAAAGCAGTCTGGACAATTCACACAGCTGTGCCTATTCATCTTTCGTTTACTGAATCACCATGTACCGAATTACCGAATCGTCTTATACGAAATCACTTAAATGCATGTTACTGCGACTGCTGATTAATAAAACACAGAACCACACTAGCACGAACTATTCTCTAGTCACCTCCAAATCAGACAGACAGACAGACAGACAGACAGACAGACAGACAGACAGACAGACAGACAGACAGACAGACACACAGACACACAGACAGACACACACACACACACACACACTCATACAATCGTACATCAAACACGGCTCGTTGATGCAGCTACATATTAACCCATGTACAGGCTTTTAATATCATATGACTTTCAGCTATAACTTTAAATCCAGACGTCCTACAACATTTCTGATTACAAAATCGGAATCAGCGCACCTTATTACATAACAATCACATTATTTTCACCCAATAGCACATTTTTGTTGCGTAGTGTAAGCAGTAATTTATAACATGCAGGGAGCATGAACATCTCTCTCTTTATAATAATTACTTGTGTCCTCAAAAACTAGTTGTTTACATTAGCAAAGAAGCAGGCTGTCTCTTACACAACTGATCATGTCATCATGCACTGATATATTAATAAATTAGCATAGTTAATTATTTAAAAATTACCAGTCATGTTCCAGATGGATGCAATTTCTTCTCACTTCAGAAATGCTTCCTGCCCCTATTTGTTTAATCTGACACTTCCTAACTAGAGGCATTCTTCCATTCATGCCATCTTGATTAAAAACAAAAGAAGCAGTATATCCTTACCAAGTACAGTACTTGATTATACAGACTATTAACAGGATTTCTAACTCTGTAGAAGCCCCATCACACATTCATGCCTAGAGGCAACCATGAGTCACACTTATTTATGAATAGGTATCTGTTTGCTGATCAGTTCTACAGAATTCCGCTTATGTTGCAAAGCTTTGCAGTTATCTTTGCTTCGGGACATAATTTATAAAACATATAGAAACAATTCTTTTAAATTGATATAATCTGGATATCATTTATGGAGCAAGAAACTGAGTCTTTCTATTTAAATAAAATATTATAACCACAAATAGAATTCTGGAATTAGAAAAAAATGTATGAAAAATTTAATGAAAAATGTTTATAATAATATTAAGCATTTGTATAGCACTTTTATTATATGCACTTTATTATGCTTTCTCTCAGTGTCTCATGCTAGTAAATTAATATTGTCATCATTTGCATGTTAGGCAACATAATTGAGATGTACCAAAATGAATTTAAGACATTTCCCTCTTTTTAATCCAATCCACTTCTTTGTATACTCTGTAAATATTACTGCCCCTATGTATGCTAAGCTTTCAGCAGGCTATCCCACAATGTATTTGCTTTGTATGCACACTAACATGGAGATTGGAAATGACAGTGCTTAATTCATATGGTTGTTGTTGTTCTTGTTCTTCTTGTTGTTCTTGTTGTTCTTGTTCTTGTTCAGTCGCAGAGTCAACATGGTAATTAGCAGGCTGTTTTCTTCCCTTCAAATGACTATCCACTCTAAGCTTTCTGTGAGTGGGCTGCGTATTGCTAGTTTAATTTAATTTGTTTGTTGGACTGGTTCAGTTGTGGTTTTGACTCAAAATTTTAGTTTTAGAAAGCCAGCAACTTACTACTGTGTTCCAACCATTATTTGCCTGAGAGATTGTTCTTCCTGCTTTTTTCAAACCAAGATGAAATAAACTACTGTATTATAATTTTCTCATCTACCTGACATTATTTTCCCTCCTTCCAAAATGGTGTCTAGCATTTATACAGAAGAAGAAGAGGAACTGAAAAAGGGGAACTGAAGAGGGCTTGCATTTCAAAACATCCAGCCACAATCCTTTGGGACATGCTAGCTGCACCGCTGTGCAAAGATTATCTAACAATATTGTGCAAGAAATAAAATACAATGAAATTAGCAATAAATTAAAACCTACTGAGATTAGTAATCCATATATTAACCTGGGAAGAAAGTCTGACTTTCTTAAAATTCTTAAAATGTAGACCCAGCAACTCTCTAACGTATTTAGGTTCAGTATACCACTTTATAGCATGTGTAAGAAAAAGACCTACTTATTTAAGTATTTCTCTGAATAGGAACTAATGTCCTCCACTCGTTCATGTTTGCTGTATACATTTCAGGCCAACAGAAAAATCCCCACATGTTTTCTTAAACATTGCACAGGAATCTAAAATTAGTTAATTAGATCTTATAACTAACCAAAGAAACAACATATACATGGAGTGTCTTTCTTCAGAATCATGCCATACTAACAGTTAACGGTTGTTGTTTTTAAGTTAAAAAGATGAAACAAACATGCACATTATGATTCTTACCAGTTGCTGGCCTTGTACACCCCATGCCGCATACTGTAAAACTGAATCCTCTACTTCTGGAGGATTTAACTCCCAAACTTCCCTTGAAAAAAGGTTAACATTTTACTTGAAGACATTTGCACCATAATGCAACTCAGAATATCATCTATACAAAAATGTCTTACCTCGTATGAATGTTATATATCACATATGAGGCTGTAAAAGAATAATGAAACACCTGCAAAACAGGAAAGAAAAAGCAGATATGAGGATCATCAATTTAGAATGTTAGTGTTAAATGACACCTATTAATTGTTAGGTGGGTTATCACACTGTGTAACAGAGGGGCTCTTGAGTGAACTTGTGACATTGCATGGTCAGTCCAAACAGCATTCCATAAATAATTATTGACAAGTAGAACTGTTAAAAAAAGTTAAACCTTTTGAGTGTGCTTTTGAATCAGAATCATTTTAGTAAAGTGTTTAATACATAGTATGTGCCAAATATGAAGAAAGTTGCTTTTAAAATTCTAATTGGATTATTTTTTTAAAAAAAACTTCCCACACCCTTGGTATATCATTTTACTACCATTATTTTCTTTTGCACCTTGTAGCAAATTCAATAGCTTTATTACAAATACCTATAGCAGCTTCTTAAAAAGAAAATAATAATAATAACTGGAGAAAATAACAACATATCATGATTTGCAAATTGAAGTTGAGAGTTTATGGAGGAAGAAATCTGTTGTGGTACCCATAATGATCGGAGCCCTTGGAGCAATACCTAAAAGACTCCCTAGATATTTGGAAATTTTGCATCTATTGGCCTTGAACATCCTAGTTCTAAAACACACACACACACAAAGAACAACTCTACTAGGAACTGCATATATACTCAAATGGTTTCTCATTTCCTTCTTTTATGGGTTTCCTGGGACTCTGCAGCTTACTCAAGGTCACATAGGCTTGCTTTTGTGAGATGTACAATGGGGAATTGAGTTCTCTACCTCTTGCTCCACAGCCAGATACATAACTCACTGCTTTCCCCAGCCAGCTTAGAAAAAAGGCTTTAGGAAATTATAATCAATACCTAAGGATAAAACATCCATTCCTCCTTCAAAAATGTCCTTGTCCACCTGATTCATACACAGTAAAGGAATATTCTTTACTTATTCAACTTCAGTTTATGGAAACGTGACACAGCTAGTGTAACAATATAAATAAAATGGAAAAAGCAGTTAATTTGTCCATGGAATGTTCAAGCAACAATAAAATGATATGCTCTGAAATCACACTAATACCCATGATTATGTCCATTCATCTGCATATTTGCCCAGAGACAAAACTTTTATCCTGCCATTCCCTCAAACAACACTCAAGCAGTGAACAGCAATAACAGACAAGATAAAATACATTATTATTATGTAGACATAAAGGCCAGAATATTGTTGAGTTATACTTTGCATAGTTGTCAACTGCCCATTTCCTATTTGTTCACAGAAAGACTTATGTGATGGACAGCCTTCAAATTGATTGTGATTGTGTAAGGCAAAACATGACTTCTAAAAGCAATTTAAAAACAGTACCCAGTGGTATTTACCAGATGGTAAAGGAAGGCAAATGATGGAGTCAGTTTGACTTCCCTCTGTAGCACCAAAAATCTAAGAACAACCAAGACCTTTCTTGTGTTTTCACAAAATATTCCTCTGGTGGCTTTGCAAAAAGATAGAAAAGTTTTTCCCAAATCCCTTAAACTCTAGAGAGACTCATATGGTAGAATGCAGGCTTTTAAACAGCCCACTCTCTAGTGATGTAGGACTTGAAAGGTCATCACCAACACTCTAAAATAACACTACTGTAGCATAGAAACATCATTCCTATAAACCAGTCCTGGCTGAAGAAACAAAAGTTGGTTAAACCAACCAGATCCATGTCATTCAGTTGACTAAAATATGATGCATTTATGTGATTAACTAAACATCTTTTGGAGGACATGTTTTTACTATAATATTTAATTTTAAAAATTCTCATAAATAGTGGAGAGATCAATAGTTAATTAGAGAATTAAAGCCAGTGAAATAGATAATATTGTAAAAAGCAAAATCCTCTTCTGTGTTATTTTATATTTGGCTCTTGGTCTTATCCCTCCATGCCTGCCTGCCAGTGGAATTGACTTTGAAGGCTAAACAGATTTCATGAATTATTGAGAATAAATTTATGGGATGCAAGGATCAGCTGAAGGGAAGAGAAAAGAAGGAGTAGTCACAATGGAAATCTGCTCATTTGCTAGAGTTCTTTGTTAGCTGGACCTTAAATTCCACAAAATATCAAATTCATCTTCTTACAGTATTATAACTCTGTAGGTTCCCACTGAAACCATGTTATGCTTCCCAAAATGCTGTTTAGTTAAAAAAACAACAACCAAGAGTTAATCAGAAACAGCTTCAATAAAGTTAAATGACAGGGTCATAACTTCCTGAAGTATCACACTTATCTTATTCAGTCAACATCTATTACTTTTCATGATTGATTGCTACTATTGCTTATTATTGGGCAGAATTTATGGATCGTATTAATTCTTCTTGCTGTGAAATATTACTAGCATAACAACAACATGTTACCAAACTGAAATAAATATAAGAAAGACATTTCTGGACACCTAATTCATCTAGCTAGAAAAAAATACTGTCAATGAAGACTAAACAAAAAAGCACATCTAGAAAATCTGCAAAGAATATTACTATTCTTACCATTTTTCTCTAAGATTAATTATCTCATGAAAAGTAATTTTTGGAGTGTTAATTAATTTATAATCAATTACACTCACTGTAACTAAACAAGAATGCAAATACACACAGAAGCTAAATGTAAAGAGGGGACACACTGGCCAAAATCCCATTGCTTAGCACAATAAGTTACATCTAGAGTAGGCCTACTGAATCAGTGGGAATTTGGTGAGTGTAATTTCCATTAATACAATGGACTTACTCTACTTGTGATTTATTACACCCTAAGCCAGTGGTCAGCAAACTTGGCTCTCCAGCTGTTCTTGGACTTCAGTTCCCAGAAGCCTTGATCAGCAGGAGTGCTGACTTGGGCTTCTGGGAACTGAAGTCCAAGAACACCTGGAGAGCCAAGTTTGCAGACCCCTGCCCTAAGCCAATGATGGCTAACCTTGGCACTCCAGGTGTTCTTGAACTTCAGTTCCCAGAAGCGCTGATCAGCAGGTCTACTGAGTTGGGCTTCTGGGAATTAAAGTCCAATAACACTTAGAGTGCCAAGGTTAGCCATCACTCTGCAATAGAACTTCAGTCACTATTTTCATTACTATCTTAAGAACACTTTTTGGATACACATTCAATCATTTTTCTTAGTATCCTACAATTTAAAAAGAAAACATTTCTCAAAAATGGTTCCTATGTCTACATATGAAAATTCATATATCAGTGTCATTAAAAAAAATTCTTATGGCTTTATGTTACAAAATGGGAGCATTTTAGAGCTTCATGACAGGAGAAATAAAGCCAAACCATAAGTAATTACTCTGATTCAAATATGAAATAGAATGCAAAACATAACCCATAGCAATGTATATGCATCTAGTTTAGAAATTACTTTTCAGTAACATCTAATTTTAAAATATATATATTTATATATAGAAAAGCACCAGGATTTACCAATTAGAATCATCAGTTTTCAGCAAGCAACAAATAATGCCATTCATTTTGTTTTGCCTGAATTCTCTTCAGGTTATCTGGAACAGCAGAAAAAGAAATATAACTCTGTAGCAGGTTTCTGAAATGACGTCTGATGGAAATTTGATATCCTTTCCTAAAAGAAACTGTAGGCAATATCAAGACGGAGGGAACCTACTGGTATTCCAAAGCATGTCATTTGTTACCCTAAAAATGTTGTAGCAGTTTAATAGGCATTCTCGAATGGCTAATACTATATTCATGTCATAAAAGATTTGTAAATGGTCAGGAAAATTGACCTACAAGAATAATTTATTTTAGAGATTATAAATGCACCTCATTGCTACTGTTTGATTGGAATGGCACCAGCTAAGCAAAAATATGACTTCCCTCTAACCTCCCTGCCCTCCCTTCCACTCCTAGCATGTCTGTAATTCACAGACTAATCCTTCCAGCACCTGTAGGTTGTTCTCAAAAGAAAGCTTAAGCCATAATCAATGGCTTAAAGTTGACTCCTAATTGTCAGATGGAGGTATGATCCATATGTGGAAGCAAGTAGGAAAAGAGTGGATTGCAAATGGATGAAGGATATTGCAGCAAATTTCTCCAACGTTCTCTGTTGTTATCTATCTATATAATGAATATATAAAGAAGTAAATGGCCTGTTATTAATCTGATAAATGTGTTTTTCATCTTAAAATCACACGCTTCTCTTATGCTTCTGTGTGACACATCCATCAATATTTATTATACAGTACTTGTAATATTTTGGGTGCTAGATTTTAAAATGTACTAAGTCTTCATCTCTTTTTATAGAATCCTCAAATGTATGATATAAAAAGATTAAATCAGGGATGGCCAAACTATGGCCCATGGACCAGATCTGGCCCTTGGTACCAAATCATCTGGCCCATACTGCGCTCACTGTTCCAGGAAGTGGAAGTCAAATGCACCCATGCATGTGCATAACACTGCCATAAATGCACCCGCAGCTGTCATAAATGCAATTATGAAAGCCACTGACTCATTTTATAGCTGGAGGAACCACGTGATCAGCCTGCTGAACCACGTAATCAGCCCGTGGCCAGAAACGTTTGGCCACCCCTGGATTAGAAAGTGGAAATGGCTCTAATTCTAGGCCACCTTTCTCTTCATCCATATCACCACTATCTAATGATGGTAAGCAGCAGTGGGTGAATATGTGAGGTAATTGCTGGGAGAAGAATCAAAGCATTCCTGTGATGGAATATCAAAGCCCTATATGGTTTGGGATCTTAATGTCTCTTTGGACAACTTCCCCATAGAAATGATAATTAACCAAAGGAAAAAATATTTTCCTGGTTCCTATTTCACAACAGCCAGACCAGGTGCCAATTAGCAATACATCCAAGCTTGCAAGTGTAGTGTATCAACAAACCCTGTTGGCTTAAGGCATCTTTTTTTAGACGCACCAACCTTTGTAAATCCAAAAATGACTCTTTGGTAAAAGATTTTTAAAATACCTGTATTAAAAATAATAAAAAAGATTTCAAAAAGATATAAAACATCTCAAAAAGAACAGTTGCAGTAGAAAAGCAAAAGGGTAAAAATAAGAACGCCATACATTTCCCATCTCCCAAAGAAAAATAAGAAAAATCTACCTAAGCCCTACTTCTAAGTAATCATAAATCAAAGCTAGCCTAAGAGCATGTTGGCTGGCTCTTAGAGCTTACTCAAAAGAAACTACATGACTGAAGTTTCTCAAACAATTGTGATCAAATGACTAATTAGAAGAAAGAATAATAACTAACTACAATTCCCTTCTGGCTACAATTAATTATTATTATTCTTGCCTCTTTTCCTAAAATTACATTGGTTAATATTAGGAAATTCCAATCAGGTATTTCCAATCATTACCTGATTGGATCAGGTAACATTATATCATTTCAATCATTCCTCTCCTATCAAAGTCAACTTTCCCTGAGAGTGATTTGTTGCCAGTTAGAAAGCTCTTTGTGTTGTCCACACTCCTTCTGACCTTGAATGTTTTAGTGCCACCTTCCTTATTAGGCACCTGTGAAATATAGCTTAGGAAAAAAAATCATTTTCACATGTCTTCTCCATTCTAGGAGCCATCCCCTTCCTGGAGAAAGTGATCAGTCCAGCATCCATATTAAGTCAAGGTCTACTTCTGATTCATTAGACTTTCTAACATCTCTTTGACAAGCTTCTGGACATCTTTGTATTTTTGGTGGGTGAGGTGGCAGCTCTACCTTGCTTTCCAGTGCCTACCCTTCCGGTTTTGGATTATAAAACTCCCTGGAGCACAGCAAAGTCTAAAATAGATTGGAGTATTAGAAAAATGTGTTGCCAGTCATCAGTTTATAGAGAAAAAAATGGCTGTTTGATGTCAACAAGAAAACGAGGACAGTGCACAAGCATAAGGTGTGAACATGCAAAAACAAAGTCAAGATGGTGCCAAAGCCACAAAGGCAAGGAAGGCAAAAATTTAGAAGTGGAAAAAGTGAGTGGGAGGATAGGTTGAATAGAGTCAATTAAAATGCAGTGAAGAAGAAGAAAATCAATAAGATCAAAGAGTAGTACACTTGAGAGAGGAGGACAGAGCCTCAAAGGGTTTGAAGAAATGAACAGCAGGAATTGGAGAGAAGAAACCCCATGCATTTGACAAATGTGTGATACAGACACAAAGAAAACCTACTTTAGTACAGAAAATAAAGGCTGTTGCTCCTATAATTTTAGTTAAGGAAGACAGGAAGTGGCATTAAAGAGCAACTTGATCTGTCATTCCTGCTCCGGTGGACAGTCTACAAATGGCTAAACTATACTGACAAAACAGTACACAATACAACTGGCAACATCCTGTGGTGGAGTAAAACATCTAGCACTATCAGAACTGGAACCTTACCTCTTGTTCCCTCTTACTGCAGACATTTGTACTGGTATGTTCCGGACTAAGTAGATGCTGACTGTTCCATTAACTTCTTTTTTTTAATTTTTACCTTAGCTGGCTCACACCCTCTTTAAGCTGATTTATTTGCCATTCAAGCCCTTTCTCCACCTTTCTTGACTAAAGTGGTAAAATATAGTGGTGATGTATAGCTTTATGTGTTGTTGTTCAGTTGCACAGTCGATTCTGACCCTTTGTGACTCCATTGAACATTGCCCATCAGGCACCTCTGTCCTCCACCATCCTCCTCAGCCCACCCGGCTCTGTGCCCATTGCGTCTACAATACCATCTAGCCATCTCATTTTTGGACGCCCCTTCTTCTTTTGCCTTCAATGATTCCCAGCTTCAAGGTTTTCTCAAGTGAATCCTCTCTTCTCATTTGATGTCCAAAGTACTTTAGCTTCATCTTTACTATTTGCCCTTCTAAGGAGCAGTTGGGGTTGATTTCTTCTAAGATTGACCTATTTGTTCTTTTTCCTGTCCAGGGAACTCTTAAAACTCTCCTCCAACACCACATTTCAAAGGCATCTATTCTTTTGTGCTCAGCTTTCCATATGGTCCAACTCTCACAACCATACATTACCGCTGGGAATATATTGCCTTGACTATGCAAATTTTTGTTTGCAAGGTGATGTCTCCGCTTTTGACTATGTTCCCCAGGTTCTCATAGCTTGTCTCCCAAGAATCAGTCGCCTTTTTATTTCATGGCTGCAATCACCATCTTCAGTGATCTTGGATCCTAAGAAAGTAAAATCTGTCACTGCTTCTACTTCTTCCCCATCTGTTTTCCTGGGATTGATGGGCCCTGTTGCCATGGTCTTAGTGTTCTTGAAGTTGAGTCTCAAGCCAGCTTTTGCACTCTCTTATTTCAACCTAAGCAGCAGCTTCTTTAGGTCTTCCTAACTTTAGGGTAGTATCATCTGCGTATCTCAAATTGTTGATGTTTCTCCCAGTATATTTTCATTCATTAGTATTGGGCTCCTTATTTTTAGTTCCATATAAGACAAATAATAAGCAGAGATTGATTCAAACAATAAAACTGGATTTTTATTTAAGGATCAGAAGTAATAGATATGAAGGAAAAGGTAGTTTCTAAGTTATAAGTGATAAGGATTAAAACAACAGTGAGATCTAAATATATTTCTTCAGAATTTAAAGTTCAAATACTGTAATTACATTATGGATTTTCAATCTTCCTTACCTTACATCTACTCTCTAATTCAAGGGTTTGCAACATTTTCCTGTCACAGGCCAGACCCACCCCTGACTCACAGCTGCACAGGCTGGAAGTGTGGTTCCACCAGATGCTTCCCTTTCCTATGGCTGCAACATGTGTAATTGCACCATTTTTTTCAGCTGCTTTGGCAGCCTCCACCACTTTCCATAGCAGCAGGAGCGTGCTTGAAGCATTTTGTTCCATTTTTGATTTTTTTTCCCCTACTGCATTTCTGCTGTGTTTTGGAAGCTAGAACACAGTGCTTTTATACACCTGGTTGTGCAGTGAGAATCCGGACCTTCCCCCATCACCAGAAGTGCAAAAGTGCTGTCTTTTAGCTGCCAAAACACAGCAGAAGCATGGTGAAAAATTTAAAAAATGGGGTGAAAATGCTTCGAGCACCCTCCTGCTGCTATGGAAAGCAGCAGAGGGTGCCAAAGCAGCTGGAAAAATGTTGCAATTGTGCACATCACTGCTTCTACAGGAAGTGGCATTTTGGTATTTCCAGTGGCTGGCCCGGATTCTCACCACGGGCCAGATTGTCACTGTGGGCCAGATTAGCCCTGGGCCGTAGGTTGCAAATGTCTGCTCTAATTATTATAGACATTCTCTTTATAAATTCTGCTGACTTCTTTCAGCTCTCTGTGCTAATATTCTGATGTTTCCCTCTAAACAGTCATATTTCAGCTCTTCTTTTCAGCTGTCTCTCTCTAGACAGTAAGGCCTTAATTTAAGTCTCACCCTCACACTATATTCCAGTCACACTAACCAATCACCATAGCACTCCACCAGGACCACTGACACCCAAATCTGTTTATCCACAAACATGACAGACTGTGTACTATGGATAAGCACTGATTTTCCATCCCACCCCCAGTCCATATCTAAATGAGGGTTGCTGTATAGATTAAAAACCAGCCCACCCTGTACCATTCTGGAGATAATTGATCTTTGTCTATGTCCATGCCAATATATTTATGTACCCATATTCAGTGGTGGGCTAAAAAAATTTTTACTACCACACTGTGGGTGTGGTATGGTGGGCATGGCCAGGGAAAGCCCTGCGTTGCATCTGAATCAGGACTACTTTATTTCAAAACTTGGATGGGCCGAGACAGCCAGAATTTCTGCTACCAGTTCTGGTGAACTGGTATGAACCTGCTGATGCCCACCACTGCCCATATCTCCAGGACAAACCCCATTCCTGTAAAGATGATATGCAAATAGCTGTGATTTGGAGTAACAAATCGTCTTGTGTTTATTTTTTTTCTTCTTGTGCTGTATCCGATTCCAAAAATTGGTGATCAATATGGTGATCAGCCATGAAGACTGTCCTTCAAATGTAATGTCATGGCATTTCATCTCCCTTCCACATCGCAGCATGACACCTGTAACACTGATCCAGCTCCACAAGTCACTTTCTGGTCCTGAACCTTTTTGGCACAGAAAGTCCTCCTCAGCCACAGGCCAGTATTGATGAAGCTGCTGCCCTCCATCAAAATTGACTCAAGTGGGATTTAATCCACTTGGGGACCATCACCTTCCCTGTGGGCTTCTCCAAGGCCACTAGTCCTCAGGGTTGTCAGGTTAGTTAACTGCCACCTGATGCTCGGTGTTCAGGTGCTGGTAGTATGCTCTACTCTATTACCATAGAAGGATAACCTGGCCAGATATGTGTTTAAGGTATGAGTAATTTCATATTATAGTGCATTTTCCTTGACTGATAGGTAACATGGTGAGTATCAGTTATACTGTATTACTCTATGTATCAACATTACTTCTTTTAATTATATTGCTGTTACTATACGCATGTTTAATGAGAGCAACGAGAAGACACGCAGAAAGTTTAAGACTTCTTTTAGAATAAACCAAGAATGTTATACCAAAAATTATAAAAAATCCTGCATAAAGAAGAAAAGTTTCACTCCGTGGCTCAAATTTCCAAAAAGAAAGTCTCCTAGTATTTTTTCATTTGTGTTCATCCATCACAATACACAAAGATATGCATTCAATACAAAACATGCATGAACAGGAAGAAAAGTATTATAACCTGTTAACTAAAAGTGAATGCAGTATAGATAGACAAACAAGACACAAAATAGGAGATTTTATAGTTAAGGTGGAAATAGCACAGCTAATGCTCAACAAAAAAGCACATCTCTTTTAAGTATTCTTGCCTATTGTAATGTGCAATATGTTAAAACATTTCTTTTGGAAAATCTGATACAAAAGGACTGAGCTTTGCAATACATTTCAAAGCTTTCAGTTCTTTCTCTAAACTTTTCAAAATATTTTCAGTTTATTTGTAGCCCAGAAATACAGCTAACTGTTACTCTCCTGGGATCCCCCTATTCAACACTTCCCTTTTCAATAGGTCTCCTTTGTACACTGTGGTATCCAGTGTTTAGAAAATGTCTAGGTGAATTATTTTTCTGTGTGTGAATTTTTTTTTTATTTTATCAAACAGAATAAAATGTTATTCATCATTAGGTGAAATGTAAATAGTAACAGATCACTGATTACATTCCTATTCCTAAAAAAGAAAGGATTTGGTTCAACTAGTGCAAAATAACATATTCTTCAGAAAGAAATGGAGAATGGGGATGGAAGCATAGAAGCAATAGGCTCAGTCACTTTCAAATGCCTTAACATTATGTGCATAAAATAACTTTGTTGTGTCTTTTCCCTCTGGCAGCTCTCCTGAGCCACTTTCTCATGCAAAGCCCCACAGAGAAATCAAACGATTCTTAGCAGTTTGTTTCTGTGCTACCCAACCCACAAAAGAGTTTACTGCACTAGAAAGCTTCAATTATTTTCCTTCGCCTCTTCATCAGCCACAACTCTATCGGAGCATATGGTTTTTTCCTACCAAAGGGTGCCATGAGGCCTGGTCTTGAAGGCCAGCTGCTCCTGGGCCACCTTCGCCTGCTGAGGCAATCAGGAAAAATGGCACTGGCATGAATTTGTTTAAGGTGGACCCCAGCTTACCATGAAGTGACCCACACTATGATCTCATAGCCATCTGCGGCACATATGAAATGAGACATACAGGATTTAACACCAGGACTGCAGTGGACTTCTGCAGCCTTAAGGATATGGACAAGGTGCACCTTCACAGCTAGTCAGTCTGGCATGGCCTCTTCTGCCTCCATGACCTTTTTGTGCCATGGGCTGGACCACGCCCTTGTCAGGAATGTTACTCACGAGTGGGGTTCAGCCCCCAAAATGGTTGGTTCCTGCTTCTGAGCTGCCGTCCCTCTAGCTTAGCAACCCAGGAGTTTAACTTAATGTAATGTAAATAAGGTAGCATATAGCCAAGGAAACACTCCAGTCACTTCCTGGTATTTTAAAAGTATATTGTAATCAAAGTAAGTTACAGAATAAAGTTTTTCAAAAGTTCATTAAGTACATCAAAACAGAGAAAGCTTCTCTAGTTGTGGAAGTCCAGAGGGGCTCCCTTCTAACTTAAGCCCCTACATGTTTCTTTTTTAAAAAATTTATTTATAGGCTTACAAAGAAAAATAAAGAAATATACATACAAAAATTCGTACTCCCCTACATGTTTCTAAGTTAACAGCTCACCCTTGGCACGAAACATTGGAACAAGAGATAGTTCTGCTCCTTCCCTCTAGGTTTTGTCTCCTCACACATGTCCCACCCTCTTGCCATTCCCCAATCCAGCCAATGATCCCCCCCCCCTACACTTGGAAAGCTCCATCTTGGAACAAGGCTGAACAGAGTATAGGCAATACCCTCACAGCCTTCAGACAGCTGAGCGGGCCAGTCAAGTGGTTCCTTCCGCAGTAAACGCTGCCATAAAAAACATCTATGACTGTTGTAAACATGTTTACGACAGCTTCAGGCGCATTTATGGCAGCATTTAAGGCAGGTGCAGGTGCGTTTATGCATGTGCAGGCATGTTTTATGCCTCTCGTTTAATTAAATTAAATTTAATTATTGCATTTATATGCAAAACGGTTCAATTTCACAAACACTTCCATTTCCAGTAGCAGTGAGGGTGGCAGCAGGCCATATGAAATGGTGCTGCTGGCCTGATCTGGTCTGCAGGCCATAGATCCCCCCCCCCCGATATAAACTGATTGCAAAAATCTTAAATTGTGATAAATACATTTCTGAAAAATACATGTTAAAGAAAACATATGAAATATTATTCTTAATACATCAATAACCTAAACTAGACAGAACAGAATTTCCCAGAGCAGCAACTTCTGAGTAGGACCAGCCAAACAAATTTATCAGTCAAATGACAGAAGAGGACTGGTAGATCAGATCACAAAATATTAACAAGGGCCCACAATAATGTTATCTTTCTATGCCAAAATTCCGTATTGTAAAAAGCAAGCTGGAATAGCCATATCCAGTCATGAAACCCAATAAAATTCACGATTTTGTATGTCAACATTTGATAATTGTGCTTATGTATTTATAAAATTTGAATTTCCCATCTGTTAGGACACAGTTTTTTATCTTCAACAAGTGAGATTTTTTTCAAGTGCATTATTGAGGTGCTATATTTTTTACTGCATATATATCTACTTTCTACTGGTGACCACTTCTCCTGTTTTTAAGGATCCAAGAAAGTATCAAGCTACATACAGTACTGTGACAAAACATATGAGTGAAAAAAAAATCAATGAATGATATGAGGTAAATTAAAAAGATAATCTATACTATGATATTTCCAATTATTATAAACTGAAAGTTGGACAGTGAAAAAGCTGATAGAAAAAATATTCAAAATATGGTGTTGAAACTTTACAAAAAACTGAGAAGACAAGACGATTCTATGGCAACCTAAGTGAATACTCTCTAGAAGCTAAAATGATGAAATAGAGGCTATCAATACATATCTGAAAAGGCAATAACACTAGAAAAGTTTGGAGGCAGCAGGAAAAGAGAAAGACTGAAGATGAAATAGTTTAACTCGGTAATGAAAGACACATTCTTGATTTGAAAGACCCGAGTAAGGATAGTAAGAACAGGCCTTTTTAGATGTCATTAAAGTGGCTAAGATGCTGAACTCACTGACTGGAAGGTTGGAGTTGGATTCATGGGTACTGCATAATGGAGTGAGCTGTCTCTGTCCTGCCAGCCTAGCAGTTTGAAAGCAAGAAATTGCAAGTAGATAAATAGGGACCACTTCAGAGGGAAGGTAAACAATGTTCCTTGTTGAGGCATGCCTGCCACATTTCCACAGAAAATCTGCAGATGCAGACAGTGCTGGCTCTTTGGCAATAAACAGAGATGAGCACTAAACCCTAGAGTCAGATACGACTGGATTTTGAGCAAGGGCAACCTTTACCTTTAATTTGCACGGTCTCCATTGTTTTAAAGTAACTTGACAACATATACTGGTGATTATTTATCAAAAGCTATAAAAGACTTTCCTATGAAAGGTCTTTTAGGTTTTGGTGTATTTCCATAGCTCAGATTTAGGCTTAGCAGTCAGACTGCTAAAAGGATGATGTTTCAGGTTAACAGATAGACCCAATCTGAGCCCCATACAAAGATGAGGAGAGAAAGACTTGTGGTAATGGAGAGAGTCAAAGCAATGGTATTTCCAGTAGCAATGTATGGCTGTGAGAGCTGGACCGTTAGGAAGGCTGAGTGTAGAAGAATAGACACTTTTGAAATGTGATGCTGGAGGAGAATTTTGAGAGTACCCTGGACAGTAAAGAGATCAAATGTCGATCCTGAAAGAAATCAACCCTGACTGCTCGTTTGAAGTACAAATATTAAAGATGAAGCTAAAGTACTTTGGACACCAAATGAGAAGAGAGGACTCACTGGAGAAGGCCGTGATGCTGGGAAAGATCAAATGCAAAAGGAGAAGGGGTGGTAGAGGATAAGATGGCTAGATGGCATTGTTGACGCAATGGGTGTAGAGATGAGAGGGCAGTGGAGGATGGTTCAGGATAGGAGGGCCTGGCATGCAGTGGTCCAAGGATCGGACTTGAGTATGCAACTGAACAACAAAAATGGAGAGATAAATATGTGCCATCTCATTTAAAAACAAAACAAAGCAAAACGAAAATCCTAACCAGCAGGGCAAAGTTCCACTTCCTACCTACCCAGGGAACTGAAGGAGAACACTCCTTTGGGGAAGAACACTATTTCATGCTGTTTCCATTTGGCTGGTATGAAAATCACACCTTTTCATTCAGTGTGAATAAATGAATCATAATACCAAAGTAATTAATACACATAAAATATTATATTACATGTGAAAAGTATCAGCCCCATACCAAATTCAGTTTAATTGGAGGGAGTTGTAAAATTGGTAAAGTATGATTAATTGATCCATCTATAGTCTAGAAAGGCACATGCAAATGTTTCCTTGTCCGAGTTTTCATCAAAATAAATGACACATGAAGTTAAATGAAACTTCTCATGCTTCTCATACATATAGACTGATTTGCTATAAAACATTTAAAGACCTCTTTGGTGGCATTTTATAGAACAGTGTGTAATCACATCTTCTGCTAAGATGGATTCACAGTTGACTCATCATTATATTGTTTTAGAAAGGAGGCAGGTAATTTCTACAATGAATGTTTCTGTTCCAGATTTCAGAAACTGTGCCAGGTGACTCAAACTGTATTTAAAATAATACAAAGTGAACATACTATTCATAAAACTAACAACAATAATAACTAACATAACTAGGACATACTCAGTAAATTCTCCTCAAATATCTTTAAAATAATTTATTTTTGTCCTTCCCTTCTTTAACCTTAATTCACATGTTAATCTATCATTTATTGTTATATTTCATCATTCTTTAAATTCATATTTACAATATATTTTTCATTTTTAACAATAAATAATCTCATAGCTGTTACCATTACAACAATCATTTCTTTCTGACCATTTATTTCCAAAATCCAAGAATAAAGATATTCTAGGACACATCTCTAATTTTTGTAGACAGTATATGGTTAATTTCTTCAAAAACTTTCTTCCATATTTCTTAACAAATTTACAATCCATTATTAACAAATTAACAATACATTAAATGGAGATACAGTGTAAACCCACTTTATGGACAGCTCACTTAATGGAAAACTCGTCACATGGAAAGAAATCCATAGAAAATGACAACCCGCTTCACATTTTTTTTTTGGAATAGTTTCCCCCCCAATGCATTCCTATGGGAAACCACACTTCACTTTACAGAATTTTCACAATACATTCCTATAGGAAACCACACAATGCATTCCTATGGGCAGTTCGCTTTAAGGAAAAATTGTTATAAGGGAAACCCTGCAGAACAGATTGATTCCCTAAAGTGGGGGTTCACTGTGTGTCCGTTTCTTTCTTACAACTACATCAGTCCTTATGTTTAGTATCATAAATCACTTAACCATACTGGAATCATATACCATCTCCAAAACATTTTGCAACAATTCTTTTTTTTATTATTCTAACTCACATATTTTTCATAATTCTTTGTTGCCACATTCTAACCCATTCTTCTTCCTTGATTTTAACCCAATGTTATATATATATATATATATTTGTTAGATTTTGTGGATCAAGTCCGCTTCTTCAGATAAGGAGTGAAACTTACAGGCATGGTTTTTATACACCAAATTCAGGGGTCAAAGGGAGAAGGGTGTGCTCAAGCAAAATGACTAATACAGCTTCCCCACAGCCATCAGCAACAATAGATTATTCAGATTAGCTCTAAATGTCTCCCTTTCAATCTAAAAGGTGCTGAGAAAGCCCATTCAGGTCTCTGATCAACCTTTGACCTGCATGTCAGAAAACAAACAAAAACACTGTACCTGGTTACTTCATGCTTTGTTAAAGAGAATTGGCAGGAAGGTTGTAATATAATATATAAAATATCTAGCAGCATATAGCAATCTGTGTATCAAATTTGATAAAATAACTAATATTTGATCTATTTCTCAAATTGCAAGTGAATCAAACTTGATGAAAAATGGTGAGAAGTTGAAATTTAACTCTGTTTGAATTAGCACAACAATTACAGGGGAAATATTACCTACAACTGAAATCTTTGTAATTATTCAGAATATAAAATCATGAGAGCTTCCTACAATAGATAAGTAGTTGCCCCTTGGCAACCCACAAGCCCAGTCTGAGCTGAATACAACCCTCCTGCTTACGTTTATAATCTATACCTCCAGTGGGGGAGTCACATTTTTTTACTACCTAATCGGTGGGTGTGATATAGTGGGTGTGGCCAGGGGGAAAGCCCTGTGTCACATCTGAATTAGGACTACTTTGTTTCAAAACATGGATGGGTGGAGCCAGCCAGAATTTCGGCTACCGGTTCTAGCAAACTGGTGTGAATCTGCTGAATCCCACCACTTTTGATACCTTTTGATAAGGAAAGTAATGTATACCAAGTTATCACGACTAGAAGTCATTGGGCTATAAATTTGTCTAGTCTTCTACTAAAGGTGACAAAGTTGGTGACTGGGATTTTGGCAGTAAGTTCCAAACCTTGACTATGCTCGGTGTGGGTAAGTCCAGGGTTGGGAGCAATAGTAAAGGTATTGCTCGAAAGACAGTCTTATCTGACTCCAGGGTTCAGTTCTCTTCTCCTTTTAAAGCCAAAGAGCCAATGCTCTCTGTGTCTGCAGATGTTTATATAGTCCTGTGGCAGGCATGATTATTTATTTTATTCATTTATTGAATAGATAGTAGCTATTTATCTTCTTGCAATTTCTTGCTTTTGAACTCCTAAGTTGGCAAGACCTGGGAAAGAGATGGGAGCTCACTCTGTTTTGCAGTACTCGGGTCTAAAACTGCTGACCTACCGACCTTCTAGTCATCAAGTCCAGCATCTTAACCACTAAGCCACCAGAAAAGGGAGCAATATCACTTCTCAAGTCCACTGGTCTGTATGGTGCTGCTGCCACTGATCTTACCACTGATGTTTGTGAAAGCAAGGAAATAGGTGTTTTTGCTGTAAATATAACATACTGTATTACATTCAGGTATGCATTCCTCATCTTTCCTGTTTTAAAGTGTATTCTTTTTTCAGGGTTTTCATGCTTGGAGGAACATGGGTTTACTGAAGGGCAAGGCAGGCTAGGTGGAGAACATGCTTTGTTTAAAAGCATTATCTAAAAGCAAGATAGTCTTTTTAAAATACATTTTTATTGCTGCTGTATTGCTGAATTTAATCAGCAACATCAGCAGCATATGAACTATGATACATTCTCCATCCTATTTGCAAGATTCCCTGTTAGTGACTGTGTTAACAGCAAAATGTAATATTGGAAATCTTCAGTCTTCCTGACCATGCAATTGTGTAAAAGTTAGCTGCATATATCAGACTTCCACTGTTATGATAATCCTGAACTACAAAATTGAGCTACGGATATTGTTTCATACAATAAGCTTATAACATCATGATACCACTGTGTCCCTAGGGCAGGAATAGTTCTATACTCAAATACCAATATATGTACCGATTTACATACAAATGTAGTGAATTTAAGTCAATAAAAGTCATATTCAGGTTTATGTGTGAAAATGTGGGGGACTAAGCATGGTGAAGGAGGAGTTATATAAATCTCGGCACCACTGTTCCACCACACCTCACCTCGACTTTTGAATCTTTACACCAGGGCCATGGGCCAGTCACATGGTTCAGGGTGCTGGTCATATTGTTCCTTCCACCTGAAGCAGAAGTAAAATGTGCCCGCGCATGTGCAAAATGCTGCCGTAAATGCACCCACAGCTGCTGTAAATGCATTTATGACAGCTGCAGGTCCATTCACGCAGCATTGTGTGCATGCACAGGCACATTTTACTTCCACTTCCGGGAGTGACAAGATGATTTGTCACTGGATGATTTGTCACTGTGGGCCAGATCCGGCCTACGGGGCATAGTTTTGACACCCCTGCTTTACACAAAGGGAACAAGAAGTGCTTTCAACCATGTCCTGGTAAAGATACTTACAGTATTCCTGTGATTGGGAGACCTTATAAATCAGGCATCACAACCACTTGAGATCTGTAACTGTGCTCAATAAAACATCCGTAATAAGGCTCTTCTATAGATCTTTGTGCCAGAGACACAAAAGTCTGCTTTTTGAGTGATTTGGGAAGCCTGACTTTACACGCACACCACTAACTTTCACCATATCTAAAGCCTCCACTTTATAGTTATACCAGTACCAACAGTAAATTACTGCTAGAAAAATGCTAAGACTTCTAATTGCCTGGCAATGTCCTCACATTTGTATAAACCTCTTTTGTATTCTTTTGCAGGCATATCACTTCAAGCAAGTGATATCACAACAGTAGTAGGAAACTTAGATTCTTACAAAATATTTCCTTGCACCATCAATCTCAGCCATTAAAGGAGTGATTTTGCATTTGAAAAAAGCATTCTTGGCACTAAGATTTAACAGATTATGGTTCCAATTATTTCTTTAAAAACTTACCAGCCGACATATAACAAAAACTTTAAAACTTCTTGTTGCTCCCATCATTCCATTTAGCTTTAGTTTGTAGGATGAAAAAGTATGGCAGTAATTTAGCATTTCTGTGATTTGTTTCTCAGAAGTTTTCTACATCCTTCAAAATTTAAAGCAATATATTTAATGATCAGAAGATGACATTATATATCTGAATTATATTAATGGCCGGTGGGTATATAAGTAGCATATATAGAAATATTTCTCTGTGATGAGCTAAATACATATTAGAAACTAGGGATACTGCAATACTCCATCATATATCGCCCAGAAAATTCTGCATTATCTTTCCATTGTGGTTAAGGAAAAATATAATGATTCACATGATAAACTCCTGAGATATATTATACAATATTTTTATAATAGGGAGAACCTGTCCAGATGTTAAAGATTAACCGAAGAAGCCCATTTTAGGTATTACACCTGTCAAACAGACATTTAGTTGTTTTTTATATATTTTTAATTGCCACATAACACTATTTCAACATATATTTATGGATAGTAAATGGAAAGACTAGTTCTGATGAATCCATTTCATGAGACAAAGCCACTCATATGAATTAATAGGCTTGAAATTTTCTGGTTTTCTCAAAAATAAAAGAAAAAACAGTGAAGAAACATGGCAATAACGTTAATATAAAACGGAAAGAACAAACTACCATTTCCCCCATGTTATCTTGATTTCAGCAGCCTTAATTTGTGTCTGGTGATGTCTATTGTTCAAGCAGTGGAACCAGAGTGGTCTAATGCAAATCACCTTGATATGTATTGATAGATTCCTGCCTACCTTTTTTTCTTACCTCTGCCTTAAACCAAGTACTGATCTGTAATATCAGCAACATAGGAGAGACAGGAAACCAATAACTGAGCTCTGTAACAAGCCCAGATGACATCATTACACCAGTAGAGACAAGCCAAGAGCTTTAAAATGTTATTTTTAAAGATAATAAGGCCTAGAATCCCCCATGTCAGCAGACATATTAGCTGCAGAAGATAGGAGTTCTATTTTCCCCACCCAAAAATACCCTTTTCCAATTCAAGGTGCTGGTCATTACCTTTAAAGCCCTAGATGGTAGTGGGCCAGGATACTTAAGAGACCGTGTCACCCTGAGAACATCTGTCCGTCCCACCAGGGTGGATCGGAGGGGCTCTCTTAAAATTCCATCAGCTAGAGAGGCGCATCTCTCTAGCACCAGAAGGAGGGCCTTCTCTGTGTCCGCCCCAGCCCTTTGGAACATCCTGCTAACTGAGTTATGCTTACAGACAGAGCTATTGCCCATTCAGAAGGGCTTAAAAACCTGGCTGGCAGGGCAGGTGTGGGGCTCCAGTAATATTGCGTCCTAAGTTGGGTGGTTGATTTGATTGGACAGCCACCTCTCTCTCTTTTAAACTCTTTTAAACCTTTTAAACTTTTTAAATCTTTTAAATTTTTGAGTTGTGTAAATTTATAGTTCTAATTTTTTTAATTAATTTTGAATTCTCAGGTTTTTAATGTCTGAATTTGTATGGGTACAGTTGGGTTATCCTCTTTATACTGTTTTCATTGTGCATTATTTTTTATTTGTAAGCCGCCTAGAGTCAGATTTGCCTGAGTAGGGCGGGATATAAATTTAAATAAATACATAAATATCTGGCGAAACATGTCTCTTTAAAGCACTGGTTCACAACCTACGGCTCATGGGCTGGGCCTGGCCTGTGGTGTTATTTCATGTGGCCTGCCAACCTCACTCTCACCACCACCACCACCACCACCTGAAGCATCAGAGGTGGTGAATGCAGCCAAAAACACACCACCTTCATTTCCACTGCTGGCAGAAGCAGCGAAAACAGCCAAAAATGCTGCCATAAATGTATCCATGGCTGTCGTAAAAGCATTTATGACAGCTGTGGGAGGAACAATGTGTCTGACCCCCTCAGCTGTCTGGGGGGCATGGTCTGGCCCACAGCACGAAAAGGTTGAGAACCCCTGCTTTAAAGGTATAGCTAGACCCTAGATTATGAAGTCTAGATTTAGGTAATCCCCTCCCAATATGCATGTAGTTTGTATTGCCAAAAAGGACTCTTACATTTCAATTTATCTTCTTGTTTTTAATGTGCTGAACCAACTGCTAAAACTCCCATCTCCTTTTGCTTGCCAGGGTTCAGAGCAAGACTGAGTCCTTCATGATTGGAACTAAATTGTGGGAGGAATCATGCTGTATTTGTAAAATGACAAGTTTTGATCCTGAATACATATGAGGTATAATGTCAAAATAATTTCATTATGAGTTCAATCTTCCATTAATGTTACAATGAACATATGTTATCATCAGATTTACATGACAGATGAATAAATCTCAGCAGAAGAAAAATAAATGTACAGAAATTTCATACTGAAAGGGAAAATGTTAAGAAACCAGTAAAGAGATAACTTCTGTGCCCTTGTTTCTTCTGTCCCTGACTTAAGAGTATGATGTAATTAGTAAGAGGGGTATAATGGGCACTCAACAATTCTTAGGATATTACCAATTTTTGAGATTTGATCTTAGTATAAAATATTTCTTGGATATTATGGTGAGAGCTGATTTCCTGGAGCAGCAACAGGGAGAAATACAGAGACAATTTTCACAATTTTTGCAGAAATTAATTTTGATAGTCCTGTGTGTTGGGGTCACTCAGAGAAATCACTGATTCAGTTGTAGGAAACGTTCTTCCATCGGCTGTTTTCTAGTTGACCTTTATTCCCCTAAAAACAACTGGTAGGGTGAAAACCTTTGTTCTGGTTAATAAACTGCAAACTTAAGAGGGAAACATTCTACTTGTATTTTTATTTGCATCCTGCTTTGTAGTCTCTGTAGTATTCGCATAGTTAGGGCAAAGATCACTTGCTAAGGATGTATGTGTAAATAGCTTGTTATTGTGTGTACAAGTAACCAATAAAATGAGATGGCAGAGCAGCGATTCAGAAGCACAGCACTGAACATGCAGCATTGACCATTTGAACAACAGAAACCTATCTCGCTTCCTGAGTTAAACTCCTACATCTGTGCTGCCATGCCTGAAGTAATTTTTGGATAATCTTTGCAGGTACTGCAGATAGCATAGGGATTCTCAACCTGCAGCCTGCAGCACCATTTTATGTAGCCCCCCCCCCTGCCTCCACCACATCAGAAAGTGTCATGTGGAGGAACAAGGGCAAAATGGCCATCTGGCCCCCAAAACTGTCTGAGGGAGCATGACCTAGACCCTGGTTTTAAAAGGTTGAGAACTCCACCACTACCATGTAGTCAAGGATTAAGGCTGAATACTTTGAAATACAAGCCCTCACTTTCCCTTTTATTTACTCTTATTTCAACTATTGAACAAATACTCAGGCACAGCTTTAACAAAAAGAAAAAGGAAATGTTTACTTAACAAGACTAGGGCTCAAATAAATCTGTTAAATTGAAAAGAAATAAACAGGAAGTAAAAAACTCAAGCAAATGATTGCAAGAGGACACTAACTTTGTGGAACTACAGTGGAATCCCGTACAACGAAAACATCTGGTTCCACTGGGTTCTTCACACATGCATGTGTGTGATGTGTGGGGGTTCTGGGGTTCTGAAGGAAGCTTCCCCCAGCTGCCCTGACCAGCACTGGGCAATCACATGGTTGCCGGTCTGGGTTCAGTTGCTGGAAGGGGGGGGGGGAGCCTTCAGCATTCCTTATCCAAAAGCTGATACTCCATGTGGACTCTCCATTTTCAGTTCAGACGGCTGGAAAGGGTGGGGGGAACCTTTATTCTTCTTGATTCCAAAGCGGATAACCTGTGTGTGCTTTCCATTTTCAGATCAGGAAGGCTGAAGGTTCTCCTCCACCCCCGCCAGCCACCTGATTCGAAAATGTAGAGCCTGCATGGGATCTCCATTTTTGGATCAGGGGGTGGAGAAGAGCCTTCAGCCTTCCTGATCCCAAAGTGGGTAGGCTCCACAGGTTCTCCATTTTCAAATAAAGAAGGCTGGACGGTCCCCTCCACCCCCTCCAGCCACCTGATCTTAAAATGGAGAGCCTGCAAATGGAGAGCTCTTTGGAATCAGGGGTGGTGGAGGGGAGCCTTCAAAAAAAGCATTGCATCATAAAATGAAAATATTCGTTGTACGATGCACCGTTTTTTCAAAAATCCTCTTCATTGTACAATTTTTTTGTTGAATGATGCAATCGTTATACGGGGCTCCACTGTATCACATTTTGAGTCAGAAAGAGACTGAACTAGGCTGAACAACTGAATCACTCAGACAGAACAGACAGAATGAACTATAATACCACCTACAAAACTGAGCTCAGCATATATACAGAGTGGAATGCAGTCACATTTGGAAGGAACATTTAGTTTGCTAATTAGCTGTTTAGATTTAAAAATAGGCAGTGACTGTGTTTTTTAAATGCCGGCCCTTCCCATTTTCATGTTAGTATTTTTTTTAAAGCATGATGGGATTGCCTGCTGTAAGTTTTACATATATACTCTGCAGAATGTTTGTACTATTTCAAACTCCTAAAATGACCAGTTTCAAATTGTTGTGTTAGTCAGCCTTGGGCGGGACGATACAATGCAATGGAAACTGAACAGTGTAAAGGCCTAAAAATGACAAACGCAATAAAGATAAAAAAATTAAAAATAAAAATCCTGTGGATACAACAATACATCAGGCACAAGCAGTCTAGGACTGCAAAATTTAATTTGTGCAGGAAACTGGAGAGAAGGGCATGCATTATTTTGTTTTGAAGCCCAGAGGACAGGACAGCCAGGCACCACAATTACAAATTCAAAATTATTTGTGATTAAATCTATTATTATAACAAACAAAATTATAAATACAGAGCCACACAAAAAAGGATCTATTGTTGTTATCTGTTTGGGTTTGCCTTTGTAAAATGAGAGTCATTTCATTATTTGCTATTCCATTTTTAACAGCTAAGTAATGGGTCATAATAACCAATCCTTAGAGGCACTCTGATTAACATTCATTGGGTTAATTCCTCTTGCACAATCCACCAGGCATAAATTGTGAGAATACCATCCCCCAGCAAAGTTAATCTCCAATTTAATTCAAATGTCATTTCCCAATTCCATGTTCTGAATCTACCTAGGGATCCCGTTTGCCTTTGGGAAATGCAGAAAGACAGGGCAACTTCTTAGACAGGAAAACTGCTGGTGGATTGTTATTGGAAGTCCTGATCTAGTGGTAGAACTGCCAGTGATGATGTTCTAATAATAAAGTTAGAGCAAACAAGATCTGTAAGGAACATCAGAACCTGATAGTGGGGGTGGGGGTGGGGTTTACAAAGTTTTAAATTACTTTAAATTAAAGATTTATGTCACCAGGTGATGACATCATCACCATTTCTGCATCAGTTTTGTGGCAGCTGCATTTCATCCATTGTTTGCATACAGAGCAATAAGTAAGATTTACCTAAATTATTTTAGTTTGTCGATAAAAAAAATCCAACATCTAAGAAATCATGCACAGGATTATTAAGGAAGACACAGAAAATTTCAATGGCTGGAAAATCCCAGGGAGGTAGAAGAGACAATAGAAAATGTTTAGAATGCTCTGCGGACTGAAAATTCTCTAGATTCACAACTCTACCTCATGTAAACAAGAAATACTCCAAGAGAACTGTTTCCAGAATTGACATAGTGAAGGACAGGTTGTACTTACCAGTAACTGTCGTTCTCCGAGTATGTTGTTTGGGGATTCACACTGATGGGTTCTGCGCCTGCGCTGAATCCTGAGCGGAGCTGAAAAGCTAATTGGATAAGAGTTTTAAATGTGGGACCGCCCACCATGCCCAACCCCTTCTGGCACCATTTCACGCTCTCTCCTCAGTTTGATACTAGAGCTGCCCGCGAAGCATAAGGCCATCTCAGCCCGGCAGACTTAAGGGGAGGTAGGGTTGGGTTGTGTGAATCCCCAAACAACATACTCGGAGAACAACAGTTACTGGTAAGTACAACCTGTCCTTCTCCTTCGTGTTGTTTGGGGATGCACACTGATGGGTGACTAACAAGCTCACTTACTTGGATGGTGGGCAGCCGGCGTCCTGAGATGTAGGAGAGCGTGAAGGCATCATGGATGGGTGGTCATCAACGAAGAGGATCGGAGACCAGCCGTCAGGATGAATCTGCCCCGTCTCACGTCAGCAGCAGACCTTGTGTCAACCCGGTAGTGGGTGATGAAGGTAGAGGCCCTGGACCAAGTAGCGGCCTTGCAGATGTCCTCCATCGGGATGCCCTCTAGGAATGCAGTGGAGGAAGCCAATGTCCTGGTGGAATGTGCCCGGACATGGGGAGGCGGTGGCAGGGATGACATCTCATAGGCCAGGTAGATGGTACTTGAGATCCACTTGGAGAGTCTCTGGGCAGACAGAGATTGTCCCTTGGACTTGCCACCATAGGCCACGAATAGTTGTTTGGCTCTCCTGAAGGACGCAGTCCTTTGTGTGTAGAACAGCAAGGCCCTCCTGACATCCAACGAGTGCCACACTCTCTGTTGTGCAGACAAGGGATTCAGGAAGAATGCTGAAAGCGTGATAGACTGGGCCAGGTGAAATTCAGTCAGGACTTTGGGCAGAAAGGCCAGGTCCGGGTGCAATACTACCCTATCAGGGTAGAATTTAAGAAAAGGAGGGTCAGACCTTAGGGCTGCTAGTTCTCCTGCCCTCCATGCAGACGTGATGGCTACGAGAAAGGCAGGCCATGGGCTCAAAGGGCGTCTTCGTGAGCGCGGTGAGCACAGCAGTGAGAGACCACTGAGGGGGTGGTATCTTTACTGGAGGGTAGGCATTACGCAGTCCCTGGAGGAATCTTTTAACAGTCTTGTCTCTGAAAGCGGAGGACAATAATGATGAGGGTGGGGCCTTGGCCACCACCACAGCCAGGTGGACCTTTAAGGATGATTGTGCAGATCCTGACTCGGCCAGGTGCAGGAGGTAGGACATCACGTCCTGCAGGGATGCGGAGTCCACGGTGCGGTCGCTGGATGTCAAAAAGTCCATGAAGCGACCGTACTTGGCATCGTAGGACTTCCGCGTGGAAGGCTTCCTTGATAGCTCAAGGATCCGTGCTAGGTCGGGCGGATAAGCCAGGCCGTCAGGTGCAGGCTCGGCAGATCCGAGTGGAGGATCCGACCGTCCTCCATGCGGAGGAGATTCGGATCGGTGGGTAGACGAAGGCGGTCGCAAGCCAGGGTCTGGAGCAGTGGGAACCATGGCCAGGAAGGGGCAATCAGGATCGTCCAGGCGTTCTCGGCACGGATCCGTACCAGGACCCGTTGGATGAGAGGGATCGGTGGAAACATGTACAGTAGTTCCTGGTGCCACGGCACCATGAAGGCATCGCCCTCCGATCCGTGGCCGATCCCCGCTCGGGAGCAGTAACGGTGGCACTTGGTGTTGGCCTGCGTCACGAACACGTCTAGGTTCAGTGTGCCCCACCGTTGGCACAGTCGGTCGAACACCGATCCGTCTAGCTCCTACTCGTGCATTGCCGTCCCTTTGCAGCTCAGGGAGTCCACATCGGAGTTCAGGGTGCCCTGGATGTGGACACCTATGGGGAACACGTGTACCTTCAGGCACCACTCCCAGATCTGGACAGCCAGGTGAAGGAGGGAGAGAGACTTGGTTCCGCCTTGTCGGTTGAGGTAGGCTAGGGTCGTTGTGTTGTCCGAGGTGATCTGCACCACGCAGCCCGCTATTGATAGTCTGAAGGACCTCATCGCCTTCCACATCGCCAACAGTTCGAGGAAGTTGATGTGGTGGCTGGCTTCCGCGGGCGTCCAGACCCCGTGGACCCGTAACCCGAGGCAGCACGCACCCCATCCGTGCGTGCTCGCGTCGGTGGTGATTTGGACGGATGGTGTGGGAAGGGTGAAGAGTCTCCCTGCGGCCACATTGCGGTCCATTTTCCATCAGTTCAACTGGTCTTGCAACTCGGGAGTTGGTGTGAGCCACTTCCTGAGGTCGTCGTGGGTGCTGTCGAAGGAGGCGAGGAGCCACGACTGGAGCGATCGCATCTTGAGCTTGGCATGTGAGATCACCGCCGTGGTCGAAGCCATGAGTCCTAGCAAGCGGAGGGCGTCCCTTGCACGGACCCGACGCCTGCCCTGGATCCGTGCCACCACCGCACGGATGTCGAGCAGACGTTTGGGCGGAGCGTAGGCTCTCAGAGCCAGAGAGTCCAGTACGGCTCCAATGTAGTCTATTCTTTGAGTGGGGGTCAACTGAGACTTCTTGTAGTTGACCCGTAGACCGAGACTCTGCATAAGGGTCAGGCAATGAGCAACATCGTCCTTGGCTTTCTGTTGGGTTGACCAACCAGTCGTCTATGTACGGGAACACTTGGACGCCTTGCAGCCGAATATGAGCAGCCACCGGCGCCATGCACTTCGTGAAGACCCTCGGAGCGGTGGAGAGGCTGAAAGGTAGACATGTGTACTGGTAGATGTTGCTCCCCACCTGGAAGCGGAGGAAGCGACGATGTTCCCTCCTGATGGATACGTGGAAGTAGGCATCCTTCAGGTCGATGACGGTAAACCAGTCCCCGTGGTTGATCAGTGGGAGGATGGAGTGAAGGGTCACCATCCGGAACTTCCTCGTGTCGATGTGTCTGTTGAGGAGACGGAGGTCCAGGATGGGACGCGACCCCCCGTCTTTTTTGTCCACAAGGAAGTAGCGGGAGAAGAACCCTTCGTGAGACTCCGACGCTGCGACCGGTTCTATGGCGCCCTTCTCCAGGAGAGCTGAAAGTTCTTCTTGGAGCAGTGGGGACGGATCAGTGACACGGACCCGTCCGACAGTAGGGCATCTCTTGAACTCGATCGCGTAGCCAGAGTCTAAGATGGCTAAAACCCATTTGTCTGTGGTGATGGCAGACCACTTGGATAGGTAGTCCGCCAGGGGACGGTATGGTAGAGTCTCGGTCACGGAAGAATCAAACGCGTTGCTTGCCCTTCCGTTCCGTCCGCTTACTGGTCTGATGGTGCTGCTGGTAGCACGGACGGGTGGTTTGCTGCCTTGGTCTGTAGGGCTGGTACCGGGAGTAGTCCTCCTGCCTCTGTGGCTGGCGAGGCTGGTAGGACGGGCCTGCCTGTGATGTTGACGGCTGGTCCTGATGGTATCGGCTGGCTCCCCGGCGTGGGGCTCGGAGGTGTTTTATGGTGGCGTAGTCCCCTTTCAGCTCCCCCAAGGAGGTGTCCGTCTCCTTGGCGAACAGCCCCTCGCCATCGAAAGGCAGTTCCTCCACGAGCCGCTTGACATTGTCCTGCAGGTCAGAGGAACGAAGCCATGCGTGCCGGCGAAGTTGGATGGCGGAGGCCAAGTTCTTCGCCTCCAACTCCGTAACGTGCCTTCCGGTCCGGATCTGTTGGAGGGCCAGCTGGTTGCCTTCCAGGCAGACTTTCTCGAACTCCGCTCGGTGTTCGGGTGGCAGCATCGCCTTGAAGGATTCCGCCTTCTCCCATAGGCGGCACTGGTAGCTGCCCATGGCCGTCGCATAGTTGGATGCACAGGGAGGCATTGGCGTAAAACCTCCTGCCCAGTGCGTCCAACTTCTTCCCCTCTTGCGTGGACGGGAGGGGAGTGCTGCTCACCGGGGTTCGGTGTTGGGAACCCTTGACCACGCGGGAGTTCGGTGCCGTGTGGACATGTAGGAAGTTGTGAGAGAAGAAAATTTGAACCCATCGTGCTATGTGGCTTGTAAATATGACAATCTATGGTACTTTGGAATCATAACTGAAGTGAACAAAGAAGAAGGTGATGTGACAGTTCAGTTTTTACATCCTGCAGGGCCATCCCCATCATTTTATTGGCCTAAGCAAGAGGACATTTGCGCTGTGCCTATACCTCATGTACTCTCAATTGTTGATCCTCCTGACACTTCAAATGGAAGGACCTACAGGTTTTCTGAAAAATGTATGAGGTCAATTGAAGAGAAAATGTCAAACCTCCATTAAATTTGTTACTGTAGAAGTTGAAGAATGTAAATATTGGAAATATCAAATACATTGGTAAATTTCCAGACCTTATCGTTTCTTTATGTTGTTGAGTTAGTCTAAAATTAAGTTATTGAAGAAGACAATTCTGGTTAAAATATTATGTTATCAACTGATGATAAAATAGGTAGTTGTCCAATCTTCATAATAGTCTAAACCTAGAGAATTTTAATCCCTTAAAATCCTTATTACTCAGTAAAATCGGTGAATAAAACAATTTGAAAAACTAATATATAACATAATGAAACACAACAAAGGTATCAAAACCCAATCAAATTTTTTTCTGCATTTGATAGCCCATTTAGTAAGGATCATTTTGAAAAAAAGATTTTGTGATTATCACATACCCTTTCTGTGATATGGAATTTTACGCTGACCTATGTTTTGGTTTTTAAAAAATACAAAGATGTAAATGAAAATATTTTTTCAGACTTAGTGGGTTTTCTTAGAGGTATTATGTATTTTTTTTCTAGAATCCTCATTTTCTGAAGAAAAAGACTACAAACTTTCATCAAGATTGGATGGTAAATAAAAAAGTTATAAATTATTTTCAAAATGTCAGCGACCTTCATTTCGCGACATCCGTTGGTTACAATTGCCAAAAATACAAAACTTCAAAAGCCTATAAAATGGAAACGAAGTGAGTTAGAGTGTTAAAATTTGGCATGGGTACTTATCTTTGTGGGTAGAACAAATAAGCCAAGTTTCACCAAAATCTGAGATGTTGGGTGAGAAAGTTATTTTTTTTTTTTGGTTGAATTGATATGGAATGACCCCAGCTAGAATAGACCCATTGCATCAGTGGGGATTGGGTAAGTCAACTGCTGTGTAAGATCCACTGATTCAATTAAACAAACAAATCAACCATGTGATCCATATACATAATAAATGTAGAAGAAGAAGGTGATACCTATTTTGGATCACTAAAATAAAAAAAATCATTGCAAGCTTTTGTGATTCAAGGTCACTTTTTTGGGAAAAGGTAAGGAAAGTCCAAATTTTTGTGGCATGTTGGTTTTGCCAGGCTCTGTTCTTAAAAATAAATGCAAAGTAGAAATCCAGTTTATATCCTTCCCCCATCCAACATTTGCATGGACTACAGCAGGGGTTCCCAACCTAAGACACCATTTCATGTGGCTCCCCACCCCTACAAGGGCATACGAGAAACAAAACAGCCACCCAAGCTGTTGGGACAAAATTGCCACCCCCATCATTCAGGCAGGGCAAAATGACCATCCGGCCCTCAAAGCTGACTGAGAGAGTGTGACCCAGCCCCTGGCTTGAAAAAGTTGGGAACCCCTAGACTACAATCTTATAAATTAAAACTAACACCCTTTCTTTGTTCTTTTGGTCATGGTATCAAGGAGGGATTTGTAGCCAGAGCACAAATCCCTCCTTGATTCTGTTCCAAATCCAGCAATAGTAAATCGAACACAAACACTTGGAACAAGAAGGTACAACTACTCGATTAATGGTAAGTCAGAATAACAAAGAAACATTTTCTGCATAGCATCAGCCATATTGCTTACGTCAGAATTCAAATGAGTAAATGACATTTTATCTGCTGATAGGTTATTAATCAAAGGGAAATATTCAACTGAAGTATCTCATTATAATTAATCATTCACTTTTACATAACATGCCATTTATTCCACATCTCTAGTTGGAATCACAGTACATAAAAGAAATGCCAACTTCAAAATGAATATGCCTTTCAAATTGTATATTCTGCTTCCATGCACTATACTCTTGGGTAGCTGACTCTTATGATAATTTAAAATAGACTGAATTACATTTTTTACTGCAGCCAATGGACATTTACCCATCAAGTTCAAGACCATTACTTAAATAATTTAGATCTTCAGCTTAGAAATAACATATACAACATCCAAATTTGATCAGACAGAACATCTGAAGCTAGTGGAAAACAAATAGATCAAAACATGTACTGATATTTTTTCACCATTTTGTTCTACATGTCTGAAAGAAAATAAAATTGAAATCAGGCACAGCAGAATATGCCATGGCAGCAGGACTTGTGTATCTAGTAGCATTTTCCAAACAAGGAGTCATTCTCTGTTCCCATAGAAGCCAACAGAATAGCTTTCAAGTTCATAATTTTATAAAATGGAGTTTGAATAGAAAGCACAGGAAAAGTCCTGCAAATTTGTTAATATCTCTTTCTCAATGTACTGAAACTGCAAGACACTTGTAAACTAATCACAGAGATTAGATAATCAAGCTATCGGTCACAAAGCCCATCCATCTTTCCCCATGCTGTTTGGCTTTATTGTATTGATAGTTTGGAGACACCAAATCTCAGCTGATTACATTCTGATTTAATTCATTTTGGTGCACACTCAATTTATTCATCTCCTAAATATGTCCACATAATAACAATCTCTTTTTAGATCCAGAATCTGAAGCATAATCCCACTCTGAAGCATGTCTCAAATAACCATCTCCCCCTTTTTTAGAACAATTAGTGAGAGATATTCAGCACAAATAATGGTTTTCCATGTTCATCTTTTAATGTTTCCAAACACTGCTTTCTAGCTGCTTTTCTTTTTACCTGTCAGAGAAATGAGATATTTTCCACTTTGAATGGTAATTATTGTGACACATTCTGGAAGAAAAATATGAATGCAGAGCTCCTATCAGCTCAGATATCGTTATCACTGCTATGAAAAGAAACATCTGTAGAAAAGTATACCTCCAACAGAGAGTCCAAGACAACATCATATCCATTACTCTTTTCAGATGCCAGTATATAGATTTTGCATGCTGCAAGGATGATTCAGACAATTTTCTGTTAACACTTAAATCACCTCAGAAAGGTAGCTCAATAATGGAATTTGAAACCCTTAAAGAAAATTATATGTTAGTTTGTAAATCTCCATGGGGGGAGATTCTCACAGCATGCTAGAATCAAATCCCTCTCCTCCCTACTTCACCAGGTGAGTACATAAACACAGTTTGTATACAGAGATACCGTGTGCTGGATTCTCTCTGCTGCTTTGTTTCACAGCAGTGTATTTGGATTTTGCAGCTCAGCACTCACATTCACACACACATACAAATTCTTCCAATCTCAATATATTTTCTAGGTAAACCATGGGATAGCTGCATTCCAATCAATAAAAACAGCTCCCACTCATCTTTTTTTATCCTACTGTTATGCTTTTAGAGGTATAATTCCTGTATCTGTCCCAAAGTCATATTTATAGTTCAGACTTGTTTCTGACTTTAAAAGGAAAGAAAGACCCACAAGCACAATAATGTATGGAAACACTAATAACAATGGTCATGCATCCTAATTCTTATAACATACTCGGTTGTTTCATCGTTATTTTCTTTCAAAATGCCATGCTTTGTAAGCAGCTATGTTTCTCACGTATTATGTCAAAAAGAGAAAAGAAACATAACTCTTCATATTTCAAACATATTGACTCTGCAGTAAATCCTCATATTCTTCCAACAAGAAAAAAGCTTCCTAAACTCTACCAAGAATCAGTAATAGACTTATCCCCCCCCCTCCCCACACACACACAATCAATGTTAAAGAAACAGAAGGAAAGCAACACCAGGCTTTTCTGACTCTTTTCTGGCAACACCAACCTTCCCCCAATTTACCTTAATTTTTCACACTGGGAAAAATTCAAATAGAGGAACTCTCATAGGATTTTGTCCTGATTGACTCTTAGACATTCTTTTTTAAATGATAATGTTCACAGAATTCACCTATTTCTTTTACTACAATTCTTAAGACAAAGTATTTAATATATCTTTGAAGATTTAAAAGCAAAAGCAATTACGCCTACATACCACCCCACAGTACATAAAGCACTCTTTGAGCAGTTCACAGATAATTATCATTCACACACAGCCCCCACAACAATCTAGACACGGATTGACATTGTTGCACCCATTCAGGAGATGAACATTTTTTTTAACCTAGGAAGAAAGGAAAGCTGAGTCAACCTTGATCACCATCAGGATCAAACTCAAATCAGGAGCAGAATTTTAGTTGAGGCCTGCAGCTTAACCACTGTACCATGAGTGTTTAAAGTATCAAAGACTAAAAGAATTTAGCCATAGATAAAAATGTCCTTGAGTTTTCTATACACATGTGAGAGAATATTTCTGGGAATGGGGAAAGAAATATCTTATCTGGAAGTGTTGTTTTGAAACAAAAGGCCTCCAGACACTTTTTTTCAGTGATGTGGGCACTGCTGACCTGTGATAACCTGGGAGGAAGGAGGCATGAACACTGTAGCACTGTGGGGGACATGAGAACCTCTAAAGTAGAGTAACATTGGAGAAAACCAGGATTTGTCCAAAGCAAAGTGGGCATCCTTTAAAGTTACCTAAATGAAACTGGGCTATTTGTAATGTTTTGAGCCTACCCTTGAATATATGAAAGGGCAGAAATACATGCCTACCATCTCTGCAAGAGTTAAATTTCTCTGTGCTTTCCAGATAAGGAAAATTTTAGAGGTGTGGAATGACAAGAAAAACATTTTTGTTACTGAAAGCTCCATCTTCAGGCAAAGGAAAAATGTCTCCAAGTACTCTGTTCTGTTTCTAATCACAGAGCTCTGAAGAAGAATGCCAAAGGAAATTATCAGCTGTTTCTAAATATGCAGAAAAGAAAGAAGTCTCAAAATTTATTCATCCGAACTTTCTACATACTGTACACATCTTTCTGAAATTTGTCAAATTATATAATTTAGGGTATCTCTATGGTTCTTTTTAAAAAATATATCTGTTTCCATAAATTTCCCACCTCCAAAACATAGAGGAAAGCAGTTCCCCCCAACAAGAAATGTAAAGCCTTTCCCTGCCTGCCCAGTACTACTAAATTTATCATTCTTTTCTTGAAGTTCTGTGGTTAGAGAATGCCGGTGCATTTTTCCCCCCAAAATGGAATAACAACATCTCAACACGTCCTCCAAATTTAAAAACCAATCCACTAATGAGATTTTCAGAGCAATCCTGATCCTATTTACTTAGATGTTGATTTGCTTCAAAATAAAAATGCCTTGTGTCTGGAGTCTTTGCCCGTGGATTTTAAACTATAACACAAATCTGTGAATTATGACTAACAGCCTTAAGACAAACAAAGGCTACCAAGCTCTAATATGTGTCTATTTTTGATGATGGGGGGGGGGGGAATTAGACAGTTCATAACATGCTGCATGCTTGATGACCACAGCCCAGAGGTTCCCTGCAACCCATTTAATTTTTAAAAAGTAAATATTCTTCCCTTTCTAAGAGCACTGAAGACATAATCACTGAGAAAAGGCAATATCCATTATTCACATAGGCTGTACAGAATTGTTACGTTGATGGTAACAGCAACAACTGTTAGTCACTTGTTGGCTTTACAGTTATATCTACTTGGGTAACCCAGCAAACAATGCTTGTTCTTTACTATTTTGTAGCAAAACAGCACACACTAACAATATCTATGGAGATCAGTACTTCCAACAAGAAGTTCACATATCACTTATGGGACATGGCAAGAGAGAATGCTTCCTTGTAATGACAATGAAATATTACAATTTCCCCCCACCCCACTATAATAATTGTAAGATTTTTTTTGTACTTTTAAAAAATTGCAAAATCTTTTTTGCAAATTTCTCCTTAAAAGTCTGTTTTTTACACAAAATTTTTCTGATGTGTACAAACAACCTATATCTAATATAAGGGGTTTTCCCTTAACAAAAAAAACAACCAAACAATTTTCCTGTTGCTTATACTAAAAGAATGGTGCTCATATCTGTGTTATGACTCAGAAAAATTGCATACATTCTGAACCAAAAATAGTCTCTCAGCTTCTAATGATTATTTTCATGTGTTAAATTATTTTGTTTCCCCCCCTCTAATTTTCACTTCTATTTGATTCAGATTTAATTTAGCTTTTCACACAATTTGCCTAGTCAAATGTCTACTATCCCTCTTCTTTTTACTTCAATAATCCTTTCAATGAGAATGTGAGCTATACCTGTGCTGTTCATAAGTCAGAAAATGTTAGAAACTTATTACTCTGAGTGTTATCTTATCAATGGAAATATTTGCCTTCTCAGGAATAGCTTATGCAGAATACCAAATTGCTTTTTTCTGTTCCTTGACCAAATTGCTGTTGCAAAAGTACAGTTCTAACTCTTGGCAGGGCAAAGCCAAATATCCTGGGAAGCAGGAGAGAGACAATGCAAGATAGAAACATGGGCTTTTATATATTTTATTCTGCAGAATGGAGTATACAATGTGGCTCTCCCCTAAAAGAAAAGTGATTCAATTTATTCCCTTAAAATTACAAGACTTTATACTTTAATCATAGACCAAACAAGTCAACAAGTCATCTACTGATGTCCTATCCTATCAAGACCTAACCTAATTTTAATAGGTAAATAGAGATTAATAAGAGGTAGATAAAAAGTCACTCACAATATCACACTTCCTAGGTTCTGACATCCTGTCACCTTAGTGCTTTCCTCTTAGGATACAAATAAGCCTCCAAGTAAACATCCTGTATTTTAAGGGTCATGATACTTTGAAACTATAGTGCAGACAACAAGATGGAGTCTCTGCGGCTCAGACATTTCTATAACATTGCTAATAGATTTATTTGACTTTCCCACAATGTACTTCTTTGAAAATGGCTTGCATATTAATATAACTTATAGAGTATGTGCATGTTCTCTTGCCCTTGTTTACGGAACACTTTCCATCGCCTTCTTCCTTAAGACTTATGGCTTCCTGAATACAACTGCCAAGAACTGGACTTCAGCCTTCAGCTTTTATGTAGTAGTGCAGCTGGAGTCTTCCTTTACTTGTAGGACTTACCAGTTTTGTCTTTCTATGATTACAGCTCCTGTTCTTCTGTGTTCTGGCTGCTGTTAATGATCGCCTACTGGGAGCACTGATCTCTTATATCTCAGTTCATACTTCTTCTCTTCATTTTTTCTTCAGCTGTCATCTTCAAATTGATTCCCAACTGTAGGCTCCCAAAAAACAGAGCTATTTCTACTTTTTGAATATTCCTTCATCCAACAACCTATAACCAATCGGCCTGACATCTCATTTGTTTTTTACTATGAAAAAAATGATTTCAAGTACTGTACACTGTTCAGTCAAAGACCATCTCCAGCCTGACCTTTTGATTCTACTATTTCATATTCAAGTAGTGGCTTCTAACTGATGATGGAAAACATTACCATATGCATATTTACCCTTCAGCTATTTTAACTTTGCTGCTTCTGTGCAGTCTATTTATCATGTTTCCGTTGGAAGACTTACGTTTTAGTGTTTGCAAACTAACCACTTTTTGTTTTAATTTTGTACACAACTCTACATTTTTTTATAACTTCTCAGTATGTGTAACAGGTGGCACTGACCCTGGCATGGTTATGCAAATGTCTATGTTCTATAACTCAAGAAAATGGCTAAGAATAATGCAAGTATTTGCTTTATTTTTCTTCCCCCCCTCTTTTTTTAATGTTGTCTAGTAGTTATGCATTGGCTGGTGGTATGGACAGGTAAACTGTCTATAAATAATATAAAAAGTGAATAAATATGCTGCCAAAGACTTCATGGACAATTATATCATGCAAAACTACAGCCGATCAGCTGAAAGGAGAAGATTTAGAATGAAGAGATTGACAATATAATTTCTAGATGCTTTTAAGATCATGCTTGAAAACCAAGACTGCCAACTAGGGCTGGCTGCAGTGAAGATTTGTATACAAACAACACCAGTCAGGGTTTGGCTCAGGGAAGAAGCTTGTTAGTTTTTAGCAAAAGTCGGATAACACCGAGAGAGAGAGAGAGAGAGAGATCTCCTAAGGTGGTTATCGATCACAATCTTGTGCAATATGGGAAGCATTAGTGTATTTCCATTTAAATTACAACAGTAGTGCCTAACTGAGGTGATATTTGAGTCTATTTGTTTAAATTGGCATACACAAATTTAATGCAAAAATTTCTCTCTTTTGTGTGTGAAATATGTCCTCCTTTTTTTGATGATGCCTCAGTGGCCACCCTAAAGAACAGGAAGTCTAAATAGGGTTTAGTCACTCTGGCTCTATCACATTACTAAACCTGCTTCTTCAGTTAGGAACTTCAACAGCTGACCTCTTCTTTAATTCAATTCTGTACAGTTCTCCCAATATATCCCTGTTATGCTGAGAGCTCAGATGCAAGCCAGGGGCTCCTTTCCTTGCATACTTTCCAGGGGTCTACTTTGCAGCTTGGAAAGATGAGGCACCTAGGATAGTTTTTATCCAGGTCATTCTTCCCAGGTGCCCTTGTGCCCAGGAAGAATTCCAGAACAGCATTGCTGGCCATCCAGTCAAGGGCAGCCAATCATACTGAGGAGAGGATGGCTGGCAGAAATTGCCCAAAGTTTAAAAGCCCCTCCTCTTGGATCTACAACAGTTACTGCCATGTGGACTTTTCAGAGGTATCCCTTTTTTATGCTAGATGCATTGTATGGTACATAGCTAGCTAAGAAATTGTTTATTTGTATTGAGATTATAATTAGTTACAATAATAGCTACTTGTGGCCCTTTTTTACTTGTCATTGTTTGCTAGAGCAGCAACTGGTATCGGTTGAACATGAGAACAGATCTGCAGTGAGGGAGATGAGATTGCTATTCCATCCCAGGCGAAGGAATCCCCTCTCTACTTTGGGAGGGGACAAAGTTGGGTGGAGAACTAAAGAGGGTATGCCCAACTCAGGAAAGGTTGCCAACTCTTCACAAACCAAACCAAAAGGTCTCTCTTCACCTCAGTGGATTTGCATTCAAGGGGTCCATACACCTTGATGATTCAAACAAATAGCTAGAGTTGTGCAGGAATAGTGGAGAGCAGATTCAATCTATGGATCTGCTCCATATGTGACAGAGTCAGGTAAAGCTTTTTTGTATAAGCATTACCTATTCCTTTCAATTACTTCCAATAAAACTGTCAATGGCTTCTAATGTGTGTGCATTGAGTTTGTGGGAGACAAGGGCTAAACAGCATCATGGGTCATCTTGTCTGAGTCTGCAGAAAAATAGATAGCAGGAACTGCTGAGTTATCTAGCCCATCTCTTTCAGAAATAGATCCTTGATTAGCTATTGTTCATGTTGCTCACACATGATACCCATTAAGCTAATGGAATGAGAGCAGTATCATCAGTGAGACACATTACTGTCTTTCCTTTCTCCTGATGTGCCCAAAGTATAGCAGCCTCAATTTCATCAGGCTTTTTGGAGCATGGTCGCTTTGTTTGAATAATTTTCCGATGCTTCCCCACTTCATTTAATCTGCTTGAACGTGCCGCTGGGCAACTTCCTGGTTTTGCACTGAGAACCAAGCCACTGAAACAAGCTCTGCCCGGCACCGGACATTGTCCAGTGGCATGTCCAAGCAGCCGATATGAAGTGGGGAAGCATTGGAAAATCATCCAAATGGAGTGAAATTGCTCCAAAAATCCTCTTTTTACCATGAGGACTGGTGGAGGCTGTCCAAAACCCTGGAAAAACCGTGATTCCCACTGCTGCTTCCACATTAAGTGATGTATCATGACTTCTGGCAGTGGAGGGTGGGTGGGTCTAGAGGTGCCCAGGTTCTCACCATGGGCTAGATTAATAAAATGCATAGACCAGATTGGGCCCATGGACCAGGGGTTGCGAATTCCTGGTGTAGTTTATTGATTTTTGTGCTGATTGTTTAGTAATGTCCATGTGGACAGCTGTCTATTTGGAGTTTGTCTTTTGCTTAGACTGGCTGACCTCAGCTTCACCAGCATCTAACACAGGCATTCACAACCTCCAGCCTATAGGCCTAATTGGGCCCATGCATATAATTAATCCAGCCCACAGTGAGAACCCATGCAACTCTAGATACTCACCCCCCCCCCTCACTGCTGGAATTTCTGATACATCACTTGCCATGGTGGTGGTGGCTGGCAGTGTTGGTGACAATTGTGGTGGTTTTGCTACTGTTTCCACAGTCTCTGCCACTTCTCTTGGTAGTGGGAGACGTTGGGAAGTATATTCACTTTGTTTTGGTCTTTGTCAGAGTTCCCTTAGTAGTGCTTCAGCAGGGTGAGTGTACCATTCTGGAACTTCCTGGTGTTGTGCTGGTGATACAGGCGCTGATGACCACCTGCGTCACCAGTGCAATAACAGAAAGTCCCAGAACGGTGCACTTTCCTTGCCAAAGTGCCACCAAAGGTTGTCGGACAAACACCAAAATGGAGTGAATATGCTCCCCACAGTCTCCCACAGCTGGGAGAAACAGCAGAGACTGTGGAAACAGTGGCAAAACCACAGTGATCACTGCTGCCACTGCTGATGACAATGATGATGATGATGATGATGATGATGATGATGATGATGATGATGATGATGATGATGATGATGGCAATGTAGGTATGGGGAGCAAGCCTCCTCTGGCCCCCACAGCTGTGTATCAGGGGCAGGACCAGCCCATTGGAATTTTTTTTTTTTTTTTTTGCAAACCCCTGATCTAACATAATGGATTTTCTTTTTTAAAAAAATATGTCTACCTTTTTATCAGTTTTTATATTGTTTTATCCTGTTGAAAATGCATTCAAAGTTGAAAATCATCACAACCTTGCTGTGCAAATTTGGATGCAACTATGTTATTAAAAACATGTTTCAAACTTTGATAGAAAGTATTTCATGCTTCCTTTTTATGCTATGCCTTTGACAAAAATAATAGAAGTCTCACAATCCAGAATATTAAGATTATTAAGCATCAAACAAAACTCTACCCAGGTGAAAAGAATGTTTAGGCTTGCCTCCGCCATATTTTGGTATGTGTGTATATCTCTGCTGATACCTCCTTTGAAATGGTTCAATAACTTTCTCTGAGATAATAACTAGGGAGGCAGAAGGGTATTTTATCTCTATTTATTGATCTGACAGGTATAAATCAATAAGAAAACTTTCTTTTGCAGGACAATAAATAAAATGCTCTCTATAAGCATAAACAGAAACTGAAGGAAGAAGAATACTTCATCTGAACACTTTAGGAAGTTGATTTTAGAGGTATCATTGCAGTGAAAGAAGAACAACATTATTTGTAATTTAAGAGAATAATTATATGCCCTCAATTCTAATTTATGCCAAACTATCTGAGAGGTTTCTACTTCTAGAGTACTTAGAAATGGTTTAGTAATCCTTTCCGTCACCAAATGCCCTGGAAGATGCTCAAGGCTTCAATCTCTTCCCCAAAAGGCACAGTGTGTTACTCAGGCCCTATTCTAAAGATACCTAGATATCAGGAAAAGAGAGCTCAAAGGGGAAGCAAACTAGAAAAGGGGGCAAGAAAATGGATGCTCAGATGCAGTTCTGGCTCCCGTATAGTGCAGAAAAATGCTAGCTACCACAATAATGGGAAGCTGGGAACAACTTCATGATGCTGACACAACTTCTTCAAGGATGAAAAAATGGGCCTGTATGGATATGGATACATAATGCACAGACGTTTGGAAATTTGTATCCCATGAGCCTGGGATGTTCTGTATACAGAGATATGGTGCTGAGGCTTATGCCAATGCTTGAAAACAATAGAGAACTGTTCCCCACAGGTTGTGGTCCCACCATGTTATCTGTTAATGAAGAACCATCTTGTGGTTAGTAACTAAAGAAGAAAGAAGAGGATACAAGCAGAAAGGAGCAAACTTTGAGGGTGTCAATGGAATAAAAAAAGCACTGTACCCCAAGAGAAGGGTACTTTCCTCCAGTTGGTTCCTTTCCTCCAGTTTCCTTCTCCCTGACCCATCTTCCATTACCCATTATTTATCCTCCATTTATCCTCCATTACCATTATTTATCCTCCATTACCCATTATTTATTGTGTATAAAGAGTTAATTTAGTATGTTTGGGATTTTATCTGTTTAAATGGCCCTAGTGAGAATTGAATCCTAGTCTTCTTTGCCTGGGAAAATTGCTGTATGTAACAATCAGTTTGATTTAGTGAATGTTATCATTCTCTTCATGGTATGCTGCTGTTATGACTTTTACTTGAACATGTTTCATCCTTTTTGAACTAATATAAGACATTTATAATTTCTCTCTAATCCTTATAATTACTTAAAATAAACTTTCCCATTACTCATGGCTAAAAAAATTGCCTAGTGTCATCTCTGGTTATGCTCTTATCCCAGTGGTGGGCATCAGCAGGTTCGCACCAGTTCATCAGAACTGGTAGCAGAAATTCTGGCTGGCCCTGCCCATCCAAGTTTTGAAATAAAGTAGTCCTAATTCAGGTGCAACGCAGGGCTTTCCCCCTGGTCACACCCACCATACCACACCCACAGTGTGGTAGTATTTTATTTTTGGAGCCCACCACTGTCTTATTCCCACTGGGTGGAAAAGGGATCTCTTTTTCACAGTGGGGAGCCACATTCTCTAACTCTGCCACTGTCATCAGGTGTCCAAATCACTGAGTGATTTAGCTAACTACTTAAGACATATGGAAATATTGGATAATTACAGCAATTTTAGATTACCTTGTTGTAATTGCTAAAGCGAATGATACAAAGGTATCTGTAGAGAAAATATATGAAGAAGCAAGTGACAATTAAATTTATTATTTACTGGGGCACAAGAACTTTTTCAGCTTAGATTCAATTTAGAGGATAACAGTTTGTAAGCTAAAAAATGAACAAAAGAAAGGAAAAACTATTGCTCATGATATTAGATTAGATGAAGGTGTTCTTTTATCTTGTGCAGGACTTTTTTCTCATCTGATATAAAAATCTTGACATAGAAAAGAGAATGCAATCAAGAGGTGTGTTACTGTCCACACAAAATGTTTAGTAACATTTTGGTGAAATGAGATTGAACTGTCCAATTCTAGGGAATGAGATTTTTTGAAATTAGCAAACTTTTGTTCTCATTTGGTGGGGACTCCCAGGAAAAAATATAAAACTGGGAGCCTCAGGAGGTAGAGCAGTCCTATTTCCTTCATGCTGTTCCCACACCAGTTATTGAAACCATTAGAAAAGTCTCCACTACCCTTGAGTCAGGAGGATTCCTTACAATTTACAAAAGCTCATGGGGGGAAGAATTCTGGTGGAGGCTGCCTTTATAAAGAGAAAGGGGGGTACTATCTTAATGAGTGTGTGGTATAAGTAAGATCAAATGGGATGTGAGCCCTAGCCAATGTGATGGTGAATAAGGCTAGCTGCCTAATTTGTTTTGCCCTTATCTGACTGTCTCCCCTCCCCTGACTGCCATATTATTATGTTAACGAGATTTTACCTTAATTCTGGGCTCATTTACCCATGTTTCCTCAATTAGCAAACATGGAAGTATTTCCAACTTTTGCATGCCCCAACTCTGTGACATCACAAGGATCCATCCCATGACATCTCAGTGATCTACTCACTCTAGTCTCAAGTTCAGGCTCTGATTTTCCTGACATATCAACTGTAGAAGGGACATATATTTCTGTCTCTCAAGCCCAAGGTTTCATCACACTGCAATAGCATGACATTGTCTCTTGGCTTTAGAGGCTTTATAAAATATAATCACAGAGCTGTTATTTTTTACCTCTGAAATTGAAATAACAAATAGTTGAAATACTACTTAACAAATTATGAAGACCCTATGATATAAAAGTATTGAAAGTATCGTAGGGTGTAGAGCAGGGACTTTCAACCTGTAGCCCATGGGCCGGATGTGGCCCATGGCCCCATTTCATGTGCCCCCCTCACAGACTCCACCACACCTGGAAGTGTGATGTGGTGGAGGAAGGGCAAAATGGCCATCTGGCCCTGAAGCTGTCTGAGGGAGCGTGACCCGGCCCCTGGCTTTAAAAAGTTGAGGACTCCTGGTGTAGAATGTGGTTCTTTTCTTTCATTTTAACAACAATTTTTCTCTTGTACTAGAGAATCAAGGTCTAATTTTCCCACTGTCCTTCTTCATGCAGAAATAGCAAGGACAGGATATTTATTTACTGAGTAGAACCTCTCTCCCTGTTCATACTTAAAAATCAACCTTTTTCTGAATTTAGTAAAATGATCTGTAGCTCTCCTCAAGCAATCTTACATAAATATAGAATTAATATAAACAACACTTTAAATCTAAATAAGAAATCAATCTAATTTAAATGTTGTGCCCCATAATAAAAGAAAATGCTTTATAGGGCACCAGGTTTAATCCTGCTATGTGATATAACAAAGAAAAAAAGGGCAGCCACAGCCTGAGGAAGCAATAAAGGGAAATAACATTTCTTAGCAATTTAGACAAATAGAGGAATGGTTATCAATACAATTTGCTTCTCTGGATTTTAGCTTGGATAATATTTTATTAAGAATATTGATTTAGAAAGGGTGGTAGTTACCTTAAAATATGGGAGTTATATGCTTTAAATACTAATGCCATAAAACACCCATGCTTGTCAGAATAAGTATAATAATTGTATAGTTAAAAATTAATATGCCCAGTGCCCAGTCTTTCTCATCTGGAAGCTTTATATTTTGACCTTTTTACAGTTTTTGTTTTCAAAATATTAACAGCTGCTGATGCTTTCATCACTAAGGTTGAATTTACTCATTAAGGGATAAAGTTGCCAACAGTCTATTTGATTGTATCCACCTTTGATGGTCAGGGAGATTTATTGTGAGTTAATTAAAATGAGTAGCTCTGACTAATTCCTTCTTTACTCTCTGATTATTATACTTTAAAAAAAAAAAAAAAAGTTAACCGTTTCCACTGTATCACACACAGGAAGAATTTCCTGTCTGCATAAATTTTACTGTTTCATTATCGTGGAATATTTTTTCATAAGTCTTCCTGCAAACATGGCCTTGAGAATCCTATACAGGAATTTAGAAAAGGGCTGATTTTTACATGTGAACAGGGAAGACCGTTATTATCTGCTCCTTTTTGTTTCCTCCACATGACGGACAATTAGAAGACCAGACCCTGATTCTCTACTAGAGATGGGATTTTCATGTTTACATGAAAGAAAACACAAAAAGGATCTCTTTTTATTTTTATTTTTTTGTTATTTTGTTGATTCTTAAAAGAATATCTCTAATTTACTTTTGAAACATTATTTAATTTTTTGGCAATTATTTTAATTGTTTCTGTACCAAATGTGCTATTGCTCTTTTACTCTTTACATATCATTTTTTTAATATGAAATTGTGTGGCAAATTTTCATCCAATAGCACTGGGAGGAGTTTGCTGGTGTGACCAATGAGGATTCTTAGTTACTAATCAGAACATTGGGGTAGTGGAGGAAGAGAGAATGTTGACTATGGAATGGCTTCAAATCAGGGTGAAGTTCCTCGAGAGACTTTTGCTTTTTCTTGCGTGTGCCTCAATCTTGGATTATTTCCTTCTTTACCTCCCCCCCTTGATTTATTGGAAGTATCCTCCCCCTATTTCTTTGGAGTATTTTGCATGTCCCATGTATGTATATATACATACATACATAACATGCCAATCTGGCTAAAACAGGCACTCTGGGTGGCCAAATACAACCATTAAAGATATAAAATAATTCAACATATAAAATATAATAGCAAAGCAAAGCCAAAAATAAAGATGGTGATGACAAAATCAAGGGCAACATATGATCTAAATCAGGGGTTCCCAACCTATGGCTCATGGGCCAGACCCAGCCTATAGCACCAATTAATCTGGCCACATTGAGGATCCCAGTACCACCACCGGAAGCTCCAGAAACATGACGAAAACAGCCAAAAATGCAGTGAAAATGTGCCACCTTCGCTCTTGCCACCACGGGAAGCAGTGGAAGAAGGGAAAACAGCAGGAAACTTGCTGGGATTGCACCCGCTGCTGTCATGACCACCACCATTGGAAATGGCAGATGCAGCAGGAGGAACCATGCCTCCAGCTCGCACATCTGTCCAAGGGGCAAGGGTCTGGCCCATGGCGTGAAAAGGTTGGCCACCCTGGTCTAGATTAAGAATGATGAAAAACATCCCAGAAGGCCTCTTTAAACAATTCTGCCGTCACCAGCTTATGAAAAAGCTGTATAGAGGCAGCCTAGCACATAGTTAATGGCAAGTCACTGATGACACCATGAATGAGAAGCTCTGATTCCTAGACATAACTTTTGAGGCCCTTCTTGGGGTGGGTATTCATAGCTCTAACGTCTGTGAGTGCCAGAAGATCTGTGACCAGGAGAGATATTCCAAACCTTTTCGGGCTTTTTATATCAGAACTAATACTTTGAATTGGGCATGGAAGCTTCCAGAAAACCAGTGGAGGCAGGCCTGAATCAAGGAAATATGTTTAATCTTCCACCTCCCTAACACCAGCTGAGCCACCACTCTCTGTATCTGCTGCAGTTTCCATAACATATTCAAGGGCAGCCCTATGCAGAAATCATTGCAGCAATTGATTATAAATATTACCAAGTCATGAATGAGTGTCAGCAGCAATTTCCTGGCCTGACTAATCTCCCTAAGATGGGGGGAAAAGCAGATCTGGCCATGGAAGATATCTGCTTTTTGAATGAGAGAGCCAATTCCAGGATCACATCCAGATCCCTTATTTGATGCTTCAGAAGGAGTATATCCTCATCTAGGCAAGTCTGAATTGCCCCCAACCTGTCAGGAGATCCAGCTAACAGCAAGACCTCAGGCTTGTTTACCTTCAGCTCAAATCTGTTCATCTTCGATTAGTCAATTATCATGGCCAGACAGCCATTAAAAATCCAGACAGTCTCCTCTGCTGACAAAGGAGAAATGTAGTTGTGCATCATTAGCATATTGATGACAACACACTCCAAATATCGGAATGACCACCCCTAGCAGGGGAAATTCATTCATGTAGATATCAAATAGCAATACGGAGAAGATCAATTCTGTGAGACCTCATAGGGTCGGACCCATGAAGCTAACTGTGCAAGCTAACAAGGTGCACCATTTGGACATTTTCAGCAAGAAAACAATGTACCCATTGCAAAGCCTGGCCCCAAATCTTCAAATCTGCTAATCCATCCAGAAGCATAGAATGGTCAATGGTATTGAAGGCTGCAGAGATATCAAGCAGAACTGGAAAGGTGACTGTCCCCCTGTCAGCCTCCTATAAATGCTATCCAACAGAGCAACCAGAGTGTCTCAGTTCTTCACTTCTTTAGACTTAGTGAAGCTCTGCAGTATCAAAAGCTGCATAACCAGACCAATGGGGATGGTGCAGAACTTGTATCTTGCAGAGGCACCAATGATCTCCAACTTGACCATGATCTGAAACTGCTCACCTCCTTTAACAGTGGTAGATGGAGGGGGTATAAAACAGACAACATCTTTGTTAGCAAGAAGACAGCAGCATAGTGCATGAAAGTTGTTGATGATCCAATCCTATGCATTCAACACAGGCCCATTGTGTGCATAGTAAATGCTGCAGTGAAACCCCAGGAAGTGCCATTTCCCAGAGGATTTAACTTTAAGAAGGCTAAATGGGTGAATTTTCAAGAACAGCTGGGCAAAAGTGTGGAAAAGATCCCCCTGCATCCAAATAAATATCATGAATTTGTACATCTTGTGAAAGTAGTATCAAGAAAAAAATATTCCAAGGGTATGCTGCACCCAGTGCATCCAGGACCTGACTGATGACATTACCTCAGCTGGATAGGTATCAGGCACTCTACAACCAGGATCCCTTTCAGGAAGATACTGTTGAAGCTGGAGAAGAACTGATGCAGGCTCTAGCTCAGGAGTTCCCAACCTTTTCAAACCATGGGTCCAACCACGCCCTCTGAGAGAGGTGGTACCCCTGCCACAAACACTGCTGTAAAACACATCTGCGGCTGTCATAAATACATTTATTACAGTCATGGGTGCATTTACAGCTGTTGTAAATGTGTTTATGACAGCTGCAGGTGCATTTACGGCCATCATAAACAAGTATGCTTCTGCTTCTAGTGCCAACGATAGCAACAACAAGGGGCCATATGAAATGGTGCCGCAGGCTGGGTCAAGCCCACAGGGTGGAGGTTGAGAATCCCTGGTCTAACTGAAAATCAGAATCATAATGGTGCACATTAGTCAAGAACCTGGATATGAAGCAGAACAGTAGACAAGCTTGGAAACTCCTTAAAATTTTAGGTGGAGATCTAACTCAGCCACAGCAAATAATAAAAATAAAAAAATAACAGTTACTTCATAGCCCTTCTGTGGCATCTGAATTGGAGAAAGCTATAAACAGCATGAAACTGAATAAAGCAGCAGGTATAAAAATAGACCAGATAAAGCAGTTTAGTCCTGCATAGATGAACTTAAGGTTTCTAAATTGTGGAGACAGGCTACAGTTTTTGCTTTTTTGAAACCAGGCAAAGACCCAGATGATATGAAAAGCTACTGACCATTGTTGCTCCTCTGCTATCTTTATAAGGCACTAGAATGGATTATTCAGAATTGTATTTCCAAATGTATTGATGAAAAGTTCATGAAGAACAAACAGGTTTCAAGCTGGGCAGGTCATGCTGGGGTCAAATTCTTAATCTTACACAACACATTGAGGATGGCTTTGAAAGAAAGCTAATTATGGAAGTGGCTTTCATTAACCTAACTGCAGCATATGATACAGTCAATCATAGGATTCTGCTCCATAAAACAAATAATCTTACTAATGATAACAAGCTTACTAAGGTCATTGGCAGCTTCCTTCAGAATCAGAGATTCTATATGACGATGAATAGAAAGAACAGCAGATGGAGGTTGCAGAAGAATGGACTGCCCCAAGGAAGTGTATTTTTCCAACACTATATAATATGCACTAGTACCTCGGATAACTTTAAGACTTGGTTCCACAAGTCATGACATTATCCGATTTTTAGCACTGTCCGATGTATGCATCGAACAACACTTAAAAAAAGCCCTGACTTCAGGGACAAACCATGCACCTTTCTCCCCGTCCTAGCTAGCCGGGCCTGAGCTAGCCTTCGCACTCAGCCTGGGCAGGCTGCGTGTGAAGGCAAGCGCAGCCCCGGGTAGCTAGCCCAGGTGCCACTAGCCTTCATGCACAGCCTGGGTAGGCTGCGTGCAAAAGCAAGTGCAGCCCCAAGTACCTAGCCTTGGTGCCGCTAGCCTTCATGTGCAGCCCGCCCGATCTATGGCAGATGCCATCCATAGCTTGGTTTGGCTTGGGAGGGGGTTGGCACCCAAGCCAAACCTTGCCCCGGGTGGTCATCTTCTGTATGGAGATACAGAATCCAGCTCATTTCCTGGTCTGCTGATTACTGTCAGAAACATGCACTGATGAGGACTTAAGTTTGGGCAATGGCAAAGGGAAGAAAGTGGCTTCATTTTGGCCGTCCAAGGTTTGCTCAGGACACAAAAGAAGCTGCATGCCATCAGATGTAGTCCATAGAAGATTTATGCTGGATCCAATGGACTGAAATTCACAGGACAATTTATTAGCCACTGCTAGTTGTAAAAATGATTCATAATGTTTGCTGGGGATGCTAATTATCACTTGAGAATAGGATTGTAACTACAAACAATAGAACCTATTTAGCAGCAAGATTAGAATGCAGAATTCTGTGATTTGATACTTGTTTTAAGATTAAGTGAAGCTGAATTCATCAATACCAATGGCATCCTATTTAAATATTTAATAATGGAGAGATAGCACATAGGACATCGCTTTGTACAGTCATATCTGCCGTATTCAATTAGTTATATCTTCTAAAAATTTGATTTTCTAACCTAATTTGAACATGCAAATTTAAAACTGTGCTTTTATTTGTGAAGGATGTTTTCTAGGTAGTCTGAATTCGTGCCTGTAGAGATGGAGTTCTCAACTTTTTCAAGCCACAGGCCAGACCATGCCCCCTCAGACAGCTGAGCCGTCTGGACTGGTGGTTCCCTTCCCCATAAATGCTGCTGTAAAATTCCTTAGCAGCTGTCATGAATGCAGGCACATTTACGTCTGTTGTAAATGCATTTACAACAGCAGCGGGTGCATTTACAGCTATTGTAAATGTGTTTATGACATGGGGACATTTATGACTGTCTGCTTCTGGTGACAACAGCAACAAGGGGACACATGAAATGGTGCCATGGGCTGGAGCTGGCCTACAGGCCATAGGTTGAGAACCCCTGCTGTAGAGAGAAATAAAAGGTCTCAAGTTATAATTAAAATGAGTAGAATGCAGAGGATTGTACAGAGACTTGCTGATCCATTGAAAGGAGCTCTCCTGATGGTCAAAATGTTGCTCTTGAAAATCAGGAGGATTTCACGAGCAGCTTCTTATTTCCAAAAGACACATAACTTTAATTATATCATGTAGTGTTTTTCAGCCACACTGTGTCAAATTGTTCTTATTATCCTTGTATGTCAATGTACAATTAGTGCAAAAATGATTGATTGATTCATCGACACTTGACAATTACTTTATGAAAGAATAAGTTTGTTCAGTGAGTTTAGGGGGGAAAAGAACATCTAAAATTCTTGTATTAAAAACTTAAGCGAAACTTGACCTAATTGTGACTAATATTCATTTGGTTAATATCTTATCTTTATCCGAAATCAAGAACCCGAAAGGTTTTATTTCAAGAAGGTGGCCTAAAATACAATAAATTATAATGACATCACAGTTAAATATACCATTATATCAAATAAATACTAATAACTGCATGCCATCAAGTTAATTCTGACTCTCGCCTCCCCCTGGGTTTTTTGAGTAAATGGCCTGTTCAGCTGCCTAAGGACTGTGAGCACTGGTAATGGCCAGTGGAAATACAACAAGGACTTGACAATGGGAAAAGTACTAAGCAATAAACAGTGATGGGCAGCAACAGGTTCACACCAGTTCGCAAGAACCAGTAGTAATTTTTCCTGCTGTCCTGGAGAACTAATAGTAGCTTTTGGGGGGAACCACCTTGGGGGCTTACCTTTTCACTTGTTCCCCCACTGCAGATGTGCGCCAAGCGCTTGGTGTGCAAGTTCACCTACAGTGCTTGGCGCACATGCACAGCCTCCTTGTTGTTCTGCCAAGTGGGGAGGAAGAGAAGCTACTAGCTTGAAGCTCCCTGTAGCCTGCTCCCCAGAGTAAACGACTCACCTTTGGATGTGGTGTAGGTGGGTATATTTTAATGTGTATTCAATGTGTATTTATTTTAATGTGTGTTTTTATGTGTTTTATGTCTATTTAATGTGTATTTAATGTGTGTTTATTTTTAATGTGTATTTTTATGTGTTTTATGTGTATTTAATTTGTATTTTTGGGTACTTATTTTTATGGGTTTTTTACATTGTCTCCACCTACATCATTGGCTCCGCTCATGACATCATAACGTTGGCTCTGCCCAAGATGTCATGATGTTAGCTCCGCCCACAATGTTGATTCTGCCCATAGTGTGGTAGTAGATTTTTTTGGCTTCCCTCCACTGGCAATAGATCTGAAGATGTGACACAATTTTTGGCTTGCATGGATTGCCTTCACACATTGCCAAGTTTCTCAGATAAGTCACTTTATTTGAGCAAAGCAACAACAGAAGCGGTGAGGTTACTGGATCTTTCTCTGTGCTTTTAGGTCACCTGGATACTTGGTGACTGAGTAGGCACATTTTCATAACAACCCACAACATCCCTTTTCCTGTTCAGTCACGGTCTGCTCAGATGTCATCAGTGTTTGGCAAAATATGCTGCATTTTACAATTTACTCTGAATTCCAACTGTTGTTCTAGTTCTTGTAGTGTAGTGACACCAGTTTTTGGAATTTTCTGCAATCCAACCCAAATAATTTGGTGCTACCAGTGAAATGGTAATTAGTATCCTTGAGTTCATGTCTTTTTTTAATAAGCTAAACAACAGCACTGGCTCTTCGGCTATGAAACCGAGATGAGCCCTGAACCCTAGAGTTGGATATGACTAGCTTTCAAGCAAGGGTGACCTTTATTTTACTTAAACATACCAATCACAAAACAGATCCTTCAGGAACTGCACTGTTCACATCTCTGCACTCTGGATGGTCGTCAAAAATGCATTAATCCATTTACATTCTGAACACCTATCCACCCTGAAATGTCTAAGTAAAATTTTAATCATAGCTAAACCTAAACTAGATATGCAAACACCAAGCTTAAGATAGGAGTGGGATTTTCCCACCAGCCTTCTAAAGAGTTAGGGTCACATATTGCATAGGTATTTTTAATCTATTATATAACTATAATAGATAGCGATTTCCCCCCAAAAGCCTATTCTATCAGCAATAAGATTCAGATCTATTTATAAATAAATTAGGTGTCATCACACACTTATTTTAGTGTAGTAACCTGCATGTTTATTTTACTGACAATGCAATTATTATTTTGTTATTAACAGGGATCCCAAATACATACTTCTTCAAAATTATTCTGTCAACAGTGGCAAGCTTATGTTGACAATCCTGCATGTCCAACTGGAAGAAACAGATCATGAAAACTAATACAGGTTTCAAATAAAGGTCACAGCTTCAGTGAATTTTGATACAATGGTATCTATGGAGATGAAATTATCATCATCAAATTAAACACTGTTCCAGTACTGCTTTCCTAAGAGACAGAAATACAGGATCTGTAATCATTTGTACCTTACCTTTCCAAATTAGTGGAAAAACAAATTGGAGAAATTGTGAATTCACAGCGTTTTAGGAAATCTGCCAAATTATTTGTGTACTTCATACTTTTACATCTTGGTAAAGCTCCTGCAACCCCACAAACAACAAATTAGTTTGTGATCATTGAAAATATTGGAATATTCCTTAAATATTCTTTCAAAATATTTCAGATTTATTATCCCCTCACCACAATTTAATAAATCTGAGCATGTTCAGACAGGCATGAAGTCTGTTCTCCATGGTGTTTGGGGGTAGGCTGGTCTATTTTCCCCGACGTCATCCAGACACGTTGGATACCAGAGCAGTCCCAAGGCATGCCTTTTGAACCCCCTTCCTTTTTCTTCTTCCCTTTCCTGCCACAGCAGCACACAGATATATATATATATATATATAGGACATATATAGGACATCTGTAGCTATCAAACACTGCTTCTGGTGTCAAAATTCAGCATGCTGAAGATGCTAACAAGCTGCAGTTTTCATTGCTACTACAGAAATACATGGGGGAAAACTGTCAAATATGATTCAATGCTACAGGGATCAGAAAGGAAGGTGAAAATTCCACTTTTCCTCCCTCTCTGCAAAGGAATAGGGAAAGTGTTTAATTTGCCTGTATCATGAAGTGGTTAGTAACCCACTTCACAATATGAGCAGTGGTTGCTTGTGCTGTTTGGCTAAATGTGATTTAGCTCTTTCTCCATCCTCAAGTGACCTCAAAATTTCTTATCCTAGTCCACCTCACAAACAGCATTCTGGATAGGCCTTCTGTCAATATGATTGAAACTGAATGTGTCCATTCAGTCAATAAAATATTTAAAATCTGTATTTTGTAAAGTCTATATTTTCCTTTAAAAACTAAAACTAAAACCAAAATCATTAATTTTACAATACCAATTCAATTGTGTGTGAGACTGAGGAAGAGAGAGAGAGAAAAAACTACTAAAGACCTGACCCTGTAAAACAAAAGAATTGGGGTTTGGTGGAGAGAGCGTTAAACTAGGATTATAACTTCTAGTGTTTTTAATACATACCCCATTAATTTTGAGGGAGGACACAATAGTCCCTCCACAACTTATATGGATTCCCTATGTTTGTGACTGGTGCAGAAACTGTAAACAAAAATGTCTCAGCAGAAATGTCAAGACAGAAGACATAAGCACTGTCTTCAGAAAAATATGTAAAACAGATCAGGAGTATTTGTGAGATTATGGGGAAATGGTGGAGGAGAGCAAGGAAGTCAGGTAGGAGCAACTCATCAACAGACTCTTCCTAACCCATTCAGCATTAACAAAATTAAAAAGATGATCAATGTTCTGAATGGAGGGAAGGGGAAATGAGTAGTAATTTAGTATACTTAGATATGACACCAGAGGAAAAGGTGCCCGACATTTGAATCCATCAATAGAACCTTAGATCTCCTCTGGGGACTTATTGATATCTATATTCTTTTGCGCCATTTAATGGAGTTGCATTAATTGATTAAGCAGCTTTTTCCACATTCTGCAACAGTCTTTATTTCTGCTTTGTTCCTTCATTCAGCTTAGCTCACAAAACCTTACTGTATTGTTTCTACACCATCAGGATTGTGTGCGAAAAACTGTGAAACTATGTTGTATGGTCTTTGAGTGGATGGTCACATCATTAGAATATTATGCAGTGCTCACACGTCATAGTGTTTTATTTATGGGAATACAGAATGAGAGGAAGAGAGAAACAGATATAGGAAATGCATATATAACAGTCCCATTACAAAGCTACATCAGTTCATATGGACAAATTATATTCAGTTTTCTGAGGGAAGCTGCTGAAAGACATCAAAATTAAAAACATTTTCTTGAATATTGATGGAATTGGACAAATGTAATTTTTCTGACACTCTGTCTATCAAGTCTAAGCCATTAAATATGTTCCACGCCCCCACTGTGTATTCTTTAGAGATCTACCTATAGGCCACAGATATAAGAACACCTAGACCTTGTTTAAACATACCGTATATGCCGGCGTATAAGACGACTGGGCATATAAGACGACCCCCCAACATTTCCACTCAAAATTTAGATTTGTTATATACTTGCCGTATAAGACTACCCCCTCTTCCGCACACCTTCTACACACCAAATAAAACATAAAAGAACATCAGATTTGATTTCAACATCTCCCTGTGACCGGCACTAGTGTGCAAGTGCGCATGTGCAAGCTCTCCGTAGACAAGGGGCGGGGCGGAGCACCGCTGCTTCCCGCCGAACAGGACGGGCCAGTCATGCCGAAAAGGGTGGCACCCGTCTCGCTGCTGATGCTCGCCGCAGCCACACTGGATACTGCGCGATACTGGATGGTATGTAGAATGAGGTGGGTGGGCATCGGGAGGCCACTATGGGCACCATGTGGGCATCGGGAGGTCACTATGGGCCCCGGGTGAGCATCGGGAGGCCACTATGGGCAGCTATGTCTATCCCAACTGAAGTGCACCCGGTGTATAAGACGACCCCCCCTACTTGGAGGCATGTTTTTTGAGGGGGGGGGAGTAGTCTTATACGCCAGCATATACAGTAATCTAAAGAGTGAGGACACACTAACCTCTCTCTATGCTATCTAATTATAACTTTAGGTCTTTCTCTGGTAGATGGCAGGGCTGCCTGAAATATGTATTTCATACTCAGTCTTTGAAAGGTAATTATATTTCAATGATTTTTGTTTTGCCAGTACTAACTTTAAAATAAGAAAATGCCATTTATCGACATAATAATCATAATGAGGATCAAATTCGTTTATGATGACCAAGATAGGTGAGAGGTGAACGGAGTTCCAGTAAGACGTTTAGAAAAAGCAGAGAAACGTATTAACTGAAAAACAATGAATCAACATATATTCTTTCAGTGGCTATCTTCATTCAGTATCATTATAACAGCTGGGGAAAACCTACACATTGAACAGCTTTCTATCCATGTGGTTCAATCAATTCATTTTTGCATTCAAAGAGCTTATTTTCATGCAAATTTATATCCCATTATGCATAAGGGATATATTTAATTGTGCTGAAACAACCACAAATTTAATTAAAGTTTGCAATTTGAAGCATAAAATAGATTTAAAGAAAATGTTGACAACAGAAAAATAAATATTCAGCTATTTAATTTAACTCTGCATTTATTTTTCATCCAAACATCAAAATAACTATTTCATGGTAAATGTTGGATGAAATGTATGTCTCTCTTCCCTATCCAATTAAAATAATACTAGCTTCTCCATTGAACAGATTTTTGGTGCAAAATCCTCCATTCTTTATAGTAATGTTTATACAGGGGTAAATACATACCTGCAAACCAAACACATTTTTCTGGGAATACCTTGTACAGTTTCAATTGGACTTAACTTTTCAGCAAATATGCAAAGGTTTTTACAGTGACTTTTTGTAAATGAGACTAGAAGGAAGAAATATTGCCTATATCGGGGCTTTCCAACCTTCGGCCCCCAGATGTTGTTGGGCTTCAATTCAGTAGCCCTGATCAGCAGGTGTGCTGACTTAGGCTTCTGGTAATTGAAGTCCAAGGACACCTGGGGCCCCAAGGTTGGGAAACCCTGACCTAGAGATATTAATCCACTTTGAAGACTACTCACCACTCTAACCTTTCTTTAGGAGGGAATCCTAAATACATTGTCTATAGGTAAAGATAATTAGCTGACTTTTTCTTCAACCTGAGATAGCAACAGGATACCCATAGTCTATGTTTGAATTGAGCCTCTTAAATTTAATTATATTTGGAGTGCAGACACTGAACATCCTAATTCAACTTTCCATTACTCCTGTTTTTGGAACCTTTCTCTCACCCAAATAAAAGTGAGAGATAGTGAAGAAAAATCACAATCATAAACCATAGAATATAGGCTACTGCCACGCGTGTACTTTTCTCATATTTCATGGCAGTGCCAAAGATACTTGTGGCATGATCTAATTGAAGTCTTTAACTAACACACACACACAAAGACAACATGGCAGATTTGCCACCCAAATCTGTGCATGAAAGCTCACCAAGATAGCAACTGATACTATTTTAGTGCTGACAACAAAACAATAATTATAGAACTGGTGGATTACACAGTGGTCTAGGTATCTGGTTGTGGAGACAATTACTGGAGTTCTATTCCACACTGTGTCTCTTTGACAGGTTGGACTTGGTAATCCATTGAGTTCCTTCCAGCTCTGCAGTTCTAAGATGATGATGATGATTATACAGCTTCAGTTGCAGCTGATGGCATCAAGATAGTTTACAGAGTGCAAGACCTGTAACCTCATGACTGTTTAGTATTTGTGGTCTAAGGCTACCACGTTGCTTTGCTCAACAGTCGGGATAGGCTTGCTGGAGACATCCTGTTCCCATTTCAGACTATTTCTCAAAAATAAATAGAAAGAGCACCACTATAGTATCACAAATCAATTCTTCCCTTGTGCATTTGGCTGCTGATTATAAATTGTTTTTTTTTTAATTTAAACAAAATTTACTAATTTTATTTAAAATTAAAAATTGTACTGCCTTGTTTATATATGTCAGGAAAATCATTCTGCATATAATCTGAATAATTGTCATCCCAAAACACTGACATTTTATGTATATTTTGTAATATACATAAACATTTTAGTAATATTTTAGTATTCCATATATAAATAGGTAGTCCCAATATAATCAATCCCATCTTTTAATTTTATTTGTATTTGTTTGGTTGGCATTTAAGTAGGAGATCTTGCTGGCACATGCAGTTTTCTGCTAGCATTTGTAGTTTCACCCATATAGTTGCATTACTATTAAAACATCAATGTTCCAAAAACAATAAACAGCACTGAATATATCAGGACAATCACACATATATATCACCAGTCATACAAAACAACAACAATGACTAGAAATGGATCAGTACAAAGTCTAATCAAAACAAATTTAAGCTAAAAAGCAAACACACACCAAGACTTTAACACACTGTCATTCATGTCACAGAAAGTAAAACATTTTTTATAATTGAAGTTATTTTATTACATATTCAGATATTTTGATTACTGTGAATTCTGGTAGTTCCTTTTCAAACTGCTGGCACCTTACCTGCTTGATGTCATATGCAAGTAGAACATATTTTAAATCTGGAGAAACTGAGTATCTTGAGGCTTTGAAAGTTACCTGTAAAGAGAAGACAGTAATGACCATATTCCTCCATGAAGATCTCTTTGTCTTAGACATTTAAAATACATTTATATGAAAGAAAGTCAAGAAAGGCTCAGTTTCTGACAGAAACATTTCATCTTTTCTTTTTTAAAAAATTACCTGACATATCAACCAGTTTCTTTAAAATTAGCATTGGTGTGGCAAATGTAACAGAGAATGAAGCATTATCAAACTAATAATACTCCATGTCTCGATAAGAATACATGACACCAAATTGAATTTCAAACTTATAATCTAATCAAGAGGTAATGGTGGTGTCAGAAAGAATTTAATGGGTCGGATATAGAGGAAGGAGCAAAGTGTGCTTGAAGCAACAAAACTATTGAAGAGAATTATTTTATGTGTATTTAAAGAACAAAGAGGTCAAGCATGAGGTACTTAATAATGCAAAAACAATATCTGCCTGTATATGAAATGCTCACATTAAAACTGAAAAGGAAAACATGCTGAAATTTTAAAAACAGATAATGCTCAAACAGGTTAATACACTCTCTACCCCACAGGAATGAGATAAAATAGACAATAAGACCTTTTAAAGCCAAGATCCTGGTGGAGGCAGCAGTTTGGCCATCCTACCTCCTTGATGCTTCACCTGGACAGGTCAGAATGCCATATGGCTATGCTTGCTTAGCTGTCTAGTTCCCAACCTGCCACTCAGCAGCTTTGATTGAATGGAATAGTGTCCAGGAAAGAGTTGATTACAGAGGTAAAGTCTTCCTATGGCACACCTCCCAGATATAGAATCACATGAATTGAAAGTAAATCCTAGTACAGTAATACCTCATATAACATTAGTATCGAATAACACTAAAATCGCATAACATTAAGGAATCTGGGGGGAAGAATTGCATCAGATAACATTAAGATCCTATGGGACGCTTCAGATAACAACCGCTAAAGCCTGTGTGGTTACAATGTATCTCTATGGATCCCATAGAGGATCAGATAACACTAAAAATCATATAACACCAAGACTTGTGGAACCAGGTTTTAGTGTTATATGAGGTTTTACTGTACTTTAAGTGGGCTTACTCTTTCATTTAATCATCAACAAATTCACTCATTCCTTTATCTTGCACCAATCTTTTTCACTGTTTAAAATACTTTTACAGAGTCAACCTCCACGTGATATTTCAAAAGTTTCCTTCACATCAGATCATATCTCTCATAGAATGGAGTCCTAAGCTAGCCCAGGACTATAGTACATGGGAAAAAGGCAGAGCGTGGAAGTAACATGTTATATGGAATTATTCCATTTTTATAGCAACTACACCCAATGCATTTCTTTTTTCCTCTTCACAGCAGCAAGACTCCTGGATATTCCTTTTTGAAGCAACAAGAACAGAGTTTATGCAATTCAGTTGTTTCACCTTTCTCCCTTTCCAAAATTACTATTATTATTATTTTAAAAAATATTATCTTTTTTTACCTTCTTTTAAGTAAAAAAGCATAACTAAATATATGTTATGCATGTTTCTATCTGATCTAATACAAGCAATGGGGAAATCTGATCTTAGATGCTAAGAAAGGTTGAACTTGATTAGCATTTGGATGGGAGACCACCAAGAGGTACCAATGATCTTCCGGGGGGGGGGGGGGAGGAAGTATCCTGTTTGAAACAATGGAGAGTCATTGCCAGTCAGAGTTGACACTAGTAGACTATAAGGAACTTTGGTCTAACTTTCTGCATTATGCTACAAAATACTAATGAAGTTGTGTGCACTGTGAAATTATACTGTTAGAACTAGCTTATATGGGGGTGGAAAGGGAAACCACGTTTGTCATTACCACTTACTAGAAGTTTCCCCAGCCCTTGTAGCCCATCAGATAAATTGTTTTCATTACAGGGCAGAGTGTGTGTGAGAAAGAGAAAGAGAGAGAGAGAGAGAGAGAGAAAAGATTTAGAAAAAAGAGATGGAGATAAAAATCATTGGAACAATTGATCTAGAACAGTGCATCTTCAAATGGAGATAAAAATCATGGGGCCAATTGATCTAGGAGAGTGCATTGTCACATGACAAGAAAGCTTGATGGAACATTTCAGCCCAATTAAATGTCTCACCTGAAGATAAGTGCATGAAAAGGAATAACCACCACCCCCTTGTCAATGTCTTCACAATTTGTGCAATTTGCACAGAAATAGTGCCCTTTTCTTTTGTGAAATAAAAAACCACAGTAAACATAAAACTTGTTATTTTAAAAAAGAAAGATGCAGAACATTCATCCAATGCTTTTGACATATCACTTTGTGCAAATACATAAATTATGCAATCTGCACAAATACTATTACTGCTAATATAAGAACGTTCTTTTAGAGTTCACGAAGATACCATGCCCATTTGGAAGTGAGGGGGGAGGTTGTTCCTCATCTTTACATGTGAGGATGAGACAAGCATTCGACAGTCATGCTGATGACGGAGACTGTGAGGCTTTAAAACCAAGGGATTACAGACATAATGTCTGTTCAAATGTTATGTTCAAATGTCTGTTCAAATGTTATGTTCAAAACATTGAACATAACCTGAGAATATCAGCAGGTTTCAATAAAAACTTTTTAAAGGCATCTTTAAGACTACCAGTCTTAAAGATTAAGGCAAATTAATTGCCTTAACACATACATTTTTTCATCAATTAGTGTACAGGCTGCCAGATGGTATTCATTTTGCATTAATCTTTAAAGCTAAAGCATAGATAATTTTTTCATGATTTAATTTTTTTTAATTACTGTACTGCCTTTTAAAAATAAACATGCTTTAATTATTAAATTACTCTTAGTTACTTGCTATGCAATATTTATTCAAGTTTTTTCAATTTCATTGTCATAAAACATCCCTGCAGCTCACTATTGAAAATCAATAATGACTTAATGATGGAACATTATTAATTTAAATTGTTTAATCTCATTTTCATGAAACATCTCCACACTTTGCCATAAGGGGGACTTATTTAATGAATTTCAGCTGAAAAGCAATAATAACCATATGTGCTCTAAAAAGAGCTAAACTATATCAGTACAGCAATATCCCGGATAACGATTGCATCGGATAACGCTAGAATCGGATAATGATGCAAGTTTTTTGGGAGGAAATTGCATCGGATAACGATTCTTTACCGTTATCCGAGTCAATGGTTGGGAGGTTTTTTTGGGGGGGTAGAAATTCTACCCAAACTACCCCCCACCCGCAGTTATCTCTGCGACTGCAGTAGGCTTGGGGAAAGGCACGCGCCTTTCCTCCGACCCTACTGCAGTCGGTGAATGAAGAAGGGATGAGGGAATCCCCAGCACATGCACTTGGGATTCCCTCACCCCTTCTTCATTCACAGCGCTTGTAGCTTGGAATGCAGGAAGTTGGGGGGAAGAGGCGTGATCTCCCCCAACTTCCTGCACTCCAAGCTAGCGCTGTGCTAGCGCTGTGCTAGCGCTGTGCTAGCGCTGTGCTAGCGCTGTGCTAGCGCTGGTGGTGGGGTGGGGAAATCCCCCACAAGGGCAGTGACTGCCCTTGCTGGAGGGATGGGGGGTGTTCCCCCCAACCCCCACAACCGCAGCGCTAGTTTTAAAAGCAAGAAAATCCAGAGGAAAGAGACATTGTCTCTTTCCTCTGGATTTTCTTGCTTTTAAAAATAGTGCTGGGGGTGGGGAGGAATGGGGGGAGAATACCCACCCCACAAGGGCAGTGACTTCTCTTATGGGGGTGGGTGGGTATTCCCCCCAACCCCCACCACAACCCCACGCTAGCTTTAAAAGCAAGAAAATCAGGAGGAAAGAGACGATGTCTCTTTCCTCCTGATTTTCTTGTTTTTAAAACTCGTGCTGTGTTGGGGGATTGGGGTTAGGGGGAAGTACCCACCCTCCACCGCAAGGGCAGTGACTTCCCTTGGGGGGTATTTTCTCCCCAACCCCAACCCCAACCCCCCAACACAGTGCAAGTTTTAAAAGCAAGAAAATCAGGAGGAAAGATACATCGTCTGTTTCCTCCTGATTTTCTTGCTTTTAAAGCTGTGAATGAAGAAGGGGTAAGGGGAATCCCGAGCGCGCATGCTGGGGATTCCCCTCACTCCTTCTTCATTCACAGTGGTACCTCTGTGAATGAAGAAGAGGTGAGGGGAATCCTGAGCGAGTGTGCTCAGGATTCCCCTCACCCCTTCTTCTTTCACAGTGATCCAGTGATCGCTGCACTTGGGGAGGAGGGGAAATACCCTCCCCACCCGACAAGCACAGCGTTCCATCACTGTGCTTGGGAGTGGGTGGGTATGCCCCCTCCCAAGTACAACAATGATTTCAGGGACAAACCACTTGGTTTGTCCCCAAAGTCAAGCTGACCCTAGGCTACCAATCGCTAGCCTAGGGTCAGTTTGACTTCAGGGACAAACCAAGCAGTTTGTCCCTGAAGTCAGGGCTTTTTTTTAGCGTTGTTTGATGTATGCATCGGACAACGCTAAAAACTGGATAACGTTAAGACTTGTGGAACCAAATCATAATGTTATCCGGGGTATTACTGTAAAAATAAAATAACAATAGAACAAGGTGCTGTGTCTGCTGTCCAGCAACCAAAAGGTTGTGAGTTCACTTCTGGGCAGGGCTCAAGGCTGACTTAGCCTTCCATCCTTCTGAGTACCATAGAATGAGTACCCAGCATGTTGGGGGCAAAATGCTAACTAACTTGTGAGCAACCCAGAGAGTACACTAAACACTATGCTGCAGTATATAAGTGTGATTGCTTTCCTTTCCTTTTTAATACACTGTGTTGCAACTTTTTTCAATGCAGACCTCAGAAGAAACCTTAAAAAGATGCTCTTTCAACATAGCCTTTACAGGAATTTTTAAAATGAATTTTATTTAAAGAAAATTTCACCCAATCACTGAATCACCCAATCTTCAAGAAATAGCTGTTGACAGTGAAAGGTTTGTTTTTAAAAGTTTTAACAATCATTTAGTAAATAACACATTTTTACCCCTCAAGTGACAGAAATTCTCCATGCCTAAGTAAGTAAAGGAGGATTGGCCAATCAACCATTTTTAACTGCCCAGAGAGTACACTAAGTGCTATGGGGCAGTATATAAGTGTAATTGTTATTGCTATTCTTGCATGGCGTTGCTAGATGGTCCAAGTTTCCACTTCATAAAATAGAGAGGATGGAACAACAGCTTTGTACATTTTCAGCTTAATAGAAAGACTAATTCCATGAGCCTTCCAAAGGCAGTGCTGCCCTGACTGATTTATGAGGTAACTTAATCTCCAATGAGAATGTAGCAGAAGACAGTGATGGCAACATATGCCATTTTATCCACTGCAGTAAGGAGATGTGCATTTGCCTTCAAAACTGGCCCCTCATAAAATACACCTGGAAGTTGTTGGTACAGTCTTACCTCTATTTATCTTCAGGCCAAAATTGTTACTGGCTGAGGAGAATAGATCAAGATTTCTTTTCACATTCAAAGGTATGACTATATTCAGAGCACAATCATAAGTAAATAAAAGCTCATGCATAGTGCAAAATGAGATTTTAGTTATGGTATGCAGTTGCCACAGACTGAATAGTTTTCCATAAGTACAATAGCAAAGGTTGACATCTGCATTTTCTTCCCTGTAAATATCCTAGAACACTGCAGAAGCATAAAACTGAAAAAAGTTGTAACAATAATACAAACTTGTATTACATCCTTATATGGGAAAGGAAGGAAACAGAGAGAATATATGGAATTCTTGATTAGTATGTGTGAATGTCTCAGGACATCCAAATGTCTTTGTTATTACAACCAATGTATTTGTTTTCCTAGCTGTCTATTGTGACTATAAAGATTTTCTCAAATATCATCAAATTAGTTGAGTATTGTCAGGGATTCCCCTAACGGGCCTAGCGATATGTGTGTCTCAATGGCAGAGTAGCACTTTAAGCTGTTGCACAGTGAAAAATTTTAGGTGCAATGACACTCATACAATGACACTTCAGTGAAAGGTGCACTTTACTGGTGCGTGAGGGGAAGACAGACATACACAGGTCTAGATACAACAGTACCAGTCTCTCTCTCTCCAAGCCCCACAGTTGGTACACAGCTTGGATTCCTCTAATGGCTCCAATCCCAAGAGCATGCACAGAGTCCTGGTAGTTTTCAACAGTTCTTCCTTAACCTCTTTCAGCACTCTTCAGTACCTCAGTCCCTCTCAGTAGCTTAACCCTCCTCAGTGGTCCCTTCCCAGAGGACCACAATTATACTCTGGTGCTGCTGGGCAGATTCTCTAATCGGCCACAGCTGTGCTGTTGCTGGGGCAGTACACCAGGCAGACACAGCCGGGCAATCAATCTGTGCCTCTACTCTGAACACCTGTGATTGAAACACTTGCAGGGCCTTAAAGCTGTACTATCCCACTGGGCAGGAATCTTTGTACAATACCCCACTAAAGAAAAATGCCCTAACAGGTATGCCTTTGTTTTTGTCCTTCCAGTGACAAATCCTTATAGTTCAGAATTTTTTCTAGTTCCTTCATAACTGTCCTTCGGGGGCGTGGCTTGGATGGCGTAGGGAAGAGCACAGATTTTTCTCTGCTCCGACTTTTTCAATGAGGTTCCAATGAGACTTTAAAATATAACTGGAGATAAATATACAAACGGTTTCTTATAAATGAAAGAGATTGGAAGCAACATAAAGAGCGAATAACGAAGAGCGGGACACGGAAGGTTCGAGCTCCGAGTGGTGAGGAGACCGGGGCCTCGGAAGAGGCTCCGTTTCGAATCACTGCTTGTAGAGCCGATTCGAGTGTCGGAGCTGTTCTGCAAAAAATTCCAAGTATGTCTGTGGAGTTTGTGGAGATTGCCTGAGGAGATTGCCTGAGGAGATTGCCAGTGGAGATTGCCTGTGAAGATTGGGAGATCGGGTGGCTAAAGTGAAGCTTTAAAACATCGACTGGGGTTAGAAGCAAGCAAGCGGCCTCCCACGTTACTACAGAGGAGCGGTTTTTTGCGATTGGATTACTATGCGCATTGTGAATTTACAAAAGGTGGATTGAAAGAGCAGCGGTGAATCTTTGAAGTATTGAGGTGCGTGTGAATTGGTGGAAGAAGAGTCTTGGAAGTTCTGGTGAGCAGCTTTTTGAGGGGAATAAAGAAAAGAGGCTTCGCTCTTTGCATTGCTTTGAAGAGTTTTTATGGGGGTGAGAGAGGAGGAGACTTATTAAAAAGACCTGGGACCTATCTCTACCTTTCTTCTTACATATAGTTATTTCGAAAATAAGGAGTTGGAATAAAGAACACTGATTAACTTTGCTTTCACTTGGTTAAAAGTGGTAAATTGCTTTTGGAACTTAAAAAGGGGAAAAAGACACTCGGACTTAAAATGGCGGAGGAGATCGAGACTTACAAGTAAAAATCGAAATTGAACAATATAACAGCTGTACGGTTGGAATATTGTTTTATTTTTATCCAAATAGTTCTTTGCTTACTTGAAAATAACCGTTTAATCAATTTCTTACCTTAATATATATAAGAAACTGTTTGTTAGGTTTTTCCTGAGACTATATTTCATTCCCCCCACCTCCCCCCACCCCTCCTGTATTTGGAGCTGATTTAAAGGACTTTCAAACTCTCCTTAGTAGAAATAAGGTGAAATTAGATTGTTTATAATTGTTAATTTTAAGGAGCTTTGTTCAGGAGTGTTTTTGTGAGTGAAAGTGATATATAGACACTAGACATTAGAAGTGGGAGAGAAAGAAACTTTGTATAAAATGGCGGAGGAGATCGGGATTTAAAACGAACAGCAGGAAAAGAAGCACAGTAGTTTTCTCATCCTCCGGTCTGAACAGCGACTTGATATATCAAAACAGTTTATGTTTCTTTCTTCTTCTTCTATTCTTTTACTTTATTTTTATAACATATATTGGGATAGATAATTAGGATTTGGACATAATAAATTTTTACAAGAAACTGTTTGAGAGGTTCCTTTAGTGAAATTATTTTGCTCCCCCTATCCCTCCCATATCTACCTCCCTATTATTATTGTTCTTTTTTCTCACTCCTCCCCCCTTCCTTTTGGGCCACTACAACAGCTAAATACGACTTTCATTTTTTATTGCTTGAGTTAATTCCCAAAATTAATTAGTAGTGGAAGTGAGGGGGGAAAAAAGGGATTAATCTTGTTATTAGTTGTTAATTATTATTAGTTATTAGCATTAGCAATTATAATAGATACTACCTGAGATATTGAATATAGTTTTTTTCTTTTGTCTTTTTTTTCTGTTTCCTTCACTTTCTCTCAACTTGAATAAGTTAATAAGGTTGTCACTGAAGCAAATAAGAGTTCTCAGCATTATTCTCCCACCTTCTTATATATTATATATGGTATAGAGATATTAATAAGGTTACTGTTAAGAAGATAGTTGTAATTGTTATAGATTGGTTAAACTGTTGATTAATTGATAATTAACTTGAAAAGAGAAAAGAGAAAAGGAGAGGGTAGGAAGGGGAGGGAGGAGGGAAAGTAAAAAAAAAATTGGGGGGTGATTGATACTGAATTATAGATTACTGTATATTGAATTTCATTTTGTAACTATAAATTGTTGACTGTTAATTGATTATTCTATTACTATTAACCCATTGGTTACAGGATACATAATATAAGATATATACTGGTCAATTGAACTTTGGGAATATCGAAAACTATAAAAATCGAACAATTGGAAACAATAATAATAGTAAAATAACAATAACAATAAAACAATAATAATCAAAAATAATAATAAACAAAATATAGTAACAATAATAATTTAATCGAATGGAATTGGGTAAAAACAACTATATTGAAACCAAATTCAAAGCGTTGAACCCCACAGTTCAAGTGACCAAAAAGATTATATTGAATTTTATTTTGTAACTATAAATTGTTGACTGTTAATTGATTATTCTATTACTATTAACCCATTGGTTACAGGATACATAATATAAGATACATACTGGTCAATTGAACTTTGGGAATATCGAAAACTATAAAAATCGAACAATTGGAAACAATAATAATAGTAAAATAACAATAACAATAAAACAATAATAATCAAAAATAATAATAAACAAAATATAGTAATAATAATAATTTAATCGAACGGAATTGGGTAAAAATAACTATATTGAAACCAAATTCAAAGCGTTGAATCCCACAGTTCAAGTGACCAAAAAGATTATATTGAATTTCATTTTGTAACTATAAATTGTTGACTGTTAATTGATTATTCTATTACTATTAACCCATTGGTTACAGGATAAATAATATAAGATATATACTGGTCAATTGAACTTTGGGAATATAGAAAACTATAAAAATCGAACAATTGGAAACAATAATAATAGTAAAATAATAATAACAATAAAACAATAATAATCAAAAATAATAATAAACAAAATATAGTAACAATAATAATTTAATCGAACGGAATTGGGTAAAAATAACTATATTGAAACCAAATTCAAAGCATTGAATCCCACAGTTCAAGTGACCAAAAAGAATAGAATGGAAGGAGGGAAAAACAGAGAGGAGGAGGAAGCAGTGAAACCTAAGACAAGAAGAGAGAAGAAAGACCAGAAAGAGCAGAAGGAAAGACAGGATATGCCAACACCACCACCAGTGGAAATTTCAGCAATGGAGAACGTCCAGATGTTTGTGGAATTCGGGAAGTTTATCAAGAAAGTGGACTTTTTAGATAGGACAATGGTAGATAGCATGCAGGAAATTAGGAAGGAAATACAGGCTAGCAGTGAACAAATGAGAAAAGAATTTTAATTAAGCTGCGAAGAGATGAGAAAAAGTAGGGAGGAGATGAAAAAGGATAGGGAAGCTGCCAAACACAATTACCAATCCCTGATTACAGCGGTAACAGATATTTCGAAGGAAGTTACAGAAAACACCACGAAGATTAATGCCATGATGACGGATGTATACAAAAAGATGGATACTATCAAAACTGAACTGAATGGGTTGTATATAGCAGATCAGGCTACAAATATTAAAATAATAGCCCAAGACAAGAGGTTAGATCTGTTGGAAGAGGAGAATCGAAAACAAAATATTGTAATTAGACGGATGGAAGAGAGATCACCCGACAAACTTAAAGAACGTGTAGTGGAATGGTTAAACTCTTTACAAATGGGTAAAGATTTCGTATTGGAAGATGTTGTAAGTGCTTTTAGACTAGGAGGTAGAAGGGGAAAAAAATTAAGTAGCAATGTATTGTTGAAGTTCGCAAACTGGGCGGACAAATTAAAAGTCATGGTGTTTATTAAAAAGGCCAGTTCTGAGGTTTTGAAGATGGATGGAATGGATGTGGAAATATACAACGATATTTCTCCAACAGAAAGAGTGTGGCGATATAAGATGAAACCGGTGGCAAGATTCCTGCTAACTAAGGGCATATTATATAACTGGAGGTTCCCGCAACAATTGAGATTTATGTATGAAAAAAAAATGCATGTAATTGATGAAAAAATGGATGTATTAGATTATTTCTGCCAAATTGGTCTGTTTAAAATTGCTTCCAGAGAATGGATGGACCTGAGAAAAGCATTGCAAGCATCGGGAGCGCTGGAGAAGGATTCAATACTGGGGGAGGAGTTGGAGGGAGTGGCGGGGGGGTCGGACACACTGGGAAGCCTAGTTTTATTGGAATAAAAATATAATTGGCGAGCGGAGAAGAAGTGGGAGGAGGTTAAAAGCATATATATATGTCAAGTCCCACTAGCCCCACCCTCCCCTCTTTGAACTTCAAGGGCGATACTCGAAAATGTAGAGTGGGGAGGAGAATCAGTAAAGGTTTTGTTGGTAAGTTGTGGTATTCTGTTTTTTTTTTTTACGCTTTTTGTCATAGATGTTATATGTTGGGTAAGGTGTCACGTGTCCAGGTTAAGCAATTCAGCATTCACACAGATTATAATGGTAAGGGGATTTAAGGTGTTATCATGGAATGTAAAAGGTACAGGTTGCACTATAAAAAGGAAGAAAATTCAATTAGCATTAAAAAAAGACAATTCAGACATTATATTTTTACAAGAAACGCACCAAAAATCGGTTGAAACGAATAAACTTTATGTTAAAGGTATGCAAATATATGAAATGGCAACAGGAACCTCCAAATCCAGAGGGGTGGCAACGTTGATATCAAAAAGATTAGGATTTAATTTTAAATATAGCATTACAGATCCAGAGGGAAGGTACCTAATCATAAAGGGGGATATTGACGATGAGGATATAACACTAATTAATATATATGCGCCAAATGAACAACAAGTAGAATTTTTAAATAAAATGACAGAGATAATAAAAAAGGAGGGATCAGAAAATATGATAGTGGCTGGGGATTTTAACTTAATTAGGTCAGAGATTGACACCACAGGGGCAAGTCGGAGTGATAAAAAAGATTTACTGACGAATTGGATGAAAAAGATAGGGTTGGAAGACGTGTGGAGAGTAATTAAAGGGGAAGAGAGAACTTACACATATTTCTCACAAGTACATAATATGTATTCCAGATTAGACTATTTTTTAATTACAAAGAATTTAATTAAAAATGTGGAAGATATTGAAACAGGCACCTTCAAAGAATCAGATCATGCAAAAATTATTATGGAAGTAAAATTAGGTGAAATAAGGAAAAAGTTTTACAATTGGAGGTATAACTCCAGACTTTTTAGTGACCAAAATATCAAAAAGCAAATAATAGAAGAATGGGGAAAATACTGGGGGTGGAATGATAACGAATCAGTTAACTTTAGTACGGTTTGGGATACTATGAAGGCAATATTCAGGGGGGAAGCTATAAAATTCGCAAACATAAAGAAAAAACAAGAGACAAATAGATATCAGGAATTGGAAGCACAATTGAAAGTTAAACACGAGGAACACGCTAAAAGTAAGGACCCAAAGTTACTGGGAGAAATAATGAGGATAAAGAAAGAATTAGAAGGCAAGGATATTGAGAAAGTCAAGAAGGATCTAATATTTTTAAAGAGAGAATATTTTGAGTATAACAATAAAAATTCTAAACTACTGGCAAGAGCCGCCAAAGAAAAAAAATTTAAGGGACAAATTAGTGTGTTGATAGATGACCTAGGGAAGAGATGTAATAAAAGTGGAGATAAATTAAAAATTGCGGAGAAATTCTATAGAGATCTCTACACAAAAAAAACTGTTAATCTGGACAAACTCAAGGAATTGTTTGAATCCCAAATGATTAGAAAAATAGAAGAAAGTCACAAAAATGTTATGGAGGAGGAAATAACAGAAAAAGAAATTGGCAAGGCGATAAGAAAACTTAAGTTGGATAAAGCCCCGGGTGAGGACGGATTAACAGCAGAATTTTACAAGGAGTTTAAGTTGATAGTGATTGGGAAGCTACACAAATTATACAATAAAATATTAGAGGGAGAAAAGTTACCTGAATCCTGGACTAGGACAATAATAACTCTTATACCAAAGCCAGGGAAAGACCCAGAGAGGATGGAATCATACAGACCAATTTCTTTAATTAACCAAGACGCTAAAATTTTCACAATGATATTGGCAAAAAGAATGAACGGATTTATCGGAGAATATATTGATAAAGATCAAACAGGGTTCCTGAATAATATATATATGTCAGACCTAATTAGGAAAGTACTGGATTTAACGGACATAGCAGAGCGCAAAAAAGTAAAGATTGGATTTTTAGCATTGGACATATTTAAAGCATTCGACTCACTACAATGGACTACAATACGGAAAATGATAAGCTTGTATGGATTCGGCAATAAATTTCAAAGTGTCATAGATAGTTTATATCAACAAAGTACCGCAAAAGTTAAGGTTAATGGAGAGTATACAAAGGAGATACAACTAGAAGCAGGTACCAGACAAGGTTGTCCGTTATCTCCAGGCATATTTGTAATAGCAATGGAGTTTTTGGCCAACGCTATCCGACAGGACAAAAATATCATTGGTTTAGAAAATAATAAAATAAATCTTTACGCGGACGACACATTATTAGTAATCAAACACCCTAATCGGATGATAGATAAAATATACCAACACCTTAATACTTTTGAGGAAATTACGGGCTTGAGAATTAATTGGGAAAAGTCAGAAATGTTATATGTTAATGGAGATGTAGAAGAGCAAAATAAAATTAGGACTAAATATAAAATCCAAATAAAGAAGTCAATTAGATATTTAGGAATAACGATATCAGGGAAATTTGAAGATCTCAAAAAATTAAATTATGGGAAAATGAAGAAAGAAATAGAAAGAAAAATTAGGCAGTATAAAGCTTTAAATTTATCTTGGTTCGGTAGGATTGCACTTTCAAAGATGACGTTATTACCAAAATTGAACTTTTTGTATGACGTGTTACCGATTAGACATAGTACCAAGGAATTGCAAGAGTATCAGAAAATGATAAATAGATTCTGCAATGGGGATAAGAAACCGAGAATAGTTAAGTCGCTGTGGTATCAATCTCAGAAAGAGGGAGGACTAGGGATACCGAATATCCACAATTATTATAGAGCCTTTCAAATTAGAAATGTTATTAAAATATTAAAGAAAGAAACACTGGGTTGGGAAAGATTAGAGATGAAAGAGACAATACAATTAGATAAGGCGTATTTTCTAAGTGACAAAAAAAAGAAAGTAAACAGAAGACGTACTCAAAATAGGCTACTAAAAACAACACTAGACGAGTGGGATCGGGTAAAAAAATACATGGTACCGGATACCTCACCGGCTTTGGAATTAACAGATTTTAACGATTTTCCCATAAACATAGATGATAAGATTAGGAACTTACTAATAGATAAAAAGATATTATTGCTAAAAGACTGGGCAAAAATATGTAAGGACACTGTTGCAAAGAAGACCTTATACTCACAGTTAAGATTATCCTGGTTTCAAACTCTCCAGATAGATAAATGGAATAAAAAGAAAATATATGAAAGTAGCCTAGAGAGAAAGCTTACAGATTTCGAAGAAATTCTAGTTCAGATTAGAGAGGATAAGAGGAGCATCAAAGGGGTGATTAGTAAATTATACAAAATATTAAATAAAGCAGGGAAAATACAGGAAATTCTTAGAAATGCGTGGGAACAGGAATTAGGACTAACAATTGGAGAAAACAGATGGCAGGATATCTGGCGAAGAAGGATTATGAAAAATATGTCGGTTCGAGTCAAAGAACACAATTATAAGTTGGTATGGCGCTGGTACTTGACACCGGTCAAGCTGCATCAAATGGATAGCAAAACAAGTAATACATGCTGGAGATGTAAAAAGGCAACGGGGACTTATATACATATGTGGAGGGAATGTGTTACACTGAAAGAATTCTGGGGAGGAATAGAAAAAGAGATTAGTTATATATTTGAGCAGAAGCTTGAGCTGGGTCCAGAACCAGCGCTTTTAACAATATCAGATAAAATTAATTTGAAGGGGGAGGATAGAGAATTATTGTTAATAATGCTATCAGTGGCCAGACAGTGCATCGCAAAAAAGTGGAAAAGTGGTTTAAAAGTTAAAACAGAAGACTGGTACAAAGAAATGTGGCAACTAGCGCTCAATAACAAATTGACCTGGGAGTTAAATATAAGGAAAGGCATTGTTCGGGAAAATAGATTCTGGAGAGTTTGGAAAAAGTTTGTAATATACGTTATGGAAGGAAAAGGAGGTGTCAAACCTGCACCGGAACAAGATCATTTTTGGACACAATAAACCAAAGCTACTCCTGGACACAATATATATAGCACAGGGTGTTTTGTTTTATAGAATATAGTATTGTATTTTTTTGTTTTTTTTAAATTTACTTTAATTAAGAATGTACCAAGAATGTAACAAACAAAGTGTGATCCAAGAGTTTATTTTTGTATTGTAGTGTAATTATGTCATAGACTAATGATGTGAGTGTTATGTGTTGTTGTCTTGATTTTGTGAGAAACTAATAAAATGAAAAAAAAATTAAAAAAAATAACTGTCCTTCCATGTCTTCATCTTTTTCTAATTTATTGACTTCACTCTCCATTTTGACTATTGATTGAGCCAAGATAGAGTCCTCTTCATTGTGAAGATTAAAATTATGCAATTTTGTCATTACTATTTTTTTCTTTTTAATTTTTAGCTATAATGCAGCTTTTGAACTTTCTCTTTACCTTCATTTATAATAATTTCAGGTGGTTGATATCTTCTAACAGTAATATGGTTTCATCGACACATTTTTAACCATGGATGTTTTTCACCAATTTTACACACAGAGATACAAATCTTGATGCTTCAGTCTTGTTGAATTTGAGTATGTACATCGGGATGCCCAAACTTTTCAGGCCATGGGCCAGTCATGTGGTTCAGGGGGCCAGATGAATTTGTGTCAGGGGCCAGGTCCGGCCCATAGGCCATAGTTTGGACATCCCTGCTCTACACCATTTGGGAAGAAAACCACTCTGAATTAGCATGGAGTCAAAAAGACTGCCATTTGCCTTGATATAATTATGCTGCTTCCGCCAATTCTACAAAACTTGGATGCTCTAAATTTTAAAAATACAGAAATGTTCTTCTGAAATGCATGTTTACAAAAACGTTATCTTATTGGTATGGTTTTATACAAATGAGTCTGCTTGCAATTACTTCTAGGCTTTCTTTACCCATAACCCTTTTACAAAGAGGAATCAGCAGGAAACAGACTGTAATTTGCTCTACCTTTGATGAACATATTATCACTATAGCCTGTAGCATCCATAGATTCAAACTTTTATTTTCCTTTTTAAAACAAGTCTCTAGCCCAATGTTGGTGAACCTTGGCACTCCAAATGTTCTTGAACTTCAATTCCCAGAAGTATCTGGAGTGCCAAGGTTTGCCATCACTGCTCTAGCTCATACAGAAACCAAAATTTATGGTCACTATTTCTACCTACATGTTTCTGCTGTCGCACAGTGTTTCAGGGTTTTTGTCAGTGAATTCAAATAATTATTTATATATCCTTTCCTTGAATAATAAATTTATTTTACTTTATAGTATTTCCATCTTCCCAGGTAGGAATAGAATGTTACATTAGACACAATAACCATATAGCTTTTATTAAACAGTACAGTGCCTACCCTAGCCTTCTTCAAAATGACAGGTGCAAAAACAGTATTACCCTTCCAAGTCATTATCCTTATTCAAAATGAGGCAGGGAGGAGGAGTCTCTATGTAGGTCTAAATGCTGTGTATTAAAATGTTGTTTGGCACAGTCATGGTTTAAAGGAGGGAGTTGCAGTCGGATACCTGTGAAATTGATTGGACCAACAATGGAATTTAGGAAGAGGTGGGCCGTCTGGAATGGAAGGAACCAAAGAATAAACCAAGGGATCAGCTGAAGGTGGAAAGATAACATATTCTAGATGCTAGTTCTACCTACTGTTAAACAGGAGAGAAATAAACCACACAAAGATTTCTGAGAGACCACCTCTCTATCTCTCCAAGCTTGGTGCCTAGACTACTAGGTCTATCAGAAATGACAGATATGTTTTTGGGAAAACTTTTTTAAAATGTTGTAGAACAAATTCTTTCATGCACAAAATGTGCAGTTCCAAGATAAACAGTTGTGCACTTCAAATTTCAAGCTATGTAAAAGCTGTTTTATATCTGCTGATGTCAGTGGCGGATAACATTATGAAAAGTAATTTCCAAAGAAGCAGCTTTGTTAGGCTATCTCAGCCTGTTTGCAAGAGGAAAGGAAGAAATTTTTTAAAAAGGAAAATATTGTAGCACTCATTCATTTCAAAGCTATTGTTTCATCTTCTATCATAGGAAGTGATGGCTGCCTCATTAAAACCAATCTTGAAATTGAAGAGGGGGGAGGGGTTGTTGGATTTTTTAATGGATTAGATGAAGTCTGAGGAAAATGACTATGATCCATGAAAGCTCATGCTGAAATAAAATTGTAAGTCTTTAAGATACTATAATATTTTGTATTTTCCCATCTTTTTCTCTTTCTTTTTGCCAGCATGAAACATAATAGGCATTTAATTCCCATTTCCCCAGTGAAATCCTCTTTTGCAGACCTATAATTACTCTTTAAGAATATTTAACAACCAATTCAGAACTACTCAGATCAAGTCTGAAGAAGATCAAACCAGGTATTGTTTAAAGCAAATCTAGATTGGTTCAAATTAATTAATCCAATATAGCAATTCTACTAGCTGAGTTTAATGTATGATGGACACCCATCTCAAAGGTTTGAATATTAGTCAAGGATTTCTGGGACATTATCAAATTTTATATACCACAACTATTTGTAATTCAACAGGGCAAAGCTTCACCACTAATTTAAATAACAGGTGTTACCAGTTGTAAAATATATATACCTATCTGTTATGCTAACCATTCTGAATCTCTGTACCTGATGTGTATACATTTATGCCATGAAGTCAGGCGTGTGCTGGGCAACTTGGGAGGGCAGTGGACAGGAAGTGATGGGGGTGCCTGTTGGGGGTGGGGGTGAAATCCCATACATTCCCATTACCTCTGCCTGCCTCTGGGAGGCACCAGTCACTGGGGTGCACCACAATGAGTCCCTGTATCCCTGTGGGTCAGCACACCACTGCATTAAGTCTCACTACCATGTCTGACTAAGTGGACCTGATCCATGAAAGCTGACATTAAAATACAGCAGTTAGTCTCTAAAGTGCTACAATATTGTTGTTTTTGTTTACTCTCTGATTGGCATGGATCAATCTTCAAATGGTTGAAGTTTTAATGCTGTCCTAATTCTTCAAATGCTCCAGTAAGTTTTCTCCTGAAAGCATGACTTTATCCTATTATATTTTATTATATTGAATAAGAAAAACAAAATCAAAAATACCAACAGTTACATATTTGGACCATTTCCAAAATTCACAAGGTGAAAAAGAATCCTGAAATGAATTGAAGTCCTTATTACAGCGAAACTGCAGTGAGATATAGTTGCCTAATCCACTTTAGGTTTTTGTATAAATTCCTTCATTAGATAATTTGGCATCCTAAGTATTCAGCAGATTGACAATGAATTTAGTAGCTAAGACCAATAATTGTTTTCAGGTTATTAAATATGGAGCAGCTTAAATATCAGAAGAAAAGGAAAAAGGCAAGACATGTGCCTGTGGTTTCCGCAACTGGACCAAAGTGGAAGAGCTCTCAGTGAAGTGCTTGCACAAGTGCACTATACAGCCATTTACAATGGGAATTACATATGCAACTGAATCACACAATCTGCATTGCCTGGGCATAATGCCCAGCAAAGTTGGGCCAATATAACTTTATGTTGCATGGTGATAAATAGGATTCTGGTCACTTACTCAAAATATACAGAAAGAAATACCTTCCCAGAAATAATTCATATCTTTGTGTAAAAGGTAATCCATGAGTGTAGCTGACTTTTTCATCATCAAGAAGTAAAAAAGCTGCCTTACTTGACACAGATGTGAAAAAGGAGATGGTCCCTTTCTTACCTACAGCTGCTCTGTTGTAAGGTGTTAGGTTAAAATGTGTGCATTGGGCTACATAGTATGGTAGTGATGCCAATGAGGATGTGCAAAGTTCCAAGGAAAGCAAAAATGTATATTAACATAAACTTTGGGAATGAACCCAATATGTTTTCCATTATATCACTGCAATTTACATAAATGACAACTTAACAAATTCCATTTATTCAGTGGGTGTGCCATAGCTAGGCATAACACTTAGAATTAGCTCATGAGTTCTAAGCAGACATTACTAAGATAAGACAGAGCAAATCAGGAAAAAAAGAGTGACAACTGGTTAGAGATTAAGAAAAGATAGACAAAAAAAGCATATAAAATATTCTTGTGACAGAAAAAAAATAGCATATAAAATATTCATGTAACTAGCAGTGACTTTGGAAACATTACTGTACAGTAATACCTCGCATAACAAATTTAATTCATTGTGCGAGGTTGCTCGCTATGCAAAATAAACATAATTCCTATGGAAAAACTCGCATAACAAGCATTTCAAGAGGAAAAACTCTCATATGAAAAAATTTGCTATGTGAGTTTTCCCCATAGAAATGGTCATTATGTGAGTTTTTCCATAGGGAAAGTCCGACTCGCATAGCTCATTATGTGAGTTTTTCGCTAAGCAAAACGCTCGTTATGCGAGGTTTGACTGTGTTTCTTTTATTTATTCAAGACAAAATCTGTTTGTTTTTTGGACATATCCTGCTTTTCTGGCTGCAAGATTGGGGATAACTATGTAAAAGGAGCATCAGATTGAATTACTTGCCTAATTTGGAGAAAAAGAGGTATATTTCATGACCTGTGCTTTAATTCTCCTCTAGACAATGACACACAATGATGCAATACTCCTTGGACTAATTGCTCCAGTCTCTCTCGTCTTATTGCCCAAAGAATGTAGTTGACAACCATGACCACAAGTACTGCCAACATCAGAGGTTACAAAGGTGATAGTCAGATGGAAAAAGAATGATGAAACACCAAAATGCATGCCTTTCCTACTGTCTATATCGGGGTTCTCAACCTATGGCCCATGGGCCAAACCTGGCCTGTGGCACCATTTCATGTGGCCCGTGTTGCCACCACCACTGGAAGTGGAAGCAGATGCATTTACAACAGCTGTAAATGTGCTCATAGCTGTTGTAAACATGTTTACAACAGCTGCAGTTGTTTTAAGACAGCATTTATGGCGAGCGGGGGAACCACCAGTCCAGTCCACACAGTTGTCTGAAGGGGCATGGTCCAACCCAGAGCTTGAAAAGGTTGAGAACCCCTGATCTATATTTTCACTCTCTCACACAGTTTATTGACACAAGCATTGGTTTCTGCTGAAGGTAAACCAGGTCTGAACTCAGAGACTGTCTAGTGAACCAGTGTGATGCTGAAAGTAGAAGACTGAACAATGAAATGAATAAGAGAAACTTGTGCCCACAGAGCCTCCGCTGAAGGCAACATTCGACTCCCACCCACTCCCTCCACCCACCTTAGTCTGTCCCACCAGAGGCCTTACGTGGGCTTCTCCCACTTTCCCTCCTCCCTGGTTCAATACCAGGAGAAAGGGCTGCTCCCAATAAATAAGCGGGACTAGAAAAGCTTTCTCCCTCCTCCACCTCCACCCCATTCCCATTTTTAGGAGGTTTGCCTGACAACGCACGGCTGCATTGGTGGCAGTGTTTTTTAAATGCCTTTCTCTCTCTCTCTCTCTCTCTCTCTCTCTCACACACACACACACACACACACACACACACACACACACACAAACCACCACCACCACCACCACCAACAACAACACAACAACAAACACCATGGTTCACGGGTGGGGGCGGGCTGTTACTGAGGGGCTGATTCCCCCCCTGTTGACTATGGCACTGACAGGAGGAGAAAGGCAGGCAAATGAACACGGAACCCCTTTGTTTACTCAATCATTCCAGGCATCGCAGCTTTTGGCATCTTTGCTTTGGAATGGCACCCAAGGGGGCACCATGGTACTGGGGGCCTGGAGAGCACTCTGCTCTGAGTCCTGGTAGTTTGATAGACCAGCCCACCACTGGGCTCTCCCCCATGAAAGGATCAATGAAGTAAAGGAGAAAAACATACCCTCACTAAAAATTGGGGCTAACAGAAACTGGCTTTTGAAAGTTAGCAGATGGGAGGGGAGATGCAATAGATTCAATCTACTATCTGCCATACATATGTCTACTTGCATTGCCTTAAAATAAGAATAAAAGAAAATGTAATTAGAGAATACAGTAGGTCCGTCCCCTTGAATAAATTATCTGTATCTTCACTTTTGTATTACATGTGTTACCTCTTCATTAAAAAAATTATGCATAAAGATGTCCAATTCTGAATTATTCAGTGAATTATGTGAAACACCATGTATTTCCTTACACTCACAAAATATTCATCTTAGACTTCTGACTCACATACCTATTTTCAGGTGTGGGCCAAAAAGACAGCAAATTTAAATGGACCAATATATTCCACAATTCTTTTTGTGTTTATGAAGGGTAATTAAGTTAAATCCTGAGAATTTGGAGGACAACCTTTGTATTTCTCCTTTCCATTAGCACTCCCTGAAAAGGAGTCAAAATAATATTTTGTAAGGCGGTTCTAAAATAGGGACAGCAAAAGATTATAACTTTAAACCTCAGATTAGGATCAAATTTGGCATAGATGAATCAGATAGTCATGTTGATCTGGGTCAAATTTGGATATAGCCTATTAAATAGTTTTCAAGTTATAATTCTACAAAAATAGAACTGATTAACTCTCTTTGCTCAGACGCATATGACTAGAAACCGCAGGAGGAAAGAAATTAATGAAAGAAATGTAAAAAGCCAAAGTTTTTTATATTAAAAGAACATTCTTTATATTAACTGCTTCCTTTTTAATTGGAGAGAACCAATCTTGTGGGGGCTAAAGTATTCTTCTCTTAAAATAATACTTTTTTATAACTGCAAGCATGCTCAGTAGAGGTTGACAAGACCAAAAATGTCCACAGGATGGAGAAACCTTGCTGTATTCAGGTTACAAGGGCCAAGTGAATCCCAGCAATGGCAAGAGAAACAAAGATTTGCAGGCTCCATTTTGGCTCACTGGCTCCTTTATTCTATATAATTCTTCCTTCCTTTTGGTATTTAATTGTCTCTAGATACATTTCTTTTTAGAACAGGGAAATCAGTGGCATGGAGGTGAAGGGAGAGAAGAAGAAGAAAAGTCCATAGCATGTTTGAGGCTGCAATCCTATACTCTTTACCCAGAAGGAAGCTCTATGAAACTCACCAAGACTAACGTTTGTGTAGAAATGGAAAAGTATTGCCCTATTGTTTTAAATCATACAGGAGATTACTCAAAACACAGGAGGTATTTTGCATTTCCCAGTGTTTTGTTTTGTTTTGGTGGGGGAGGATGACTAAAGAAATCCAGCCTAGGAAAGTATTCTCTGGGGAGATCCAAAACTGGATTGAATAACTAGTTCCTAATTAACACAAATGACTGGTTCTTCAGGAAGATTCCAAACAGATTCCATATGTCTTCTCTTTCTTTTTTCTTGGAGAAGTTGTTAACCTGCTTTTCAATTGCTCACTTGCCTGTGCCCTGGAATGAAGTTTGCAGAGGTCCACAATTTGCTCCTTCTTGAAAAGAAAACATGCCCATATAGCAACTTTTCCCTTTGCTTCAAAGCCAGGAGATCTTGCACTCCACTCAAGTTCAGCAGGCAGAGGCCACAGAGAATAGTAGTTGGAAGAGGTGAGAGGAATATCTGAGGGTCAACATCTCAAGAAGTCTTACAGACTTCTCTGAGACTTTTGAGTACGGAAGTGTAAAGCTGCAGCAGCAAAACAAGCTCAGGAATGAAGATAGGTCCACTCAGTTCTGGGGCACTTGCTTAAAGAAAACATGGATGGGATGGAAGGCGAGAGAGTGTTCAGTTCTAAAGGCTTCAACTGTAAACACACTGGCTAGGCAGCAAAGGGAAGGTGATGAGGTTAACTCTTAAGTTACATTCTCATGACCCCACTATAACCTGCCTCCATTGGCTCCCTGCAGGCTTTTGTGCCAGATTATAGTTTTTAGTGCTTAAAAAGTCCTATGGAGTTTGGGACTTCAGGTCTTGGGACAGTGGGATCCCATCCTTCTACAAACACTTCTACAAGAAACTGTGTATTTTCAGTGGTGGTCCTATCAGTCTAGAATTCATTGCCACCTGATATTCACCCGATCCCCTCACTGTTAACGTTATGCAAACTGGTGAAACTCATTTGGGAGGCTTTTAGAAATATCTTGCCTCCTGAATAAAGGCTGGACAATATGCCTTTTAAAACTTTGTCATAAATGGCATGTTGCTCTTTATTTCTGGTTTTTTAAATTTATTTATTTATTTATTCAAATTATTGGCTTGTCATGGCAGTATTTGGCTTCTCATTTTATAGGTGGGTTGTGTATGTATCCCCCCCCCCATCCCCCATGCTGCATATTTTGTATTTCTGTTTGTATTGTGTCTGTATGCTATCCAGAGTTGCTCATGCTGGATGGGTTGGGTATAAATTAAATTAAATTAAATTAAATGCAAACAGTTATTACTTAAATTTCAGTAGTGCTGCCACTCTCCTAAATAGAAAATACCTTCAGGTACATAGGAAGAAATTATCACAAGGTTTCCTATCTTTATTAGCTCAACATCTGTACTTTTTAACATAGTTTCTTCATTCTCTATTAACTGTACTTCACAACTTCTGAAATGACCCACAGCCCATATGGTGCCCTCTAAATGAGTTGGACTACATATGCCACCGCAAGAAGTTTGTGAACGGTAAGTATTGTCATCCCACAAGTTAAAGAGTAACACGTTAGGGGATGATTTGTTTATTATTTTGGCCTTACTGCAAAAAGTTGAACATTCATTTTTTTAAAATTCTGTAGTACACTTGTCTCTTAGATGAACAGGACAGTTGTAGGAAAGTCTACCTAGAAGTAGATCCACTAAATTCAGTGGAACCTTTCTTTCGCCTTAGTGTGAACAGATTTTAAATTTATCTGTATACATAGAAAGTAAGTCCAATTTAATCCACTGGGAATTTACCTCTGAGTAGACATAAATGATTGCATTGTAAAACTGTAGGATTGTGTTCAATTTAGATTAAATTCTGTTTTATGGCGCAATTGTACACAGCCAATCAAAAGTAAATTCCACTAAATTCAGATGTGTTTACTCTTAGGCAGGTGAAGGATAAACCTCAGTCCTTCTGAGCGTTAGAACATTCATCATCTTAGTGAAAGATGCAATAGAAAGATGAGTGGAACATCAATTTATATTTCTAATCTGAAATTATTTCGAAAAAAGATGAGATGTTCCCATACCGTAGGCTTAGCCTCAGGAATTTAAATGAACAGTTTGTTGTTGGGGTGGGGGAGGGTTTTCCTCTTTGAGGACAGAAGGTTTTGCTCAGTATACACTCAACTGTGTGGTTCTTTGGAGTTTAATAAAGTTTAGTTTCCAGGAAAACTTCATCACAATATATACATATACATATATCAATAAAAAAGAATCAGTACTTACAAAAGTTGTATTTTCCAGCAATAACGTAGTTGTATTTGTTTCTACATTCAGTTTAATAACATGTCCATGCCTGTTTTTATACACCACTTCTGTATCTGTTAAATAAAAGGAGATTAAGGATTAGCACAGGCTTCTAAACTAATGGGCCTATTCAATGAAGGAAAGACATCACTGTCCATCCAATATATTAAAATGTGCTTCGGTTCATGCAATGACTTCATTAATGGCATCTAATTTTGTTGATTGTCTAGATATAATTACAATGTCTCTGTGCTCCTACTCATCTGACCTCACTAATGGAGGTGGTTCTACCATGTTAATGTAGCCATGTCCTACTCCTTTGTGTAAAACAAGACCAACTGTCCCATTAAAAGCAGTTACATTGACTATGTTGTCTTAACCCTGAAACCTTTGTTTGTCTAAGCAGTTATTAATCAAAAATAGATTCCTAGAACACAAGCAGTTATATTAGGAAACAGTTGCAAATCTCTACAGAAACCCTCAGCAAATTTACTGATTTGCAGAGAATTATTTTAACTTTCAGCCTCCACAAGGACACCTTAGCATTACTCATAAAGAGTCACTCAGTGATGTTTATTGTGCTAAATGCTGGCTATACTATCCATTAGTTTACTTTAATTATACTGTCATAGCAAAAAAGGAAAACTGCAAAAATAGTATAATTTTATAAAATGAATTGTAAAATAACTTGCAAACAAGCTGTATTGCTGCATGTCAAATTCTATCTTATATTGCTTCTGTAATCTTTGTGTGATGCTGCCTTTTTTACTTATTTCAGTTGTGGGCCTAAACATACTTCTTCCATGAAAGTAGAAATTCACTGTGATTAGGGGTAGCAATGGCAAACCAATCCTCAAATCTGTTAAAATCAATGTAACTCAAATGTAAGGTGATAGCATATCATACACACAATTAATTTTAGAAGAGACAAAAAATAGCAAATGAATCAGTACTCTTTATATAAGAATTATGACTAGCAAAGCAAAGAAGGTACATTAAAAGTCATTTAGGGTCACTTCATGCTTTTACATCCTTTGCGGTACAAACCATTAAACTCCACTTTTTGTCCTGTGATGTGAAAACTGGAAAAGAATACACTGAAAGTGCTGTGAGATCCTAAAATAAATCACTACATGTACATAAGTATTATGTAAGTGTATGAAGTATAGTAATCATTGGTAATCACCATTAATTTCAGTTAAAGTGTCAATCCAATGAATGACACTTTTTGTGATAAAGAACACTTCCAAGACAGGATAATGAAGCATATGATGGCCACTTGACAAAATGATGGATTTATTTTTAAAATGATTGGCAGAAAACACATACATCTTTTCAACATTTTATTATTCATTTTTTGAGGAGATGAGAAAAGTGGTCATTGCTAGCCAGACGGAATATTTAACAAGTATTTGGAATGATTCTGGAAACAGTATTTGGTAGGAAACATTTTTTCCCTTTTCATTTCATTCACAATACAGTCAAACCTCGCATAAAGAGCGCCTCACTTAAAGAGTAATTTGCTTAAAGAGCAGAGTTTTATCTGAATGTTCGCTTTGCTTAACAAATAAAACCAACCAAAAACTCGCTTAACAAATAAATCGGGGTTCGCAATACCCCGCACAATTGGTCATTTACAATGGTGTTTCACTTAAAGAGCAAACTCGCTTAAGGAGCAATCGTGTGGAACACATTATGCTCTTTGAGCGAGGTACAACTGTATACTGGCTCTTTTTCATTTATTCTTCTTCTGGGTATTCCTAACCTGCCATTGTCTTTGCTGTTCTCAAGTGATACTTTCTGGCTATAGGGAGAGCACTTTTGGTCCCATTCATTTCCAATATGTACTCAGGCTAGTTTTGTAAGCTTTGTGCAAGAATGACAATAGATTCACAGTATAATTATGCACTATCCCAATCACAAAGAATAATGTAGACATTCCAATGGACTAGACCATAATGAAACTGTTGCATATATTTATATGTCATCAACCAATACATCCTAAAAACCGTTACTATGAAAAATTAAAGCCAAAACACATGGCAAAAATAATTATTGTACTCATATAGAATTTAAATATTACAGACAATGTAAAGAACAAATTAACATTACTGTGAAATGACTGTGAACCATTAAGAACTGTGTAATGACACCAGAGATATTACCAAAAAAGAATGGGAGAAATATTCCTGTTGGCTGTATCTCTGATGACATGTAGAATTATTTAAAAGGTTTGAATCAGAAAAAAAGCAAAACTAATAAAAATAGGGTAAGAATCCTAAATGTAATTGTACAATGACTGGTTCATAGAGATAAAAAGAATTATTCCAATGTGCAAAGAAATAGAAGAGAATGCCAGATGATGAAAACAAAGCTTTCATCCAGAAGATCTAACAAAGTGAAGGAAAAATGAAACCATGATTATAAGATGAATATATATTCTGACAAAGATAAGTTAAGAAAAGATGGAAATAGTATAATGAAAAATTATACATAATTTTTTAAACTTCTTCTGCCCCTTCATGGAGCAGAGGGTTTAATTTGCCAATATCATGAAATGTCTGTCTTTCTAAGCCATTTCTCTATACACAAAAGAAATAGTAGAAGGAGACAGTAGAAGTGTATCAGGCATTAAGATTTCTGTCATGGTGTTTTCTACACCCCAGTAAGAACAGCACATCCTAGGTCCAAGGTACAGCTGACACTTGCTCTGTATCTGTGAAATCTCAATTCTAGATTCTTGCCAAAAATCCCAAACCCTTAATTAAATTTACTTATGACTCAGCATTATTTGCTATTTCTTATCTTATAGATCTACACCTGGTACATTGTTTTGAGAGGAGGCAAAACAGTGTCAAAGGTTTCTTTTTGTCCATTGATTTTACTACAGGTAAAATTTTGACCTATCTGGGTTCACAACCTACGGCTCACTGGCTGGACCTGGCCTATGGTGGCAATTCATCCAAACCACAGTAGTGACCCCGGAAGTGGGCGTGTTTACAACAGTCATAAATACACCCGCACATGTGCAAACGTTTCTGCTGTGGCTTGCAGCAGGGAGAACCCACATGTCTGGCCCACTCAACTGTCTCAGTAGGCATGGTCAGCCCTGTGCTACAGAAAGGTTGAGAACCTCTGACATACATGTGTCAGAATCCGGCCGTCCCACGCAAGGGCCCCTCCCTCCCTTCCAGTTCCACAGAGCCCTGTCTCTTTACGGGAACTGTCAGCCCCTGTAAGCTCTATGGGAGAGCCAGTCTGCTTTAACAGAACTCTTACTATGCTCAGGCAATGGAGCAAACAAGGGAGGTCTGATAGCTAGGCCTTGTGTGTGTGCAGTTCTTTGTTGATGAAAAAGACAATCTTCAGGCAAAAACAGTTGATTTATTGTAGTAGGTTTCATAAAGGATAATCCAGAAAAGCATAAGTAAGCACAGTACCATTAGTCAGTCCAAAGACAGCCCAAAACACTCTAGGTAATCATTTTGAAGAAGTAAAAAGGCATAGTTCCACAGGCCAAGATGTTAACCCATAGACATCCAAAAGCGAACTCCTTCTGCTCTCCCCAAGATGGGGATTCTGCAGTCAGGTGGGGTACCTTTTAACCAATCAGGGAACAGAGAAAACTTTCTCATAACAAAGAAGAAGTTTACACACGTGAAGGAAAAGTGCTCTCTATTAGTCAAAACATGCGAGAGCTCAGCTAGCCTAGAGATAAGGAATAGGAACACTAAACTGAAAACAAGCTGTCTCGTGACACGTAGTCTTATGAGACCGAAAGAAGAAAGGATTTTTGAGGCCTAGTTTAAACCAGGTCCTCTCCAAGCTTTGAGAACGTTAGAAAAGATGTCGTTTCATGACACATGGTATATGGTGTATTGGTACAGAAATAACAAAGCATATATCTGTAATGACCACCCTAGGAACATCACAGAACTCTCCCTGCCTGTCGGACAGGGGGAATGAGGGCCAGCTGTGTGGACTGGCTAGCCCAGCCATAAAAGACCTTGCTGCTACTGTTGCTGCCTCCATGACTACTCCAGGAACATCACAGAATTCTCCCTGCCTGTCGGACAGGAAGAATGAGGGCCAGCTGTGTGGACCGGCTAGCCCAGCCGTATAAGACCTTGCTGCTGCTGCTGTTGCTGCTTCCACGACTACCCCAGGAACATCACAGAACTCTCCCTGCCTGTCAGACAGGAAGAATGAGGGCCAGCTGTGTGAACTGACTAGCTGGCTGAAGACTGCTGTCTCTCTTGACTGTACTGTATTTTATTGTATTGTTTTATTGTTTTTTCTTTTTTTTGTAAAATTTATTGATTGCATTATTTGTGCTGTATCTGTTGTTATATTTTTATATTATGCTGTATTTATATTTGAGATTGTGATACTGTATATGCTGCTTATGTTATGTGAGCCGCTCTGAGTTGCCTCAGCGAGATGAGTAGAGCAGCATATAAGTCTAATTTAATAATAATAATAAATAAATAATAATAAAGTTTAATAAAATAATATCATAAAAGCACTTATGGCTTAAAATATGACAACTGAACAATTTGATATAACTAAAAGTAGTTATGTAATTATAATACTTCAGAGTTAAACTATAACAAAGTTATACAAAAGAAAACATTGAACAATGTATGTTAAACATATATGCTTCTATACTAACTTGAATTGTTTAATGATTAAATGCAATTAATAAAGCATGCTGTGATAGAAATGAACAGGAATTAGAAATACAGTCAAAACTCGCATAAAAAGTGTTTTGCTTAAAGTGTAACTCGCTTAAAGAGCAGAATTTTCTCTGAATGTTCGCTTCGCTTAACAAATAAAACCAAGCAAAAACTCGCTTAACAAATAAATCAGGGTTTGCAATCCCCCCACAATTGGTCACTTTCAATGGTGTTTCACTGAAAGAGCAAACTCGCTTAAAGAGCAATCCTGTGGAACGCATTATGCTCTTTAAGCGAGGTACAACTGTATAATTGTAACCTCAACAGCAAAACATATGTCTATGACTTAGAATAGCAATGAAAGCATTTATTAACTTAATAGCTTCTTAACAGTTCTTGCACTTATATAATTAAATGGAAGATAGAAGTAACAGGTTTTGACACTGTTGCGATGCTTCTGAAAAATACAAAACAATTAAATTAGTAGTTTTTATATTTAAAGCATCCTAATTCCTTCAATACACAGAAGAGCCTCCTTGAAGATTGTGGTATTTTTGAACCACATTCATTCATACCTTGGTAACGGCAACCTTGTGTTGACAGCTAATCTTTCTCACACTAGGTCAGGCAAAAGGAACTGCAGAATGAATTCACTGAAAGGTGCCTTCATTTTGGCAGGTTCATGTCTGGCCTAGACATGGAAGAAGAAGAAGAAGAACTTTAATGAGGCAAGATCCTTTTGAGGTGAATTCTATGAACATCTTACATTTTGGTTGAGTGGTCTGACAGCTCTTGCAATGTACTTTTGTCAAGCTGCAACACCAAAACTAAGGCACCTGTGAAAATAAGGGTTATGTCATTTGAAAGATCGTCTCGGCAACTTTAAGAATTGGTAGAAACCAAAAACGCAAAGCGATATCATCGCTATCGGAAGTAGCATCGGAAAGGTGACAGTTTTGCTGGGTGGGGGATGTCAGTTGTCGGTGGTCCAGCAAAAAAACTACCCAACCAATTCAGATGATGCAAAGTGTGTTTGAAAGGGAAAAGATTAACCTTTTGAGGGGCACTTTCCAATTTGGAATTGGACTTGGGAAACATAATCTATGAAGCATTTCCAAAAAGCCACTAAAAAGAGGTCACACAAACCCCAAAAAAGGAGGGAAAACCAATTTAAAAAGTGAATATGACAACTTCCCAAGATGGATACAGTTTACATACAACAGGTGGAGAAAAATGATAGCAAAGTAAGAATCCACAAAAAAGATATTGAGGAAAAACGTGACACTTTGAAATGACATTCCCGTGGTGTGTGTGTTTGGTGGTTATCCAACAAAAAACTAATTGACCGATCAAAGTGATCTAAAGTGCACTTGAAAGGGGACAGAATAACGTTTCTTTTGATACTTATACAATTTGGATTGGACTTCAGAAACATTTTCTATGAAGGTTTAAAACAAAACAACACACTTTCTTTCTAACCTTTCCTTCAAAAAAAAAAATCTCTCCAATCCAGAAGAGATACATTGGTGTCAGAAGAACTTTCTCCTTTGAAGTCATAACCAGTTTCCTTTTGGGCTTTCCCTCTTACTGAAGAACTGCTTTCAAGGAATCGTGAAGGAAAAACACTTTTCTTTGCAATTTGACTATTGAAATATTTATTAAAAATAGATCCTTTGGAGTTATTCACCTGTGGTGAATTGTTGTTTGTACAGTGGACTGCTTATTGACACATGTGCATAGAGGGTAGAGTCAGGAAGAATGGAAAATAAAGGTTAAAAACATCTTTATTGAAAAATAAAATATAAAAAATAATAAACACAAATAAAATAGGGATTTCTAGTTTGGGGTTAAAACAACATAGCAGTTCAAAAACAAGAAATTGCAAGAAGCTAAATAAGGACCACTTTGGTGGGAAGGTAAACAGCGTTCCATGCCTGCCAAATGTCAACGAAAATGTCTGCAGACACAGACAGCGCTGGTTCTTTGGCTATAAACAGAGATGAGCACTGAAACCTAGAGTTGGATATGACTGGCTTTTGATCAAGGATGACCTTTACCTTAGCTCAGAAAACCTTAGATTTTATGTACATTTTATGAAAGCCTTAATTTTATGAAAATAATGTCTTTACTTTTCCCCATTTGAAACATCACCCTTAACTAATGAATGAAATAAAAGAAATAAATGAACTATTGAGCATAATTCAACACATCAAATTCACGCACTAAATCCCTGATGGTAGTGTCCTTAGACTCTACCTGCCACTTTTTAAGCTACAGAATAGCATAGCAGTCGGTTAATTTTTCTGCATTCCTTATCTCAAAACAGGCAGGAGATACTTCGGTGTTTTTGTCAAGATTCGAAGCGGCAGTGAGAAGTGGCAGAGACCATGGCATTTTTAAGAGACACAGTTCAAATTAGAAATTAGTTGGCCACGAAACCTAACACGGTTAAGGCACATATGTCTTAATAAGCAAGAAGAAATAGTATTTAAAACACTGATAGTAACTGTTATCTTGTTTGTTATTTAAACAAAGAAAAGACAGGGAGGCCATCTCTTCAGCCATTCTTGTTTCAGCACAAAGCTCTGTGTTGCTGGCTTGGACAACTTTTAAAAGACATAGTTAAGCAAAATATCAAGTAGATAATTAGGGACCACTTCAGTGGGAAGGTAAGAGCTTTCTGTGTGCTCCGGTGTCTAGTCATGCATGTCACATGACCATGGAAACATCTGCAGAAGCAGACAGCGCTGGCTCTTCGGCTTAGAAACAGAGATGAGCACTGACCCCTAGAGTTGGATACAACTGGCTTTCGAGCAAGGGAAACATTTACCTTTTTACCTAAGCAAAATATAACAGTTTAAACATCAAACCTTATTTAAATCTAGAATAAGGCAGTGAAAGAATTATAAGGCAAATAACAATGCACTTTCTAGACCAGTGTTTCCCAACCTTTGGTTTTGGGACTTCAGTTCCCAGGAGCTTCAAGTCAATTCCCCAAAGCATTGATCAGCCAATGTACTGACATAGAAGTCAGTCTTACAATCTTACTACTATATTCTCCTGATAATATTTAAGAGATTAGGGACAGAAGGTTTTAGTTCAGTTCATAAAAGCAAAACCAATTCCAAAATCCAAAATCAGGCAATGTGCTTATTAACCATAATTCCATATGTGTAGACTCAATATAAAGAAAACCAAGATAATGGCAACAGGTCCTATCAGTCCCTGGAAAATAGATTGGGAAGAAGTAGAAGCAGTGACAGATTTTACTTTCTTAGGATCAAAGCTCACTGCAGATGGAGACTGCAGCCATGAAATAAAAAGGCAACTGATTCTTGGGATGCAAGCGATGAGAAACCTGGGGAGCATAGTGAAAAGTAGAGACAACAAATTACAAACAAAAATTTGTATAGTGAAAGCAATGGTATTTCCGGTGGCAATGTATGGTTGTGAGAGCTGGACTATTAGGAAAGCTGAGTGCAGAAGAATAGATGCCTTTGAGATGTGGTGTTGGAGGAGAGTTTTGAGAGTCCCCAGGACAGCGAGGAGAACAAATAGGTCAATCATAGAAGAAATTAACCCTGACTGTTCCTTGGAAGGTCAAATAGTAAAGATGAAGCTAAAGTACTTTGGACATCAAATGAGAAGAGAGGATTCACTTGAGAAAGCCTTGATGCTGGGAAGGGTGGAGGGCAAAAGAAGAAGGGGGCGGCCAAAAATGAGATGGCTAGATGGTATTGTAGACACAATGGGCACAAAGCTGAACGAGTTAAGGAGGATGGTGGAGGACAGAAGTGTCTGGCAGACAGTGGTCCATGGGGTTGCAAAGGGTCGGAATCGACTGTGCGACTGAACAACAACAAAATAGAGGTTTTCAGGTTCGCCTAATGTCTTCACCAAGTTAGGTGGTAAAAGCAGGTCAGGGCGGGGGGACCATTTAAACTCAAAAATCTGGTTAGTGCTTTCAGTTGTGAAGTACACAGTTAAAACTATTCTAATCCTCCCTCACTTTTTACCAACCATCCTGAATAAGAGTTCTGGAGAGCTTGAACATATGCAAATTATTTTGGAATCATAGTTGTTTCTAATTAAGCTGGCTGCGAATTTTGGGAATTTGTTTTATTCAGAAGTCTCTTCTCTGAATTTCTAATCATGCTGGCCACTAGGAGATCATTTTAGATCTTTTGTTATTATTCAGAAAGACTGTTCACAGAAGTGCACGAGTTATTCATTTTATAAATTTGAAAAATGCAGGTTTTGTTTCTGGCTGCTGCTGGTTTTTTTCCAACCTGAAGTGAAGGCCCATGTATTTTGTGCAGCTCAGCCTCCTAGGTGAACTTGTAAAGAAATGGCAGCTTGGGTGAAAGTATGACAAATGTGGGTTACCACCTCTAGAATTGTGTTCACTGTTAACAATAGAAAAACAGGAGTCAAGTGGGTACATTGCACATGGCCTCACAGAGTTTCTTCTCAAAACACTTCTATTCAGAATTGGGAGCAATATAGCATGACATTCACAGGAATCTATCTTTCTCAACTTTTTTGCCATTTCTTGCACGTAATTTCATAATATACAAAAGAGAAGCAATGCATTTTCCAAAGGAGATACTGTAGATCACATTATTCCACTAGCATAACCTAACAGAACAACATTGCACTAAACAGGACAGTTAAATATACAGTAATACCCCGGATAATGATTGCAACGGATAACACTAAAACTGCATAACGACAACAAATTTGGGTGAAAGATTTGCACCGGAGAACGTTCTTTTTAGCGTTATCCGATACAGTTGTTCTTAGCAGCAGAGTGGCTGGAAAGCTGAACGGGGTTCTCCGTTCAGCTTCCCAGCCACCCTGCAGCTACGGAGGCAGGGGTGGGGTGGCTGGAAAGCTGATTGGGGGCTCTCCCGTCGGCTTCCCCAGCCACCCCACAGTTGTAGATCGGGTCCTCTGATCTCTCTGGAGCAGGCAGGGGACCCGATCTACAGCTGTTACTGGGCTTCCCCGATGTCCCCAGCCAGTGGAGCAAGCCAAAAAGTCAGGGTTAGCATGCATTGGGTCTCCCGACCTCCCTAGAGCCGATGTGTGCTATTTTTGAAGTTCCCCCACCCTCCTGGAGGCTCCAACAAACCAAAATGTCAGGATTCGAATCCTGATGTTTTGGCTTGTTACAGCCTCCAGGAGGGTGGGGGAACTTTGGGAACAGCTTGGATCAGGTCTTCCTACCTCCCTGGACCCAGCAGGGGGGTCAAGGAGCCCAAAATTGGTTTAAAAAACCGGACGGGTCCAGGGAGGTGGGAAGACCCGATCCAAGCTGTTTCTGGGCTTCCCCAACATCCTCAGCAAGTGCAGCAAGCCAAAACGTCAGGATTCAAATCCCGACAATCTGGCTTGCTGCAGCCTCCAGGGAAACAGGGCTTTTTTTAACATTGTGTGATCAATGCATCACACAACGTTAAAAACCGGATAATGATGAGACTTGTGGAACCAAGTCTCATCGTTATCCGAAGTACTACTGTATGTGTAAAGAAGACAATGTGGCCATTTATTTAACTCTTACAGAGTGCAAGAATATATACTGAGTTTATGTTATGTAGGTTAAATTAACTATAATAGAAAACAAGTTCTAAAAAGGTATTCATGTTAGTCTTGAATAGAAATGAAAGATAAAGTTTTATTTCTCAAAAGCTTTCATGGACTACAGCCCATTTCATTAAGAGCATGCTGAATCTTGCATTTGATAAAATGTGTTTAGCAGATGGGTTGCATCAGCCACAAAAACTCTTTGGGACTTTGTTTTTTAAAGCAATGCTTTTCCTTCCAGTTCCTCCTTCTGGTTAGTGAAGTATAGATATACATATAGAAATTGACATCCAAAGTGTGTATCACTGTTGCTCACATATTATTTCAGATTTCTTATGTCAGATGTTTAAAAATGTGTCTTTAATTTCTAAGTGGCCCTTATTTGAACTTTATGGCTCTCCACTTTCTCTCCAGCTATATGTAACATGTACAGTGGAAGAGTACTACTTTGCATAAGTATTCATGCTTAAGACTGCACTGTAGGACCTCTAAAACATTGCAATGCTAAGCATGTCAGCTCAAAATAAATCTTACTATTAAATGATTTTGACACCCTAATAAATATACTTAGAAGTACAGATTTATAAATGGTACAGTCCTAACTAGCTAGGGCCAGCTAAGGTAACATTAGCTGGCAAAAGTTTTGCCAGCCTAGGCAGTGGTGGGCTCAAAAAATTTTTACTACCATTCCATGGGCATGGTATGGTGGGTGTTGCCAGGGGGGAAAGCCCTGGGTTGCACCCAAATTCGGACCTCTTTATTTCAAAACTTTAAGTTAAAGAGCTTTATTTGTGGTCAGGGTCAGTGCAATTCAAACCCAGTGCCAATGAAAGGGAAATCAGTTTGAATTGCGCTGCCCCCAGCCTCAAAGAAAGCTCTTTAGCTTCAAAGAGGGGCATTTGGGGAAGGTAATATGCAAATTCCTGGCTTCCTGTTTTTGGATTGTAAAAAGATATAGTCTGCTGTCTATTCTCCCATGGAACACCTAAGTCAGGGGTTCCCAACCTATGACCCACAGGCTGGCCTTGGCCCACAGCACCATTTAATATGGCCCGTGGCTGCCCTCATTGCTCCCAGAAGTGGAAGCAGATGCATTTATGTCAGCCATAAAACACACCAGTGTATGAGTAAATGCACCTATGTATTTCATAAATGTGGTAGTGGGCACATTTAATGCTGTCGTAAATGCACCTGTTTCTTTTTCTGGGTCTGTATGGTCAGGCCCACTCAGCTGTCTGTGGGCATGGTCAGGCCCATGGTGTAAAAAGTTTGGGAACCCATGACCTAAGCCAGGGGTGCCCAAACATTTTGGGCTATGGACTGATCATGTGGTTCAGGGAGCCGGTAACTAAGGCCTGGGGGCCAGGTGCGGCTCCCGATGCCAGTTCATCCGGCCTGCGAAGCCCTCGTCGCTCCTGGAAGCGGAAGTAAAACGCGCACATACGGGCACGTTTTACTTCCACTTCCAGGAACAACAAGGGCATTGTGGGCTGGATGAATTGGCATCAGGGGGCTGCACCCAGCCCCTGGGCCTTAGTTTGGGCACCACTGACCTAAGCAAACCAACCTGGCTTAAACATCATGCCATGAAAGTCTGCCTAATGAAGTGACCTTTGAGTCACAAAAGCTTGCAATGTTTGATTTTTTTAAAAAAGTAATCCTATAAAAGGTATCACCACATGAAATGATGCTGTGGGTCGCATCTGGGCCATGGGCTGCAGGTTGAGAATCCCTGGTATAGAGTTTTATACCTCAGTTGACAGAGAGGGGTGTTTCTATCTAAAATTTTGCAGTAGGTGCCCCATTTCCAGGGGAACAGAGGCGTAGCTACCGCCGTATCTGCCGTATCAATTATACGGGGGGCCCGGGCCACGGGGGGCCCCAATGTGCGTAAGCAAAACAAATCTTTACCCTTCCTAAGGGCCCCCAAACAAATTTTTATACGGGGCCCCGCCAAGGCATGCTACTCTTCTGCAGGGGAATAAAGGAATTTTAATCTGGCAAACCTCATCACTTCTTTCTTTCTTTTCTGCCACCCTATTTTATTTTTCCACAGGTTGATCTTATGGCATTTGTGTTAACAAAACATTTTGCTGGCAAATCTCTGAGACCAGATTGCAGAAGAGGAATTTTTGGCACAATGGCAGTTGTGATTTCACTAGAAGCTTCTGTCTACTAAAAAGACACTATACCAAGCACATCCTTAAGTTAAAATTGCTCTGTCACTCTGGCTTTCAATATCTAGAGATATGATCTTATGTTTTGTAAAGCTGAAAAGGCAGCATCCAAATGAGACAAGTATTAGCAGACTCAGAAGAATGCAAAGCTTTTTAGAATTACAAAAAAGAATAGATGAGCCTAAAGATGGGGAGCAATCAAAACAATCCAAAGAGGTATGAGTATGTTCAGTGCATACAGAATGCTTATAGGTAAGATGGAGAAAAGTGAAAACAAGGAGTCATAACTACTACCTTATGAGCAGAGCAGACAGACCACACAAATAAAAATGCCTTTGCTTGTTGGTAGAAAGACAACATGGACAAAGCCAGCCTTGCCTCACCTGGTGAGCAAGTTCCAAAACCTTTGGCAATCTTTAAGAACATTATCACGAAAGTGGCAGGTACAAGAGAAAAACATTCTTTGAGGATCTCAAGGGCTAGTCAAACAGGCTTGAGAAAATATGTTTTTTCAGAAATCCTGTTTTTAAGATAAAGCAGCCCTTCAATCTGTGCCCAGAAAAGATCAGAAACTAGTACAGTTGTCCTAAGAGAATTGTGTTTTCCCTGCAAATAGGTTCTCTCAGTTTCCCTTTATATCTAGACAAGAAAAAATAAAGTTTAAATACAAAGCCATACTAGTGAGAAGGACCTAATAACATTCTTCTCCCAGGTTGAACCAGCTTCTGCTAACAATAAAATAAGAAGGAATTTGATTAACAAATTTCCATAATATTACATACTTTCTTCTTCTTCTGTCATATCCGAATCCAAATATTGACAATCCTCATGGCGATCAGCCATGAAGACTGTCCTGAGAATATATTGCAGTGGCCTTTCATCTGCCTTCCATATCGCAGCATGACACCCATAACACTGATCCAGTTCCGCAAGTCACTTTCTAGCCCTGAGACCATTTGGCACGCAAAGTCCTCATCAGCCCCAGGCCAGTATGGATGAAGCTGCTGCCCTCCATCAAGTTGGATTCAAGTGGAATTTAATCCACTTGGGGACAAACACCCTTCCCTGTAGACTTTGCCACCCAAGTTGTTAGTCCTCAGGGTTGTCAGGTTAGTTAACCACCACCTGACACTCAGTGTTGAGTCACTGGCAGTATGGTCAACTCTATTACCATAGCAGGATAACCTGGACAGACTGGGTTTACGTATTAGGGTTTTACGTACTATTTATTTATTTAAATTTGTTTATCGCCCTCCTCCCAGGGTGATTCACAACACATCAGCATATTGACAACAATTTAAAACCAGTTCAAAAATTAAAAGTTTTAAAGTTTTAAAAGAAGCTTAAAAACTTAACATTAAAAACTAGGAGTTGTAGCTAGGAGGCACTGGAGGTCAAACTATCCAGCCGGCTGGGGAAATTGATCCATCCATTCCCCAGACCTGACTTGCCAGCCAGGTTTTCAATCCCTTCCTGAAGGACAGCAGCTCCATCTGCAGGCGTAGTTCTATTGGGAGGAGGTTCCATAGAACCAGAGCGGACACAGAGAAGGCCCTCCTTCTAGTGCCAGAGAGGTGCTCCTCTCTGGCCGATGGCACAATCAGAGAGCCTCTCCAGTCCGCTCTGGTACGACCGTATTGTTCAACAGGAGCAGACAATACAAGTCCTTTCAAAACAGTAGTATAGTATCTCCCAGTTGCAGTCAAAAACAGTGATCCTCACAAAAAATATAAGGAAAAGCATCAATGCTTATATCCAGCAATATTTATTAACAACACATGTATTTCATTTGATCCTATTTAATGAAGATGAACAATATAACATGCAAGGCAAACTTAAAAATGGCTTAAAGAATGTATACAGTGCTATGAATTCTTGGTTCAGCAGTATGGCAAAGAGTTGAGGACCATTGAAAGGGTACCATAAATTATTTATTTATTTATTGTATTTCTATACCACCCATCTGGATGTTATCCCACTCTGGGAAGCATTTGAATTTGAAATGTTGTGTTATTTCAGTGCAGATGTTAAGTTTTATGATTAGGAAGCACATGAACAAAAACCCAAACATTCTTAAGACACATAGAAAAAGCAGAAAGCTAGAATATTTCCATAACTTAAACAGAAACAGGAAGTAGAGATTATTACAGCTGATAATTCAAGATAAAATTTATTTTTATTTATTTATTTTATTTTATCATACTTTTATGCCACCCTCCTCATGAATGACTCGGGGTGGCTAACAACAAGTAAAACACAATCAGTAATACAATCCCACAAGAAAAATCCCACCCATCACAAAAATAATAAAAAGTTAAAATTTTAAAAAGACAATAAAAAATTAAAAAGGTGAAGATTGAAAAAATACAGCTAAAACACAGGGGACAGGGTATCTGTTTTGTTTTTAAATTTCTGATGATTTTTAATCCTGACATTTTTAATTGAGTGTTTAGGTTTTGTTTTGCTTTTATTAGGATGTAAGCCGCTCAGAGTCGGGTCCTCCCGATTGGGGCGGGGTATCAAATTTTAATAAATAAATAAATAAATAAATAAATGATGGGGGAGTCAGATGAGCCAGCTGGCCTGAATGACAGACTGGCCCAGACACCATGCCTGCCCCGCCAGCCAGGTCTTCATCTTCACACCTTTTCTTAAAGGGCAGCAACTCTGTCTGCAATTCTATTGGCAGAAGGTTCCATAGGGCCGCAGAGGAATGGGAAAGATTAATAGTCAGGAGAATCAGAAAACACAAACAAAAACAAAAAAATAAAACAAAAACACTGCAGCACTATAAAGACTAACTGCTATATTTTTACTGTTAGCTGGACTTGATCAACAAAAGCAAACAGTAAAAATGTAACAGTTAGTCTTTAAAGTGCTGCATTGTTTTTGTTTATTTTTTGTTTTTGCTTTTGTTTTCTGATATGCCTGAACCACAGACTAACATGGCTACTATTGTAAAAAAAATAGTCAGGAGAAATTCACTTAGCAGAAAAACCATCTAAAGCAATACACCTATACAGTATGTCCAGTCACAGTATTGCAAAGCTTCCGCATGTAAACTAATACACTTTCAAGACCTACCAGAATCTGCCATGATGTGTGATTTACCTTGAAACAAAAACTGGATAATTGTGTTTACATCCAAACCATAGTCAATCCCCCTATTAAAAAAATCTGACTTTTCTCAACTTAAAGTGACAGGAAAATCTTTGAAGTAAAATTAAAGCTTGATTCAAAACAGAGCAGCTCATTTTCTGTACTGTTCTGCTGAATATTACTACCAATTGCACTGTATCATGAAAACAATGAAGAGTCTTGCAGCACCTTAATTTTATTTGGGAGATATATTTTCATGGTCATAACCCACTTTTTTAGATGCATTTGAAGAAGCAGTCTACAGTCCACAAAAGCTTATGTGATAAACTTGTTGACCTTTAATGTGCCACAATACTTTGTTGTTTTTGTTACAACAGACTAACACATCCAATCCCTCCCCCCGACTTGAAATCATCACTGTAATTGCTTTTGTTACTGAGCTCTATAGTTTAATGTTATTTGAAGATCTGCCTGACTCTAGAATCATTTTTTTCTTGAATTGAAACCAACATAAGCTCTAGGAACTAAAAAATGCTCATATACATATTCCCTTTATCCAGTGGTGGGATGTCAAAATTTTTACTACCCCACCGTGACGTCATCACAATGTGGGCGGAGCTAACATCATGATGTCATGACATTGTGGGCGGAGCCAACATCATAATATTAATATTATTAATAATAAATAAAATAAAAATAAGCACACACACACACACCCCTCAACCCACCCACCCACAACACAAACCCGTAAATAAATTAAATACATTTAAAAAAATAAAAAATACATTAAAATACACCCATCCACCCCAAACACAAATAAACCAGAGCTTTTAAACCAGAGCTTAAAGCTTATTCTGGCTAATTTTTCTCACACTAGGTCAGATGGAGGGAACTACAGAATGAACTCACCACAAGATGGCTTCATTTTGGCACTTTTCAACAGTTAAGAAGTTAGGTACTAAGTCTTTGCCTAGCCAGTTCTCTAGGATAATATGCCTTAATGTAAATATAAAACAGCTGTATTTCCTTAAGAGTTCTCCAATTGGAACAGCACAGGTGTAGCTTATTGATGAGGTAACTCCAAGACTTTGCTTAAAAACCCCAAGCCAGCCTGCCAGGCCTTTTTAGGAACTGTGGTAGTACATCAATATAGGTAAAGGTATTAAATACACATTAAAATACACACAGACACACCACATCCAAAGGTGAGTCACTTACCCTGGGGAACAGGCTATAGGTAGCTTCAGGCTAGCAGCTTCTCTTCCTCCTCCCTGCTTGGGAGGACAGCAAGGAGGCTGTGCCTATGTGCCAAGCACTGTAGGCATGCATGCACACCAAGTGCTTGGCATGCATGCGCAGTGGGGGAACCAGTGAAAAGATAAGCCCCAAAGGTGGGTTCCCCCCAAAAGCTGCTACCGGTTCTCCGGGACACTGGGAAAAGTTACTACTGGTTCTGGTGAGCTGGTGCAAACCTGTTACATCCCATCACTGCCTTTATCCCTGGAGAATACATTCCAATATATTCTGTGGACAGGCCCATGCTGGCCCAGTGGGATACCCCTACTTATAGCATAAAATTGCACCCTTGGATTTCACAAAAAACCACACAAAATTATTAGTATTATTTTCAAAAATTGAAAACAGCAAAAAGAAAATAGAAATAGCTCTGGGCAAATGAGGTACAGATTGAAAAAGAGAGGAGAAGGATGCTGCCAAACAGAAATCAGAAAAGCACACCCCTTTGCACAATGTCAGGGCAACCTCAGCAGTTTCCACTCCTACTTTGGCTCCTCTCACCAGGCTCCCCTTTGGCAGCAGCACAGACTCCCCCCATCCCCTGGGACTCTCTCACTCTTTTTCTCATTCTCCTCCCTTGAAATCAGGCTGAGGTGGAGTGTTAAAATGGCTGTGCTGATGGTAGTGTCCAATGTGGGTCTCTCTTTGCATGTCCAGAAAAAAAATTGGACTGCCAAAATGAATCCACTTTCTTGTCTTTGCCACTGGTCAAACCTAAATCCTCCTTCGCACATGTTTCTGGTAGTCACCAGAAGGCCAGCAAATGATCCAGATTCTGGATCTCTCCCCAGTCCCACCGCATGTTGTTGTCTCCCACCTGCCCCCACTTGAGTAGGTTGGCCTTGCATCTATTCTAGATGAAAGTGTGTGAGAGTCTGTTGTGGACACAAAGGAGACTGGTTGATTTCCAACCCTAAAATTATATATGCATCTGCAAGATGGGGAGCAAAAATGAATGGTGTGGAGTGAAGATTAGATTGGTTATATAAATCCAATAAATAAATGAACTTTTCAGAGAAGCTTGTAAAATTGCTGCAATTGCTGTGATGTGCATAAAAAGGTCTGGGAAAGGGGGAACAGAAAGTTCACAAATCTACACAGTCTAATAATTTTATGTCAGAAGTTATTCTGGGTTGAAAGGATTTTTTGTGGAAGAAATTCCACTCAGGGGATACCCAACTGATGCTCCTTTCATATTCCCAAGAGCTGGGACAGAGACAGGGACTAAATCCATCATGCAGTACCTGGGTCTTTTACTGCCGACTTGCTGACCTTCCTGCTAATGAGGCACCTGGTGGGGAGAGGGAAGGGGATTCCCCTGGGGTGATTAAAAAAAAACACCTTCCCAGAGACTAGGATCCTGCCTCACTCCCTTTTATCTCCTAAAGGCTACAGTGTAGAGCAATCTTATTTTTCCCATCCCACTCCGGGCACCTCATCCACCCCCTGAGTTGGAAGCTCAGCCTGACCCACCGAGGGCTAGCTGGGGGGGGGGGCAAAGTCCACTAGGACCTCCCTTGCCTGACTGGAACATGGCCAGCAGGGGCTACCAGGCCAGAGGGACTGCCACCGCCTTCCTAGAGGAGTGGAAAGCCAAGCAGAAGTTAGGTGCCCTCATTACTCCCTATTCCACACCCTCCCAAGGTACCCAGCATGGACCTGTCTGTGAATACCTGAAACTGTGAATAGCAGAAACCCTTCTATTTAATACTTATACAGTAATACCTCGGATAACATTTACCTCGGATAACGCTAAAATCACATAACATTAAGCAATCTAGGGAGGAGAATTGGATCGAATAACGTTAAGGTCCTATGGGATGGATCAGATAACAACCGCTAAAGCCTGTGCGGTTACAATGTATCTCTATGGAGCTTTAACGTTATCCGATCTATCCCATAGGATTTTAACATGCATCGGATAACACTAAAAATTGGATAACACCAAGACTTGTGGAACCAAGTCTTAGTGTTATCCGAGGTATTACTGTACCTGGGTCACATAAGCAGGGCAAGAGCTTCAATTTGCCTTTCTCCTTCTACAAGACAGCTACCAAAATACACAATGTAAACAATACATAGCAGACAGTGACTTGTGGTGGTCAGTTCAGGAAAAACCAGGGATTTTTAATTAAATATTTCTAGATCTGCAGCACAACAAATATTATATAGAAAAAATATTTTACTTCCCCTAACCACCTGCAGATGATCAGGGGAAATTATTAATTTCTGACATCCTACACTGGCTGTAGGATACTGGAAATTGGGTCAGTAGATGATAAAAATGTTGCAGGGATGTTAGGATTGTGCCAAATGGCATTTTACTCCTCCCCACAAACTCAAGCAGCTTTTGAAAAGCTGTGCTACATTAGGCCAAGCGGCCCTGTGTCGACAGACCTTTAGTTACCAAATTCTATTATCTATGTGTATAGTCTCAATCCAATGAAATTTTACATAGCAAGTCTCATAGTTTAAATAGCAATAACAATTTACTTCTGGTGATCCTTCCCAGAATTTTCAATGGTTTACCATTCCCTTCTTCCAGGAGTATCCTGTCTACACATCTTGTCTACACATCTTCATTTTGTATTTTCCTTTATGAGACTTTCTTTGTTTGAGTGTCTTTCTTTTCCTATTACTTCAGTCAATATCTGTAGTCTTTTTTCTACACTGGTATGTCATTGCCCTGAATGCAAAATAACCCACTACCACTAGTCAGACACCCTGTGGCAAGACAGGTTTTGGTTTAAAAAGTTCCCCATGTGCACCAGTGGAAGCTTTTTTAAACTGCATGGATAGGCTGATTATAGGCAAGCAGCTGGGGGTGGGGGTGGGATAACGATGCCTTTGGAAGAGAAAACTAATCTCCAGCTTCAGTTCTTGGTTGACTCTACCATTAACTCTAATACTTTATTCAGGGACAGTAAGTTCCTCCAATTCCAAGCCATTTTTTTTTTCAGACAGAGTTCCTAAGACACCAATAGAAATTTTGACTAGCAGCAGCCGAAGTTGGCCATCATTACTCAAGGAGAGCAATAAAAGGCAAGAACTGAACACCACCAAGATGATGAAATATTTCCACAAGTGAAGTATGCTATTAAATCATCAGGAAGATATTAAGGTCTGTCAAGAGCTATTATGAGTCGCACAGTATTGCTTCTGTTCTTAATGTACTACAGGTCTTTCCCAGTCACAAGACAACTTCTGACTTCCTTCATCATCTGTAGACAAAAGGTGACCAGAGGATAACACATTTTCTTTATTTCTCTCTTGAAATGAAGCATTGTTCAGCAAGACCTCGAGTTTGCTTTCTAATTTTAGTTCAGTGCTATTAGGAGACCTCTTTTAATATCCTCTTCTTCTGACTTAAGTTCACAAAGGAATTCTGCTGAATACCTCTGTGAACTCAAGTCACATTGGGTTGCATTAAGACCTGCTATGAGTAACAAAAGCTCCATTCCCATTTAAAATGTGGGTCTACTTAAAGTATGACTGTATCTAAACCACTAATTTCAAGGATTTAAAATGCAACGGTCTATTCTTCTGAATGAAAGAACATGTAAGCACATTTTAAAAGATGGCATGCTATAGTTTATGAAGCAAAGTAATACAGATCTGGGGAGTAAATTTGCTAAGTACTTTTCCTGTACTTGTTAGACTTCACTAAGTAGATAAAGGTTTCCAGGTTTTTGTGCACAATATTTAAACCATTATACTGATTAACTAACAATATTTTGTTGCAATATATAATTTGCTTGCATACCAGAGTTAAATGCAGATAGTACAACTGTCTTGGGAAGAGCATAAATGGCCTCCTGTTAGCATGACTGACTTAAATCAGATGTTTGCACTAGGTGGTATCTCCAATTATAACATTTTCATAGTATCACTTTTAATACACTGTCATAATTAATTGATGTAACTTCTAAGCTACTTGTGATAATTTGCAAATGGTAAATACATACTTTTTCATAGGTTCTAATGTTGTGAATTTACAAATGTATAGCAAACATCTGTACAACTGGGGCATAGTTTTGTACTTAAATTTGAAATGCTCTAAAATATTGAAAGTCAGCTCCTCATTTCATTTTTGTTCATACTTACAAAACTGCAATGGTCATACATTGTTCAGATAATACAGTCTTATTCCCAGTCTATTTATTCAGCCACATACACATCACTCACGTCACATATTACTGTAGACAGATTTGACATATTTAAAAAAAATAGTATGACAGAAAATTTCAAAGAGATTTACAGACTGAAAAAAATTCTTGATCAATAAATAGCTGGCATATTTATTTCAGCATTATTAAGAAGTAGTACTTACTTAAAGACTTTTGGCTAAACCTGACTAGACTCACAGAATGAGCAAGATATGTTAAGGCAACATGTGTAATCGCAATTAATTCTGTAGCTGAAATCCTATTCTGTAAATTAACACCATGTAAGCTGATGATGGTGATTACTCTCGAAATTAAATGTTTCCGACTTCTCCCGCCTCACCTTGAAAGTCCCCAAGGCTCTCATTGAATCCTTTATATGGTAGAAAACCATTGTGGATCACAGTGCCTTACAATTTTGAAACATGATTATAACGTGACTTTAATATTTGTCTGCACCTTACATTCAATTTTTATATATTTTAAGCATTTGAATCTACAGTTCTTGGGATCTAAGATCATTGCAGATAGTGACTGCAGCCATGAAATAAAAATATCTTTACTTCTTGGCAGGCAATCTAGGGCAAACCTAGGGAGCATAGTAAAAATTAGAGACACCACCCTGCCCACAAAAGTCTGCATTTTAAAGTGATGGTTTCCCCAGTAGTAATGCATGGCTGTCTGAGCTAGACCATAAGGAAAGCACAGCACAAAAAAATAGATGCTTTTGAACTATGGTGCTAGAGAAGTCTCTTGAAAGTACTCTGGATTACAAGGAGAACAAATCAGTCCATCATAAAGGAAATAAACCCCAACTGAGGTGGAAGAGGAAGAAAGGGGGCAAGGGAGGCCCGACCCGGCTGCTACACTTGCTCCATTGGGTGAGGGGTTGTCCTAAGCCAGCTTCACCTTCATTTCGGCACTGACTGACAGAGACTGCAGCCAGTGCCTACCTTGCAGAGGGAAGAGGGACTAACCCAAGCCTTTCCAGTGCAGCACAGGAACCAAGAGTGTGCAGTGGGTGCCATGGGATTCAAGGTGGAGTTGCTGCTCACACCACCTCTACCTACAATGCCACCACAGGAGCCCTAAGAGAGATCCATGCTAGAGGTACTCCACCCCAGGCAGTACAGCTGGGCCCAGGACACACCAGCATGGCTGGCCAGGGGGAGAGGAAAGGAGTGCACTCCTCCTGCTGCAGTCAAGGAGGAAACAAAGGGGGAATCGGGAGGAAGAGATGGATCCAACTGATGGTTGGGTGGTGTGAAAAGGGGATTCGAAGAATCCTCCCTTCTTCTCCTGCCACCTGATTGCCCCAGCTAATCCTCCCTTCTTTCTTCACCATGATCTCCCCAGCTGTGACTCAGGTGGTGGGGAGGTTTTTGGGGGATAAGAGATAAAAGACTTATTTTTTTTAAAAAAAACTATTTTATTCACCTCCAGAACGTTCCCCCCCTGCATTCCTATGGGAAATTGCAGTTCAACATACAAATTTTTTGACATACAAATACTCTCAAGGAACTAATTAAATTTGTATGTTGAGGGTTTTGCTGTATTACATCCTGCATGCAACCTGATGATTACAATTTAGTAGGGAGACAATGTAATATTTAATTGTTTGTTAGTTTGTTTATGACAACACTGAAAGACTGAACAATATATATTTTGGTACACGATTATACTGAAACTGAAAGAAATACAGTGGTACCCCATAGAATGAAATTAATGCATTCCATGGGACCTTTTGTTCTTTGAAAATTTCAGGCCAAGGAGAAAGCAAAAATGCTCCCCCACCCCACCGCCGCCATTGGGGCTGCAAATGTAGTTGGGAAAAGTGTGTAATTCTGTTGCCACCACCAAGGTAAGCACTGGGAACAACCTTTCACTATAAGAAAAAATAATTGTGCTACAAAGCACAATTTTTCCTTGATTTCCTTTCATAGTACTATTTTTTTGTTGTTGCAAGAACCCTTTGTTGTAAGGAGTTTTACTGTAGAAAGAGTTGTGTGATTGGTTGCAAGTGGGTATCCACATGCAGGTGACAAAGGTCACAAATTAAAATGAATTATTTTGAATTGGCCCAGTTTCTGCTGCGTAGTTTTAATGATGCAATGGGAGTGACATCAGCAGTGAAAGCATGCACCATTAACTGATATCTTCAGTTAATAGCAACTGGCAACTTTGGGTGAAGTCACTTCTGTTGTACTGATGAAGCTATGAAAATAATGCTAGCTAGTTATTTTAAAATCTAACATACTGGAGCTGCTTCCCTATATATTTCTTGATAAATTTTGGAAAAGAGTCAGAGACTGTTGTAGTTTTTACCAAATGAAGGATAAGAAATGTTAAGAGCTATTGAAATGTGGATCACTACAGTAGAGGATTTAATGAACAGAATCATTGAGATGAACATAATAATCTAATAATTAGGCTTAGCAGACCTTGCCAGAACATGGAATGCATGAAAGGTCACAGGTTTTGGCTTGTATTTGAACACTGCCAATGCAGAAAAAGAGTGCATTTAAGTATCTGGCCTTCTGCCCTTATGAGTTCTCATTCGTCAAATCACTGGCAGTGTTCCCTGACTTAGTCTGCTACATTTTTTTACAGGCCCTTCATTTTCATTGCTTCCCACTTCAAGGTTTGGCATAATTATTACACTGGGGCCATCAGTGGCTTCAATAAATTTTCTCCTTCATTGCTTAGTTACTATTTGCAAAAAGTGCAGGTCCTGGCCAAGGTTTAGTAGTACGGTGAGGTAAACCTATAATGCCCATGCATAATGTGCTAGCTGGAGAGGCTGATTGGTTAGCTCAGTGGTTTAGTTTGATGTCTCACTGTGCCTCCTGGAAGAAGAAGCAGCCTTTTTAGCTTTCGGCAAGCTGAAGAGTCCCAGAGTGGTGGCAGAAGAAAGGAATGGTAAACTCTTCTGTGTATTCCTTATCTAGAAAATCTTGGTAAAGGTCAACAAAGCTCAGAATCAACTTGATGGCAAATAATTGTGTTATGTTCTCCATCTTCTAGCATCAGGTAAAATTGTTCCTGGCAAATACCTTGAGATCATAGGATGGCTAGATGACACTTGTTTGTTTGTTTGTTTGTCTGCCATTTATACTGCCCATCTAGTATGTTGCTAGATTTCTGAGTATCCATAACAAGATTAATTGAATTTTAGATTAGCTGAATTGTATTATTATATTATAAAATTATATTATAAGATTAGTTGAATTATATTATTCATTGACTTATCTACACAAGATTAGTTGAATTAGTTGAATCACAAAAACTTGCAATTTTTATTTTATTTTAGTGATCCAAAATGGGTATCATCTTCTTCTACATTTGTTTTGTATATGGATCACACAGCTGATTTGTTTGTTTTATGGAAGATCAGTTGAGTAGCTATTGTTATATGCCATCAAGTTGTCTTTGTCATATGGTGACCCAATGCATGAAAAATCTCCCAAGTGTTCTGTTATTTACTGTTCTGCCCAGCTCTCAAAAACAGAAGTTTGTGGCTCGAGAGTAAATTCATCTCACATTTCTTCTTCTTCTTTTCTTGTAGTCTTCTACTTTTATCAGCATTATTTTCTTTTCCAGAGAATCTTGCATTGCCATGATGTCCCCAGAGTAGGACAGTCTCAGCATCTTCATTTTCAAACCTCCAAAGACAAATCAGACTTGATTTGCAATAAGACCCACTCATCTGTATTTCTGGGAGTGAAGAATGCATCTTTACTCTTTTCCTAAAATACAGAGGCAGCTGCTACTATAAATGGGGAACAGCAAGAAATACTGCTGAGAAATTCATCTATATATCAACCTCTGGGAATTAATGCTTTTATATCAGTAACTAGTCAAGAACAACTATTTTGTAACTACAATATAAGAGACACCATTTATTTATTTATTTATTTAATTTATATTGCCGCCACCTCGCCAAAGCGACTCCAGGTGGCTCACAATAAACATTACAAGATTCAAGTATCAAACGTCCCCATAGTAATAAAATCACAAAAACCCTTAAGCTTAAAACCATTAAAAACCCTTAAGTTACCCTCCCAACATTACAACAGTTAAAACTAAAACTAAAAACCCCAGACGGCCTTCATATAAGCCAGCGGGAGGCAAATGCCTCACCAGCAGCACCTCACGCCTGTTGTGCTAGCCAGGTTTTTAGTTTGAGTTATATTGTTTTTGGATGTTACCCACCCAGTTTAGTGTTTTACATTAATTGGAAAAGATAATAAATAAATAAAAACTTATTTTTGCTGCTTCTCAGTCTGTCTTTAGTTTTTCTATAAAAGCTCATTACTATTTTTAAATGTGGCGAATTAACATTCTATCTTGGTATATATCTGCCCTACAGCCCATATGAGTTTTCATTCATCAAGTTATTTGCAGCACTCCCTGATTTTTTCTATTTTGAACATATTTTTGTAACTTAAGATTTCTTACCACCAGATTTGTTAACCTCTAATATAGGGGTGGCCAAACTTTTCAGGCCACAGGCAGGTCACGTGATTCAGTGGCCAGGTCATGTGGTTCCTCCCACTGGGAGCGGAAGTAAAATGTGCATGTGCAAAGTGCTGCTGTAAATGCACCCACAGCTGTCGTAAATGACATTATTCCGAGCGTGCCAGGGGCTTCTCTTAGCACCATGAATTTTTACTCACAGGAAGCTCCAAAAATTTTCCTGAAGCAGCAATCGGCTTCACCAAAGGCAGCTGAGGGGAAAGGATCAAGCAAGAGGCTGCTCAGAGCAGCCTGGAAAAAGAGTGCTTGCTGCTTCTGCCACTACCACTGCTGACATCAAAACTATCAGCAGTGGGAGCAGCCTGCCTCCGGCCCATGCAGCTGTGTGTCAGGCGCGGGACCGGCCCACAAAAAAAAAAAAAACCATTTGGGCACCACTGTTCTAATTTATATGATTTTATACAAGGAACATTGTCCTTCTGTCTTTTCTTTTAGATAAAACATCTTCATTCTCTATTTTCAATTTATTTTGTTGTTGTTCAGTCACACTTTCGATTCCGACCCTTTGCGACCCCATAGACTACTGTCCACCAGGCACTTCTGTCCGACACCATCCTTCTCAACTCACTCAGTTCTGTGTCCATTGTCTCTACAATACCATCTAGCCATCTCATTTTTGGCTGCCCCCTTTTTCTTTTGCCCTCTACCTTTCCCAGCATCAAGGCTTTCTCAAGTGAATCCTCTCTTCTCATTTTATAGAGCATTTTCACTTATGGTGAGGATCCTTGGCCTGAATATTCGGATAGAAACTGCCATGAGTGTCACTTTCCCCTGAGTTTTCTGATTCCCACTGTAATGATGAGAATAAGTTGTTGATGTAGACTTGATTGAGAAATGATGATGGAAGGAAAATGATTCTGCTATAACCTATGTGGATGAATGATCTCAAAAGCTAGTGTTAATAACCTTGAATACTGTAATCTTTTTTTATTGCTTTTAAGTTTAGTATAAATGACAAACCAGTATAGAAACGAATGTTGAAAAATGATTATCACATTATTTATGCTCCACTTCTTATTTTAAATGATTTAATACTTAACATAACTTTAATAAATAGCTATACAATATCTATGAAGAACTGGATGGACCATTTTTCCATCTGAAGGTTGGAAAACAAATGTCTTTTAAAGTACATGGTACTCCATTAATTGTGATAGTTCCCTTTAAAGTAACAACTAGCAAATCTCAAAATGAGCTATAAATTATGTATGAGCTAAGAAGCAGCATCAACAGCAAGGAAATATGAGAGGAATTAAAACAAAGAGGACAATCTATATTTACTGTTGTTGACATTAAAGGATCACATCCAGTGATGTACAACCAGACTTATTTTTGACTCCTGACATTTCTGCTCCCCAGATTTGCACTGGTGATTTGAGGGAGTGGGATATATGTCTATGAGGCTCCAGTGTGGGAAGTATAGTCCTTGAGGAATGTAATTCTATTATTTCAACAGGAAATATAATATTTTCAAAATTTGGACCAGCTTATAAAGTAAGGTTACTTCCAAAACCATGCAACTTAAATGAGACTGATCTTCAGGTAAGATTCAATTCTACAGCCACTAGGTGAAACTACAATTTTGAGTATACAGTAATACGTCGAATAACGCTAAGACTTGGTTCCACAAGACTTGGTGTTATCCGATTTTCAGTGTTATCCGATCCATGTTAAAATCCTATGGGATGGATCGGATAACGTTAAAGCCATAGAGATACATTGTAACCGCACAGGCTGTAGCGGTTGTTATCCGATCCATCCCATAAGACCTTAACGTTATTCGATCTAATTCTCCTCCCCAGATTACTTAACGTTATGCGATTTTAGCGTTATCTTGAGGTAAACGTTATCCGAGGTATTACTGTAATTGGCTTTTTCAACCTAAAGTGATACCAACATTTATTCATCTAAGTCAATGACATAAAGATTTAAACTTTACCTTACATTTTCATGCTTCAGAATTACAAAGAAGTACAGTATGTAGTTTCAGCCAGGGCAGTTGGCAAAGTTGTGTGGTGGAATGAGAAGTCAAGCTTTTTTCCACATAGAGTGCAGAACCTGTAAATTGATTCCTGTACCACTTCTGTCTTATGAGGAATCTAAAACTCAATTTTCATTTATTGGTATTCTGACTTTGCAAGCCATGGACATAATATTTCATTCAGTATTTGAAATATTTGTCTTGATCCCAACTTTTATCCTATCTTTACTTGTTCTGGAGAAATTGAAAGCTCATCTTATTATTATATTTTTAAGAAACATATTGTTCATTCCTGACGTTTTTCATGAGTGGAGCACAATGCTAATTTTTAATTACATATTTTAAATTATGTTATTTCTAATCACATCACATTCTGGTCATTACATAGGTGATATAGGGAGAATCAGATTTAATGTCCAGTGGTCCCTATGGCAACTTTTATTAATATATCCAAACTGTTTTTCTGCTAAGAGCGACATCTAGATAAGCTTAGAATTATTTAATTGTAGAGATGGAAGAGACCCTTACAATCAAAACAATAAAAAATCCAACACCCCACCAAAACAGGAAATCTCCAGCTAAGCAGACAGTCAACTTGTAGCACCAAGAGAAACAGGATCAGTCCAGACAATAAAAGCATAATTCAAGTAAACCAGAAGTTAGGTGATCAGGAAAGCAGACAAAGCAGAGTACCTTCCGGGGCTAGAACAATGTAAGAACAGGGTTCAAGAAGCAAGGATCCAGGAAAGACATGAAAACAGTCCAAAGGAACTGGGCCAGAAGTTTTTTGAAGCAGAAGCATCATGGTCCAAAAACATGTTGGGTGGGACTTAGCAGCTGCATCAGAGTAAGGGCCCAACCCTGCAGGCATTAGATCTGTCCCCCAAGCTGTGTCTGTGTGTGTGTTCCAATCCTGTGAACATCAATTTATTCTGCAAATCTTGGAGGTGTGTCAGGTCCTGACAGGTAATCAGTAACATTATCTTGATACAGTCAAACCTCGCATAAAGAGCATTTCACTTAAAGAGTAACTCGCTTAAAGAGCAAAATTTTCTCTGAATGTTTGCTTCACTTAACAAATAAAACCAACCAAAAACTCGCATAACAAATAAATTGGGGTTCACAATCCCCCCACAATTGGTCATTTACAATGGTGTTTTGCTTAAAGAGAAAACTCGCTTAAAGAGCAATCCTGTGAAACGCATTATGCTCTTTATGCGAGGTACAACTGTACTTCAAATTTTGTATTCTCCCCTCACAAAGTACAAGGACAGAACGTGGGAGTAATCCTACCATATAGTAATAAAAGAGGGAAGTCACTTTGGCTGTAAGATTTTCAATTTACTTTTGTAAATCAAGATTTCTGAAAGTGCTTATCATATTAGGGAATATGGGTGAGATATTGAGCCAACTACACAAAATCGAACAAATACAACCTAGTTCTAAAAGCCAGTTAGAATAAACAATACTGTATATGAGAATTTAATTGCTTTTTAAAGTATGTAAAGGGAGGAGAAAAATCAAGTAATTTTGCACAAAGTACATGAAAATCAATAATGGAACATTAAAGGTAATAAATTAGATAAAATGATAGGCATAAACTATCTAGAAATAGAAAAGTTCAATAAAATAAAATTAAATAAAATTAAATGCAGAATAATTTTTAAAAAGATAAATATAACTTTAGAACAGCTTATTGGTTCTATGACTCTACAGTTCCAGGACATAGTATAATCACCTTCTAGTATCTGGTGTGGTCACAAAACAAGCTGGGGTGAGATTCTTGATTCTTAACTACGTTTGATTAAAAAAAATTCACAAGAAAGTAAAACACCTTCAACAAAGGACACAAAACTCTATACATGCAAAATGTCTATTAAACATCCAAAGATAGATACAGTAAAACTTCATATAACACTAAAACGTGGTTCCACAAGTCTTGGTGTTATATGATTTTTAGTGTTATCTGATCCTCTATGGGATCCATAGAGATACATTGTAACCACACAGGCTTTCGCGGTTGTTATCTGAAGCATCCCATAGGATCTTAATGTTATCTGATGCAATTCTTCCCCCCAGATTCCTTGATGTTATGCGATTTTAGTGTTATTCGATACTAATGTTATATGAGGTATTACTGTATTGTGATAACCAGCTGCCAATTTGCACATCTTATAACACGAAGAAATAACGTGTAAGTAGGAACATGGATTCACCTTATAATGAGTACTGGAACAAACATAAACCACCACAAACAAGTATAACTGGCAGGACCATGCTGGTATATTGGGCTTCTGGGCAGTGTCCCACCCCACTCCAGTTCCTTTATTTGTTTGTTTGTTTATTTATTTATTTATTTATTTATTTATTTATTTATTTATTTAAGTGGACCGATTTTTTTTAACCAAGGGGTGGGGCAGTGGAGCACCAACCAGAGAGGAGGCCATTATTAGAGAAGGGTGGAGGAAGTGGGTGGTGCATGCTGGGTTGGTTGCACGCCCATGCTTCCACCCTTCCCCCACCTCCCATCCTCCTTCCTGCTTGGGAGCTGCAATGGCCACCATCGCTGCCTGTGGCCTGAAAGTCTGAGTGCCGATTGCTTGCCTGGGGTGGTGGCAGCGGTGTTACATCCTAGGAGGGGTGCAAGTCCCTTGTCCTTTCTGCTCTTCTCCATGCATTTGCGGCTTCTCTCCTTCCTTTTTCTCCTCCTCACCCTGCATTGTAACTTACAACACAGGGTGAGGAGGAGGAGGAAGGAGCGAAGCCACAGATGCATGGACAGGAGGAGGAAGGAGGTGGTCATCTTGGCCTTTCTCCTCCTCTGGCCAGCAGGTGGTGCTGCAGGAGGAGAAGGCACTCTCCCCCTCTGCTGCTTTGGTTGCTGCGACAGCAGCTTCCTGGAACTAGCCCAGCATGGCTGCTCATTTGCTCCCTGTCATCCGCCCCCCTGACAGAGACGTCACCACGTGACAGCCGGGCCCATGGTGGGACACAGGAGGGCTGGGCTGCTCTCCATCCCAGGCATGTTTATGCTGCCCCAGATTCAGAGGAGACCAAGAGGGAAGGTTGAGCAGAAAAACTTTGAGGGTAAATGTATGTACGGAGTCTCTCACCTCCCTCCGTCTGGATTCCTTCCTCAGCCTGGGCGCGATCCTAAGATGAGGCCTCCTTCCGTCCCTTGAACTTCTTCCTCGCAGTTGGCATGCTCCCATCATGTTTTCAGTGATTGCAGCAGTGGCGGCTCCAGGATCCTCACCATAGGCCAGATAAATTAGTTCCACAGGCCATATTAGGCCTATGGGCTGGAAGTTGTAAATCCCTGATGTAGGTGATGAGTAATAGTGGTGATAGTATGCATCCCTCCCTTACTCCAGATGTTACTGCAAAGGGTTCTGATATTCCTTGACTTGTTTTAACTACACTTCTACAGTCACTATATAAGTTTTTACATAATCTGATAAAATGTTCACTTACTCCATATTGGATCAATGCTTGCCATAGCAGTTTCCTGTCAACTCTGTCAAATGACTTCTCTTGGTCTACAAAAGCAACATAGAGATTCTTATTGTGGTCTATATTTTCTCTTTTTGTTGTTGTTGTTCAGTCGCACAGTCGATTCCGACCCTCTGCGACACCATGGACCACTGTCCTCCAGGCACTCCTGTCCTCCACCATCCCCCTCAACTCGCTCAGCTCTGTGCCCATTATCTCTACAATACCATCTAGCCATCTCATCTTGGGCCGTCCCCTTCTTCTTTTGCCCTCAACCCTTCCAAGCATCAAGGCTTTCTCAAGTGAATCCTCTCTTCTCATTTGATGTCCAAAGTACTTTAGCTTCATCTTTATTATTTGACCTTCTAAGGAGCAGTCAGGGTTGATTTCTTCTAAGAGTGACCTATTTGTTTTCCTCACTGTCCAGGGTACTCTCAAAACCCTTCTCCAACACCACATCTCAAAGGCGTCTATTTTTCTGCGCCCCGCTTTCCTAATGGTCCAGCTCTCACAACCACACATTGCCACAGGGAATACCATTGCCCTGACTATGCGAATCTTTGTTTGCAATTTAATGTCTCTACTTTTCACTATGCTCCCCAGGTTTCTCATCGCTTGCCTCCCAAGAATCAGTCGCCTTTTTATTTCATGGCTGCAATCACCATCTGAAGTGAGCTTTGATCCCAGGAAAGTAAAATCTGTCACTGCCTCTACTTTTTCCCCCATCTATTTTCCATGGACTGATAGGGCCTGTTGCCATGATCTTGGTTTTCTTGATATTGAGTCTCAAGCCAGCTTTTTCACTCTCTTCTTTTAACCTAATCAGGAGCTTCTTTAGGTCCTCCTCACTTTCTGCCATTAGGGTGGTATCATCTGTATATCTCAAATTGTTGATGTTTCTCCCAGCAATTTTGATCCCAAATTGTGATTCCTCCATTCCTGCATTGCGCATTATGTGTTCTGTGTATAAGTTGAATAAGCAGGGTGACAAAATGCAACCTTGTCTTACTCCTTTTCCTATTCCAAACCACTCCGTCATTCCATTTTCTGTCCTAACTGTTGCCTCTTGATTCATGTACAGGTTTCTCATGAGGCCTATAAGGTGTTCCGGAATTCCCATTTCTTTAATTACTTGCCACATTTTGTTGTGGTCGACACAGTCAAAAGCCTTAGTCTAATCAATGAAACAGAAGTAGACTTGTTTCTGATATTCCTTTGTTTTTTCCACGATCCATCTTATGTTGGCGATGTGGTCTCTAGTTCCCCTGCCTCTTCTGAAACCTGCCTGCACTTCTGGTAATTCTCTCTCCACATACTGTTGCAGTCTATCCTGTATTATCTTGATTATCACCTTGCTAGCATGAGGGATGAGCGCAATTGTTCGATAATTTGAACATTCTTTGGCATTACCCTTTTCTCTATTAGGTATTTTCTCTATTAGGTGTTTAAGCATAAAGATTGCATTAATACAGCTTCTGTTTTTTTCTGAAGCCCATCTGTTCTTCTGCCAAGTCTATAACTGGTCTCAGTCTTGTTTCAATTATTTTGGTATAAATTTCTGCTGCATGGCTTAAGAATGAGATGCCTCAGTATCGTGTGCATTCTCATTTGAGCTCTTTGTTTTCCCTCAATGGTATTGTTATTATTTTTTGGGTGCAGTTAATTGTGCCCATACTGCATTAAAGATTCTGTCTAGCTATCTGATGCTGTTTCCCTCTGCTGCTTGGATTATTTATGTTGGTAGTCCATCTATTCCTGATGCTTTGTGTTTAAAAGATAAAGATCACCCTTGCTCAAAAGCCAGTCGTATCCTACTCTAGGGTTCAATGATCATCTCTGTTTATAGCCAAAGAGCCAATGCTCTCTGTGTTTGCAGATATTTCCGTGTCATGTAGCAGACATAACTAGACACAGAGTGCTGTTTACCTTCCCACTAAAGTGGTGCCTATTTATCTACTTGCAATTTCATGCTTTTGAACTGCTAGATTGGCAGGAGCTGGGACAAAGACAAGAGCTCATTCTGTCCTGCAGTATTCGGGTATCGAACTGCTGACCTGCCACCTTTCAGTCAGCATATTAACCACTTGAGCCACTGCAGTCCCTTAGGTGATTGTTTAACAACTCTTGCTACTTCTTCAATTAATATGTCTGGTTCTAGAGCTGTTGTTTTGTAGTCTTGTGTTGTTTCATTGTGGCACTCCCCTACAGGGTTGAGGAGTTCTTTAAAGTGTTATCTCCACCTTTCTATAGCTTCTGGGGGATCTATTAGTGGTCTTCCATTCTTCTCATTAACTATTTCAGTGGGGTTATAATTCTCCTCTCTTTTTCACATACTTTTAGCTAACTTGAAAAATGTCTGTGGGGCTGTTTTCCTGTTCTCCTTATACTTATGATGACAAACACTTCTCTGGTATATTTTTCAGCCGCATTCTTTTAAAATGATGGAGGAAAACTTGGTCTAAAGTCACAACAACAATGCTTCCTTGTGAAATTATTGTACCAGTGTAGAGAAGAAGGGGAAGCATATAAACATAGGCCCCTTCACACTATGCTATAGTGTAAGTAAGCATTATGCTCATGCATATTCATTATGCTTTCTAAACGTTGATGGATTTATACAGAGCAGTATCTATTAATGCTTTACATTAAATTCTCCTTGCTCTTTCTGTCTGGAAGAAGATAAAATTTTAATTCCATGAAAGTCAATGTGATTTTCTAAAACACATAAATGTACTATTTCAATAACTTCAAGCTGATTACTAAGCAAAAGAAAGTGAGTGTGTGTTCTGTTCCTTAAAACAACAGAGGCAAATCTTAGTAAGTCAGATACTGATGCAACAATCCATGACAGCCTAATTATTTTCAGAAGTGGGTTCTTCATAACAAATATTTAGGCTATAAAGAAAGTCACACCACATCATTCAGAACATTCAGAATCTGAATTTATTTTATTTGTTTTAATACTCTGATTTCAGGAGATCAAAGGTGTGATCAGATGGGTATTTGCCCTACTTTTTGGTCTGCTGTGAGAATAGACTGGTTCACTCTATTTCCCAGTGATCAGACAATGTAATTGCTAAGTGAACCAGCCCATCCCAGATCATTCCTACTCACACCTTTCTGGGTTCTTCTCAGGTGTGTAGGTAGGATCACTCCATTTGTGGTTTGTCTCCAGCACATGCAATTGCTGGAATTAAACTAAAGAGAACTTCATGCTTTAATTTCTCAGCTGCTTTCAATATCATTAGTGTACTGAACATATATCTTAAACACTTACTAATATGGGGAAACTGGGGAATGAAATAATAGTGATAGTGCAAATTATACACTTTATGCAAATGTCTTAATTTTGTATTTATTTATTCCATGTCTTCCTTTATTCACTGTGTTGATCACAATTACATCACTTAAAGATTAATTATAATTTTTAAAATGATCTGAAGTTTCTCACTGCCTTATCTTTATATAAACAATAGGATTCATGCTCCTATAATTGTTTTCTCATATAAACACACTGCTATTCTCAAAGGTATTAAAATGTTATATCTATATCTATATAGATATAACTTTTTAATACCTTTGAGAATAGCAACATATTTTTATTCTGTTAAGCATAAGAAACAAAAAAAATCTTAACCTAAGTGAATAAACAAAACCAAAACTGTGAGACTATGAACCAAAATGAATATGAGATTAATTAAATGATGCCTTTCACCTATCCTTTCCACTTTAAGAAACTGTGATTAGTTGTTGTTGGTGTATATCATAATTATCAGAATCATAGTAGTTGAGTAGGAAGGTTTAACTCCTTTCTTGCCAATTTGTTCTTGATGAAATTTGTTCCTTTGAAAGTACTGTTCACATTGAAAGGAAAGCCCTGTTTGACACTCTCAGAGTTCACTGACTCTCACTCTAAGAATTCGAGCTTTCTCATTCCTTAGGAAATGGGCCAAATGCTTGTAGCCTGCCACCACTTTTCTGTTCAGAAATCCCCTTTCTTTTTAACAGCTGGGGAAGTTTCCCCTTGTGGAGTTGTCCCTTCCTTATTTTTGGGTGACTGGGTTAAACATTCATACTCCAAGATACCTTTCCTTCCCTTTCCAATTCAATAAGACAATCAGATTTGAAGAGCTGAAGAGGCAACTTGGTCAGGGTTTACCATTAAAAGGATTTAATTTTTGTTAAATGAAAGGGGGGAAACTGCATCACATCCTAACACATTTTATAATCCTACAAGTGAGGAGAAATATTTTGACATTTCTCATCCAGAACCTATGCTGCTTTCAACAGGTAAGGAAAAAATACAGTAAATGTACGCCACAGTAGACTAAATAGACAAGGACAGTAGAAGGGATCTGCACAGTGTTTGAATATTTTTTTTAAAAAAAAAACCCCAATCTTTCATTTTTTGAACTTTACAGTTCTCATTAACAGAATGGATTGAAATTGAAAATCTTCACTTGTGCATATGAATAGTTCTCCCTACAGACTTGCCAAGGTATCATCTCAGAATAAGAAACAGCCGTGGAAATATGTCAATACAGTATGCTTTCTTTAAAAAATTCTAGGTGCTGTCAATAAAAGACTGATCTCAAAATCACCATGACATTGATAACAGTTTAGTGAAACAGTGAATTGTAAACAGTGACTGACAGGTAGTGGATTAGCTAATCCCTGAAAATTCAATTTAGTTTCAGGCAGATTTTAACTTTGTGTTTTTATAATACAGTTTAAATGAAGGATTGTGGAAGTAATTGCAAGATTTAGTAACAAGTTGTCACTCAGGGTTAGTATAAAATGTTAAAGAGTGGAAAACTGGGAAGAAATTGTACATATTTGCAGTTCGGTTTTATGATGTCTACTGCCATTAATGTCTAAAATCAAGTTATTCTTTAGGTAAGTGTGAGTTGTTCCACATGGACAAAACTATATCAACAAACAACTATAGGTTTACATAGTACAGTACTGTATATCCCAAAAGGGACGGATGCTTATTCATACAGTGGAACCTTATATAACGAACAACCCCTATAGTGACTAAATCGCATAACTAGGTTTTCAAAGAAAACGGTGCCCTGCATAATGATTTTTCCTATGGAAAAAATTGTACAATGAATTTTCAATGGGAAAAACTGCTTAGCAAAAAAAAAGTTGCATGACTTTTTTCCATAGGAAGAATCGTACAATGACAAAATCACATAGTGAACAGACCCATAGAATGCATTAAAATCGTTATACGGGGTTTTACTCTACTGGCATCTGCAGTACTGTGTAAAAGCCAGGTACTTGATAATCACTTATCTAGACTTTGGTAGGTTGGAGACAGAATCCAGCCAAATATCTTCCTCATTGTTGTCTTCCCCTACTATGCATAGAGATGTAATAGAATTTTAGGGATTAGGAAGTCAAATTTTAGTTTGAAATGAAATTCCATGCAGGCCAGTAGACAATGTAAAGTGCCTTTAGAAGAGAACAACAGCATAATTTCCCCACTGATTTAGCATTTCAAGACATTAGAGCAGATCTGGGAGGCTAAGGCAACTGTGGGATAGGAGAAATCAAAGAAGATCACTGCTAAATGTTCTGTTAGCAGGATTCCTTTGATGGAATGGAATTCTCCCATCAATGGAGAAAGATCTTCTATCTGGAGAATGGAGATACTACATTCAATCAAGTGTATTTCTATCTATGCATAGACATAATTTTTTAATGGGATTTATTTATTTATTTTTAAGTAGCAGAACAAAAGTACTAAGATAATGGGATAAACCATTGTTTACAAAACTTTGCAAGACAGTACTGGGGTATAGAAACAGTTTGATTGTGTTATGTACTGTTAAGTTGTGTTTGAGTTATGTTGACACTACAAAATTTCTTTTAAAAAAAAGTTATTTAAGGAGTAGTTTACTATTGCTATCCCTCTGTATGTTTTCATGGCCGAGCAGAGATTTTAATCGTCTTTTCCATTGATTCAAGCCACTACACCACAATGACTCACTACTCTGCTTCTAGCAACTGGTAGTTGTCTTTCTCTCTGGTAACTTTCTCACTATGGTTCATCAAGGAAGAAACACATTAAGAACATACAAACACATTTTAAATATGAGGACCAATCAGTATGGAAAACCAGTTCAGTCCACCACCTAATTGTTTTTCTTCAAATTCGGTGTTTAGCAATTTTATTTTAATGAAGTGTCCAGAATTTAATTATGTCACTAGAGAAAATATGGGTTTATATAGCCCCATTAATAGAAGGAAATCAATCTACATTTACTTACTTGGCAAAGAGATACATGGTTGCTATAATCATTACTGGCTGGCAAATCTCTCCTACAAATTGCGTAGAAACTTTGTCAGGAAGGGATAAACAAATAAATACAAATTGCCTATGATTCAATGTAAGAGTACTGAAATGTCAAAGTCAGTATGTGTGCCACACTCACTTTTGCTGTAGTAAATTAAAAATGTAATTGTCAGGCTACCAAAATATAATCAACCAAATCTCATAGAACTTTTCTTCCTTGTTACATATATTGCTAACCAACAGCTAAATTGTGTCTGTGTGTCCACATCCAGAGTATGAAGCTGTTTAGTTTAGACAGCATTTCCTGCAGCCAGTCTCAAAGAGAACAAATAAATAAATAAATTATTTTGAGGTTGACAGAAGACCTTTATCAAACCTCAGACTAAAATAAGTATCAGAAGAAGCTGTTATAATGTACTGAAACATAGACTGAAACTCTAGCCATTTATTTAGACATACAGATGATATCTACCTTCTCCCATTATTTCATGCAAGTGATAGGAACTCTGAATACCATGTAATCAGCATGCATCTGAGCACACATGTAATGATGATATCTGTAATAAATAGGCACTGAATTGGTTATTATACACATCAAGTAAAAAGCTACTTGAGTGAATTAAATATAGTGCACATCCAGACCTAACGTCAAGATTCTGGAATAAAGATAAATTAATCTTTACTTCTCCATATATCACAGTGATGGTGGACCTATTAGAGACTGAGTCCTCAAGGAGGTGGGGGGAGATGGGTGTGGGGTAGGTGGGTGGCAGGCATTGTGTGTGTCGGTAATATCATGTGGGTGCATGTGCACCCACATGCATCACCAGTGTGCTTCAACTGTACACGAGCATGTACATGCACACCACCCCTGCAACACCAAGCTTTGCACCACCCCCTAGCAAGCCCCCATGGACAAGCCCCCACCGCCACACCAGGCCACGCTGCCACCCCCAATGAGCACAGCAGGAAAGGCCTGCCAGGCTCCAGCAGAGCCCCACACAGCCATAGGAAAAGCCTTTCGGGCTCTGTAGAAGCCCGACACAGCCACAGGAAAGGCCTCCCTGGCTCTGGAGAAGCCCCACATGACCATTGGAAAGTCTTCCTGGGCTCCGGAGAAGCCCCACATGGCCACAGGAAAGGCCTCCCAGACTCTGGAGAAGCCCTGTGTGGCTGCAGAAAAGGCCTTCCATGCTCTGGAGAAGCCCCCTGATGGATCTTCGCTCACCATGTTGGGCCTTCCTCGCCGCCGCCGCCGTCCCCCCCCCCCATTGAGCCTTCCTACTCTCCCATCAGGCCTCCCTCCCATGAGTGCTCCCCACCTTACCTCTCCCAACCGTAGCCTCCTTGCTGGGATTTAAGCCTCCCCTCTCACCTCTTCTTGGCAAAGAGAGTGAGGTGGTGGGGAAGTGGTGCTGGCAGGGGTTAGGGCTTCCCCTCTATGGTGTGCATACCAGGAGAAACACTTCTGTGTGCCACTTCTGGCACATGTGCCATAGGTTCATCACCACTGCTCTATCACCATTACATATACACTATTTAAATTCTGCAAATAGCTCCCCTTTTCTCTGAATAAATAGATTAGAAATTGCACAACAGTGTTTCACCTACAATTATCATATGGTTTCTTTATAATCTCTTCTCTGTCTACTTTCTTTGTCATCCTCATCAATGATCAAATGCAACAATATCCTTCCTTATCTATGATGCCTGGAAATAACCAGTAGCTCTGGGTAAAGTTTAATGAAAACAGAATTAAGTGGAACCATCACCTCTTGTGATCTAAGTAGTTAGTCATTAATGTGCCACAATGTTTATGTATTTTAAATTTTGTTTACTATCTGATATGTTTGCACAGACAAACATGGCTACCACTTCAAAAACTATCTTCTGATCTGGACACTGTATTTCTGTTGGTGTAGTCTAGAATTTCACTAATATTCCAAACCACCATGCTACAGTCAAGAGTCAAGTTTAGCTCATGCTCTATTAAAAATCCTAGATCTTTTGCATATGCCAAACCAGGCTTTCAGATCAGAATGTTTTTTCTCTGATGAGAAGTGTTCTTCAAAGACTTCTGTTCAGCAATCAGACCAGGGAAATAAGGACAGCTCCCATCTGATGACTAACTCAAAACAAAGCACATGAGGACACAGAATTACAAAATAGCACTTGCTAAAACAAAATCTCATGTTTTTACCATTTAAGGATAATCTGCTTCTATATATGTGTTAATCATATCATTCAGATTGACACTGATTCTTTCAACCAAAATGCAAAACTTCACATTTATCTCTACTTAAATTTACTTTATTAATTTTGTTATAGTGCTCCATCCTCTGAAGATCATTTTGAATCCTATTTCTCCAATCTAAGACTTCTGGCTACCCCACACAGTTTAGTGCCATCTGCAAAACATCACAAGCATTTTATTTACTCTTTTATCCAAATCATATCAAACACCATGGGGCCAAAGAAAAGAACTCTTTTGTATTCCCCATGTCACTTTTCCTCAGATTGATGAGCAGTCATTGATGAGACTCAATCAGCTAAATATCCAACCAACTGTAGTATTGTCCTGCCCAGTAGTATTTAACAGGTTGCCATCAAAAATTCACAGGGAATCTTATAAAAAGTCTACTTCAATCACAATATACTATGCCGAAAGCACTCCTCAGATCTACTGGTTCAGCAGTAGCTGTCTGTTGAAAAAGGAGATATGCTGAGTTCAACGTATCTTGTTCTGAAGACAGCCACACTGTGTTTCTGGGATAACAGCTTTTTTCCTAAATGCTGACAGACAGAGTGCTTAACAATTTCTTATAGATCTTTCTTCAGTACTGATGTCAAACTGGCTCTCATTTAATTAATCAAGGCTTACAGCACTTGCCTGCTGCCTGAAGAAACTAACAGGTGCATCCAGTTGAGCTGTTAAATGGCAGACTTGCATATTTCACTGCTATCTATTCATGCTCACACAGCACATATACAACTTAACTGACTGTCAGCTGCTATAACACAATATAATTACTCCCACTCAAGGAAGGCACAAAAGAGTGTTGGGTTCCTTTTCTCCATCCTTCCAAAAAAGAAACTCAATCTTCACTAATCTATTTTGGTTGGAAATCCCATCAAATCTTCCGAAGCCTTTTTTGATCATGTTCTTCCCTCTCATGATAAAATGAATCATATTCAAAATATGGTAGTTTTAAAATATGGTGGTTCTCATTTGAAGGATTATGGGTGGACCTTATATTTTTGGAAAAGTCACATCATCTCTCTCTTTTTCTGCTTGCCCATCTTCCTTCTGCTTAGTTTTTAACACTATACAGTACCTCATATCTTTGCTACTTAGTCTTCTGACTCTATTTCTCATTCACTCACTCTTTCCCCATGTTTCTATTTGAGACTTCAACTTCTCTTTTTCATAGAGCGTAATAAGTCTGGAAACCTTCATTGCCTCTGGGGGCTGTTCTTCTGAGCCTTGGCACATTAATATTGACATGTTGGCTGACTATGCATGTTGCTTATTTATTCTGTAAAATACCCAACATACTTTGGATGCTAGAGAACATCCTGGTTGTGGCAGTAGTTTATCATCTGCCAAGGGTTCTTCTTCAGGCATGACTTTCCTATCCTGTCCCTAGTACCCCAGGCCTGCCATTTTCTTAAACAATGTGGTCTTGATTCTGAAAATACTTTGATTTGGTTTGGTTTATTCAATTTGTATGCCACCCACTCAGCACACGCCAACTCAGGGCTGCTCACAAAAATCACAGCATATCAAACATTACAATACAATAAAATATAACAATACAATAAAATGTAACAATGCAATAAAAATCACAATGCAATAAAATATAACAATACAATAAAAGGTAACAGTGCAATAAAATGTAAAAGACCAACACATACATTGACAACTGTGGCAAAGGGACCGCCATCTCCTAAAACAGCACCCAGCCCTCCCTAGCTGTTCTTCCTTCCTCAGGCTGGGTGGGTAAGGGGCCAGCATCCAGCAGCAAGAAGTTTTTAAACAGGCACTGCCCCTCCCCAGCTGTTCCTCCTTCCTCAGGCCAGGTGGGTTTCAACAAAGTGTATCTAAATACAGTGTTCACCAAATGTTAAAAAGTTCTTAGAATGTCTGAATTCACTATTTAAATTCTGGTTTTATATTGTTGGCAAAGACATATCATGACTTCCTGTCACCCTATTAGGTTTTACAATTTTTAAAGAATGCCAAATCATAGCTAGGAGAAGACAGAATACATCCATAAAAGCAGGGGGAGAGAGAACATATTTTTCATACATTGTACTGAAACTAAATCCACTGATACACTGTAGACTCTGATACATCAAATTTTAACTACTGGGTGTTGTATGAGCTACATTTGATGGGTAGATAAATAATATTGTGCAGAAAATAGCTATACCAAGCAACAGTTATAACAACGGGGAAAACAGTAAGTAAAAGTTGACAAGAAGGGAAAAACAACTGTTGAATAGCTCAGTTGTTCAGGCATTTTGCTGCAGAGGCAGAGATTTGGAGTCAATTGCCCAATGTGCCTCCTTAAATAGAAAGTCCTTAATGATCCATAGTGACAATAGATAAAGATAAGCTCAAAAGCAGTAGAAATTTCCATTAGGAAAAAAAGAAGTTACTCTCTGCACATTAGAGGTTTCCTTTATAACCTTGCATGCTGCCCATAGTTGGGTTGACTAGGGTGGACTTTTCTAGGACAGAGTGATTATCTATCTATCCAGCACTAACCAATCATTCCTTCCTGCCTCTGAATTAACAGCAATCCTTACCTCTCTGCACTGAGGGTTATTGGGATATTTGGAATTTTTCCCCAAAAAACAAAACAAAATCTGCAACACTGCATGGAACCCTTGAGGCAAAACAGTCTCCTGAAGAGACCAGTCATTCAGTCCAACAATCTTCCAGTAGTGTTTTTTTTTCTGGCACACTTCTCTGAAGAGTTACAATCAGAATAACCTGTACTCAGAGGAGAAAAGGTTACATGTGCATGAGACTCTAGTGCTGTGATGGCCAACCTTGGGACTCCAGGTATTCTTGGACTTCAATTCCCAGAAGCCCTGATCAGCAGGAGTTCTGATTTGGGTTTCTGGTAATGAAGTCCAAGAACACCTGGAGTGCCAAGGTTAGCCATCACTGCTCTAGTGGATAAGAAGAAACAAGAGGTATTGTGTGTTTTGGATTGTAACTCTCAGAATTTCCCAGGTAGTTATGCTTCTTGGGAATTATAGGACTTGCCATTCAATACCACAAATTTTCACTCTGGTAGAAGAAACTGTGTCATAAAGGGATTCTTATCCCAGCAGAGAACCAACCAGAATCCTTAAGATTTTGTCTGATTTCCCCTGCAGGCTGCCTTGCTTCACCAAGGTGAATGGGAAATTACTCTCCTTGAGACAGTAGGAGATATCTGACTAAAACTGATGCAGGGCAGATAGAGATGCTATGTAAGCAAAGAGCAGTTTAACATAGCTTGTATAAAATTATTGGTTGTGTTAAAACTCGCTGAAGAACAATACTTTCTTCAACATAATAAAAATAAACAGATCAGTGATTCTTTTGATATTGGAAATTGGAAGCTCTGGTGGTTTAAGAAAATGTAAATAAGTTATAGAAAAAAATAAAATCTGAAAATAAATACAGTAAAACTTCCCATAAAGAGTGCCTTGCTTAAAGAGTGCCTTGCTTAAAGAGCAGAATTTTCTCTGAATGTTTGCTTCACTTAACAACTAAAACCAACCAAAAATTCGCTTAACAAATAAATCGGGGTTCACAATCCCTCCCCCAGAAGTCACAATTGGTCATTTCCAATAGTGTTTCGCTTAAAGAGCAGACTCGCTTAAAGAGCAATCCTGTGTAACACATTATGCTCTTTAAGTGAGGTACAACTGTATGAGTCAATGTGACAGTCATTTTTCTTTTTGTATGTAATGTGTCCTAAAACTGTTATCTTCTCTATTGAAAAAAGCTATGCTCCTTCTATATATTTTAGGTAAAGAGAGATAAGACTAGAGATAGGATGTACTTTGTAGGTTTCTTTTGTTTTTTAATTGTATTGCTTTTATTACCTTATTGACGAAAATGCCAACAGAGTAAATTGCCACAAGTTATGATGTTAATATAGGGTTTTGTTGTTGCATGCCAAGCCACATAGAACAACAAATGTGTTCTATAACTTCTTAACTTGCAGCAATTTACCAATGAGATTTATGCTAATTGCATTACATTGGCAGGCATAGCTAACAGAATTTTGGCTACTTTGTTATAATGCTTTGAAATATAAACAAATATGTATGAGTATAAACTACTGTTGAAACATAGTGATATATGGTGCAAAGAACAAAGTGGTAACCAAGAGTGCCTTGTTTAGCATTATACTGATTATGAAATCTATATGTTGTAACCACAATTATTATTTGAGGTGAAAGAGCTTTTTGAAGTTACAGGTGCCTGACTATGCTTCTGTTGGCTGCTGCATCTTCTGAGTTCCCACTCAGTGAGGAAAACCCCACAGAAAGACTACATGATGAATGTAAAAGAGAGACTAAATCTAAGAAAACGCTTCTCAGAGAAATTAAGAAACTCTTGGTTTTGTAGGTCAAAACAAATGAAGGGACAATGATTCACTACCCCATCTTAAAAGAAACCACAGCAAGAAGGTGAGATTCTGAGTGTGCTTTAAAATCAAATTTTCATTCCTCTTTACTATTGAAGAGAAGGAAAAACTCCACTTTATCATTACTGACAGGATTCTTTTTAAAAGAATGCCAGAATGAGTGTACTTAGAAAGATGTAGTATAAACTATAAAAGGGCCATTGTGTCTTAGTGGTTAAGACGCTGAGCTTGATGACTGGAAAGTTGGCAGATCAGTAGTCCAAGACCTGAGTGCTGCGTGATAGAGTGAGCTCCGATTGTCTGTCCCAGCTCCTACCAACCTAGCAATTCGAAAGCAAGAAATTGTAAGTAGATAAATAGGTAATGCTTTGGCAAGAAAAGTAACAGTGTCTAGTTATGCCTGTCACATGACCATGGAAATGTCTACAGATGCAGACAGCACTTGCTCTTTGGCTGTAAATGGGGATGAGCCCCAACCCCTAGAGTTGGACACAACTGGCTTTTGAGCAAGAGAGGCCTTTAAACCATACTTTCTAGTTTTCTAGATTTTGCATGGGTTCTGGACCCCTGCTCATTTGGACCATTCTTTGGTCCAGATTCTCTGCCTTTATTTTAGAAAAAGCATGGCAGGATTTGGGATGAGACATTTTTCTTCAACAGGTTACCAACTATATATGAGAGCCCTCATACTACAATGGTTAATCTGCAGTACTTCAGCCAAATCTCTGATCATAATCTGAATTCTATTATGATGGGCTCAAGGTTGATGACTCAGCTTTCCATCCATTTAAGTTCAGTAACGTAAGTATGCAGTGTGTTGGGGGCAAAATGCTAATTACCTTGTGAACTGCTGAGAAAGTGGTCTAAGTGCTATGGGGCAGTATATAAGCACAACTGCTGAGATGAAGGGGGAAATTAAAGGAACCATGTGTCATACAAAGTACATGAGTAAGTGGCAGAAAGTCAGCAGTAGCACAGGTCCCATGACCAGCTATGCATCAATTTCCCCAACACATTATTTCCATATCTGTACTGATTTGCTTAACCTTTATCATGCCCCCCCCCAATGGATTGTCATGCATTCATCGACTATCCTAGCCTTTTAAGTAATTATAACCTCATAACTAATTTGATACTTCACCAAGCAATACACCATTGTAGTTTAAGCAAATTAAGCACATCCATTTCCTCCCATTTCTACTTCTGTGACACGTTCCATACTACCTTTTTCAATGTGTCCTTAATCTTAACCATTTTGTATCACTCAATGGCAGCATTTTAAATTTTCACTTTTTATTAAATGTTGAAAATCAATACTACTAAAAGAAGATGCACTCTCATTTACCATTCTCAAAGGCCTGACAGATGTCTAGACCTCTTTCAGAATCGCATTAGAGAACAGTGGCTGATCTGATGGAATTTAATTATAACATAAAAAGACATAGGCCACAATCCAGAAAGCCCATTTACATGCTCTCAAATGATTGTGCATTCACAGCCAGGCTTCCTGTCTCTCTCATTCAGCACATTAGACATCAACACCTGGAATCAGTTGGATGGGTTAATAATTTTTGTACTTTTATTCAGTTCAGGAGCAATAAGAATGATCTAGGTACTATGCAAAAATTAAAAGCAGCTCTGTTGTGTTTTGAGTTCTTCTGAGTATTCCTACTGACAGTTTTTCATTTTATGACTCTTTTCACATATTTTCCTGTACATGCATGCATACATGTGTGTGTATGTACAGATACAGATACATATCTATATTTGTGTCTATATATTTGCACAGAATAACTAGCTTAGTGAGCTAAGTACAGTAAAACCTCCCATAAAGAGTGCCTCACTGAGAGACTAAATCACTTAAAGACATAATTTTATCTGTATGGTTGCACTCACTTAACAACTTAAAACAACCAAAAACTCACTTAACAACTAAATCAGGGTTTGCAATCCCCCCAGACGTCATAATTAGTCACTTACAATGGCAGCAGTGGCACTTATTCCAAGTGTTTTGCTGAAAGAGCAACTCGCTTAACAAGCAATCCCATGGAACACATTATGCTCTTTAAGCAAGGTACTACTATATATGACTTCAGAGTCAGAGTTTGGTAATTGGATTCCCCAGTATACATTCCAAAAGAATGTTTTAATTGTGTTTTTAACCTTGTAAGCTTCCCTGAGTCTTTTGATGAGGGTGGGATATAAATGTGATTTTAAAAAAAACAGCTTGTGTGATCTTGAGCAAGCTGCACAGTCCCAGGATGCCTCCAGAAGAAGGGAATAGCAAACCACATGTGCTTATTCTATACCTAGAGAACCCTGCAAATTGTCAGCATAAGTCACAATTGGTTTATCAGTTTAGCATTATCTGTCTGTCTAAGCTTTTCATAAATTTTATTACTCTGCTATGTGAGTCCCCACACCATCGTTGATCTTCAAAAAATGTCCAGAGTCTGGAATTGCTTCCTCCAGCCCTTTTATTAATTCTCAGGCCAGTGGGCCAACCAAAACAACAAGATGCAACATGACCAATTGACTTCACTGTCCCCTAATGTGCTTTCTGTTCCACAAGCACAAGCTCCATCCCCGTGATTGCCAGTCCATGAATTATGTACTCTTTATGCCAAAATAATGTCCTGTTGGCAGCATGGTTAAACAGATAGATACTGAAGGGCCTGTCCTGACCTCCTGCCTGGGTTGGATTAGCACTTTGTTAAATCTTCTTCTTCTGGGCTCATGTCCTTTATTCCTCCACCAACACCCGCTCCAGCTCTCTGGGTTGCCACTCCACTTTCCCTATTGGGACCTGCAACTGTGTCCAGACACTCCATCAAGGACCCTCCTTATACACAAAGGTCCACCCTGGTGGCAATAGCAGGTCTTCCTCCAGTTTCTCATTCTCCCCCTGGAAGGCCATTCTTGGTGGTTCCTCAGGGGTGTATTGCCAACTTTCCATTCCCTCCTCTTCTGGCAACTCCTCCCACACTTCCTCCTCTATGTCTCCTTTATCCCCTAGTCCTCACAGGACCCTGCTCCTCCACCCTAATGCCCTCTACTACTGCCCTGTCATTGCTTCTAGAACCTTTCTTTTCTAAAGGGAAGGCTCTTGCTACCTCAGTGCTATCAGCCCACCTGTGCATCCCCCAGTTTACTGGAGAACTTGAAGACAGGAACACCAAGCTGGGGATTATGGAGGGTGATTACCCATTAGCCTTACAGGCCTCTTTCTGACACTCTAATTAAGAATATGATTCAATGACAAATTTGTTAAACTACAAGGTTAAAAATACTATGTTGGAAACTACTGGGTAAAATTATATTAAGTGGTATCTGCCTGCACAACAGGAATACTATCATCAGTAGCAGTTGGATGCTGATTAAAGATTTTTCCAATTTTAGGGTGTACATTGCATGGAAATGTTTTGAACTGGATCAGCTGCATAAATTTTATACCATATTTACCAATTGTTATGTAAATACAGAAATGAGAGTCACTGTGTATCAATCCTGAAATGAGAGGCATTTGAAATATATAAAAATGCTGCACCCAAATGTCACAAATAATAACAATATATGTGACATACCATTAGTCCATTTTGCTTCTGGATTGTGAATTATAAACTCTTTTCTGAAGAGATCTTCTAAAGATAGTCGAGTTTCTGATGAATTTAACAGTTCATCTAAAATAAAAACAACATTCAACATCAAATCACATATTTTAAAGCAAGGTACAACAAAAACAAATACACATTTCAGTTCAAATCATTAAAAATAATTCCATTATTCTATAAAACAAACAAATCAGCCATGTGATCCATCTACAAAACAAATGTAGAAGAAGAAGGTGATATCTATTTTGGATCACTAAAATAAAAAAAAATCATTGTAAACTTTCATGATTCAAGATCACTTCTTCAGGCAAAGGTAGGGAAAATCCAAATTTTCATGCTAGTTCACATTTATTTTTAAGAACTGAGCCTGGCAACCACCAACACGCCATGAAAGTTTGGATTTTCCCTACCTTTGACAGAAGAAGTGATCTTGAATCACAAAAGCTTGCATTTTTTATTTTAGTGATCCAAAATAGGTATCACCTTCTTCTTCTCCATTATTCTACTAAACAACATCAGACCTAAATTAGCAACTTAATATTTCCCATTCATGAATAGAATTTACAGAAAATATCTTACAGTTCCCACAAAGGAAATATGAATAAGAAAATATGTCATGTACATTTTTGTAGTGCTTCTAAGCAGTAGATACTCAGATCTCAACTAAGGCTGTAATCTTAAACATAATTATCAAAGAAGACATAGTAGCCTTATACAGTATTGTCTTTATGAAAGCATATGAAGAGCATATGCAATGAGGGAAGTGCACTCTCAATATGTAAAACTGAAAATATATTGAAGAAAATCAATAATCAATTGCTTGTTTTAATAATGGTTTAACAGCTACATCTGTAAGAGAAAATCCAATGACTGTATGCAGACCCAGGATATGGTATTATCAAAGTTGATGTAGAGCCAAGTAGTTGTTGACAGCAACATTTGAATGTAACCAGTTATGGGCAGTAATTTATGCTGAGCATGCATTTTATTAGAACAAAGTACTTGCTGACTACACATTATTTAGCAATTGTACAGTATTTGTAATAATTGCTATTGCATTATTTTATCATCTGCACCATTTTTAACATGAAGTAAAGGTTTATCCGAAATGGAAGGAATAAAGATATAACTGATTCTTAATATGAGAGGGCTGGTCTAAAATCTATCTATCTATCTATCTATCTATCTATCTATCTATCTATCTATCTATCTATCTATCTATCTATCTTTATTACAGTCCAAGACAGTTAGGACAGAATACGGAATGACAGAGTGGTTTGGAATAGGAAAAGGAGTAAGACAAAGCTGCATTTTGTCACCATGCTTATTTAACTTATACACAGACCACATAATGTGCAATGCAGGGATGGAGGAATCACAATTTGGGATCAAAATTGCTGGGAGAAACATCAACAATTTGAGATATGCAGATGATACCACCCTCATGGCAGAAAGTGAGGAGGACCTAAAGAAACTCCTGATTAGGTTGAAAGAAGAGAGTGAAAAAGCTGGCTTGAGACTCAATATAAAGAAAACCAAAATCATGGCAACAGGGCCTATCAGTCACTGAAAAATAGATGGGGAAGAAGTAGAAGCAGTGACAGATTTTACTTTCTTAGGATCAAAGCTCACTGCAGATGGAGATTGTAGCCATGAAATAAAAAGGCGACTGATTCTTGGGATGCAAGCGATGAGAAACCTGGGGAACATAGTGAAAAGTAGAGACATCACATTGTGAACCAAAAATTGTCTAATCAAAGCAATGGTATTCCCTGTGGCAATGTCTGGATGTGAGAGCTGGACCATTAGGAAAGCTGAGCACAGAAGAATAGATACCTTTGAGATGTGGTGTTGGAGGAGAGTTTTGAGGGTCCCCTGGACAGCAAGGAGAACAATTAGGTCAATCCTAGAAGAAATCAACCCAGAATGTTCCTTGTAAAGTCAAATTGTAAAGATGAGGCTAAAGTACTTTGGACATCAAATGAGAAGAGAGGATTCGCTTGAGAAGGCCTTGATGCTGGGAAAGGTGGAGGGCAAAAGAATAAGGGGGCGGCCAAAAATGAGATGGTTAGATGGTATTGTAGAGACAATGGGCAGAGAACTGAGTGAGTTGAGGAGGATGGTGGAGGACAGAAGTGCCTGGCGGACAATGGTCCATGGGGTCGCAGAGGGACGGAATCGACTGTGCGACTGAACAACAACAAAAGACCAGAATAAAGTTTAAAATGTGATTGGAAAGAATCAGAACTAAGTGCCTGTGATTGTTGAGAATAAATTATTGTTACACAAAGGGAGTGTGTCTCCCTCTCTCTTTTGCTCCTGCTTTTCCTTTCTCTTGATGTTCTATCTATCTGCTGTACTTTGAATAAAGGATGATTTTAAAAACCACTCTACCTAATTGTTTCTGTAATTTATCTGACTTCCACTGAGCCAATATCAAGACATGATGGGATATGATTTCATACATTTATTCATGTAAGATAGGGGTGCCCAAACTATGGCCGGTGGGCTGGATCCAGCCTGCACCACCTGTGCCACTCCAGGAAGAAGTTAAACGTGCCTGCGCACATGCAAAATCATAAACACATTTAAGGCAGCTATGAGTGCATTTACGGCAGTGTTTTTGCCCATGTGCGGGCATGTTTAACTTCCTCTTCCAGTGGGAGGAAAAATGTGACCAGCCCGCTTAACCATGTGATACCACTGGTTCCCCCACTGCGCATGCGCGCCAAGCACTTGGTGTGCATGCATGCCTACAGTACTTGGTGCATATGCATGGCCTCCTTGTTGTCCTTGTGTTGTGGGTGGGTGGGTGGGTTGAGGGGTGTGTGTGTGTGTGTGTGTGTGCTTATTTTTATTTTATTTTATTCTATTTTTCTTTGGCTCCACCCATGGTGCCATGACATCACAGTGGGGTAGTAAAATTTTTGACATCCCACCACTGGAGACCTTGTATTACATAGCACAGTTTCATCTGATGTGGCTGATGTGGCTCAGTGGTTAAGAAACTTGCCTTGTTAGCTGAAAGGCCAGCAGCCTGGGTACTGTATGACAGTTTAAGTGCCCATTTCTGCCCCAGCTCCTGCCAACCTAGCAGTTTGAAAGTAAGAAATTGCCAGTTGATAAACAGGGACTATTTGAGAAGGAAAAGATCCTGGGGAGATGAAAGGAGACTTATTTTGATGTCCCCTGATCAGAGTTCCTCCAGCAAAAATCCTTTCAACCCATAATAATTTCTGACACTAAATTATTATATCTCATCTGTGCATTTTAAACTGGATTCTACATATATTTAAGCAGCAAGCTGAAGCTCGTCTCTCAGGCACAAGTAAGAGGGCCATCTCTGTATCTGCCCCAGCCCTATGGAACCTCCTTCCAATTGAATTACACCTCCAGACAGAGCTGCTGCCCTTCAGAAAAGGACTAAAGACATGGCTGGCAGGGCAGGTGTGGGGCAGCAGTGGCATAGTGACCCCAGCATACAGGTTAATAAAACGTATAAAACGACCCCCCAACATTTCCACTCAAAATATAGTTTGTTATATACTCGCTGTATAAGACTACCCCCTCTTCCGCACACCTTCCGCACACCAAATAAAACATAAAAGAACATCAGATTTGATTTCAACATGTTAATTTATATTCAAATGTTTATGACATGCAGAAAAACTGTCACAAGGCTGTATGTTATCAAACATGTACAGTAAACATAAAACAGTGCATGTTTATTAAACGTAATTCACCAAAGACAATTCACTAAAGCTGAATGGAACAATAAACCTATGGGAGCTACCATGCTGTTTGGTTTTTAATTTGTTAACCAAACTGGAACTGTCAATGAGAGAAGGAAGATAACAAATAGAGGGAGAGAGCAAGTGCCAGGCAAGTCCCTAGCAAGTTTGCTGGTGTGACAGTTTCCCTTTAAAAGCCTTCAAACTCCTGTTCGTCATCTGATATTAAAAGTTGTTATCTGATCCATCCCATAGGACCTTAACACTATTCGATGCAATTCTCCCCCCCCCCCCGATTGCTTAACGTTATGTGAGGTAAATGTTACGTGAGGTGAACGTTATCAGAGGTAAACATTATCCGAGGTATTATGTATTTTATTCAACTGAAGTGCACCCGGTGTACAAGACGCCCCCCCCCCCTTGGAGGCATGTTTTTCAGGGGTAAAAAGTCATCTTATACCCCAGCAAATATGGTAAGTAAATATTCTCTCTCCTTTTTAATCTTTTAATCATTGATCTTTTAAATTGTAACCTTTTAATTTTTTCATTCTTGTTAGTTTTCATTTTAATGGGAGTTGTAAGAGTATTCTATTATGTTGAATTTTTATATGTCATTATTTTTTGTACTTCTGTATGTTGCTTGATTGTCATGTGAGCCGCTCTGAGTCGGGTTTCCTGAGTGGGCGGCATACAAGTACGAAAATTAAATTAAATTAAATTTAAATTTAAATTAATTAAATTAAATTAGTAATTTAATATCTCAAATGCTCTATCCAATAGATGCAACATTCACTGGGTGTTATACTAAGTAGACAGACAGACATGGACACATATGGACAGATATGTATGAACATATGCACATACATACATAAACAAACAAAGACTAAGCTTTTTAGTTGTTGTTCAGTCACACAGTTGATTCTGACCCTTTGTGACCCCATGGACCACCACACTCCAGGCACCCCATCCTCCAACATTCTCCTCAACATGCCCAGCTTTGTGCCCATTGCGTCAACAATGCCATCTAGCCATCTCATTCTCTGCCACCCCATTCTTCTTTTACCCTCGACCTTTCTGAGCATCAAGGCCTTCTCAAGTGAATCCTCTAGCATTTGTAAAAGCATCCATTGGGCTTTTTATGTTGGATCAAATATTATGTGACATAAGTAAAAAATGAATCTGTTAATTTCCACGGTGTGTGTGTTATCAGTGCTACCATAATTAAGAAAACTATTCTAGTATGGCCTTCATCAATCCAATGACTACCAGATTGTTTTCAACTGCAACACTTACCATTATTATTCATTAGTGATGCTAGTTTGGATTGATGTGTCTGATGGTCTAACAGTGTTTCCCAAATGCTGGTTTTTGGACTTCAATTCCCAGAAGCCTAAGTCATTTCCCCAAAGCACTAATCAGCCAATGTACTGACTGAGGCTTCTGGGAATTGAAGTCCACTAGTGGGCTGTGTACCTCTTGTTGGGAACCACTGGTCTAAAACATCTGGATAATCCCAATTTGTTTAAAATTGTACCAGAGACCATAGGATTCTTTCTCAATAATTAATGAAAATATTTTACCTTATGACAGTTATATGAGGAATGCCTCTTAAATAAAGCTTCATCACTAGTGCCATTGAATCTCCATGTCCTTTAGTCTACATTTCAGATTCTGGTTTTCCTGGTATTATTTCGGAAACTGTGTGTAAAACTATAGAGAGAGTGGGCCAAATCCTATCTCATAAAATTAGTAAAGGTAAGGTAAAGATATCCCTTGCTTGAAAGCTAGTTGCATCCAACTGTAGGGTATGGTGCTCCTCTCCATTTACAGCTAAACAGCCAATGATGTCTGTGTCTGCAGATGTTTCCATGGACATGTGGCAGGCATGACTAGAAACTGAGTACATGGAACACTGATTACTGTCTCACCAGAGCGGCACCTGTTTATCTACATGCAATTTCTTTAAAAATGCTAGGTTGGCAAGATCTGGGACAGAGATGGATGCTCACTCCATCATGCAGCACTCGGGTCTCAAATTGCTGATCTGGCAACCTTCCAGTCCTCAAGCTCAGCATCTTAACCATTAAGCCACCACAGTACCTACTACCTATCTATTTACCATGCATTATATGGCATAGAATGGATGGAGATAAAGGGAGGAGGCAGGGTCCCCCCCTCATTTTTAAAGGTTTCTAAATTGTTTTTAATGTATATTTTACCACACAAAATGTTTTAGCATTGTGTTTTTTAGATAAACACAGTATAAAATTCACATCCCATCACTGCCTAAATTCTAAATTTCAATAATTCTGTGTTGCTATATTTAGCTAGAATTCCAATGATGTTGGTATGGCATCAAACATCTCAGAAATTCATAATGCTTACTATAAGTACTGCATGAAAATCCCTCCCTTTTCCCATACTGAATAAACCTTCTGAATGCTGTAACCTAGAATTTTTCCTTTTCTTTCTTTAAGAATTGATTCACTTGAGAAAGCCTTGATGCTTGGAAGGGTCAAGAGCAAAAGAAGAAGGGGGCGGCCCAAAATGAGATGGCTGGATGGTATTGTAGACACAATGGGTGTAGAGCTGAGCGAGTTGAGGGGGATGGTGGAGGACAGAAGTGCCTGGCGGACAGTGGTCCATGGGGTCGCAGAGGGTCGGAACCGACTGTGCAACTGAACAACAAAATGCATATGTTATTTCTTTCCTTTCCTTCAGTCTCTTTCATTCTTCTTAATGTTTATTCTCTCATTTGTCAATAGACTATACTTTATTCTTTCATCTCTGTTCAAAATTATACTGAATTATCCATTAACAGTATGAAATTTCCTAGTTCCTAAACTGACAGATTTTTACAGTTGAGATACAGATAGTGAATTTCAATAAGTAAGTCACAATGGAATTCTGTACTATAAAAAGCTACATAGAATCTCAAATTACAGATTGTTAGAGCAAATCAAGAAGGGATGCAGTTAATATTCCCACCATTATCCTACAGATTATGACCATCATCTGTTATCTTTGTTCATGGTTTGCAAAGGAATCACACTCCCTACCCTGTATTCATCTTTTTTTTTGCTTTATTTATTTAATATATTTGGCACCAGAGAGACAGGTTCCCTAATATGAGTGGCAAACTTTTCAAAAGGGTAGGTGCCGCCACTACTTCTTCTTCTTTCATGTCCAGATCAAACTTTGGATTGCCAAAATGAAGCCACTTTCATGGCTTTGTTGTTGGCCAAAATTAATTCTTCATTAGTGAATGTTTCTTGTAGTAGTCAGCAGACTAGTAAATGAGCCAGGTTCTGTACCTCTCCACATTCACACAGAACATGTTGCTATCCTCCAGCAGTCCCACTTGAGCATTTTGGTTTTACATTTAGGCACTCCAACCCTCAGCCTGTTCAGGGTCCTCCAAGTAACATAAGGAAGAATAAGTTCCTCAGCTATAACCTCCTTTAATGTTATTCTTTGTCCAGTGAACAACTTCCTCCATCTTCTAATTTGGTTTGGTCTTCTGTACTCTCAAGAATCTATGTTCTTGCCATAAAGCTTCTCTGGAATTTGAGCCAGTGAACTTGAGGTGCACATCCATTGAAAGGATGTCAAGGGTCATTGTATTGTTTAGGTCTCTCAGCGCCCAGTGCTACGTCTCTCCTTATCTTAGGTGGAGTGATAGCAATGAGAATATATTTTCTCATCTGGTGTAAATTTGAGGCATCCTGTCACTATACACATTGTTTCATTAATAGCAATATCAACTTGTTTGATGTGTGTGGACGTGCTCCATACTGGAACAGAATATTCTGCTGCAGAGCCGCTCAGGGCCAAAGCTGATGTATGGAGTGTGGATTGTTGATCTCCCTATTCATAGTTTGTTACTTTCCTGGTTATGCTGTTTCTTGTACTAATTTTGGCTTTGGGTGCCACCATTGAGAAGACCCTTTTCCCGGGTTTGGTCTTTCTTATCATTCTCAGTGTCAGCACCTGGAGCTGAATGTTTTGAGAGGACCTGGTGATGCAGGCAGTGGATCTTTGGGAGAGACACTCCAACAGATGGCAAGGTTCTAAACCATTTAGGGCTTTATATGTCAGTGTTAACACCTTGTGCCTGTCATAGAGTGTAACTGGGAGCCAATGTAGGTAGGTCATAGTTTCAGTGATCTTTTTTTTAACCCCCAAATCTCCCTGCAACAGCCATATAATGGGCAAAGAAAGTCCCACATAGACAGCATTGCAGTAGTCAGTGCTTGAAACTATCAATACATTGACCAATGTAGTCAGAGACCTCCTGTACAAATAGAGGCACAGCTGGGAAATCTGACAAAGATGGGGGGGGGGGGATGCTGGTCTGGTCATAGCAATGATCTGAGATTTCATGTTATGTTCCAGATCTAGAATGACACCCAAGCTGTAAACCTGCCTCCTCAAAGAAAGGGTCACTCTATATAAGGAAGGAATCAAGCCTCTCTCATCAGGCAGAGGGCTCACTCAACAGCAATAACTCAATTCTGTCAGGATTCAGGTTCATCTGATTTATCTTCGTCTATTCCATTATTGAGGCCAAGCATAATTCAAGACACCAGACTACACCAATCATGGGGGGGGGGGGGGGGACAGCTGCATGCCATCAGTATATTGATGGCAACAAACTCCAATTACCCCCTCCAAGACTTTACATATATTTTAAATGGCATTGGGAAGATAAGCAACCCTTGAGGAACTCCACAAGGGAACATCCACAGGAACAACACACACACACACACACACCGTGGAATCTTTTGAGATCAACCATCAAGGAAGGATCACAGCCAGAGAAACATAATGCCTCCAATTCCTAATGCCAACAGCTCTCAAAAGGATGACATGGCCAACAGTATTGAAAGCTGCTGAGAGTGTCAAGAAGGAAGAAGTTCCTCAATCTGCTTGTTGGATGAGATCATTGTGCAGCATGACCAGTGGAGCCTCAGTGTCATATCTTATGCCAAGAATAGATCAAAGCAATTGGTATCATCCAAGTTGGTCAGCCACCACACTTTCAATTACCTTGGCTTTGTTTGGTAGATTGGCAAACTGGCCTAAAGTTATTTACATCATTGGCCACCATATTCAGTTTTTTTAGAAAGCACTTTATAATTGTTTCTTTTAAGATAGAGGAAAAAGAGCTTAAATGTACAATTTGGATGGCTGATTCCATCATTACCATTTTGGAACATTTACTAACCAGAAGGACAAGTACAGTCAAACCTCGCATAAAGAGTAACTCACTTAAAGAGCAGAATTTTCTCTGAATGTTCGCTTCGCTTAACAAATAAAACCAACCAAAAACTCACTTAACAAATAAATCAGGGTTTGCAATCCCCCCACAATTGGTCACTTTCTTTTTTTAAAAATTTTTTTTCTTTATTAGGTATATAAGACATTACAAATAAAAAAACCATAATACAAAAACAATACATAACTCTAAAGTATATATAAAAGAAATAAAAAAGAAGATAGAAATTCACATAAGTAACAATTCTACATTGGTATCGTCAATCAAATATCATTGCCTCATTATAAACCAAAGTTTGAAAGTTCAAATTATATGCTATATCTCCATATATCTCCTCATGACCAATTTATGTTGTTCTCTGACTCTATTATCCTTTTGAACTTTTAAGCCACCCTTGTGATATATACATTGTCCGGGGATTTTTGTTTTCTTATATTTTCCAGAAGTCATTTTGTTCAGGTACAGGGGGTATGCCTTTATTGGTCACTTTCAATGGTGTTTTGCTTAAAGAGCAATCCTGTGGAACGCATTATGCTCTTTAAGCGAGGTACAACTGTATCTAAAGGAGTGCAAGAATCTTCTCCTCCTAATCAGATGTTAGTAGTAATTTCAGTTACTCTTCTAGCATAGCAGTGGGATCCATCTCATTTTCCCTCTCCCACCCACTCCCTCCCTCCCCCCTCTCTCTGTGGACTTAGGGACTAACAGCTCTCTGTATAACAAGTTTGAAACATTCCCCTCCAAAGCACTCAGTTACCCACCATACACCCATTCTGCAGAGGTGGGAGCAATACTAGTCAACGGGAAATAAAACTAAACAGCTTATGTATGTTTAGCTGCCTATAAACAAATGACCACTGATTTTTCAAACATTGTTCTTGCACAGGGACGAGGCTGGCATTATATAGCAATCATGAAGTATCAGCTAAGACCAAAAGTCAAGTGACACAGTGGACATGGATCTGGGCAGACTCCAGAAAATGGTGAATAATAGGGGAGCCTGACGTGCTGCGATCCTTTGGGTTGCAAAGGGTCAGACTCGACTGTGACTGAACAACAGCACCTTAAGGTAGTGCCTTAGCCACTAATATAGACAATCTGAATGCAATCAACAAACTATCACTATGTACTTGGGTAGCATTTTTGTCACAAATTACAAACTTTGCCAATTTTGTCAGATTTATTTATTTATTGGCATTTTTATTCTTCCAACATAATGCATTTTAAAACTTCAAATAAAAACAGTACAATTAGTACAAAAAACAAAAATGCAAACAAAAAATAAAAATAAAATAAAAACACTGCAGTACTATAAAGACTAACTGCTATATTTTTACTGTGCGTTTTCATGGATCAAGTCCACTTCTTCAGACAAAGGAGTGATTCCCCCCCCAGTTATATATTAAGAAGTGACAAGCCCTATTTCCAGTTCTTCTATTTTCTCTTTCTCTTTTCAGTTAGTACATCAAAATAAAGGATACTGTGTTTTAGATTGTATTTTAAAACCAATGCTTATCTCTTAATTTTTAACTCTCTATTTTTCCTATAGTTTTGCAAAGTTCCAGGTTTCAAAATATTAGTTTATGTTCAGTTCTTAAGTAGTTATAAAATCAATATGATAAAAATGTTTTTGACTGTGTCATTAAAAATTCAATGTTTCATCAAGTACTTTCCTCCTCCATAACCAGTGTGAGATTTGCAGGAGCAATGTTTTACAATTTGACTTGTGAGAGAACTTGACAATAAAACTAAAATTTCTATTCTATGTAGAATCACAACATATGTATTGGAACATTCATAGAGAAGTAAGAACATGTTGATACTGCTATAGGAGATTGATAATTTGCCAATCTTTAGCAGATTCCCTGGACAAACCTCTACACTGTGGCATAGTGTAGTGGGGGCAGCGGGGGCAGCTCACCCCGGGTGGCACTTTTTGGGGACAGCAAAATTTCACAATAAATAATAATAATATCTTGGAATTTGAACTAAAAATTTGAACCATTTCATTTCATATTTTTGTCATACCTACAAATCAGATGATTAAAATGAGCACAAAACTTTTTATTATTTAATCTGTGACAGAACTGGGGAATCCACTTTCTTTAAATGAGTGTAGTCATCTCACTCACTCTAGTGACTGGCAACACCTTGTGGTAATTACCTGTGTTTTATTTTGTGCTCAGATTGTTCAAGATGACTATGCAGCAAGAATTAATTCTTTCATATAAAGAATAGAGTTCAATATTGTCTAATAACACCTGCAAATTAGGATATAGTGTGGGTAAGTCCCTTCGGGGAAGTCTATCCATGACAGTGAATTTGGCCTATACCCTGGGCAGCTGAAACCCACACTACGCCACTGCCTCTACAACTCAATTTATTTTGTTATCATAGGCATTTCTACCTTTTCTGTTTTGAAATTGAAAAATCAAAAAATATCTCCAAAGGTTTGTACTAGTCTCTCTGTTTTTCTTCCCAAACTCAGATGTCACATTCTGATGGATAAGATCACTGAGAAATATTAAAGTTTTTTTGTAAAATATCTTGCTCTTCTCAGTCAATAGATTGGGCAAAACCATACTGATAGACCCATTCACTATGATCAAGAGAAAGCTTCAGTGTCTGACACCTTCTGATAAGATTTAAAATGTTACATCCTCTATTTCTTTTTTAATGTTCTGCCAATACCATGTCTACAGAGGCAAACATCTTTATTATCTTCTTAAATGTCAGTGCTCTGCAATTATACATTTGGAAAGAATGGAGGAAAGTTTTTTAATACTCCAACTGCAAGTTTTCTAGTGCCAAAAGAAGATGTAACCTTGATCATGGAATATCAGGGGACAAGAGAACTAAAATTATTTTCAGGACCTGGAAGCATTTTTGGAAACTGGACCTTAGGCTGCAATAGCCAGCAATTCATAAAGCACTTTAACTATTGTACAATTTTGTGATGTATTTCTAGGCACACTTTCATTTAGAATTTCTCTTCCATTATTTCAAGAGCTGAGTAAGAACATTTTGGAGATTGCTCATTCATAGGGTTGCAAGAAGTCAGATTGACTTGACAGCATGTTTGTTCATTTGTTTTTCCATTTCTATACCTCACCATTAGTATTCTTATTTTCTCCCACACACAAATGCACACATTAACCAGACTTTATTTTCTGCAGTAAATAAGTATTGCCATTATGACAATCAGACAATGAATAAATCAATGGAATGACAACAGACAGAGTGGCAACTCCAAAACTGTCTAGTTCAGTCATTCCCAACGTATGGCCCACCAGCCTAAACCAGCCCATGAAGCTTATTAATTCAGCCCACTGTGGCCAACCGGGCACCTCTAGAACAACCATCCCACTGCCGGAAGTCCAAATATGTCACTTACGGTGGTGGCAACAGTGAGAATATGTTTCCACACCTTCCCAAGGTGATGGGAGGTTTTTGGAGCATGTTCACTCCATTTTGGGATTTTTTTTCCCACTGCTTCTTTTCTGCACTTCAGCAGCCAAACCACAGCGGGTGGTGATTTCTGGTGTCACGCAGAGTTTACATCATCACCTGGGTTCCCAGCACAGAACCATAACTTCATCAACCACTGGTTTGGCTGCAAAAGTGTAGCAGAGAAGCAGCAAAAAAAATCCCAAAATGGTGTGAACATGGTCTGTAAACCCTCCTGCTGCCCCGGGAAGTGGCAGAGGCTGTGCAAGAAGCCACTGCTGACAACGACAAAAACAATGATGCCGACAATGATGATGACAAAAACGTTAGCACAGCTCCAGCCTGCACAGCTGAGCATGGGTGGTGGGAACTGGCCCCTGGCAGGAAAACATTTGGAACTCCTGGTCTAGTTCATGCAGCCTCAGTTCAATCTGAGTTGAAAGTCATATAGTTGAATGGCAGGTTGCCAGTTAAGAAAACAACAGCCCTAGGACTTGTTCCTGGATGAAATGATTGTCAGGCCATAGAGTTTCATCAAGCGCCAAGATCTGGTTGGATGAACTGGGTGACTGGTTGTGTCAATATCTCTCAGCTTCTACTGTAGTTGTTCTCTGTTCAGCAGCAGGAGAGGCACAGGGTACTATCAAAGTTGCAGTGTTCTCATGAGTCCATCCCCTCAACAGGCACTTATCCCACCAACTGCTGGATTCCACAGTGAGCTTAATACATTTCTTACCACACCATATAAAAGTCCCTTCCCTGAACCAGGTGGAATAATCCTGGCTGCCCATGCAACAAGGCACTAACAAATCTCTGCATAAACTCTGCAAAATCTACAAGCTACATAGTTTGCACAATAAATGTTTTCAAATAATGCAATGTACAAAACAATTGTTTATTAGATAGTGCTAGAAGAATATCCGGAGAAATTTGTTGCAATCCACAAAAGTGAAAAAAGTAATGATTTACTCTATCTTGGAATAAAGAAACTCTCTATATTTCCATTGCAACATTGGTTGAGTTTAGACTTATTCAAAATTGTCATCTCTACAGAGGTGAGAAACAGCTAAGATGTTCCCACTCTGGAGGGCCTATGCACCCAGTTGGATTCCTGACAGCTCTTAGGAATTTTTCTTCCATCTTTGCAGGCAATTCTGTCAAGCCCCTGTTGAACTTTGAGATGAGAAAATGGTATGGGCAGTAGACACAAGAGATACTATGTAAACCAAACTATCCATCTGACTTTCCAGTAAAATGTAATTGATAAGGAGCATCAACTAGATGGACATTTGCAGAAAACTTTGAATGAGTCCATTTGAACACAGACTAAAACTTATTTGAAGTTTTATTTAATGGTAATCCTGATCCCAAAGAAATAATATTTTTCTGCCGCCGTTGCAGCTACAGAGAATTCTTCAGCAGAGATTTATGAGAAGCTAATATAAACCACTTAACAGCCTGTTTTGAATAGTCTGCATTATAATTTACAGATAAAATTTCTGGGATTCATTCTGTCTTATATGTTGGACCTTAACTACTGATAAGGGATATTTTTGACGTGAATTCTATGAACGTCTTACATTTTCGTTGGCTGGTCTGACAGCTTTTGCAGTGTAAAGAAAATCATGTACTTTTGAGAAGCTGCAACACCAAAACTAAGGCACCCACGAAAATAAGGGTTATGTCATTTGAAAGATCGTTTCAGCAACTTCAAGAATTGGTAGAAACCAAAAACCAAAAATGCAAAGCGATAACATCATCACTATCGGAAGTAGCATAGGAAAAGTGATAGTTTTTCTAGGGGGGTCAGTTGTCGGTGGTCCAGCGAAAAAACTACCTAACCAATTCAGATGATACAAAGTGTGTTTGAAAGAGAAAAGATTAACCTTTGTGGGGTCCCTCTCAGATTTGGAATTGGACTTCGGAAACATAATCTATGAAGCATTTTACAAAAAAAAACCACTAAAAAGAGGTCACACAAACCCCAAAAAAGGAGGGGAAAGCAATTTTAAAAATGAATATGACAACTTCCCGAGAAGGATACAGTTCACATGCAACATGTTGAGAAAAATGACATCAAAGGAGTAATCTACAAAAAAGATATTGAGGAAAAATGTGACATGTTAAAATGACATTTCCGTGTGTGTGGGGGGGTGTTTGGCGGTGATCCAACAAAAAACCGATTGACCGATCAAAATGATCTAAAGTGTGCTTGGAAGAGGATGGAATAACCTTTCTTTTGATACTTATACAATTTGGATCAGACTTCAGAAACATTTTCTATGAAGTTTTAAGACCTTAGCTCAGAAAACCTTAGATTTTATGAAAATTTTATGAAAACCTTAATTTTATGGACATAATGTCTTTAGTCTCTACCTGCCACTTTTTTCCAGTTTGTACAGCCTCAGTATATGGACAAAATTCTGAGACAAATGACTAACTAGACTTTCCAGCTTATAAAATTGAAGGGAAATTGATAAAAAGCAGTATTTTTTGTGTGAAAGTTATCTCAGTAGTTTTACCGTACTTGGTAATTATTCACCAGAGTCTAACATTTCTTTCTTTAGCAAGATGGTGGAACATCCCAGAATCATGTGTCCCAGCTTCAAGGTTCTCTGATTAAGACAGATTACTGTACTTAGACCAGTGGTTCCCAACCTTTTTTTGGCCATGCCCCACCTAAGCATCTCTAAAATCCTGATGTCCCCCGTGACATATAATTGTTATTCAAAAAGTGAACTTTTATTTACGTGGAGGAAGATTACAATGCCATTAACTGTTAATAACTCATTCTCAAATTGCCCCCCTTAAAATCAAACACACACACACACACATGGGGTATATCCCCCATGTTGGGAACCACAGACTTATGTCCATATCGATCCAGGTACAATCCAAATGGTTATGAAATAAGAATGGCTTTGTTTGCCTTAAACAAATTAGTTTGGGATGAGGGCTGCTGCTTCTGTTTAATGATGGCTCTGGTCCTTCTTAAATGGGTGGGTGCCAGAAGACTCTTGTTTGATGTCATGACCTCATGATTCTGTGCTATCTTCCATGTCATTTTAATACTATCAGCGTAGTGATAACACCCAGTTCTATCTATCTATTAATAAACCAGCCCCTGACCTGGACAAAAGCAAACAAATTTAGTGTGCAAAGTGGGACTACAGTCACCTTGAAAAGTCCATAGTTTAATAATTTCTGATTCTGGATGTCCAGGTTTATCCAGTGGCTAATGAAGCAGATGTCTCGATTTTGGGAGATGTCTGGCTTGGCCACAATGGTGTATGGCTTAAATTATGTCCTGTTTGAATTAACCTAACAGTCTCTACATGTGGTTGCCTCTGGAACATCTAAAGTTCAGAGACTTCAGTTGATCCAAGGGACAATGGCTGGATTGCTGCTCTGAGCTGGTTACATAGAACACACAACTTTTCTTTTAACAGCTTCACTAACTACTACCCTATTTTTCACAAAGCTAAAGCCCCATAAGACTTGTTTAACTAAGGAAACATGTTCTGTCATGTGAGATGACTCAGGCTCCCAGTTTACATGTATGTTTCCTTGATAGGAGTACTCAGGAATCACCCTGAGAAGAGAATATGGATTGGACAAACCCTGTGATATTTTTGCTGGCAGCCAAAGAATCTCACACTCACACATTTTTTTATTTTATTTTTTTGGCAACTGACTAACTGGTAAAAAAATGTGTTTTCTAGCAAAATATGCTTTTTCTTATGATTTTGTTGTTTTACTCTCTATGCCTGGTTTTTATTTATTTATTTATACTGCCCATCTGGGATATTTCTCAATTTGGGCAATGTACAAACAATTAAATAAACAACAACAGTATCATACAATGAAGAAACAACAAAATTGATATCTGATGGTGTCTGAGGGCTGGGTTTTGCTTTCATCAGATGACTCATGGAAGAAACACCTAAAATTGTGAAGGACTGGTGAGAAGTAAAAGGTAACAACATATATTGACCGTCTACACAGAAAAAACAAAAGTTTGACATATATATTTGAAGAGGAACCCTATGATTATGAAACTGCAGTTCTAGAAATTGAAATAAATCAGCAGGGTTAAATTAGATAACAATACAGTGGTACCTTGCATAATGAAATTAATCCGTTCCATTAGTTTTTTCACACAGCAAAATTTTCATTATATGAATTTTTTCTGTATACCAAGTTTTCCTTTGGGGAAATTCACATAACAAAAATATTTTTTATAACAAAAATTTCATATGAGGAAATTCGGATAACGAAAATATTTTCGTTACGCAAATTTCCCCATAGGAAATGTCATTAGGCAAAAATATAACATAGGATCTTTACTTTTTCCATAACAAAAAAATTCACTATCCAAGGTGCCGTTTTTGTTCAATTTCCTTTTGCTATGAGAGTTTTTCACTATCAGAGACCTTCATTATGTGAGGTTTTACTGTATAACTATTTCATTATGGCTCCTTTCTCAATCTCTCTTCTACTAGTTGTTCATTCTCCCTTGCTGAATGATTTAGGGACAGAGAGATGAAAAGCTAATGCTAGACAACCTTAAGTCTTAAGAAGTTGGTAAATATAATTATTGTGAAATGTCCTCTACCTAGTATTGCAATGGTGGGGTTACCCAATCAGGCATGGTGATAATTTAACCTGAGTTTCTGATGCTGCGAATCCAGTGTGAGCTTGAGCAGGAAACAGAGACAGCCTTTTCAACTGTACCTACCTCTCAATGGCCTTGGCAGAGATCAGCGAAGAACCCCCATCTCTTTGTCTACTTTTTAATTACAGTACACTCAAGGAAATACAAGTATCTGACACAGTGTTTCACAGAATACCGTAAGACTGATGCTAAGCGATCATTATGCTAATATGGATCCTGTTATCACAGTTGCATAAGAAAAAGAGCTGCATTTTTTTTTAAAAGGCAAGAATTTAAATACATTAGTAAAAGCAAATCATCAAAACAGTACAATATGGTAAGTACTAAAAAAATAGTGTTAATATAATATATTACTAGAAAAATAAGCAAACCATACCTGGTGTTAAAAGAATTACAGACATCGTGATGAGTGAGCATACAACTAGTATCACCAGCAGTGCAATTGCAATTCCCTTCCAATTCCTCTGTGGTGGACTGTTGCTCCTAAGGTCCTGGTGGAATTTAAAAAAAACCAAATGAAATTGTTTCTTAATTACTCATAAAACACCATCCATACAAGATATTTTTACATGCATACCTATCTTCACAGTGTAAGTTGATCATCAGGCCTCCTCCCACAGCAATTCATTTAATTATTTAGATGTAACAATATAAACAATAATGACATGGAGAGTAAAAATGTTGCCTAAAATTTGATGGGCACTTTAAAGTACTGAAAATGAACATCAGAACAAAATAAGATGACATTTTAACAAGATAATAAGAGAAATAAGATACAGTAATTTACTATAATTCAACCTAACATGGCACGGGTCATAAAGGATTAAATACACATGGTTTTTAATGTGCAGAGTTAAACTTTCTCTTTTGAGACAAAAAACATTTACTGTGAAAGTATCTTAATATTCAGAGTTAAACTGAACAGCATTTCTTTCTCTGTACCATAACAGGTTTTTAAACTGGTCCCCTTTTACTCATAAAAATCCGCATAACTCTGTAGCAGAAGTGCTTCTAAATCACATATCATGTCACAAGATTTATGCATGTGATACATCTTGTATATGCATTAGAGTGTCAGTGGAGATTTTAATTGTTCTTAGAAGCCAAACTCTCTATTCCTTTTATGAAAACAAAGACAGGGCATTCTGCAATTTATATTGATCTCTGTCACATAATTTAAAAACACAAGGTTATGTAACACAGGATAAAAATTTTGCTTCCCTGTAAAGCAAAATTGGAAGGATTCAGCTCTGCTGCACTTTGAATTGTAGTCCTCAATCATGTTTGAAAGTGCAACAGTTCCTCACTCTGGATTTGTAAATTGAATGGGACCATCCAAAAACACAGTGGGAGCAATCACAGGAGAGCTGGAAGCAGCAATGGCAGTGCTGATACAAGTATGATTTCCAGCAGTTGCTCCTCACCTCCTGCTTGCTTTCCTCCTAAGGCCAGGATCTGCAAATTTGGCTCTCCAGGTGTTCTTGGACTTCAATTACCAGAAGCCCAAGTCAGCACTCCTGCTGATCACTGCTTCTGGGAACTGAAGTCCAAGAACATCTGGAGAGCCAAGTTTGCAGACCCTTGTCCTAAGGGATTCAAAGTGGCCAAAGGGGTTGAAAAACTAACTGTTTGGTGGTTTAACCCATCAAACCAAGAGCTTTGGATTCCTTTCTGCCTTTGGATTTCTCCCTCCTCTACCATCTCTCAATATTCTCCAGTGGTAGCACGGTTATTATCAGTTCCTCTTCCATTAAAGGTGGTTGCTTTGATCCAAGGTCCTCTTTTTATTTCCTTTTCCCTCGCTTATGGATTAATCTGGTGATGTATAAGGGGAGGTGTGATCATGTGGACAGACTGTTTTTCTAAATTTAAAGCACAGGACTAAGACTAGTTATGGCTAAGATCCTCTTTGAATAGATAGGATACAGAAACAGCTTGGTTGACAGTAAGATCTTTCTAAATTCCTCTCCTCGTCTGTAGAAGGAGAAATGTTTGAAGGAGACAATTTTACTAATTTTTTCTAGGGAAAAAGAATTTTTCCAACAATTTCTGAAGTCAACTGACCATTAACCATGACTGCAGCAGAACTTTGTTGTTATTTTGTTCTTCTTAAGGAATTTTTGATTTTACATTTCCACTGCAAGTAGCAAAAACACACACCACAATACAACAGGCATGTTGAGGGCCTACCACCATTTGGTTTTCCCCACAATTCCCCCCGTGTCATTCTAAGCATCAGAGCGACTGTAGTGGGGAGGTAACCATAAAAAGAATATACAACATCCAGAAATAATTCAGCAAAATTGCATTCTATTTTTCTGGGGGCAAGAAAAACATAAAATCTCCAGGGACTTTTTCTCTCTTTCTGAGAAATTTTGACTCAGCACATTTTAATTGTTCAGCACTGTTCCCAGGCATTCTAATTGCTACATCATTGATTATTCATTTTGCCTCTATTTAGGTGCTTATAGCTCCTTTCCAATAAACCTTGTAGCAAACATAAGGGAAGACATTGTTGTGACCAGTTCCATGAAAAGAGCAAAAACTGGTGATGTGTCATAAAATTCTATTTCCTTTGGTGAAGTTTTTTGTTGTTGCTGATGCTGCTTGATTCCCAGAACCCTATTATAATTTCTTTTGATGGCATTTTTGGGTTGATCATAACATTGTATGATGTGCTATATTTGTTTTTGTTTTGGGTTTTTTTATTTTTATTGCACATCTCTCCACCATACTGCAGCTTTTCTGGCTGCTGCTAACACTTTCAGATCTGAAGAAAAGCCCTGTGGGAAGAGTTACTTTTTGACATCTCTTCTGGCATGTTAACTGAAGTGTGGGAAGCTGTGGTGTTGGTGTTGACTGACATACAGATGATCATACTGTGAAAGAGAAAACATGAACACACACTTCTCAACCAGCTCATATGTGAGCAGTGCTCACTGAGCACAAGAATCTTGAATCTCACCCATTAAAATTTTTCTGCATTCTAGCAACAGCAATTACACTTTATGTATCGCCCCATAGCATTTAGTGCACTTTCTCAGTGGTTCACAAGGTAATAAGCATTTTGCCCCCCATCATGCTGGGTGCTCCTTTTACATTATATCTTATTTTGGAACTATTTTCAAAGTGAACTTCTCTTCAATCAAACTGAATGAGAATGGTCACAGTTCTCATGGAGAAACTACCGGTAATTGAAAAAAGCACAGACAAAAAACTCCAATGTGCTCCCCTCCCCCATTTTATGCTGTAGAGTAGATGTTCCCACACAGTAGCAGAGCATCCAAAATGAAGCTACAATGCATGGAGAGCAAAGAGATCTCATTACTTTCAACTAACAATCGGAGAGCTGAACTCATTGTCATTTGCAACTTGTTCAGTGATGACCTGTCTATTATTAGGGCAGTGTGGTACTTGACAAAGGGGTGCGGGGGGATAAAAATGTTATTTGGCATGGTAATGCACTCCAACAGCATTATGTTCCTCCAAATAAATGACACAACATTGTCTTGGCAGTGTTTTGAAGGTAGTGGCAGTTGAAGGAACAATCACCCTAGCAGCAGATCAGTAGCTGAAGAGGTATGATGGTATTGATCTGCCCAGTAACTGGACACGCCCAATCAGTGTCAGCACTATTGGGGGGGGGGGGGTGGAAACAAAACATTCCCTCTGCTAGGGATAACCAAAGAAAGTATAATTTTATTTTTCTTAACTACAGTTGTACCTTGCTTAAAGAGCATGTGTTCCACAAGACTGCTCTTTAAGCGAGTTTGCTCTTTAAGTGAAACACCATTGTAAGTGACCGATTGTGGGGGGGATTGTGAACTCCGATTTATTTGTTAAGCAAGTTTTTGGTTGGTTTTATTTGCTATGCAAAGTGAACATTCAGAGAAAATTCTGCTCTTTAAGTGAGTTACTCTTTAAGCGAGACACTCTTTATGCGAGGTTTGACTGTACATTATATGATCACTACAGCTAAACAGTGATCAAGCTTAAGAAAGTAAATTATACTTCTCCTGATCATCCCCAGCAATCAGAGGAATTGTTTATTTTGCTGCACTTATAGACAACAGCTGCAAAGTAACCAATTTACAACTGCTTCTCTTTCTGTTATCCCATTCCCAGCATCTACCTCTTCTGGAGGAAGGATAAAAGAGAGTGCTGTAAAATGGTAGAACCTCCTGGTGGGGGATAAAAAAAAAATCAATTTGCAGCAAGAATTCAAAAGATGTAGATGCCAAAAGTAAAATCAGACCAACTCACTGCAAAATGCCATTTTTGAGCCCCCATCAGGGGTGTTTCTATTTTGCTGCACTTTTTGCCCAAAAGAGAGGAGGGGGAAGCAAATGTAGACAGGCTCTGGCTTACAAACAGAGTGTTATACAAACCCAGAATAAAGTTTCCCTTTTACAGTGAGGATTTGATATACATCTGTCTTTTTTTTTTTACATATGCAACATCAAAGTGCTTGCTGGGAAAATGGAATGTATAATATAGTTTTTCCCCCCACCTTGCATGTCAGTGACATCCTAAATCAAAATACTTGCTCTATCATATGGTTACAAGCAGAATCTGTGTCTGCAGAAAAAAACAGAAGCGGGGGAACCCCAAAAAGACTTGTGTTCTGTATTTTTTAACTGTAACCACGTGTGCTGTGAAGACATTAAGAGATTATGATCTAACTAAGACATAAACAAAAGCATAAGAAAGCAACATCATGCAAAGCAATCTGTATACATGCACAAAATTTAAATTAATATGCATTCTGTTATGATTTGAATTCTAAAATGTCAAAAATTATTGGATTCATTATACATCTGAGAGCTACAAACATACTACCAATATTCCTAAATACTACCTTACTTTTAAATCAACTAATTTAGATTTTGTGTGTGTGTGTGATCACTACTTCTATGTTTAATTTTATTTTCATTTTGTTTCTTGCAATTTGTGTTCTAATTTAAAAGAAAGCATCAACAAATACTGGTTGGAGAGCAAGACCAATTTCTACCAATTGTTTAAAGATTATAGCATATGTTATTTAACAAGAGAAGTGGTCAAGGGTATACTTTGTTAGGTCATATTGTTGAGTAGGTTGGGTTTTGCTCAGATTTTACACATACTACCTCGTGCCAGTTTAGCACATCAGCTGGTCCAAATTCTAAGTACAGTGGTACCTCACTTAAAGAGCATAATGTGTTCCACAGGATTACTCTTTAAGCGAGTTTACTCTTTAAGAGAAACACCACTGTAATTGACCAATTGTGACTTCTGGTGGGTGGGGAGAATTGCGATTTAGTTGTTAAGCGAGTTTTTGGTTGGTTTTAGTTGTTAAGCAAGGTGACCATTCAGAGGAAATTCTGCTCTTTAAGGGAGTTAGTTTCTAAGCGAGGGACTCTTTATGCAAGGTTTTACTGTATTCATTTACAAAAGAGAAAGTTTCTAGCCCTTATAAAACTAGATGTGTAAGGCAGAATGTTCAGCCACTGTTTGAGCCAATTGCTTTGTAAGAAGTGTTTCCATGAGATTACCCAATGAGCGAAGTCAATCACAGTTTAACAGGACATCATAGAGTTATAAACTAAAGATTATGTGTAAATGTGAGAATGTGTGGGCTTTGCAGAAGTGCCTACAGAGAGTGGATAGAAAGCAGATAAGCCAGAGCAGTGAGTGTTGACTTGGGTATTAGCTATAGACACCCATCCCACCCCACAAAAAAGAGCATTTGCAGTTATTATACATCTTATTTAATATGCTGCTTTGGTAGAGGAATGCAACTAGAAACATCTCACTGAATCACTGAGCATTTGAGGAGTCATCTCCTGTATTTATTTCAATAGTCAATGGGCCTACTCTAGTTGCAACTTGCTATGGAGTAGCAAGCATTGACTATTAGAGTTCTATCGTTCTATGAGTCTATGATTCTTTCCAGGATGGTATGGCTTTTTCAGCTGCTTACTCAGAAACAGATCCTGTTAAATTAAATCTAGCTGGCTGGGTATTTCAGTGTGTGGTTTTTTTACTGTGCAGCCAGAGATTGAAAGTTCAATTCCTCACTGTGCCTTCTAGGAGTAGAGCCAGACAGTGTTGCCTTGGACAAGTTTCACAGTTCCAGGGTTCCCCCAGAAGAAGGATATGGTTAACCACTTCTGAGTATTCATAGAAAACCCTAAAAGGGTTTGCCAATTGATTTGACAGCTCACAATTATTATTAAATTTAATGTTCATAAGAAATGAGCCCCCGTCTCTGTCCCAGCTCCTGCCAACCTAGCAGTTTGAAAGCAAGAAATTGCAAGTAGATAAATAGGGACCACTTCGGTAGGAAGGTAACAGCGTTCCATGTGCTCCGGTGTCTAGTCATGCCTGCCACATGACCACGGAAACGTCTGCAGAAGCAGACAACGCTGGCTCTTCGGCTTAGAAACAGAGATGAGCACTGACCCCTAGAGTTGGATACGACTGGCTTTCGAGCAAGGGAAACCTTTAAGAAATTGATGTTTCCTTATTAGGAATAATTGGCTGGCAAAGTTATATTCTTGGACGACAACTCCCAGAATTGCAGAGCCAACATCATCAAATAACACAGTTACAGCTATGAAAACTATTCTGGTTCAAAAATGCATTTGAATCTTGAGTGCATTAAAGTCTATAGTGGAAAATTATTATGAAATCATACCACAAACTTATCACTCTTAGAGAAAATAAAGTATAGCTGTTATGTCTGCCCATTACATAAAATAAAGTACCTGTATGGCTATTATGCCTATACTAAATACATCCCTACAAGTATTATCCCTACAAGTATTACAAGAAGAGAGTGAAAAAGCTGGCTTGAGACTAAATATCAAGAAAACCAAGATCATGGCAACAGGCCCTATCAGTCCCTGGAAAATAGATGGGGAAGTAGTAGAGGCAGTTACAGACTGATAACTGCAGATGGTGATTGCAGCCATGAAATAAAAAGGCGACTGATTCTCGGGAGGCAAGCGATGAGAAACCTGGGGAGCATAGTGAAAAGTAGAGACATCACATTGAAAACAAAAATTCGCATAGTCAAGGCAATGGTATTCCCTGTGGCAATGTATGGTTGCGAGAGTTGGACCATTAGGAAAGCTGAACGCAGAAGAATAGACGCCTTTGAGATGTGGTGTTGGAGGAGAGTTTTGAGAGTCCCATGGACAGCGAGGAGAACAAATAGGTCAATCTTAGAAGAAATCAAACCTGACTGCTCCTTAGAAGGTCAAATAGTAAAGATGAAGCTAAGGTACTTTGGACATCAAATGAGAAGAGAGGACTTACTTGAGAAAGCCTTGATGCTGGGAAGGGTGGAGGGCAAAAGAAGAAGGGGACGGCCCAAGATGAGATGGCTGGATGGTATTGTGGAGATAATGGGCACAGAGCTGAGCGAGTTGAGGGGGATGGTGGAGGACAGGAGTGCCTGCAGGACAGTGGTCCATGGGGTCGCAGAGGGTCGGAATCGACTGTGCGACTGAACAACAACAAAAAGTATTATCCTATTGTTTTTACAGGGATTATGTATAATAAATAATGCACTAGAAAATATATGTGGCATAACCACATAATTGTAGCAGTTGTCAGCTATTTTCTTATTCATCCAGCTCTTTAGTCATATTTAAGGAGTGGGAAATGTAAGTTCTCAGTTAAGGAAAAGTGCTGGTGGCCTCAAACTGAAACATCTATGGTTGTGCAAAATCTCCTATTTACAAGAAGGCATAACATCTTTTGTTAATTAAGAAACATATAAAACAATAAGGTAATATCAGGTACATCAAGATAACAGGAGATTATCTGAGATCATAAAGATTTAAAAATAGCAAATATGCTAATAACAAGTTACCTAAAACAGAGATAAAAGAGATAAATAATGATAATAAACTATATAAAGACAGGAACTTAATACAAGAAAAGTATTAGTGAAACAAATAATTTCATAGAAGTGCCAGGAAGAAGAGTGGAATATATAAGTCACCATGGCTATTTGCAAAGATTATAAAGGGAATCATACAGAAAGAAATGAGGCACAAGCATGAGGATATATTTACCGTAAGTACTATAGTCTAGATCAGGGGTGCCCAAACTACGACCTTGAGGCCAGATCCAGCCCTTGACCCTAATTCATCTGGCCTATGCCACCCTTGCCACTCTGGGAAGTGGAAGTAAAATGCACCTGTGGGAATAGTCTCCCACCCATAGCAAGATCATTACAAAAAGAATATATACATCTATATGGCGACAACTCAAAAAGGGAAAAGTAGGACTGGGATAGCAGGCCATTAGGATCCTCTCCCAGGGAGCATATATTTGAATGCATGTTTAAACAACCCTGTCTTCAGTGGGTTTTTAAAAAAATAAACCAAAGAATGGAGCCTTATGCACCTTTGTTGGAAGTTTATTCCAGAGAGAAGGTGCCACTGCTGAGAAGGCTTTTGTTTCTTCTCATAATATCAAGATCTCTTTTGAAAAATTGCCAGCCAGTTTTGACAAATATAGAGAAAAGGCAAGTGATGAGAAAGTAATTCTGAACACATCAGAAGAAGAACTAATAATAACCTTGCTGTCTAGAGTTTGGAAAGCTTCAAGTGGTTTGTTGACTATGACTGCGTCATAAAAAACCAGACTATGAATACAATCACAGCAGAAAAAGTTAGTACTGTAGATAGAGAGGAAAATAAATATGTGATCACAAGATTTGATTTTATAACTAAATTTCAAAAGCACCTACTATCTTCTACCATACCGTTCCCTGGAAGAACAGGGACAAGAACAGAATGGCAGTACCCAAAACAACAGGAGTTTACTCTGAATTCCGAGAACATAGGGGGACATGGGGCTGGTCAGTGTAGCTTCCATTATACTGTATTGCCAAAGATTGCTAAAGATGGGATATGGGTTGGCATAGGTTGAGCTTGCCACCACTGCATTTGAAAAGCCTTATGAGTCTACGCATATATAACTTGTGTATATGAATGTATTAAGGTAAGATAAAGGTAAAGGTTGCCCTTGCTCAAAAGCCAGTCATATCTGATTCTAGGGTTCAGTGCTTATCCCTGTTTATAACCAGAGCCAGTGCTGTCTGTATCTGCACACGTTTCTGTGGACATGTGGCAGGCAAGCCTCAACACCGGAATGCAAGGAACAATGTTTACCTTCACACCAAAGTAGTCCCTATTTATCTACTTGCAATTTCTTGCTTTCAAACTGCTACGTTGGCAGGAGCTGGAACAGAGACAGAAACTCACTCCATCATGCGGCACTTGGGTCTTCAACTGCTGATCTGCCGACCTTCCAGTCATCAAGTTCAGCATCTTAATTACTAAACCACTGTGTTCCCTGAATGTATTAAAGGCAAATATAATTGTTGTTGATATGTGCTATCAAGTTGTTTCAGAGTTATGGTGACCCTATGAACGAGTGATCTGAAAAATGTTCTGTCTTCAGTAGCTCTGCTCAACTCCTGCCTATGGCATCCTTTAGGGAGTCAACACATCTTGTATTTGGTCTTTTTCTATTATTTCTGCTTCAACATTTCCCAGCATTTTTTCCTTTCCCAGAGAACCTTGCCTTCTCAAGATATGACTCAGTTTCATCCTTTTGTCATCTAGAGACAGTTCAACCTTGATTTGTTCTAGGATTCACTTGTTCCTCTTTCTTGAAGTAAAGGATATTCACAAATCTCTCTTCCAGCACCATATTTCAAATGAATCAATATTTGTTTTCCTGTCAGCTATACATGTACAGTAATTCAATTTTAAATTTAGGTTAAATCCTTTTCCAATCCTGTGATTTAGGAACAACTCACATGCCTTTTTCAAGATTACTGTGTCACATAATCTTCTATCTCATTATAACCTCAGTTGACAAAATGGATCCTTACATTTTTCTCAAATATTATGGTAATTGTTTGTTCCTTTGCTTTTAATTTGTATCAAAATATTTCTACTAATAGCATTCATTTACTCACAACTCATTTTGTGCAATCTAGAAAAGAATTCAACTAAAAAATAGCTAGCCCTTTCACCAGAAGCTATTAAAATAAACAATGCTGGATTTAATAGTGGACACTTCAACATTACTTTTGTATGTTGTAAGAAATTTCCAGGTAGAAATGTTAAAGGCATTATCCTAGAACAGTGATGGCGAACCTTCTTAGAGACCGGGTGCCCAAACTCAACAGGCTGGCATCCATGCTACAGCAGGGTGGGACAAACTCTGTGCTGGTGGGAGGGAGGAAGTGTTCCAATTGGGCTGCTGGGCAGAGGGGTGGGGCAAACTCTGTGCTGGGGGGAGGGAGAAGACACTCCCATTAGGCTGCTGGGCAGAGGGGCAGGGCAAACTCTGTGCTGGGGGATGGAGAAGACATTCCCATTGGGGTGCTGGGCAGAGAGACGGGGCAAACACTGTGCTGGGGCAATTGTGTGTGTGCCCACAGAGAGGGCTCTCAGTGCCATAGGTTCACCATCACTGTCTTAGAACAAGAGAATAGTCTCCCCCTTTTTTCCACTCTGGAGTTTAGGATGAAGAAAACCATTTTGAAAAATTGGATTTTTAGGGGAAACTATTCAAGCCTTCATTTGTTGTGTATGGAATGGCCCAAAGAAATGAGTGTATCTCTTGACTACCTAGGATTGTAAAATGGAGGTGGATACCACAAATATGTTATGGCCAAAATGCAGAAGTAAGTCACAGCTAGGGTAAGCCCATTGGAATTTACAAAAGAGTTGAATTTCCAAAAAGCTAATTCCATTGATTCAATGGGCTTACTAAAGTTGTAATATGCTACTGGGTTTGAGCCAAACATTAGTAAACATGCATTTATTGAATATGTTTAAAGCAAATGTGCAAGCCATTGTGAGATTAAACTAGATTGCATACATTTTAAAAGAGCAAAGAAATATAGTCTTTACAGTGTAGTTACTCATTGGTTTCCTAAGAGTTCACATAAAGAAAAAGCTAAGACTATACTCTCTTCTCAGATAACATCTTCTTTTAATTCCCAGGTCATAGAACATTTATGAGGAAAGAATATACAGTACTATTTTCTGTTGGATAAGCTTCATGAAAGTCAATGTTATAGAAGTACTCAAAGTCCAAGACTGGGAGGTTTTTTTTCACTATCACAGTAGGATAGACTCATGAAAAGGACAAATAAAATGTTATTTCTCAGATCAAATGTTATTCTTTGCTAAAAATTCTATTGAACAAAAATTGTATTCTTCAACTGCAGTGGAGAAAAAGATCTATAAGCTAGGCACTTATTACAGTGAATACACATGTACACAAGGAGAGAGAGAGAATATTCATCTACACTGCAGGTACCATTTTTCAAAAAGCCTCCATTGGCACTGTTAAAGACTAAGAGTCTAGTGTGAACAAATATTTTGAGGGACAGATTGCAGCAGTGAACATGGAAAAATTAGGCCTTTCCTCTATAGGGGACCCTCCAAAATATCTCTGACTGTTCCTGTTATGTGTATTTACAGCCATCAGATTGCTGCATCTAACTTATGGTGATTCAAGTACGGTTTCCAAAATAAATGTTTTACTATCCCAAAATTAGTTTTAATGACTGATTAGGGATTTTAACCCAGGTATCTGGAGTAGAGTGGAATCTATTATCTACCCTACACTGATTATTTAATTTCTCAAAACCTACACTGGTTTCAATAAAAGGGTGATTTGTGCGTGGGGAGGGGTTGGTGCATAGTCACAGCATTAGGAAGGAGATGGTCAGTCATTTCCAATAGTGCTTATATAGTCATAAAATAAACCTGAAGGAAGGAAGGAAGGAAGGAAGGAAGGAAGGAAGGAAGGAAGGAAGGAAGGAAAGAAAGAAAGAAAGAAAGAAAGAAAGAAAGAAAGAAAGAAAGAAAGAAAGAAAGAAAGAAAGAAAGAAAGAAAGAAAGAAAGAAAGAAAGAAAGAAAGAAAGAAAGAAAGAAAGAAAGAAAGAAAGAAAGAAAATTAAGTATGGGTCTGCCACCAAGGGCTTGAGAGAATGATATCAAGAGTTGGTTGGATATCATTTGTTATGCATGTGAGTAGTCTTAGTTGTAGGCTGAATGTCACAACTAGCAGTGTCACAACTAGCAGTCATTTTCTCTTCTGCATCTGTCTTGCAGTAGATTGTTTCTAGCCCCCTTAATTTGTTCTTTAACCATATTTGGTGGATACATTAGTTATGTTTTATTGCCAAAGGTGAAATAGTTAGTCTGTCTCTGTGTGGGCTGTTAGTGTAAAAAGCTTTTACATCCATTGTGGTTAAGATGGGGTTGTCTGGGAGGCCAACCAAACTGTTTGCAGTTTCCCAGGAAACATGTAGTAGGCACTTGGAGGCAGTAGTAAACAGCACTTGGAGGCAGTAGTAAACAACATATCTACTTCTAACTAGTTACATATAAATAGAAAGTAATGTAATAACTTGCTATGAGGTTGTAGTAAAAGAAGTGGTGGGATTCAGTAGGTTTGCCCCAATTCGCCAGAACCGGAAGCAGAACTTCTGACTGGCCCCGCCCATCCAAGTTTTGAAATAAAGTCGTCCTAATTTGGGTGCAACGCAGGGCTTTCCCCCTAGCCATGCCCACCATACCACACCCACAGAGTAGGTAATTTAAAAAAATCCTACCACTGAGTAAAAGTAACATGACCAGTAGCTACAAGTCAATCACTAGACATAATAAACAGTGTTTTCTAGTTACTTTCAAAAGTTGCTTATAAAAATATTTTAAGTTTTTTTTTTAGGCATGTTTACAGATATTTTTCAGACTACAGTATGTCATTATTTTATCAGTCCTAAGTGGAAAGAGAAAGATTTCTTGGTTGTTTCTGTATTATTATTATTTTAGTATTTCAAAAGTAGTAACATCAAAGTTTACTAATAACAGCCAGAGAGTATTCACTTTTTTTCCTATTTGATTGGTAAAGATAATGAAAAATGTTAATATCCAACAGGTTGCTTATGCCCAGATCAGCAACCTGATGGGCTGAGAATTGGTGAGTAATGCAACAAGTTCCTTTTTCAAATAGAATATTCTAATCTCTGGCAGATGATTAGAAATATATAGTAAATGTGTACTTTGCAAAAGGCAGAAACTGTGACAAATGGACATACATTTTGCATACTCTGTCTCATCCAGCTATCCATGCTTGTTGGTTTATTGACATATGTCAACTACTGAGTAAAAAGGTGAGTATGAACTATTTTACAACTGAAAGGTGAAGAGACAATATGTAGCCACATCACCTCACATTCAAAAGCACTATGGATAGTGTTTCCTATTAAAAATATACATTCCTAACTATCCCCACAGGAAATATGTTAGACACAGAAACAGTTAGATACAGAAAACCCCAAAATATCAGCAGCCTCCCTCTCATTTTTCTAAAGGATGCTCAGTCAGGAGATTGGCAGACACGGCAATGATCTATTTGATTAAGTTAAAGCCACCCTCTCTTCAAATATTTACCAGCTATTTGATGAATGAAACTCCCTGATTCAGGTTCTGCATTTGCACCCCTGACAGCTAGATTACAATCCCAACCATCACATTTGTTTCTATTTTTGATTTTCCATCTACTTTTGGATGACCCAGACTACTGCTTTTTGCTCATTTACTTCACTATGTAGATGGGCCAAAGGATCTTGGTTTCAGTTATTGTATTGAAAATTCTTCATAGCTTTAGCCTTTCAATTTGTATGCTGCAATCAGTCCATGTTTTGTTAATGTTTAATCGCATTTAAAATGAAATTAAACCATTATTTTGAGCAAACCTAATGAATCTGACATGCCACAAGGGACGGTTTAATCCAAAGATCAGAGTGGGCAATATGCCTCGGCAGATAATATCATAACAGTCTCCTTCTCAAGAGCAGTAAAATAGTTCCTTTATTTGGTGTCATTAAATCATACCTATTCATTCCAAAATTCACCAAGAGATATCGTGCATGAATAAAGGTTTGTTTAGAATATTTACACACTGACACACTGATACAAAACACAGTTTTAAGATAAAATGATAACAATGAGATCATTTCCTTGTGTATTTTCAAGGTATATAAAGATGACCTGTACAGATAATGAAAATCCAAGCCTAGCACCACCTCCAGTTAGGATTTTCTTTTCTTGTGCCTCAGGCTCAGTGCAGAGCCACAAGCAAATCCTTTAAGTTGGAGTTTGTTTATTCCTATTTGTACAGGTTTACTATACAGATCCACTGATATGTAAGAAACAGAAGTGAAGCTGATTTGTACTACTGAAAAAAATTACAGCTGAAGAATAATATGAACACATTTTTAAATGATTTCTATACAGCCATACTAGTCACAAAACAATAGAGGACTAAGACATGATCAAACCCTGAACCCAATGCAACAGGATTTTAAAAAGTGTTTTCAAAGGATTTTTAAATGTTTAGTTGATTGTTCTTTTATTATTTTATTGTTTTAAACTGATTATTTATTGTCTTTTTAAATTAAAAATAATTCCAACTTAGAGTTACCCTTTCTAGAGCTTTCTAGATATAGAATACACAGAATAGCAAAGCAAAAAGCATAGCACTTAGTGCACTCTCAGGATCAGGGGTTCCCAAAGTTTTCCCACCAGGGGCCAGTTCCCGCCACTGCCCCTCAGCTGTGTGGGCCGGAGACATTGGTCTGCCCACTGCTTACGTTTTTGTCTGCAGTGGTGGCAGCTGTCCCAATTGCACCATTTTTGTGGCTTCTTGCACAGCCTCTGCTGCTTCCCAGGGTGGCAGGAGGCTTTTTGGAACATTTTCATTCCATTTCAGATTTTTTTTTCTCCCCTTCTCTGCTGTGTTTTGGCAGCTAAACTGAGGTGGTTGGGAACTTCCTGGTTCTGCACTGGGAACCCAGACATTGACACAAGCTCTTCCCAAGACTGGAAGTCTCAATCTCTGAAGTTTGGCTGCCGAAACACAGTGGAGAAGCTGAGAAAATATTCTAAAATGGAGCAAAAATACTCTGAAAAGCCTCCTGCCGCCCTGGGAAATGGCAGCAGCTGTGCAAAAAGCTGCAAAATGTTGTGACTGGTGACACTGCTGCAGTAAGTGACATATTGCATGGTGGTGGGAGTTTTTGGAGGTGCCTGGGTGGCCACCACAGGCCACTTAATGAGCTCCATGGATTAGACCCGCAGGCCATAGGTTGGGAACCCCTGCTCTGGATGGTTCATAAGTTAATTAGCATTTTGCTCCAAACATGCTGAGTACTCATTTTACCAAACTCAGAATGATGGAAGGCTGAGTCAGGATCGAGCTCACAACCTTTTGGTTACAGTACAGAAGTTTAAGCACTGCACCACCAGGGCTCCTTTCTGGGGATATAGTAGAATTGTACAACTTTTCCAAGATTACACAGGCTGGCTCTTTTCCTTCATATTAAATTAGGGCTTATGAAGCAGTTTGTTAAATCACTGCCAAAAGATGGGGAATGTTTCAGATATCTGTGTTCCAAGTTCCCAAAATTGTCTGAAGCCAAGTTGAAAGAGGGAGTTTTTACTGACTGACCTGAACATACGAAAACGGTTATCTGATCCCCTCTTTTTAGAAACAATGGGAGAAAAAGAAAAGGAAGCATGGGATTCTTTCAAAGATGTAGTTCACAAGTTTTTAGAGAATACTAAAGACCCTCACTACAAAACCATTGTACAATGCATGTTGAATGCATATAAAGCTCAAGGATGCAAGATGAGCTTAAAAGTTCATTTCTTATACTCCCATGTCGACTATTTTCCTGAAAAGTTGGGAGCCTACAGTGGAGGGTGAATGATTTCACCAGGATGTCCGTGATATTGGGAGATGCTACCAAGGAAGATGGAATGTTAATATCCTAGCTGACTACTGTTGGATGCTCAAACAGGAACCAGAAAATGGAAAATGAAAGTGTGTTTGGAGGAGGATAAAAGAGAAGAAAAGGTTTCACAGACAAAAAATGTGAACACAGAATGGTAAGTATATATTATGAAGAAATAGTTTAATTATAAGAAATAATGTTTAGTTCATTGTGATAAAATAGCTTTTTTCTTATCACTCTTATGCTTTTTTAATGCAAAACCATCATATTTTGCAAAAAAAAAAAAACACCTGTATATGATTAGGGGGGGAATTGAGGTCATTTTTTGGTTCAGCACACTAGAAAACATAAAATTTACCAAAAAAAAATCCAATACGACTGATTTTTTATTTTTTTTAATGTGAATTCTATGAACGTCTTACATTTCAGTTGTGTGGTCTGGCAGCTTTTGTGATGTAATGAAAATCATGTACTTTCGACAAGCTGCCACCACAAAACTAAAACACCCACGAAAATAATGGTTACATCGACTGAAAGCTCATCTCAGCGACTTTCAGAAATGTAAAGAGCCATTGGCCCAAATTACAAAGCAACAACATCATTGCTTCCAAAAGTTGCCTTGAAAAAATGCAATCTTCGCTTGAGGGGTTGGTTTTTGGCAGCCCAGTGACCAAACCACGCAACCGATTCATGTGACTCAAAGTGTGTTTGAAAGAGGAAAGAATAACCTTTGTGGTGACACTATTACATTTGAAATTTGACTTTGGGGGGAAACTATGAAGTATTTTACAAAAAAACCACTCAAACAAGGTCACCAAAACACAAAAATAAAAGGAAAACCATGTTAGAAACTGAATATGACAACTTCCTTAGGTGGATACTGTTCGAATACAAAATGTGGAGAAGAATGACACTGAAGCAGGAATCAACAACAAAAATATTAAGGAAAAATGTGACTCATAAAAATGACATTGGGGGGGAGGGGCAGTTGGCAGTGAGCCAGCAACCAAACTGATCAACTGATCAAAGTGATCCAAAGTGCAATTGATAGAGGACAAAATAACCTTTCTTGTGACACTTATACAATTTGGATCAGACTTCAGAAAGATTTTCTATGAAGCTTTAAAACAAAAAAAAACCTCTTTCTAACCTTCCTTCCTTCAAAAAAAGGTCTCTCTCCAACTCTCACCTTCTCACTGGATGTGGAAGTAAACAGGCTTGGGAGCGGCGGCAGCAGGGTCTTTGTAGCCACCAGCAGTGACTCAGCTGTGGTTCGAATCCACAAAATAAATCACACGACGATAGTGTCCTTAGACTCTACCTACCACTTTTTTCTTTTTCTCTTTCTTTTTTCTTTCTTTCTTTCTTTCTTTTTTTTTTTTTTTTGCAGACCTGTGTTTTTATTATAAGTAATAATGGCCCAAAACCTCTTGGTATTCAAACCAATTTTGTGTAATCTGTTGTACATTATTGTGACAAATCAAATAATGAAAAGCAGGGCATGATTCAGCTGTGTGCCTTCTCACACAGTCAACTCCACAACCAAGATGTAAAGCACCACTTAATCAATTAGCCCTCTTTTGCCATGGCAAGTAAAGCAACCCATGTAAAAACAATCAGATTCTAGCCAATGCATATGTGATTTGAAGCAGCACAAAGAAAGAAGAGACAGATACTAGCACTAGCATTAGGAACACTATAACATTAATGAACTGAAAGAAATGTGCAGTTATGTCAAATTTGTGCAGAGAGAAATTCTTAGTTGTCTAGCACAGTAAAACCTTCCAACAAGGATTTTTGGCTTCTGGTCAACCAAGTCACTAAAAAAAAACCTAACAGATTGCTAACTATAAGCCTCACAGCTAGAGATTGCACAACCCTAACAGTAAATGGTCTGAAGTTTCTTAATACACAAAATATTGTCCCATAAGGTTAAAAAAATTCTCATATCCACCTTGTTAGAGAGAGAGAGTCTGTCTACACAGTCCACACTGTTTAGACCAGGGGTGCCCAAACTTTTCCACCCAGGGGCCTGACTATTTTCCCACCCAGGGGCCTGATACACCCCCTCAAACAGCTGAGTGGGCTGGCCATGTGGTTCCTGGTGGCGTTGGTGGTGCATTAATTCAACACACATATTGGTTCTTATTTGCAGTAATTGCCACTTCCAATGGAGGAGGGAGTGAGGTAGGAGCATTATCATGCCATTTTCCATTTTTTTGATGCATTTTCACATGATTTCAGCATGGTTTTGGCACTTCTGGTGGCTGTGAGTCACTACTGGTGTCATCAGCAATTTCTCCCACAGGCCGGATGGTGATGTCACATGGGCCAGACTCAGCATGTGAGCTGTAGTTTGGGCACCCCTGGTATAGACAAACTGATCTAAAGGTAAGACACACTGTGATATTAGTTCAATTGTACCTCACTTAAAGAGCATAATGTGTTCCACAGGATTGCTATTTAAGTGAAACACCATGGTAACTGACCAATTCTGACTTCTGGTGGGGGGAATTGAGAACCCTGATTTATTTGTTAAGCAAGTTTTTGGTTGGTTTTATTTGTTAAGGGAAGCAAACATTCAGAGAAAATTCTGCTCTTTAAGCGAGTTACTCTTTAAGCAAGGCACTCTTTATGGGAGGTTTGACTGTTCCAGTAACATAGCATAATTAAAAGTCTGGAATAAGTTTAAACAAAGTTATTCAGACTCTATTTTTTCCCTTTATTTCAGAATATTCTTAATCCATGTAAATGCATGCACTCACAGATAAAAGTTGAAGTAAACATGTTTTTGTTAATTGTTTATAATGTTCCTATAGTGAATAGAAGCTGCTTCCATGATCAGAGCAAAAGCTTGGGATCTAGTCCAAGCCAAAGTGACGAAACCAAACACCTTGTCCTTCCATGTGATTCTCTAAGAATCATCCTGCTTCAACAATAGATTCTAATTATAATTTTGACACATTTTTTCCTTTGGAAATTAAACATGAATGCAAAATACACATGCTTCACTTCTCTTGCCTAGTTTCTCTGTTTTAATATTCAACTGTTAAAGAACTGATCTTTAAATATAACCTCTCGATAAAGCATTACAGACTGTGACAAAGTCAGGTTCTACGACTAGAGCAATTCTTCTTAAGGCTTACTGGAAGAGTGCAGTTACAAAGTGGCTCTGGTGCTAAACATTAACATAGCAGCTGCAAAATGTTTTCATTTTATGGTAATGACATTGTTACCAATTTCACATAAGATGAAACAACAAAAGGATTTTGACACTAGGATGACATTCCTCACATACTACAAGGCTTCTGCATAAACCTAGATTTAAACATTCTGTAATGCACTAACATGGATATTTACAGGAATCTAGCTCTGTACTATCCAGAGGAGAGCTTGCAGAAGAACTACAACTTTCCAGTGAAAATAATTTACCAAATCTCCGCAAGAGAATGTTCACTTGATTACTGTAGTGACTGGAAAAACTACAACAAGCTGATACACTTCCCTGAGAAACTTTTCTTTTACTGCCAGTGTCATCTCTCTTGGCATGTTAGCCTAGGTTGATTCTTTTAGCTAAAGCAATTCATATGCAAAATCTAGGGAGCAGCAAAATAAATTGGTTTGACTATGTAGAGCAGGGGTCAGCAACCTTTTAGGGCGGGGGCTGGGTCACACTCCCTCAGATAGTTGATGAAGTTGGACTGGTGTCCCCCCCCCCCACATACAAACCATAAACACTGCTTTAAATGCATCTGTGATTGTCGTAAATGTGTTTGTGGCTGCCGTAAACGTGATGGCAGCCGCTACCAGAAGCAGATGTGGTGGCTGAAGTGAGGGCATAGGCCAGATGATTTGACACCATAGGCTGGAACTGGCCTGTAGGTTGCAAGTTGCTGACCCCTGATATAGAAGAAATGTGAATTAGGGCAGCAATAGCATCTGGACAATACATACTATTAGCAATATGCAGTCACTTTTTTTTTTGCTTTAATTCATGTATTTCTCAAACATAGACAAACAGTGTATAGAGTTTTAACTGTTTAATATAGACAGAAGTTTTATTTTGTTCCATCACACTGCAGCTATAATCAAAATTGACCCAGCAGTTTCTTCATGAAAAGAGGATTCCAACATTTATGAATCTTAGCTAGTTAGTAACTGATCATACGTACAGCATAACATAATAAGACTACAAACACTATTTTCATATATACTGAATCAGAGCATGAAAATTTCAAAATCAAAAGGAACTAACACATATTTAAATAAACAATTATATCAGTTTCACTTGCTGTTAAAAACAGTTAACCCATAATCTAAATAAATGATACAAGTTTCTTCAAGTAAAGTACATCCAATTCACTTCTTATCTACTGAGGTTTATTTATTCTTTTCTATGAGTTCATCATCATCATCATCATCATCATCATCATCATCATCATCATCATCATCATCATCATCATCATCATTATTATTATTATTATTATTATTATTATTATTATTATTATTATCATTATTATTATCATTATCATTATTATTATCATTATCATTATTATTATAGATTTGTATGCTGCTCTATTCGCCGAAGTGACTCAAAGCGGCTAACATACTATAGGGCAACATATTTCATCATCCAAGTTGTGTCGGATTGTAAACTAAAGGGCTAGTATAAGTCACAACTCTAGTGGTAGTGTGATTGCTGCAAAACCAAGAAGTTTAAATGACTTTCAATAAGTATAGCCTAGTATTGTTAGAAATCAACAAGGCTGGGTCAAGACATTTTGCTGGGGAGAAGAACCTCTTCCATTCCATAGCTATAAACTAGTTTGAATGACATTTGAAATGTCTTTTTGAACTAGCAGTGGACAGTGTCCTCTCCTATAATGATAGCAGGTTAGTTTACATGATAGACCACATTTTCAATATTTACTAACCATCTCCTTTTGCTGAATGGATGTCCTGACCCTAGATATTAGCAAGGAAGACAACAAAGTGAATAAGAGAGTTATAAATTTGCGGGAATGCTTGCATTTCAGATTTGTGTCATAGTGAAAATTAGCATCAAACTAAAAAATCATATCCAACAAATAGACATTATCAGCTGGAGGAAATCCATTTGCTCTTAATGGATAAAAACCATTCAAGAATATAGATTTGTAAGAAGAATGTTAAACATTCTATTATAGCTTAACAGAGAAAAAGCATTTTAATGTACAGTAATACCTCATATAACATTAGTATCGAATAACACGAAAATCGTATAACATCAAGGAATCTGGGGGGAAGAATTGCATCAGATAACATTAAGATCCTATGGGATGCTTCAGATAACAACCACGAAAGCCTGTGTGGTTACAATGTATCTCTATGGATCCCATAGAGGATCAGATAACACGAAAAATCATATAACACGAAGACTTGTGGAACCAGGTTTTAGTGTTATATGAGGTTTTACTGTATCTAATTTCAGAAAATCACATAGGTACATCACGGGGAGAAGCCTACCAGTCACAGAGGAAATATTTATTTTTCCCCACCCCCAGAAATAGAGAAGGAAGACACAAGTGATAGGGTAAAAAATTATTTAATTTCCCCCAATCTTCAGAGAAGCCTCTCACTAGTGAAGAATCTTGGTCAAGCAACCAGGGTCTTCACTATCATCCTCTCTGAACAAAAGGTTAGATCCTGTTCCAAGGCTTGACTGTAATTTGCAACCCAGCCCTAAACAGCATGTTTTGGAAAGGTTTTCTTGGACCCACTTCCCACCAAGATCCCACAATGTTATGTTTGTCACAAACTGAGTAGGCCTCAGAATGTGAATCAAATCTGGGTCATGATGGCCCAGTATGGTGTCCCCAGTCACTAAACAGCCTCCCTTGGAGCTCACCACTACAAGCCATCCTTTGGCGCTTCCCACCAATCATGTCCATTGTCTACAGTCTCCACATTGGCCCATATGCACTCGAAGCAATCAAAGTGAGACAGGCAAAAAAAAATGCCCTTGACCCCCTTTGTTCAATATGTCAATTGGAAAACCCTGGTTTATTTGACTGGTTGACCATCAATAAAACTTGCTCTGGACCCACATCACAGGTGGGCAGGTTGAGCACAAGGTGAAATAGTCCTGTGCTGTAGTAGGGAGACTATTCAATATCTCTAGTCCCTGCCAGTGGTGAGATTCAAAAAAATGTTTACTACCTACTCTGTGGGTGTGGTATGGTGGGCATGGCCAGGGGGAAAGCCCTGCATTATTTCAAAACTTAGATGGGCGTGAACAGCCAGAATTTCTGCTACTGGTTCTGGCGAACTGGGCAAACCTGCTGAATCCCACCACTGGTCCCTGCCCTCCAATGCAGATTGACATAACAATGTCAAGAATCACTGCCTTGTTTCATCCCTACTGTAGGGAGCCAAAGTGTTCCCTTCCCTCCAGCTGCCTCAGAGCAGCACCATTGAAGAAGCAGACACTTGAAAAGTAAGGAGTGAGACTCTCATTTTATTGAGCTTAGGTCAACAATCTGTTGTCATTCTGGACCAACTAAAGTTTCCAAACAGCCTTTCTCAGCTCTTGTAAACTAAAGTCTGTGGCTTTCTTTAAGCCAGGGGTGCCCAAACTACTGCTCATGTGCCGGATCTGGCCCCCGATACCAAATCATCTGGCCCACACTGCCCTTGCTGCTCCTGGAAGTGGAAGTAAAACGCACCCACACATGCACAAAATGCTGCTCCAAATGCACCCACAACTTTTGTAAACACATTTAGAACAGCCATGGGAGCATTTACGGCAGTTTTTTGTGCATGCATGGGTGCATTTTACTTCTGCTTCTGGTGGGAGAAACTACATGACTGGCCCACTGAACCATGTGACTGGCCTGTGGCCCAAAAAGTTGGGGTACCCCTGCTTTAAGGAGTCAATCCATTTTATGTTTGTTCTTCTTTTATTCCTATTGCCTTCAGTCTTTCCCAGCATTATTGTTTTTTCAAGAAAATCATGCTTTTTCATGACGTGACCAAAGTATGACAGCCTTAATTTCATCATGATTACCTACAGAAATAGTTCAGGCATGATTTGGCAGTTCAGGGTATCCTCAAAACTCTCTTCCAGCACCATAATTCAAATGTGTTGATTTTTTCCTGTTAGCTGAAATCTAGTAGTAAGTCACAACCAGAGTAGGCCCATTGAAACAATGGAACTTGTCAATGAGTTGACTTACCCAGTCACCACTGATTCAACAGGCCTAATCAAATTGCAACTTACTACTGGATTTCAGTAATGTTTTGATTTTAAAAAGTCTATACAAAAAGGCAGTAGCTATTCTAATTTTGTTCAACTGTGATTTATGTAAAATACTTGTAATTCTTGGAAGTATGACATATCTCTTGATAACAGAAGAAAGAAGGCATCTCACTATCTCTCAAGTGAGAGGAAACAAAATTTAAAAAAATCATTTTTTTATTTTTGTGCATGAGAATGAGAAAAATCAGGATTTATTTCCCTTACTCTTGACAGAATTTGCCATGTAAATGGGCCCCATTGCTGTTTCAATGGTATCATTCTATCTGACATTTTTACTACACTATGCTTAAACAGTGCAATAAAGAATGAAGCTCCTACAAACCTACCACTGGCATAAAAGAAATGTGTGTGCTAATGTTTTCCCACTCTGAGTCTCTCAAGGGATGTACACACTGACATTTGTATATATAGACATTATAAGAACATACTTTTGTGGTTATTGGATATTTATAAAAGAAGTAATAATTCTTAGTTCTTCACTATAATAGATTTTTTGATCTGAAGGAAAATAAACAAAAATACACAAATATTTAGGTATCACATCTAGAATGTTTTTTAAGATTATGGTACCACAGAGATGTTCTATTGAAGTTTTTTCCTTCAGGCAATGTATGGAATATGTTGCAGGAGAGAAAATATGGAATGAGTTAAAAGATGAAATTAGCTTTAGCTTTAAGAATGAAGAAATGTGTTACATAAGAGTTTACAGAAAAAGAATGAAATGTGCTATATTGCTAAGATTTCTGTAAGAAACCTTGTGTGCTGTGTGCTAATGTGTTTAACAGATGTTTAAATGCATCTACATATATCTGATATGTCAGCCACAATAATTTATTCTAATCTGCACTTTGCAGTAAATACATAACAAACCAATTAAATACATCTGAGAACTTTTTAAAAAATATAAAGTTTCCTCTGTGTGTGTGTTCAAAATAAAGTAATTGAAATGTTGGCTGTCTACAATTCAGAAAATATCTATTTTCCTGTAAAACGTAAAAATAATTAAATATCCTAGAGGGAATTAAATATCCAAGCACTTTTTTTACAAACAAGAAAACAGCCGCTTTCTATGTTTCCACATCAGTCCAAAGAGGTGATTAATCAAGATAAGCACTTTGAATGTCATTAACCAGCCTCTGTTCAACAATGTTACATGATACAGTAAATATTATCAAATTGTTAATAAGTCATTCTATGGCAGCAACATTTATTGTAGACCCAGGCAAGATAACACAGGACCCCCCTCTCTGGCCCCATTCCAAAAATTGACAAAGAAATATAACTAACATCAACAGTTGTATTGGAAAGGTTGGTAGTGGATATAAAAAAGACCACTGCTTATATTTGCTGTGGTAGCATAGTATTGGCACAACACATGGAGCTTAGGTGAAATGATCCACATCATCTGATATCTACCATCCCAGCACATTGCTGAGTAACCATGGGAGTTGATGACCAGCAAGGTATTCACACACTCCAGATGTAAATCCATTAGACTGGGGAATGACCCTTTGTTCCAAAAGTGGGAAAATGTGGTAACCCTTCCCACCTAATATTCCTCATCATCACATAAAAATGGAGGGTCTCCTTTGTGAAATTTGGCTAAATCCCCATCCCTCTCACTGCAGATTTGCTCCTGTGCATTAAATTGCCACTAAAGGCAACTGAGGCACCACTTCCCGCACCAGGCATCTGCCAAACTATTGCCATTGCAACAACTACGACAGGCCTGCCTTAACACTGCAGAACAACCAGACCTTCTGGCCAGTGTCCAAGAGTTACATACCATCACCCATGTAGAGACCTGGGTTCAACTAAACAATAGCCCAATATTCTTCTTTTTTACTTTTTTATTCCACCAGGTATCAAGGGAGATATAAGGTTCTTGTTCTGGCACTTCTAGTAGCCTTCACCAGTGTTATTTGGTGTTCTTGTAATACAGTATGTCTCTGATGTTACCTCTCCACTTTCTTCTGGGTCTGCCTCATGCTCTTTATCCTTCTCCTCTTTTCACATATGCCTTGTATGATACACAATTCCAAGACGTTCTCTCCAAATGGGCAAATCACTTTATTTATTGCCTCTGTATTTAATTTAATTTAATTTAATTTAATTTAATTTAATTTAATTTAATTTAATTTAATTTAATTTAATTTAATTTAATTTAATTTAATTTAATTTTCACACTTGTATGCCACGTAATCAGGGAACCCGACTCAGGGAGGCTCACATGACAATTAAACAATCCACAGTAAGGACAGAGTAATGCAATACTGAATACAAAAGTTCAATATTATACTGTATATGATAATTTGACCCCTATTAAAATTAACAAGAATTTAAAATTTTTAAAAATTTAAAGATTACAATTTAAAATTATGAGATTAAAAGATTAAAAGGGAGAGAGAATATTTACTAAATTAACCAGCCAGCTGGAGTCACTGTGTCACTGGTGCCTTACACCTGCCCTGCCAGCCATGTCTTTAACCCTTTCCTGAAGAGCAGCAACTGTCTGGAGATGCAATTCAATTGGCTGGAGGTTCCACAGGGCCAGAGCAGACACTGAGAAGGTCCTCTTTCTTGTGTTAGAGAGACGTGCCCCTCTAGCAGATGGAACAATAAGAGAGCCTCTCTGGTCCGCTCTGGTGGGACGGAGATATGTTCTTGGGGCAACATGGTCTCCTAAGTATCCTGGCCCACTATCATATAAGGCTTTAAAGGTAATAACTAGCACCTTGAATTGCACCTGGAGGCATACTGGCAACCAGTGCAGCTCCTGGAGCAGTGGCGAGGCACGAGCATAACGCCCGAACCCCAATACCACCCAAGCAGCCTCATTCTGGACCAGCTGCAGCCTCTGAATGGTCATCAAGGGCAGCCCTATGTAGAGTTCATTACAATAGTCAAGTCTGGAGGTGACCAGAGTGTGTGTGACCATGAGCAAGGAGTCCCAGTCCAGGAGCAGGCGTATAGTTAAAGATTGGTTCTATTCCAATTCTTTCACTTACAATCTCATTCCTTCTAGTCCGTCAGGTATTATTATATCTCATTCTGATATACTGGCCTGAAAGACCCCATTTATTTAAAAACCAGTATTTAGACATAAAAATAAGGCTTAGAAATTAAGGCTTTCCTATATGGAAAGCAATGAACAAGGTTCCCTCTCCCTGCTTCAAAATATTTCTAAATAAATCAAATTCTAAATAAATTCTAAATTTATTTCTGAATATTTATTTCTAAATTTATTTCTAAATAAATAAATTTATTTCTAAATAAATAAATTCTAAATTAATCAAAAATATTTGCGAAAGTTTGGCTATAGCAATCTCTCATTAATAAGCAAACGATCTTTTGCTAACAATCAGAGAAGTACAGAAGTACTTCAGAAGTGCTAATTACATAACTACTTTTAGTTACATCTGATTGTTCAGTTAATGACTGAACAAGTGTTTCTATGATATTGTTTTACTAACTGTTAAAGATATATAAAGGTAAAGGTTTCCCTTGCTCGAAAGCCAGTCGTATCCGACTCTAGGGGTCAGTGCTCATCTCTGTTTCTAAGCCGAAGAGCCAGCGCTGTCTGCTTCTGCAGACGTTTCCGTGGTCATGTGGCAGGCATGACTAGACACCGGAGCATATACTTTGTACCAATATACCATATCTAGAGATACAATAAAAATAGTAAAAATAATAAAAATAAATTGACAAAATAAACCATTGTCATTATTTTGCCTCCTTATCTATAAGATAAGGAATAGCATGATGTTGGGTCATAAATTTAATTGAAGGTTTCAAATTTTTGGCAAGAATCTACAGTCAAGATTTCACAGATGCAGAGCAGGTGTCAGCTGTGCCTATGACCTAGGTGGCACTGTTCTTAACAGGGACAAAAAAAATTTCATCTGATAAGTCACTCCAGCAGTCCTTTAACATTGTTATGTGGTCATTTCTCATTTGATCAGTCCATCTGTATTTTATTTGTATTTCTGTACTAATAGATTATTTGTTGTCAGATTGCTGGGCCTGCCCCAACTTCACCAGAGCTCCTCCGCCAGATTGTTTCAGGGTGACCTAGGATGTCCTTCGTGGCCACCATAGCAGATGCTGTGGTGCAAGGCCACACCATACTTTGCAATCCCTTACACAGTCTTGAAAACAGCACAACTTTTACAAAGAAATTTCCATGAGATAGGAAATCTCTGTAACCAATATTTATTGGATGCCAAATTATGCAAGCCAGCATGCAACAGATAAGGATTTCATAGATTTTTACCTTTCTGTAATTTATTTCCAAAAGTTATGCCATTTACATAACTAATCACAGTATTTCAGCCTCTGTGCCACATATTTTGTCTCATATTTTAGATACTTGCTAAACGTCTCCTTACAAGTTAGCAATTTACTTTTGAGCTACATCTTTTTCAGTAGTTTAATTGGCTCTACTTGTGTGTCAATTTCATTTTTCAAGTTGACAAAATAAGTTCAAGTAACAGTGCAGGCTGTAGCAATTGCAGACAGGATGTTTTTATAAATGAGTAGCTGGGATATTATGTACAGTAATACCCCGTATAACGGGAGTACCGTATATCGTTAAAACCGCATAACGTTACAAGATTTTCGGAAACATCTTGTATCGAGTAACGCGATTTTAACGTTACACGATACAGTCGTTCTTAGCAGCAGGGTGGGTGGAAAGCTGAACGGGGTTCTCCGTTCAGCTTCCCAGCCACCCTGCAGCTACGGAGGCAGGGGTGGGGAGGCTGGAAAGCTGACGGGGGGCTCCCCCATCGGCTTACCCAGCCACCCCACAGCTGCGGAGGCATGGGCGGGTGGCTAGGGAAGCCGACAGGGAGTCCCCGTCAGCTTCCCCAGCCACCCTGCAGCTGTAGATCGGGTCCTCTGATCTCTCTGGAGGTGTTTCTGGGCTTCCCCGACATCCAGAGCCGGTGCAGCAAGCCAGAATGTCAGAGTTCGAATCCCGACGTTCTGGCTTCCTGCACTGGCTCAGGACGTCGGGGAAGCCCAGAAACACCTTGGATCGGGTCCCCACACCTCCCTGGACCCGGCGGGGGGGTCAGACCCCCCAAAATTGGTAAAAAAAAGGACGTTTTTTTTTAACCAATTTGGGGGTTTCTGACCCCCCCGCCGGGTCCAGGGAGGTGGGCAGACACGATCCAAGCTTTTTCTGAGCTTCCCCGACGTCCTGAGCCAGTGTAGCAAGCCAGGATGTCAGAGTTCGAATCCCGACGTTCTGGGTTGCTGCACTGGCTCAGGACATCGGGGAAGCCCAGAAACACCTTGGATCGGGTCCCCACACCTCCCAGGACCCAGCGGGGGGGGGGGGTCAGAAACCCCAAAATTGGTAAAAAAAAACGGATGTTTTTTTTACCAATTTTGGGGTCTCTGACCCCCCCGCCGGGTCCAGGGAGGTGGGCAGACACGATCCAAGCTTTTTCTGGGCTTCCCCGATGTCCTGAGCCAGTGCAGCGACCCAGAATGTCAGGATTCGAATCCCGACATTCTGGCTTCCTGCAGCATAAAAGAGGGTGGGGGAAGTTCAAAATTAGCGCGCATCGGGTCTCCCGACCTCCCTAGAGCTGATGTGCGCTAATTTTGAACTTCCCCCACCCTCTTTTATGCTGCAGGAAGCGAGAACGTCGGGATTCGAATCCTGACATTCTGGCTTGCTGCACTGGCTCAGGACGTTGGGGAAGCCCAGAAACACCTTGGATCGGGTCTGCCCACCTCCCTGGACCCGGCGGGGGGGTCAGAAACCCCAAAATTGGTAAAAAAAACGGACTTTTTTTTACCAATTTTGGGGTCTCTGACCCCCCCGCCAGGTCCAGGGAGGTGGGGAAACCCGCTCCAAGCTGTTTCCAAAGTTCTCCCACCTCCCTGGAGGCAGCAGCAAGCCAAAATGTCAGGATTCAAATCCCGATGTTCTCGCTTCCTGCAGCCTCCAGGGAAACAGGGCTTTTTTTAACATTGTGTGTTCAATGTATCGCACAACGTTAAAAACCGAATAACGACGTGACTTGTGGAACCAAGTCATAACGTTATTCGGGGTACTAGTGTAATTGTATATTGCATGTAAGCCAAGTTATAACAGTGTGAGTTAACATGACATGAGATATGATGCTGTTTAATGCCTGACCAATAACAGAAGTTGCTACGGACAAATAATGCAAACAATATTCATTGACATTTGTCAATATAAGCTGTCTTGATTCCATAAGATGTCTCAATAAGGAATTTCACACTCACTTCTTTTCCTATAGCTGAGAGACAAAGAATGCTATTTTTTCATGTCATGGTTTACATGATAGTAGTGTCAAAATATGAATAATTAGTAATAGATCTGATGAAGCAAGCATTAAAATACTGACTGATTATTAATGGATTTGATGACTCTTTAAAAGTTTATGCTACAAGTCAATATCCAGTTTTTTCATATTGTTTATATTACTTGTGTTATTTGTGTAATTTTGCTCAATTTGCATAACAAAAATGTTCTCTTGCTAAAAATATTACACTATGTCTCATCCACACATAGGAAGATTAAATTAATTTCTATATCTTCATGTGTGAAGACACAGCTCCCCAGTGGCTCAGTGGGTAAAAGCACTGTGCTTGGAGACCAAAACCATGGAGTTCAATTCCCCAAGAGCTGCACAATAGGGGCCATGAAAAGAGCCTCTTTTGGGCATCCCCTGCAAAAATCCTTTCAACTCAGATTAATCTCTGACACAAAAACACACATGTGTGGAGACTAAACAAGGAAAGGTTTATAACTGTAACACAAAAATGTTTCTCATGCTTATTTTACAAATACAGTAATACAGCCACCCCCCTCTGCTCTTGCCTCCTTGCTCTTGCCCTTGTTCTTTTAAACTTTTGTAATCTGTAAATGTTTTATTTCTTTTAGCCTAATTTTTAGTATTGTATTAATTATATTTTTAATTGTTAATAGTTAAATGATATATATGGGGCAGGTGGGACTGCCGTATGGGGTTTTTTTTACTTATGAACTGTGTTTTTAAGTTATGTATTTTTAATCTGTATTGTAAGCCGCCCAGAGTTGGGTTTACCCGATTGGGGCGGGGTAACAAATTGAACAAATAAATAAATAAATAAATAAATACAGTAATACCTCGGATAACGCTAAGACTTGGTTCCACAAGTCTTAGTGTTATCCGATTTTTAGTGCTATCCGATGCATGTTAAAATCCTATGGGATGGATCGGATAACGTTAAAGCTCCATAGAGATACATTGTAACTGCACAGGCTTTAGCGGTTGTTATCCAATCCATCCCATAGGACCTTAATGTTATTCGATCCAATTCTCCTCCCCAGATTACTTAAAGTTATGTGATTTTAGCGTTATCCGAGGTAAACGTTATCTGAGGTATTACTGTAGTACTATACAGTGGTGGGCAGTAGCAGGTTCGCAAATCACCATCACCCCAGCAAGGGGGGGGTAGCAACATTGGGTGGCCTTCAGGCAGGGGGGTGGTGAAATTGGGTGGCCTTTGGGCAGGGGGTTAGTGAAATTGGGTGGCCACACCCACCTCCCTGCCCTGCCCAGACTAACACAGCTACCATTTTAAAATTTTTATTCTGTGAAAGCATATCAGAGAGTAAACAAAACAAAAAGACAAAAACGTTGTGGCACCTTAAAGACTAACTGCTGTATTTTAATGTGAGCTTTTGTGGATCAAGTCTACTGGCTCTTTGGCTATAAACAGAGATTAGCACTGAACTCTAGCGTTGGTAACGACTGGCTTTCGAACAAGGGCAACCTTTACCTAATTACAGAAGATCCCTGATTGGTATTCAAATTTGACATCAGGTTTTGTCCCTGCAAGTGGTTCAAGGTCTCCCTTGCTCAAAAGCCAGTCATATTCAACTCTAGGGTGCAGTGCTCATCTCCATTTACAGCCAAAGAGCCAGTGCTGCCTGTGTTTGCAGATGTATACATGGCCATATGGCAGGCATGACTAGATCACCCAGGACGTAGGCTCCATCTACATTGAAGATTCTGCCCATAATGTAGGCTCCGCCCATGATGTAGGTTCCACCACTAGTAATATAGCATGATATTTCTCCAGTTAAGCAGTGGAGGCCAATTAATATAAAGTAATAAGTAACCTCTTATAAGCTTATCATTGGAAACTAAAAACAAAATGTCCAGCTGACTTTTAATGTACATTATACCACATAATTACACACAATGATTTTTCATTTCACTGGACATTAATTTCCTCTATTTTTTGCTTGACTGTGAAATAATAATACAAATGAGTCCCTTACTATACTTAGGATTAACATGTAGTGATAGATTTGTCTTACATAGAAATACAGTTTTTTGAGACAAGCAGCTAATTTCCAAAACAATCAAGTGTCCTTCATCTGAGTAGAGTTCATTTTTCAGAGATTCAATGCAGTAAAGCAGTGATGCTGTACCAACCTAATATTATCAGAATACATCAATTAAAACTAGTGGACACATGCTTCTAAATGATTAACATAAAAACTGACTTTTTAAAAGAATTAACTTTATAATAAGGAAAAAGCACTGCACAGCACAAAAATGTGAACTAAAATAATTATTTCCTGGGATGGGAATAGCAAGTATCTCCAGAGTGTTCGATCATATCCTATGAAACATTCAGCTAAGGATGTCTTAGAGTTTTAAAATAATGTGTGTCCCATTTGTAATGAAATGTGCTTTTTGTGAACTCAATGGCAAAAGCTCCAGATTATTCATTTCAAGTAGAAAAATATTGCCCATTAAGCATAATTTTCTCAGCCTGGTTTAAAGTAACACCTAACTCTCAAATAGATTAAAACCACCCATGTAGTATGAACTGATTAAATAAAAATAAAATTATATACACAAGAGAAAATAACCGACTTTCAATTTTAAAAAGGTGTTTAAATCTGTCTGAAAATATTATTTAAAAGCTCTTAAAATGGCAGAGAATAAAGAGGTATCACTGCAGCAAATTATTTATTTAAGCTACTATGAAATAATACCCAGTGTGGGGTAGTATATGGAATGATGGGCTAGGACTCAAGAGGTCTGGGTTTGAATCCCCATTCAGCAATGGAAACTCACCATTGTGTGCACCTGGTAAAACTACTACTCTAATATTCCACTCTTTCTGAAAGTTCTACTACAGTTAGTTCAACTTGGTTATGACTTAACAGCACATAGTAACCATTAAATAATAGGGTTAGAATTTCTCTTAGCTGAAAATAAACATCCTCCATCAAACCCTAAAAAAAAGAAATGTTCAATCAATGGGAATCAATTCCTCTTAAAGATTAGCAGTAATTATTTATAATTATAATTTAAAAAGAAAAGAAAAGCAGTATAATTGGAAAAATTGATTTATGAAATGTTAAAAGGACCCATCCCAAATCTCTGCAACCTAATGTCATTACTATTTGCAATTACACATTCTTAAGGAAGCAGTGGCTCAAGTGGCTGAGACACTGACCAGAAGGTGGGAGGTCAGCAGTTCAATTCCTGAGTACTGCAGGACGGAATGAGCGCCCGTCCTTGTCCCAGCTCCTGCCAAACCAACACTTCAAAAGCAAGAAAGTACAAGTAGATAAATAGGAACCACTTCAGTGGGAAGATAAACAGTGTTCTGTGCGCTAGGAAGGTAGACAGTGTTCCTGCCATATGACCATGGAAATGTCTGCAGGAGGAGACAGCGCTGGCTCTTCAGGTTTGAAACAGAGATGAGCACTGAACCCTAGAGTCAGGTACGACTGGCTTTTGACCAAGGGAAACATTTACCTTTAAGGAAGCTAGAAACTGATGCCAAAACAACCACAACAATAACAAGAAACAACATGGCATGGACAGGCATTTGATAGGCATTGCCACACACAATGGGTGTATGCACACATGCTTACTAGATAAAATTACAGTGTAATCATGCATTAAAAATTCATATTATTATTTAACAAAAAGAAATTGACACTGAAAATTGAAGGGAGCATGTGTTTTCTATAACATCAGTTTTAAAGGTTTTTCAAATTAATCTGGAAGACAGAATGAAAACAACAACATGCAAAGGGTTGTCTTTCCCCATATGAACCTTGCTGATTGTTAGAGTGAACACAGGACACTGATTGCAGGTATTCCTATCCTCAGAAATCAGATGGGTAGATGGCTAATGACATAAATTTATTCACAGTGGTGCTGCAATGCTGACTTATCTTTTCTAGGTATCCATTTCATATTTAACCAAATGGAGGATGAAATAATACCATTATTATTATTATTCATTATTATCTTCTATAAAGGAAACAGTTTATCTTTCCAATATATTTTACCTTTAAAATTCACCAAAGTATTGGCAAACCTTTCTGGTATAATAAAACCAAAGGAAAATTTTCAAGTTCAATGCCAGCTGGAGCATGTTCAACACAAATACTTCTGAATATGAGATGAGCGCTTGTGCCAATATCTCACTGTTGGTTGCTCCAGAAACACAGAAGGATTCTAGTGAACTCTTTGAAGGCACACGATTTGTGTCATGCTATTTATTCATATTCAGTACTTTCAATCACGTCAATAAGCCTCAACAAATAATTCTGTCAGAAAACTATGGGCAAGCCTTTGAGGCACAATCTGTTTTTGTGAAGAAAGTGTTGTGAGGACTGAATTTAAGACTTTTAAATAGAATCCACACAGAGAAGGCAGCTGTACTAATGGGCTTAGTAACAATGCTTGTGTAAAAGTTATGTTCCAGACCATGATTTTTCTGAGCCCCCCATAGACAGATAGATACTGAATTAAAGAAATGTAGCAATGTCTGGATCAGTTTCTAGTATACTGCTGAAAAAAATGAGCATGTCTGTGCCTGGATATTTAACAGAGTTCAAAAAGATTTTGCTTCATTAATTTTAATTAAGCATTTCACCATATCAACCCATACTGAGCATGCTTTAGAATCCCAACATTGTCCTGTATCATATTTGTTCCACTTAATGCATCACATTTTCATTCCAAATTTGAAGTATAAAAGATCAAGCAAAAGTATAAGGAATTTGGACCAAATATAAGGAACTTCATGGAAAAGTTGGGGAGAAATTATTGGTCAGATTTTAAGCAATCAAGATTTTGAATAAAATTCAAAAGATTTTAACCCTAAAATATAATCTGCCACTATAGACAGTAGGAATCAAATTCTAAACTCAATGAGAAGCTAGCCAGGCTTTGTTTGTTTTTCTAAACTACAAATTTGTTTTGAACAAAAAATGCTGCACTGTTGGGATTACTAAGGATTATTTCCATAAATTCAAAACATGGACAAAGAACCATTAATGGCAGATTTAGCTTCTTGAAATGCTTATTTTAACATGGCAATGACCTCTGGAAGGCTACAGTAATGAAAAAGTTATTTTCTTTCTTTCTTTCTTTCTTTCTTTCTTTCTTTCTTTCTTTCTTTCTTTCTTGTTCTTCTAAAAGTAATGTGTTTTTCTATCTTTTTCTTGTGCTCAATGAACACATCTGACTTCCAAAGTTTATTGGGGGGAAATGATACTACAGTCAAACCTCACATAAAGAGCACCTCGCTTAGAGACTAACTCGCTTAAAGAGCAAAATTTTCTCTGAATGTTTGCTTCACTGAACAAATAAAACCAACCAAAAACTCGCTTAACAAATAAACCGGGGTTCACAATCCCTCCCACCTGAAGTCACAATTGGTCACTTACAATGGTGTTTCGCTTAAAGAGCAAACTTGCTTAAAGAACAATCCTGTGGAACACGTTGTGCTCTTTAAACGAGGTACAACTGTATAAAATCACAGACCTAATCAATAGTGAAAGCAGCAATGGTTGAAATATATAAATACAACAGCAGTGATGTCTTTTCCTGCAGGGTTTTAAACAATATGTATGTGTTTTTCAGAAATGCTGTATTTATTGATTTGAGAGATGTTTAAACGTTTTAAATATGTTTTTAGTGGTTGTTCAAATCAGGGGTACCGAACCACTGGGCTCCCACTTGCCAGTCCATGGAAAGGTTGCTGGAATAAAGCTGGCCCATGGTGTGGGAAAGTTTGGGGATTCCTGATTCAAATAATGATAGGTGCTTGTATTTTTAAGCATAGTTTCTTATATTAATCGTTTGTTAGCTGCCTTGAGTCTTTGTGGAGAGAAAGGTGACAAGCAAGCAAGCTAACAAACAAACAAACAGTATCTTGAACTGCACATCTTAAAATTTGTATTGAATAGACTGGCATATTTATAATTAAGACTCAAAACACTGACCAATGATGAGAAAGGTGGTGATCTCCTGAGCAAGGGCTGGCAAATCTTTTGCATTCATGATGTTTAGACTACAGTTCCAGAATCCTTAGCTTATATTGTTAACAAAAGAAAAACTGTGGGAATTATAGTCCAAAATATCTCAAATGCCAAAGGCTCACCACCTCTGCCCAATGCAAAATCATCTTTCTTGATATATGACTTGAAATCTACGCTTCCTTGATATTATTTTTGGATTAGATTGAATTGAACAAATGCTTGGGTCACATATCTTGTTCTTACCTGATTGACCACATCATTAAGTTTTGAGGAGTATTCATTCAAATTCCAAAGCAAAGGTAGGTGATACCTTTATCAGACCATTTAAAGTTCTTGTTTTCAGCTCATATAAACCTTCATCAGACTGAGCACCACTGATCTGGTGCAGAAAAAAAAGTGGTCCAAAATGAGGACTGAAAAGTCATAACAGGAGGCTTGCTTTCCAATTCTACCTCTGGGAGTGTTGACAGAAATGTTCCAAGCAGAAAGCTGCCAGCCAATCTTTATGTCCCAAAGATTGATTATAAACCTCAGTCTTAGCAATTTCTCATCCTGGTCATGTCCTTCTCTAGGGAGGGGTGTTCACCTCCATTTACAGCCAAAGAGTCAGCGCTGTCTGTATCTGCAGATGTTTCCATGGTCAGGTGGCAGGCATGAGTTGACTAGACGTTAGAGGGCACAGAATGGCTTGGTTTTGAAACCCTTATTTTGAATCATGGCATTTACTTGCAACCACAATTTGTGGAATTCTTGCACAATCCACAGATAAGTGATGTCTAGACTTATGAATGCTTGCATGGGCTGCACGCTGTCATTGGTTTTTGGTTTTTCAGTGGTTTGACTGAAGTATTACCACCCTTCTCTTGGGATTAGGTGTGAGGACTATACTTCTTGCCAACTTAATGACATATAACTAACTTTACTTTGGTGACATATTTAGAAATCTTTGCTATAGTTCAGGAATGTTCAGGAATAGAAAAGTCTAAGTGCTTCAACTGATGTACACCTCCTTAGGCACTTGAAGTGCTCTATGTATGTATCTCAGGTATCACTATGTGACTCATCCAGGGCTCAAACAAGTTTTTCTGAAGAATATTCTGAACACTCACAGATAACCTCATTTTCTATCTGTTCTACCAGCACAGTCTATGACAGGGATTTTTCAACCTGTGGCCAATGGGCCAGATGATGCCCATGACACGATTTCATGTACTCCCTTGCCTTCACCACACCAGGAAGTGCCATGTGGTGGAGGAAGGGCAAAATGGCAATCTGGCCCCTGAAGCTGTCTGAGGGAGCATGACACGGCCCCTGGCTTTAAAAGGTTGAGAACTCCTGGTCTATGACTAGCGACAGGGGTATCTTTAAAAGCCAGTTTTGCTTTGATTCCCAGTTTCCTAACCATACATTCATTCAATCACATTTTCACATCAATTTGTCATTAATGTTTTAAAGTGCACATGAAAACTTGTACTTATGCAAACTCTGGTTACTCAGTGTAGTGTATAGAGATATGTCTTATCATTTATGCTGGTCATGCTCTACTCCAAGGGGCAGTGCTCATCTCCTTTTACAGCCCAAGAGCCAACACTGTCTGCATCTGCAAATGTTTCCATGGTCATGTGGCAGACATAACTAGATGTCAGAATGCACAGAATGCTATTACCTTTCCAACCAAAGCAGTACCTATTTATCTACTTGCAATTTCTTGATTTCGAACTGCTAGCTTGGCTGTTTGAAAGCTACCATATTTTTTGGACCATAAAATGCACTTTTTTCTCCCCAAAAGGGGGGGGGGCATGAGGGTGTGTCTTATGGTCCGAAGGCTCAGAATATTTTTTCTTGTTGTACTGCTCTAAAAACTGGGTGTGTCTTATGGTCAGGTGTGTCTTATGGTCCAAAAAATACGGTATATAGTACTGTTATATTTTCAGTCGTCACAATTAACCTTTGAAGAACATGAAATGTGTCTGAAAGTATAGTCATTTGTCAAGAACTGGGTGATTCATGGTTGAATACGCTATTAAAACACTCATTTGCTCTATGCATGTCTTTAATATTTCATCCCAGCACTTGGAAGCTGATAAGTCTATTTCTACTTCTTGCACAATTAACTGAAGAGTCTGTTGGTTTATTTAAAAATCCAAGCATGATTATTTTTAGGAAAAAAAATGCTATACAACAAATAGCATAATCCACATCTATAAAAAATTTAACCATACTCTAAACATTTTCTTTTTAAATTAATGTATTTTTTCTGCTATTTTTATGGTTCCAATCTAGGATTGTATTCCAATGAAAAACCTATTTAAAAAACACCTAATTTTTTAAAAAACAAATATGAGTAATATTAACAGTCAATGTACAGAGCACACTCGATGCAAAGGCAGTTTTAGCTTAGGCACCTCAATATTATTTCAAATATAAACATGCAAATAAAAATAGAAACAATTCCCGACAATTGTTAACACACAGTAAAGAACAATTTTGTCTCCAGAATTGCTTGGATACTCACAAGTTGTCTATAATATATACAGTAATACCTAGGATAATGCTAAGGCTTGGTTCCACAAGTCTTGGTGTTATCCGATTTTTAGTGTTATCCGATGCATGTTAAAATCCTATGGCATTAATTGGATAATGTTAAAGCTCCATAGAGATACATTGTAACCACACAGGCTTTAGCGGTTGTTATCCGATCCATTCCATAGGACCTTAACATTATTCGATCCAATTCTCATTCCCAGATTATTTAACGTTATGCGATTTTAGCGTTATCCGAGGTAAACATTATCCAAGGTATTACTGTACAGTCAAACCTTGCATAAAGAGCGCCTTGCTTAAAGAGTAACTCACTTAAAGAGCAGAATTTTCTCTGAATGTTCACTTTGCTTAACAAATAAAACCAACCAAAAACTGGCTTAGCAAATAAATCAAGGTTTGCAATCCCCCCCACAATTGGTCATTTACAATGGTGTTTTGCTTAAAGAGCAAACTCGCTTAAAGAGCAATCCTGTGGAACGCATTATGCTCTTTAAGTGAGGTACAACTGTACCATTATTACAAAGGGATTCTTTTCATGAGCATGTAAAAGGAATTGGGTCTGTGGATCCCTATGACATGCTCTCCACTTCCAAGCTTGATGTGGCAAAGCTCTCAATTACACAAAGCTATGTAGAAATATTCAGCCAAGGGCAATTGCACAGGAGGCTGGGAGTAGAGAGAGCAGGGCTGAGGTGCATGCAAAAGATTCATAATGATGTGTAGAAATGCTGGTGTACAATGACAACTTGTGTTTAGTGTCAAATCATATCTTACGCATTTTACCAGTAAAATGCCTTGTAGCCATAGCAATTACATGTATATACCACCTCATAGATCAGGCATGCCCAAACTATGACCTATGGGCCAGATATGGCCTCCAAAGCTGTTCCATCAGGCCAAATGGACACTTCTGCGCATGTACATATGTGTCCATATTCACTTCCTGGTTCGGTGCGGATGTCCTCACAAATGTGCAGAAACATCTGTATTTACTTCCTGGTTTGGTGTGGACGTGCTCGCACATGCACAGAAGCATCTGTGCCAAACCAGGAAGTAAATATGGATGTTTTCACACATGCGTAGAAGTGTCCGCACCAAACCAGGAAGTGAATATGGATGTGCATGCGTAAACATGCCCTGTTCTGGGTGTGTGATCTAGCCTGCTCAGCTGTTCCAGAGGGGTGGTCAGGCTCCTGGCCCAAAAAGTTGGGCACTCCTGCCATAGATCTTAGCACACTCTTTAGACAACCCAATCAGGACTGAACTCACAACATGTTTGCTGCAGTACAGCAGATTAACCACTGCACCACCAGGACTAGTAGTACTACTAGTAGTAATTATGCAATATTATTCTCAAAGGCTTAGGCACAATTTGATAATTTGTGTATGTCATTTTGATTTCAATGAATATATTAATAGAGGATTTGAAAATTGTAAAATGAAACCATTGTAAACAGAGATCATTTCATCATGCCATACGGGCTCAGGACCAGAAAGTGACTCACGGAACTGGATCAGTGGTATGGGGGTCATGCTGCAAGGCAGGAGGCAGATGAAATGTCACTACATTATATTCTCAGGACAGTCTTGATGGCGGAATGTCATGATGACCGCCTATATTTTGATTCAGATATGGCAGAAGAAGAAGGATAAGGTCTGAAGCTGGACATGAACCCTACTGTATTTCCAAAGAACATATACTGTATAAACATTCAAAAGTTAGGATTGCTTGCTATAATTATTTTTCATATGCAGTATAGAAATATAATTGGATAGCTGAATGAGTTAGATACATCTAACTGTGGGTGTTTGATTCTCCATTGTATATCCCAAAAGAAAGCTAACAATAGAAATATAGCAGTTAGTCTTTAAAGTGCTACAGTGTTTTTTATTTTGTTTTGTTTATATTGTTTTGATTTCTGATATGCCAAAAGAGCCAGTCTGTGTAGCCATGGATCAATTGTAGATGAAGGAAAGGTAAACCACTTCCTGTGAATTTTCTACCACAAAAAATCCTTGAAAGAGCTGCCATATGTCAGAATCCACTTGATAACTCAAAATTTATTATTATTATTATTATTATTATTATTATTATTATTATTATTATTATTATTATTATTATTATTATTATTATTATTATTATTATTATTATTATTATTATTATTATTATTATTATATAAATGTATGTAACATGCATTTAAGTAAAAGCTCGCCTAAAGAGCGCCTCACTTAGAGACTAACCCATTTAAAGAGCAGAATTTTCTCCAAATGGTTGCCTTGATTAACAACTAAAACCAACCAAAAACTTGCTTAACAACTAAATTGGGGTTCACAATCCTCTCTCCCCCACCACCAGAAGCTACAATTGGTCACTTACAATGGTGTTTCACTTAAAGAGCAAACTTGCTTAAAGAGCAATCCCATGGAACACATTATGCTCTTTAAGTGAGGTACCACTGTCTAGAATCCAAGAGGGAGAGATTATACATATCACATAATTGCTTCCCAACAGTATGCATAAATAGCAATAACCTGCACAAGATAGTACAGCTTACAGCTCTTTTTTGTAAATATCTGCATTTTTGTAAACAAACTAGAGCTCTCATTATGTTCATACCTGTAGGAAATGTGTGATTATTTTTCATCTGTTGAGAAATAGAAACATTCATCAACTAGAATACTGCATGGCTACATTATGTTTTTTTAATAAAAAAATATGTGTCCACTGGCTATTGTATGTCTGTGGCTTTTTTTATACTCATTAGGAAGCATTGTCTAAAACCCAGCAGAAAGTTGCTGCAAATGTGAGGCTGTTAGATACTGCTTGATGAATTCTACAAGTATATTTGAGGGAGTTCAATTACATTTGGAAGGAAGCTTTTAGGCATTTTATGCATTTGTTTTGAAAATTCATCTGAGGTCAAATGAAGCTGGCTTCAATTTAATGTGAACGCCTTTCCCTTTATAAGACTTTCCATAGTCTAGAATTGTTAAGAGATATCTGATCTGCTTTGACAATTTTAACTATTTCTCAATCATGTAGTGCTGCTTCCGTGGGTGTCCCTTGCATCACTTGCCCACCCCCTAAAATCCCTGAACTAATTAATTATTCTAATGTAGACCGCCAGACAGAAATTAATTGTGAGTCTTACCACCAGTCTTGGACTCTACAGTGATACCTTTAGTTACAAATTTAATGCGCTCCAAGGTATTTTTCCTGTTATGAAAAATTTGTAACTTGAATTTCCCATAGGAATCCACGGAAAACCAAAATTCATAACTTGAAACATGGTTTCCCATAGGAATGCATTGAAAACCAATTAATCTGTTCCGGAAAAAATAGTAACTCAAGCCATTATTTTCAATTGATTTTCATTCATATTGGGAAAATTTGCAACTCAAACAATTTGTAACTCGAGGTACCACTGTACTGTAAGATTGCCTTCATGGGAGAGAAGTGCAAAAGGCAATGCTAAGTATGCACTTAGGCTCACACTTGGAGTTGCAGGAGGAGTTGCATGACAAGAAGATATGGTGCTGAGCTTCCAGAAGAACATCAGGAAGACCCAATACTTCAGATACTCACAACCTTTCCTAGTCATCCTATCACACCCTACTTATGCATATATTTTTGTCACCCAATACTAACTCCCTTTTTAAGTACCTGAGAAGAAACCACAAATGTGGGTCTTTGTTTGAGCATGCAGAGATATGGTTCATGGGAGGGACTGTAACAGGGGAGTCAGGGAGCAACCACTAGAACTGTTCAGGGTTTGTTGTTCAGTCGCACAGTTGATTCCGATCCTCTGCGACCCCATGGACCATTGCCCGCCAGGCACTCCTGTTCTACACCATCCCCCTCAACTCGCTGAGCTCTGTGCCCATTGTCTCCACAATACCATCTAACCATCTCATTTTTGCCCCCCTTTTTTCTTTTGCCCTCCACCTTTCCCAGCATCAAGGCCTTCTCAAGTGAATCCTCTCTTCTCATTTGATGTCCAAAGTACCTTAGCTTTATCTTTACAATTTGACTTTCTAAGGAGCATTCTGGGTTGATTTCTTCTAAGATTGACCTATTTGTTCTTCTTGCTGTCCAGGGGACTCTCAAAACTCTCCTCCAACACCACATCTCAAAGGCATCTATTCTTCTGCGCTCAGCTTTCCTAATGGTCCAGCTCTCACATCCATACAGTGCCACAGGGAATACCAATTCTTTGACAATACGAATTTTTGTTTTCAATATGATGTCTCTACTTTTCATTATGCTCCCCAAGTTTCTCATTGCTTGCCTCCCAAGAATCAAACGCCTTTTTATTTCATGGCTGCAGTCCCCATCTGAAGTGAGTTTTGATCCCAAGAAAGTAAAATCTGTCACTGCCTCTACTTCTTCCCCATCTATTTTCCAGGGACTGATAGGGCCTGTTGCCATGATCTTGGTTTTCTTTATATTGAGTCTCAAGCCAGCTTTTGCACTTTCTTCTTTCAACCTAATCAGGAGCTTCTTTAGATCCTCCTCACTTTCAGCCATTAGGGTGGTATCATCTGCATATCTCAAATTGTTGATGTTTCTCCCAGCAATTTTGATCCCGAATTGTGATTCCTCCATTCCTGCATTGCGCATTATGTGCTCTGTGTATAAGTTGAATAAGCAGGGTGACAAAATGCAGCCTTGTCTTACTCCTTTTCCTATTCCAAACCACTCCATCATTCCGTATTCTGTCCTAACTGTTGCTTCTTGTTTCATGTACAAATTTCTTATGAGGCATATAAGGTGTTCTGGGATTCCCATCTCTTTAATTACTTGCCATATTTTGTTGTGGTCCACACAGTCAAAGGCCTTAGTGTAATCAATGAAACAGAAGTAGACTTGTTTCTGATATTCCTTTGTTTTTTCCATGATCCATCTTATGTTGGCGATGTGGTCTCTGGTCCCCCTGCCTCTTCTGAAACCCACCTGCACTTCTGGTAATTCTCTCTCCACATACTGTTGCAGTCTATCCTGTATTATCTTAAGCATCACCTTGCTAGCGTGTGGGATGAGCGCAATTGTTCAATAATTTGAACAGTCCTTGGCATTACCCTTTTTGGGGATTGGAACATATACTGATCTTTTCCAATCTTGTGGCCATTGTTGTTTTTTCCAAATCTGCTGGCATATAGAATGTAATAATTTGATCCCATCCTCTTTTAGGGCTTTGAAAAGTTCAACTTGGATACCATCATCTCCGCTGGCTTTGTTGTTTGCAGTGTTTTCTAGGTCCTTTCTGACTTCACTCTCTAGGATGTCTGGCTCATGTTCAATGTTCTCATCATTGTGATTATCAGGGATGTTGAGGTCCTTTCTGTAGAGTTCCTCTGTGTACTCTTTCCATCTTTTCTTAATCTCTTCTGCATCAGCTAACTCCTTGCCATCTTTGTCCTTTATCATGCTCATTTTTGCTTTAAACGTTCCCTTGATTTCTCCAATTTTTCTGACAAGATCTCTAGTCCTACCTTTTGTTGTTTTCTTCTATTTCTTTGCACTGTTCATTCAGGTAGGTTTCCTTATCTCTCCTTGCTTTTCTTTGAAATTCTATATTCAAGTGATTGTATTTTTCATTTTCTCCTTTGCCTTTTGCGTCTCTTCTTTCCTCTGCTATTTTAAGAGCCTCATCGGACAACCACTTAGCTTTCTTACGCTTCTTTTCTTTTGGTATGGTTTTTCTTGCTGCCTCCTGCATGATGTCCCGCATTTCTGTCCATAATTCTTCTGGTACTCTGTCTATCTGGTCCAAGCCATTAAATCTGTTCCACACCTCCACTGTGTATTCCCAAGGAATATTGTCTAGGTCATATCTGTCTGGCCTAATTGTTTTTCCTATTTTCTTTAGTCTAAGCCTGAATTTTGCAATCAGTAGGTTGTGATCTGAGCCACAGTCTGCTCCTGGTCTTGTTTTTGCTGACTGTATGGAAGTTCTCCACCTTTGGCTGCAGAGTATGTAATCAATCTGGTTTCGATGTTGGCCATCTGGTGATGTCCATGTGTAAAGTCTCCTTTTGTGTTGCTGAAAGAGAGTGTTTGCTATGACCAGTGCATTATCTTGGCAGAACTCTATCAGTCTTTGGCCTGCTTCATTCTGTGTTCCAAGACCAAACTTGCCTGTTATGCCATTTACTTTTTGATTTCCTACTTTGGCATTCCAGTCTCCTATGATAATGTTTACATCATTTCTTGGTGTCTGTTCTATGAGGTGTTCTAGGTCCTCATAGAACTGGTCAATTGTGGCTTCATCTGCACTAGTGGTTGGTGCATATATTTGGATTACTGTGATATTGAATGGCTTGCCTTGCATTCTGACTGACATCATTCTATCATTTTTGAGATTATATCCCATTACTGCTTTTCTCACCCTTTTATTGACAATTATGGCTACTGAGGTTTTCTTGTCCACAGTAGTAGATATGATGGTTTCCAGAGCTGAATTCACCCATTCCTGTCCATTTTAATTCGCTGATTCCCAAGATGTCAATGCTCACTCTTTCCATTTCCTTTTTTACCACTTCCAGTTTTCCCTGGTTCATAGATCTCACATTCCATGTCCCTATACAGTATTGTTCCTTGCAACACTGTATCTCTCCTCCCCCTTTCTTGTCCCTCCCCTTCTTCTGATCTGATGTGCTAAGCATCCTATTTCATCTCAATTGCCCCATTTGTTTGCCTTTTGTTTTGGTCCATAGGGTTCTCTTGGCAAAATTGCTGATGTTGGTTTGCCGGTTGTCAGTATCCTCTCATCATACATATTATCACAGTTTAAACAAGGTATTATCATGCACATTATAACAGTTTAAGCAGTGTCAGACTGAAAAGTAAGCTAATTAGTGTTGGTTATATGTAGTTATAAGTCAAGAGTTTCTAAGTATCCTTGTTATGAAGTCCAATATATCAAGTCTCTACTGTAAGTTAACTATAAGTCTCTATAAGTCTCTACTAAGTATCTAAAGTCAGCTACATTAGTGTACTTATCATATGCATGCAGTCAGTTTCAGCTGCCCAGTGCCTGCTGGTGGTCTTTCGTCAGGGTAGGAGAATATTTATTATTTATTTATTTATTTTCTCACACTTGCTAACCCGCCCCAATCGGGCAAGCCCGACTCTGGGCGGCTTACAGCACAAAATAAAACACATCAATATAAAAAATTTAAAATTCATAAACTAAAAGCAGTATCTGGGGGTGTCGTCAAGGGTAGTATCCCTAGACTAACCACCCCACATGGGATCCCCCATCCCTGGAACCCCACACTTGTCCTGCCAGCCAGGTCTTTAAGTTCTTCCGGAAGGACAGGAGCTCTGTCTGCATGCGCAGCTCAGTTGGAAGGAGGTTCCAAAGGGCCGGGGCGAACACAGAGAAGGCCCTCTTCCTGGTGCTAGCGAGGCGAGCCTCCCTAGCCGATGGAACAACAAGAGAGCCCCTCCGATCCGCCCTGGTGGGACGGACAGATGTTCTTAGGGTGACGCGGTCTCTTAGGTATCCTGGCCCACTACCATATAGGGCTTTAAAGGTAATAACCAGCACCTTGAATTGCACCCGGAGACAAACTGGCAACCAGTGCAGCTCCCGAAGCAGTGGTGAGGCCCGAGCATAACGCCCGCATCCCATCACTACCCGGGCTGCCGCATTTTGGACCAGCTGCAGTCTCCGAATGGTCACCAAGGGCAGCCCCATGTAGAGCGCATTACAGTAATCAAGTCTGGAGGTGACCAAAGCGTGCATGACCATAAGCAAGGCGTCCCAGTCTAGGAGCGGGCGTAACTGGCGTATTACACGAAGTTGTGCAAAAGCCCTCCTGGCCACGGCTGCCACCTGCTCATTGAACAGTAGCCGTGAGTCCAGGAGGACCCCCAGATTACGCACCGGGTCTGTTTGGGGCAAAACTGCCCCATCCAGAACCAAAGCTGGTAACTCCCGTGTTAGCGCAGGGCCCCTTACCCATAGCCACTCAGTCTTGCCGGGATTCAGCTGTAGCCCGTTTTCCCCCATCCAGACCTTAACAGCCTCCAGGCACCTGGAAAGGACTTCCACTGCACCGCCTGGGTCCCCACGGGCTGAGATGTACAACTGGGTATCATCAGCATACTGATGATACCTTACCCCGTGGGAACGGATGATCTCACCCAGCGGCTTCATATAGATGTTAAATAGGAGAGGAGAAAGTACCGAGCCCTGAGGCACCCCATACTGCAGGGGCCTAGGGCTGGACATCTCCTTCTCCAGGCACACCGACTGGGTCCTGTCCCTCAGGAATGAGGAAAACCAGGACAGCACTGTGCCCTGGATCCCCAAGTCCCGGAGCCTTCCCAGAAGGATGCCATGATCGACAGTGTCAAAAGCCGCTGAGAGGTCGAGGAGAGCAAGGACAGACGGTTCCCCTCCGTCCCGCTCTCTCCAGAGATCATCCACCAATGCGACTAGTGCAGTTTCGGTACCATATCCGGGCCTGAATCCTGACTGAAACGGGTCCAGATAATCCGCTTCATCCAGGACATCCCGTAACTGCTGCGCCACAGCTTTCTCCAGGACCTTACCTAAAAAAGGTAGGTTGGACACTGGACGGTAGTTGGAAATTACCATAGGGTCGAGGGACGGCTTTTTTAAGAGGGGGAGCACTAAAGCGTGTTTAAATGGTGCTGGGAAATGCCCCTCTTTTAATGAAGCATTAATAATCGCCTCGACCCAGCCACCTGCCACAGTCTTGGCAGCTTTAACTAACCAGGCAGGGCATGGGTCCAGTGCACAGGTCGTGGCGCGAACAGATACAAGAAGCCTGTCCACTTCCTCAGGGCCAACTGGCTCGAACTGATCCCAGATAACATGGCTAGACTGTGCCTTGGTCAACCTCAGTTCGGTACCTTCCACGCTGGGATTAAACTTCGAGCGGATCTGAGCGACTTTCCCCGCTATATAATCCGCAAAAGCATCAGCAGATCCCTGCCAGCCAGGGCCCGGCCCCTCTTTGCCTAGGAGGGACCTGGTCACCCGGAACAGGGCCGCTGGGCGGTTATCTGCAGAGGCAATGAGGGCGGTGAAATATTGGCGTTTCACCGCCCCCATCGCCACTAGGTAGTCTTTAATAGCAGCTCTAACCAGTGTTCGATCGGACTCGCTCCGCGTCTTCACCCAGCGGCGCTCTCGGCGTCTCTTAGCTCGTTTCAGCTCCCTTAGCTCTTCTGTAAACCAAGGGGCAGATCGACCCCCACGAGCATGGAGAGGCCGTAGTGGCGCAATTACATCCAAAGCTGCGGACGCTCTCCTGTTCCAGGAAGCAACAAGGGCTTCGGACGAATCATATATTCTGAGGGACAGCAGACACAGCAGTATCCAAGAGGGAAGGGCAAGAAGGCAAAAAAAAAAAATGTTATGACAGCTACTGGGCAACAACAGTGCCTGACAGTTACACTGGCTTAGAAGGCAATGGTAGTGACACTGAAACTAAATGTTGTTAGTGTTATACTGCGAAGCAAGTGGCAATGGTAAAGGCCCACTAAACTCTCCTTACCATGAAGAATCTATCATGAGACAGTCCAAAATGAAACAAAAGATGTGGGTGGAAGACAAAGAAAATATATCAACATCATCAGCAAGCAAGCCTATACTCCAACCACTGGTGCTGAAGAGGAAGAAGGGTGGAAGGTAGCAGGAAACAAGGAAGGTCAGACTTTAAATGGAATAGTTTTTTGGAGAAAAATCTTGGCTCTTTTTTAAAAACAACCTGGTTTGGTCTTTCCAGATAGGAACAGATTTCCACTTCAATTGGTGGAAGAAGAAAAACCCAGAAATAAAGACATTTACTGCAGCTGTGGCTGAGTCATTAGTTGTCTCTACTCACTCTCCTCCAAATAGCAGCAGCAGAAAATCCAAGAGTTCATGATTTTTCTAACTGTTTTCAATTAAATTTATTTTTTTTATTTTTTTCTATTTTCACCCTCCTCCCAGTTCACAAAATGAATTAAAATAAATACAGCTAAAACCAAGTTATATTATTTAAACACAATTAAATACATTATCAATTTTAAAAGCATTTAATTATAGAAATTTAAAGCCATTTAAAAAGTGCCAGCTAGTGGCAAGAAAAGCCTACTTAAATATTGTTTGCTGACCAAAGGAGAGCAGAAGTGGTGGCAGCCTTTACATCTTTTGTTAAAGAATTCCACAACTTTGTGTCCAAACTTTTCCTGTCAGGGGCCTGATCATGCCCCCTCAAACAGCTGAGTGGGCCGGTCATGTGGTTCCTCCCACCACCAGTGGTGACATGTGAATTTATGCCACATTTCCGGGCTTTTACCCCACCTCCATCACTTCCCATGGAGGAAGGAACATTTCACACTCTTTTTGAATTTTTTGCTGCATTTTTGTCACCTTTTGGTGCAAAAAATGCAGCATTTTTGGCACTTCCTGTGACATCAGAGTACTTCTGGTGTTGGCGGCAATCTGTCCTGCAGGCCGGATGATGACATTCTGTGGGCCAGATACAATTCTGCACCATTAACCTTGAGGCCAGATGGGTAAAAGAGAGGTGTAGAGATCGGAGTGAGAATAATATTTCTTGCTAAAGGAAAGATAAGGGTTGCCAGGGCAACTTACAGAAGGAGTTGCACCTGCACCCATAGTTGGAGGCTTGGGGAATATTGACTGCTTGTTTCCCATAATCTTCAAAGAGTAAAAATAAACTCTTGAAGTAGTTTCCCAAAAAGCAGCCTGTTCCACTCCGTATCTCTACTAGGAAAGGTGGTATTTAAAAAGGGACTGTTCATGCCAGCTAGCTACCACATATCATAGTGAAAAGCTTCATAAGAAGCTGTGCCACCCTTCCAAAGCCTTGGGACTCCAAACTAACCCATAAACAACCCACAACATCAGGTATCAGCAGTAGGTCTCAGAATGTATCCTACATGGATATGGAAGGTGTGACCTGCAATTTTAGACCAATTGATCATTATTCTTTTGTAGATCTTCAATGTTCTTCTTTTACTTTTGCCATCCTGCAGAATATTGCATCATTCACAAAGGTAGCTACTTCAGTGTACATCACAAGTTATATATAGGTTTGATCTTGTTTGCTGTTTTGTTTCATTTTGTATTTTTCCCAACTGGTTTGGTCTGAATTAATATCTTTGAAAAATGCATTTTAACTTCCTCATTATTGACAGATTATTGTCAACACTATCTGAGGTGAGGTTTGTGCAGCAGACAGCAGTAACAGTTCTAGCTATGCTCCTAAGTCCTAGTTATAACTCTTTTAAAGCGACCTTTGGGTGTTAAGCAAACACAACACTGAAGTTGCATGGATATTCAGGAAGATAAAATGAAGGTACCTGGGTTCATATGTTGATACACTATTGGGTGGTATGAGAACCTGTACCCATTTCTCAGCTTGCAAAATATAACAGTACATTCAACAGCAGTGCAAGTGATAAGGCAGTAAGAAACTGGTAGTAGGACAGACTCCAAAACTCAATAAATGAATTATAAATTACAATTATTTTATTCAATATAGACTACTTTGTAAACTTCTTAAAAGACAACAAATTGATCCTTTCTTCACCTAAACATGCAGCTCCCTGCTGCAGGAGCTGCATTGGCTACTGGTGTGCCTCTGGGTGCAATTCAAGGTACTGGTGATGATATTTAAAGCCCTACATGGTAGTGGGCCAGCATAACCTCAAGGTTATCTGCCTCTCCCACTAGAGCAGACTGGAGGGGCTCTCTAATTGTGCCATCAGCTAGAGAGGCTCACCTCTCTAGCATAGGAGGGCCTTCTCTGTGTCTGCTCCAGCCCTGTGGAACCTCCTTCCAACTGAGCTTTGTCTCCAGGCAGAGCTTTTATCCTTTCAAAACCTGGCTGGTGCAACAGGTGGGGGGGGGCATCGGGGAGATAGCCACTCCAGGCTGTTAGTGTTAGTTTTAGAAATTTGAGGATGTGGCACTGGGGAGGGTATTTTAAATTTTAAAATTTAATATTTTAATGTCCTTTATTCTATTGTTCTGTAGAGTTTTTAACTGTGGTGCTTTTATATGTGTAAGCTGCCCTGAGTTGCCTTGGTGAGAGGTCAACCAGTAAAAATGTGATTAAATAAATAAATAAACTTATTGAAATAACCCAGTCATTCTCTCCAAAACAAGTTTAATTAATGCACTGATTTTATTCAGTGTAAAAAAAATGTTCTCACAGAAAAGCCAAAACTTACTAATTAAGTCCAATGTTTTAGAAGATACCATATGATTACAGAGGAAAAGCCACACATATAAATCTCTTATTCAGACATGTTACTTATTTATAATGCAGCTGTGAAACTAAAGATGCAAACAAACTTAAATAAGTATCCAATTCCTGGACAATTTCATAGTGAGACAACTGGCATAATCAAACAATTTTTTTAAAAAAATGTTATACATAGTAAGAAAAAAAAGATGGTTTTCAAAAGGGAAATAAAAGTGAAGAAAATAATACAGGCTGGATCTTTAAAATATTCTGATCTGATACTGAAGGTTTCTTTGTGCATGTCAGTTTAAGCAATGCTGAAGTAGGCAGCTTCCTATGTTTCCATTACCCAGCATGTGTATCTAGAATCTATCATAAACTATGTTGAATAAAATTATCCAAACCTATACATAAATGGATAGGAGCAGAGAGGTGTGTCTCTCTGGTTATATTCTGCTCAGCTCTCTTCTTCATCTCTTCTTAAATTTTGCAATGCTTTCTATGGTAGTGTCACAGGTTAATAAAAACAGAATTGTTTGAATGGAAAATTCACATGAAAATATATTGCTAATTTTACAGTTCCTTCCATTCATGATCTCCTAAGAGATACAGCAATCCATTATAATGTAACCTACAATTTTTATGAGTGCTGAAAGAACAGTTAATTCCATCTTAAGGTCCTTGTATTTAACTCGGAGGAGAATTTCTTGTTGCAAGGAATCTGATTTCACAATGTAAACATAGGATCAAAAAAGGGCAAGGAATAAAGGAAATACTTTATATTCATGAAGAAATCTATAGAATCTAGAATTCAGTTTTGATAGTTGAATGCCTGATTAATTTATTCAATATGTGCATTCTTTCACACTGTGTAGCATATGGTAGTGAATACTTTTTACAAGAGGATTAATGAGCAAAAGAGAACAAGCAATGAAGAAATCAAAACCAAGCCCCAGAATATCGAATAAATCTTTTCTTTATTTCTAAAACCTGAAATAGACATTCGGAGCAGTTGGTTTCACTTCTTTCATCTCTGTTTTTGCATGACAACAATAACTGACAAAGAAAGGGATTTCACTGATTTTTCCATCCTTGCTAGGAACACAGCACCATCTCTGGCAATACCAGCTCTTTCCTTTCTTGAATGCCACTGTTAGCCAGTGACTTAATAGCTGACAGCCTCTACTTAGGGCTGTTAAGAGATATGAACATGATAAATCTTTCTTGTTACTGTTGTTTAGAGAGTCTTGCGAGTAGGGATGGGGTGAGGGTGGGAGCTAGACAAGGGCAAATCCCCAAATCAAGTAGCAGAAGGTAACCAGTGAGTTAAAGAAGAACAAACATTCCTTAGGATGGTAAAAGGAGCTGTGTTCTCCTTCATCTCTCTGAATTTTCTAAAGCCCTGCCTTTCCCTCCTCTTCTTGCAATACACCTGCAGATTTTCCCAGTAATCAGACAACATATCACGCACACGCACCCCCTACTTCATCCAGGCACCTTTCAAAGGGTAAGCACAGCGCAGCACTCCTTAAGCCCAGCAGCAAGACCTCTGCTTCTTTTTCCGACCTTCTCTTTCTGGCTAAGCCCAAAGCCTTCTGAGCGTTTTGGCACTTGGCATCTTGCCTCCCCTCCCTGCTACTCCGAACACCTCCGCTGCCCACGAAAGGTCAATGGGCAAAAGTGTGTTGTTGCGATGGAGGCTTCTCTTTAGTACTTCGCCTGCCAAGTTGGGGGTCGGGGGAGGGAGCATGCGGTTCCCTTCCTTCCTTCCTTCCCCTCTTGGATCACCGCACCCACCTCATTTCTCGTGTCCTTAGCCATCCTCCTCCTCCTCCCACCATCCCTTCACTTCCAAGGCGAGCTCCAAAACGGTCCCTTCGGCGCACGAAAGCAGCAGCCGAGAAGGGACCCCCTTCCCCCTCCCCCCGTCCCAAAAGCCCTGCCTGTAGCCGCGGGAGGCGACAGGGGCTCTCCTCGCCGTTTCAGCCAAAAAACCATCCCCTCCGTTTCAGCTTCAGCCCGAGCCTGAGGCATTCCCCCACACACACACCTGCGCCTCTCCTGGGCCAGAACTTGGGTCGCCGCCCGGGCTGGTCCCAAACGCAGGTGGCGGGTGGGAGTCGGTGGCCGCCTCAGCTGGGAGGCGGAGAGAGAAAAGGCGCGGAGGCAGCCGAGGCAGCAGCGCCTGCCCTCCCCGGAGAGGTAGCCTCACTCACTCACTCCCTACCTGCTCTTGTTGAGCTTGGCTGCTCCTGGCGCTCGGGTTGGGCGCCGGCGGCGCCTGCTGCTGCTGCTCCTTCATGGCTGTCATGGTCCACAGCTGAGGGCGGCCGGGGGAGAGTCTTGCTCACTTCCCTTCACTGGTCCTGCAGTCGGGGCGCCCCTGCCCTCGGCCCCAATGGCATGGCACCGGGCTTCCCCCTTCGCTGTCGGCACCACCGCGGGCAAAGCGCCGGCCGCGCCTGGCAGAGGCTCTGGGGCGGCGGCGAGGACGAGACCCGGCGAGGGGGAAAGGGAAGGGAGCCCTTCCAGGCAGTGGCGGCACCAGCTTGTCTGTGTGCGCGCGCGCGCGTGTGTGTCTCGCCAGCTAGGCTCCCGCAGCCCGCCTTCTCCCTCACCCACCCGCCTCGCTTCCTCTCAGGCTGGAGCCAACTGAGGAAAAGACCGAGCCGAGGGCGCGACGAGGCTGGAGGGGAAAGGCTCCCGAAGGGCGGGGGGGAGGGGGTCGAGCTAGCCAACGCGCGGCCACCGCAGCCCGGCAGCCCCCGGGGACTCGGGCGGGCTCCCCTCAGGGGCGCGGGCTGGCATTCCCGCAGCCCTCACGAAGGGCAGCGGGACGAGGGCTTGCTCCTGCCAGGGGAAAGTCCTTGGGTCCAAGCGAGCTTCCTTCGGGGAGCGCGCGAAGGCAACCTGAGGCGAAGAGCGCGCGGTCTGTTTGTCGGTCGGTCTGTCCGTCCGTCGGTCTGTCAGTCCTCACATCCCCCCCCCCGCCTTCACTCTCTCAGAGTAGCTGGGCTGGGTCCTCTCTCGCCGCCCAGCAGCCCGAGCGGAGGGAGAAAGTGGCTGCGCTCTCAATGCTCTCCTCAGGCAGGTTCGCTTTCCCTCCTCAGACGGAATGGACCATTGGCGCGCTCAGGCGGAGGGGGACGCGGCTGGTCCGCCGCGCGGCTGCCTACCTGGCTGCGGATGGTGGCGATGCTGCTGCTGCTTCTCCCCCTCCCCCTCTTCCCTCCGCCTCTTTCGCCCTCCCGCTTCGAAAGGGCTTCTGCGGGAGCCACTCTCTCCAGCAACTCTGGCGAGCCTTCGCCCCGAGGAGGAGGAGGAGGAGGAGGAGGAGTGAGAGAGGAGGGCATTCGCAATGGAGGCTGGACGCAGCCGTTCGGGGATGGCAGAAGCAAGTGGCAGAGGACCGGGTGGCGCGTCCCCTTGAAGAGAAGGGATGGCTAAAATTCTTATTATCCTCGAGGATGGGATTTGCGCGCACCGACGGAGACTCACTTTTCATGCCATTCCGAGCGGGAGGTTAACGAGCGATCAAGCACTTTAAAGAAAGAAAGGGAAAGAATTGTTTTTTGACAGCCATCACGTTTCTGCAGAGGATGTTTGGCCAAAGTCTTCCTAGCTAGCTTGTGCTTTCCCTGAAAAGAAACCCATTGATACAGATTCTGCCTTATATGGGTGAAAGGAAAGAAAGCCAAAGAAGTTTTCTTCTGACCCAGAAGATGAATAGATTGTAATTCTATGCCCAGCTATTGCCACATTCTCTAGCAGGAAACTAAATTGCCTATAGACGTTGCCAATACAGCTTAGGAAGTAGAGGGGAAGAAGAAAAATGACAAAAAATGGATATATACGTGCTCTCTCTCTCTCTCTCTCTCTCTCTCTCTCTCTCTCTCTCTCTCTCTGTGTGTGTGTGTGTGTGTGTAAAGAAAAGGACAAAGCCTTAATTTTCAGAAGAGTCCTATTTATTTCTCAGCAGTCATACTGATGCTGTGTGACCTAAATTCCTAGTGGTGATATGGAGCACAGGATGCACTGCATCTACTGAAGCTAGCCTGGGTCACTGGTGAAGGGAGATCACTTTGGAACCCCAACTACTCTGAGCAGAGCTCAATGCACGAAAGAGTACACCAGTATAGTATATTTTAAAAAAGTAGAGGTTTCTTTACATCTTTGTTGAATCCTTCGATTGTGACAGAATTCCAAAATTCTGCATAAACATCCAAGCATTAGAAACAGTTCTGAAGGAAACAGAGGGGGGGGGGGAACCCTCCTGGCCAACAGCCCACGCCCTATAACCTAATACATGGTACCAATGTTATATATGTGAGTGTGACATTGTTGCCCCTCCTGAATTTTTTTTGCCTCCTGAAAATATTTTTCATTGCCCCCCCTCCCCCCATCCAGAATCCTTGCTATGGCCCTGGAAGGAAAATATGCTGACAGCATGCATTTGAAAACTGTTTGAGTACTGTACTTTGGCAAGTATCATTACTAGTTAATCTTTAAAAAAACAACAACCCTGATACTGTATCTATAACATATTGTATATTTATGAAGGGTTCACAGAATATTAAACAACTGGGAGCAATCTGATATACAGATTTCCCTGCAAAATGCAAGACTGGAGTTTAGCTAAGTACCAAGTCAACATCCGAAGTATATCTACACAAACTACCTGTGATCAATCTCTCAAATCTTATTCTTACAACATCCATCTGTGCCACACACAAAAAGACTGGTAAGAGAAAGCATTCTTTCCATCCATGTGTCGGTGGCTTGTGGACCAGGATAGGAGGGTGTCTCAGCTCCAATCTTGAGGGATGCTACTACCGCAGTTACAAGCTGTTACTGTATCTACAGCTCCATAAATATCCCACTTAACCTTCTTACAATACTTACAGAGATAGTTCACCAACTGAGAAAATCACCCTCTCTTACTAATTTCCAGTCTTTCAGACAGGAAATCGGTAGCAGTAATTCTTATGACTAATGAGAAAAATAATAAAACAGACTATATGCAAATTGTACTAAAGAACTAATAAACAAATAACAAATGCTAATCTTAGAATGATTTGAAACTCTTCTATTTTAAAAAAATGTTGACCATATCCTGATTTAAATACTGTAGATAACTGTTTTGGCTGTCTTTAGTCCACATCAAGAGTTAAATTTAAGAATGAAAAAGAAACGCATATCAACAGCTTTCAGATAAGATGATCAGCAAGATGCACTTACTGAGTCTTCCAAAATCTCAGGCAGCTTGAAGTTACAGGTAATTGACAAGGATGGCATACTTCCCTAGTGCTTTATTCTGCTTTATATTTTATGCAAAGCATCTCAGAGTACACAGAGCAGTCTACTGTCAGAAATGATCTAGGTGAATCCTAGGAACTGTTCACATCTTCAGATGATTTGGAAGCATGCCCAAAGTAGTGCAACTGAATATATTTTTACCCCAGATATCTGGCATACTATCTCCTTGACTGATGAATCTGATAGATTCTCATTACACCATCTATGGATGTGCTCCATATGTTACACAGCAACAAATATTGGGTTGTCAATTCAGGGGAGATCAGCACAAACTTAGCTTCCTAAAAAGTGCATGCCTTGCACATGTGGTCAAGCTGAGTGGGACAGATATACTTACTCTGTGGTCAGTTATATGTTTTGTTTGAGAAAGGGATTCAGGGCTACAGCGATTGTTCAGATAGCAGGTCCTGGGGTTGAGAAGTGGCAGAAGGCTTTTGGAATACATTATCAAGCTGTGCATGCTCTTTTCCATTTCTTATCCTTAAATATAAACTACTGCTCACAGAGAGAGCCAAGGCTGAAGTAAATTTCAAGTATGGTGAGCCTGGTAAGTTTCTTTAAGAGGAGAGATGCCATTTTGTTCTTTGCCTGAGGCAGCAAAACTTCTTGAGAGGACCTTGCCAGGAAAAGTCTTGAAAAACTCCTGTGCAGTTTTGTGAAGAGGTGCCCCATGGTTGAATAGAACAGTGATGAGCTAGATAAAACAATGGCCTTGCTCATTAAAAGGCATCACCTTCCTAATGTTTCAGATGTACATCTAAAGAAGCAAAATGGGCCTGTGGTTGTGACATGCTGTTGCTAATACTGTAATATGAAAAGCTAAAATTACACATAGTTGAAAAATTATGATAACATTGTTTAGCCCCTCTGAGAAATCTGGGGGGGGGGATGCATGTACAGCAGTTGAAATTATTTTTCATAGCACAGAACATCACAACTGTTCTTGATCATGTCAGAGTACAGAACAGATAATAATGGGGTCAAGTTTCAGGAAGCAGGAGATAGGATGAACAAATACCAGGAAAAGCTTATTAACTGTTAGAACTGTATGACAATGCAACCAATTACCTTGGGAGGGAATGAGCACTCAAACACTGGAGGCATTTGAGAGAAAATTAGACAACCATCTGTCAGATCTGCTTTGATTTGGATTTCAGCATTGGGCAGGAGGTTGGACTTGACTGGACTTCATAGGCCTCTTCCAACTCAATTATTATATGAGTTTATGATAAAATAGTTCTATTTAATCAGTGGGGGTTTCAGTAAACTCCTTCATAGGTCCATTAATTCAATAGGTGTACATTTGTTCTGACATACTATGCTAAACAAGATCTCAGCCAAAGTATGTATTTTAAAATGCAGAGAAATTGAACATAATTTGCTTGGGAGAACTGAAAATAGAGGTATACAAACTGATGAGCCTAGAGAATAAAATGAGCCCTGATAATAAAACTCACACAATTTTTAGTTTTACATGTAGTATGTTGTGTAGAGCCATATACTAATCAAAAGCAAAATAGTACACAGGCTGCTTATCATCACTGTTTAGTCCTGTTTCATTATGTTGCAAGAATACAACCCTCTGCAGACAAAGAGTAAATCACAGTCAAAAATTATATAAAGAAATGCTGGGATATCCTATAACCTATTTTAATTAAAACTATTGTGACTGTCATAGATTTAACTGCATTTGGAGTCCACTTTTTAAAAAGTGTTGTTGTTATATGAACCCTCATGGTACAGTGGTTAAACTGCTGTACTGCAGCCATAATTGTTCACATTGGGAATTCAATCTTGATAGGCTCCAGGTTGACTCAGCCTTTCCATCTTCCAAGGTCGGTAAAATGAATACCCAGCGTGTTGGGTGCAAAAATGCTACATCTCCAGCAATATTGTGTTTTTTGTGTTATCCATTTGATGTAACTGAACTGGAGTCATGTACCACCTCCACAGCATTGTGTAATTGTGTTCTTTAAGCCTGACAGAGTCCTCATAATTCTTTTTCTCCATTTACTTTTCCAATCTGCTTCTGTAATTTTTATTTTTAAATCTTGCTTTCAAATTGATCTCAATTTATCTTGTGGATTTCCTTCCTGATTTAATATTTTGTATATCTTACTTACAAGCCCTTTAATTCCTATTAATCCTTTTTCTTATTTTATAGATTACTTCTTCAAAACCTGTCATTTTTCTTTCTAAACTGGTTGCATCTGTGTATTTGCTACTCCATTTATTCACTAACACTTTTTGAAACCAGTTCAGATCCACTTGATTATATGTTTCCAATCTTTTTTCATCATCCTTACATACCCGTATCCAATCTTGCAGCAGGAACACACAATTTTTCAGGAATATTTCTGTTATACTTATATCTATTTTAATTGGAAAAGACTTAATATCTTTCATTTCTACAATTGGGGAAACGTATGGAGCTAATTTCATCTTCAATATTTTCCATATGTCCATCATTGCTTTTTGTTGTTTTACACCTTACCTTTACTTTTGTCATATCTTTATCTAAAATATTGCATTTCCTTTTCTTCATATATCTTTCAACTCTAGCTCTTCCCAAATTACATTTTCCTTCATTAAAATCTTTACCACATTTTTTAATTGAAGAGCCCTATAATAATTCTTAACATTTGGTAGTCACAATCCACCTTCATTCTGTGGTAAATACCAAAGATTTTTTTTATATTATTGATCTTTTCCCTCCATTACATTTAACATACTTTGAAAAACTGCCATTTCTTTTTCCTTCTGTTGGATTGGCAGGACATAAAAAAATTATTTTGGTAACAATTTCATTTTACACATGTAATAATTCATGGGGAAATTATGAACATATGGGGTGGAGTTGTAATGTAACAAGGGATTTTTGGACAAAGATTTAAAAGGAGATCACAGATATAATGGGTTTTGACCTTAAACTGGAACCGGGTGCCACCTTCTTGACAGATGTTGAGGATATAGACATAGATGTTAATAAAAAAAGAATTATTATCTATTTTTCTGACAACTGCAAGACAATGTATAGCAAGAAATTGGAAAAATGATCAAAGTTTGAAAGTGGAGGAATGTTATAAAGAAATATGGAATATTGTGTTGCATGATAAGTTGACATGAGAATTGAATAAAAATAAAGGTATAATTAAAGAAAATAAATGTTGGGAAATATGGAAACTATTTGTGGATTATACATTGTATAAAGGTAAAGGTGGCAGACCAGTGCCAGATCAACTGAGTTTTTGGAAGTTTTAATACATCTGCTAAGGAAAACATAGTCCTCCGGGCTTTGTAAATATCACTGGTGTTTTTTATTTTGTTTTTTTAATACTAGGAGTATTTTAAATTGTTGGATTATGATATAATAGAGCAGATATGTGTATAACTAAATATTATCCACAGACATTAATATTATAAACTTATCATAAAGAAATGTGTAATTTAGTAATATGGGATTTGCTCTTTATAGAGATTCCCCCACCCCTTTTTTTTCTTGGTGTGTATTTTATGATTTTCTTTATACTGTAATGTCTATTTGGTTGTTTGAATTTTTTTCCTCTTTATTTTTTATGTTATATCTTAAAATATAAGTTAAAAATTATCTTAAAAATGCTAATTATATTGACATGTTGTGGCACAGTATATAAATAAGTGTAATTGTTATTATATATCATCAAGTTGCATCCAATTTGTAGTGACCTAAGTACAATTTTCAAGGTATGTGAAATATTAAAGGAACAGTTTTATCAATTAGTTCTGTGGCCAAGCAGGGATTTGAACACAGACCTCTCTGAGTCATACTCTTTCACTCTGTTCACTATATCATATTGGCAGTTCTCACACAAAACACATGGAAAGTATATTACAACACTCGGAAAATAGCCACCCAGTGTGTTGATTTCAACTATTAAGTGAACCCTTGGGACAAAAAAATGCATGAAATATGAAATCAGAAATAATTTTCTACATTTTCATTATGTAGGTTGTGAAACTCCCAAGTTATTTTTTTCCCAGCAAGAAATTATATCAGAAAAAGCCATGCAGAGACATATTGAGCAATGTGGCTTATTAAATCAGTTATTTTCATCTAATGAAATATATTGTTGTCTGAAGGTTTTTTTTAACATAATAAGGCAGGTATCTCTCCTTGTTCATTTTTGATAGCATCTGAAAATATGCACATTGAATTATCTTAGCAACAAAAAAAAGAAAAAAGAAAGAAAGCAGCAGCAGTAACATAATAAAGTTAGTCATAATACAGTTGGCACAAAGCTATATCCACTGTTGAATTGACTGGAACAGGGTTATTTTTGCTGGCCATTTGCAACACCACTGGTCTCTTCCATACTGTGCTGACTTACATCAAAAAGCAATATCTAGATGCTAGGTTCAAAGACTCCCTGTGGGTCACTTTTGACTGGGATAAGCCTTTGGAAGCCTTATGATGGGAGGGGAGCCTTTAACATTGGGATATTGGTGCTGGATAGGTGCTGGCAGTATTGATCCCTGTGGTAGTGGATTAGTGCATGTTTTCCTACATTAAAGGCTCACACACACACCAACCCTAAGGTTGCCAAAGGCTTCATCACATCAAAACGTATTCCAAGGAAGCCTCAGAACCTGTGGGTTGGGATAGAACTATAGAATAACTGAATTAAAAGGGACCTAAGAGGCATCCAGTTCAACCTCCTCTTCAATAATGTGGGCATCAAGCTTTGGAATTAGTTAATAATTATATGTACCTGTGCTAAGAAATTGACTTGGCTTGCTGAACAGGAAAGAAACAATTAGTGCTTTGATCATCTAGAACCGTGAAGGCTAACCTTGGCACTCCAGGTGCTCTTGGACTTCAATTACCAGAAGCCCAAGTCAGCACTCCTGCTGATCAGGGCATCTGGGAACTGAAGTTCATGAACAGATGGAGTGCCAATGTTCACCATCACTGCTCTATAATTACACACACTGCTCTATGTTACACACAGGTGTAAGGCTATTGGGAGCTTTGATAGATATGGTTTGATGAGTTCCTGGCAAAGGAATATGGGCACCAGATAGGTCTCAGTGACATTCCCACTGTCCTTGTCTGAAAACAAGCCTATTATCATTCCATACTTGCTCAGATGTTGGGCCAACTCAGTATCCTTGACTGATAACAGGCTGAGCTGGTGATGAGCTTGATGTAACTCACACCTGCAAGGACAATATGCCAATTAATCCAATTAGTGATACTATTGTCTTCGTTTGGAAATATCTTCACATCTCTTACATGAGGGGCATAGAGCAAAGGGTGATGAGACAATACCTTAGCTGAGAATACAAAAGAAGAGAGACTTAGCTTTGGAGCTTTCCACAAACCAGTTACCAAGGAGCTGTGGCCCAGAGGTCCAGGGGCTGTCCTGATGCCTTCCCAGGCTTCCAGGTGCTGAAGAGAAGGAATACTTATCGGATATGCATTTACTTGCTTTGGTTTCTTGTTCTATGTTAGTTGTTGGACATGCTGGTTTCTTGCTTTAAGATTTGCCTAAGAAAGCTTTGTTTCTTCTTCTTCAGTCGCTGAGTTCTTATTGTCTCTGAGATCAGTAATGGGATGTAACAAGTTCTCACCAGTTCTCCAGAACCGGTAGTAATGTTTCCCAGTGTCCCAGAGAACCAGTAGCAGCTTTTGGGGGGAACCACCTTCGGGGCTTACCTTTACACTGGTTCCCCCACTGTGCATGCACACAAAGTACTTGGTGTGCATGCACACCTACAGTGCTTGGCGCGTATGCACAGCCTCCTTGCTGTCCTCCCAAGCAGGGAGGAGGAAGAGAAGCTGTTAACCTGAAGCTCGCTATAGCCTGCTCCCCAGGGTAAGTGACTCACCTTTGACTGTGGTGTGTCTGTGTGTATATTTAATACCTTTACCTATGTTGATGCACTACTACAGTTCCTAAAAAAGCCTGGCAGCTGGCAGACCTAGCAGCCTGGCTTGGGGTTTTTAAGCAAAGTCTTGGAGTTATCTCATCAATGAGCTACAGCTGTGCTGTTCCAATTGGAGAACCCTTAAGGAGGTACAGCTGTTTTACATTTACATTAAGGCATATTATCCTAGAGAACCAGTACGATGACCATATCCATCTTGCAACATGATGCTACCCAGGCACTTATACTAACAGGTAAGTGACAGGTTTGTGGTTTGGGTGGGTGGGTTGATTTTAATGTAATTTTATTTATTTATTTATTTATTTAATTTATGAGTTTGTGTTGTGGGTGGGTTGAGGGGTGTGTGTGTGTTTATTTTTATTATTATTATTTTTATTTGGCCCCGCCCATGACATCATGACATCGTGACATTAGCTCCGCCCACACTGTAATGACATCATGGTGGGGTAGTAAAATTTTTGACATCCCACTACTGTCTGAGATCCTAAAGATGCTGAGCACAGCAGGCTCTTGATACTCTCATTTTCTAATACTTTCTCAAACTGATGTTCCCAATAATTTTACTGCATTTGGATCTAAACTTTTGGCAAAGTTTCCAATATATTTTTTTGGAACCGTGTCATGGCATTGCAAATAATCAGTCTGTGAAATTTTGCTGCATCTGCTATTAGATAATCCATTTTCATTCTTTTCATTGCACAATTAGCATTGACTAGACAGTTGCTAGCAGCAGCAGCAGCAGCAGCATTGATACCCAGTGTGGTGTAGTGGATACAATGAAAGGCCTGTGTATAAATCCCCTCTCAGACAAGGAAGCTCACTGGGGGTTTGGAACTGGAAAACCAATCTTTAAATATCTAAATTATCATGAAATCCCTATTAGGGTTTGTAATATAGATGGAAGGTTGATTTCATCAAATTGACAATTTCATTTACAATTGACTCAATTATTTTGTGAATGGTTTTGAATATAATAACATTTTAATAGATCTTCAGTTAGCCACCATTATTCTCTGTGGGGTGCTATAGCTAAGCATGTCAATGATGGAGCACAAAGCAGAGGAAAGTTAGCTGTTCATTCATTTAAATTGTTTTGTGAGTAAGCACCTTGCTACATGGCTGCGCTGTGTTCTCCAAGTGTGCAGGGCTCATCAGAATAGGAGGATAGTCAGTTAGTATTCCCATATTTACAAAGGTCTGGCCCTCTCAATAGGAGCAAAGAGAGTTTTGTGAGTTATTTGGACTGCCTATAGATTATGTATAGGACTGCCTGGAAGGTAGAAGCTCAGCAGTTCAGTTCCCGATTACTGCAGGATGGAATGAGCTCCCGTCTTTGCCCCAGCTCCTGCCAACCTAGCAGTTTGAAAGCAAGAAATTCCAAGTAGATAAATAGAGACCACTTGGGTGGGAAGGTAAGCAGTGTTCTGTGTCAAGTCACATGACCACAGAAGCAAACAGTGCTGGCTCTTCGACTTTGAAACAGAGATGAGCACTGAACCCTAGAGTTGGATATGACCAGCTTTCGAGCAAGGGAAACTTTTACCTATAGATTATGTTACTTGAATAAGAATAGGAGTTTGCTCCCAAGTCAACTCTGACAATTGGTAACCCTTTCAAGGGCTTTCTAGGTAAACCACTCAGAAGTGGTTTACCATTCCCTTCTTTTGGGGGTATCTTGAGACCATACAGCCAGGGCTGTAGCAAGGGGGGATCATCCCCCCTTGAGCTACACCCTACCCCCACCCCACCCACAGGCAAAGTTCTAATGGTGTGTGTGTGTGTGTGTGTGTGTGTGTGTGTGACATTGATGCCCCTCCTGAAAAAAATATTCAAACCACCCTCTAGAATCCTGGCTACGGCCCTCCGTACAGTTTTCTCCAAGGACACATAGCCGGGCTCCTCTCCTGAGATATACAGTAGGGAATTGAACTCCTAGTCTCTAGCTCCTGCCATTAGATTACCTTTGGGAAGATCTCATTCCATTTCCACCCACATAAAATCTCTTGCTCTTCCAAGTATTCAGCTTTAGAGAAGCTTTACTGTGTACTAAACTCAGGAATACTGCATGTAGGCAACAGTAAAGCTTCAGAACTATGCTAAGATTCTATGTTTAGCTACCAATTGGTGTTCAATATGTTTCAATGTAACAGTCATTGCAACAGATCCGAAACAATTACATGCTAGTACATTGTCTGAGAAGATAAAGCTGCCAGTGTCTAATTCTGCCTTTTGGCTCTTGCAATATCTGTTTCTGTGCTGTTTCCCTTTCAACGGAAGTACAATCAGACACATATTTTAGACAAGATGTCATATTTGACTTTTCTGGTGAACAAGTGAAGTCATCATTTATCTTAGTTAGAACTGAATGTTATAAGTGGCAGGGTGACACTTATCACAGCATGCATGCTGTAGCAGCTAATAATGCAATGAAGAAAAATGCATTTCTTGGGTGTCTGGCCTTTTTTGCAGCAGTACGTGAAAAGTTGTGCTATACTAAAAAATAAGGAAAATGTCAACAGAAAGGGAGACACAAGACTTGATCCTAAAGCTCTAACAAACCTCACAACATGAATTTGCATTATTATCATTAGGGGCATTATCATAAAACTAGAGAAGTGATATACCTGGTGCTTACTTCCTTAAAAGCTCACCTTTGTACCAGCTTTGTTCTTTCCCCAAACATTGTTTGTACAGTAATACCACGGATAATGATTGTACCGTATAGCGCTAAAACCGCATAATGTTACAAGATTTTCAGAAAAATCTTTATCGAATAACGCGATTTTTAGCACTATCCGGTACAAGCATGTGCGTGGGGGGGGGGAGTTGGATTGGGTAGAACAGCTACCCAATCCAAAAAACCCCAGCACCCACCCCCACGATGTTTGGAAAGGGTACGGGGGAGACCTCCATATCCTGCCCTAACCCCCACCGATGTGCCCGCGCCTGCACTCCACCCGATGTTCCGAAAGGGTAAGGATCCTTACCCTTTTGTAACATCGGGCGCGCGTCGCGCGTCGGTGGGGGTTAGGGCAGGATACAGGGGAGACCTCCGTATCCTGCCCTAACTCCCACCAACGTGCATGCCCCTGCACACCGCCCAATGTTCCGAAAGAGTAAGGATCCTTACCCTTTCGAAACATCGGGCGAGCGGTGCGTGTTGGTGGGGGTTAGGGCAGGATACGGGGGGGGGGGACCTCCATATCCTGCCCTAACCCCCACCGATGTGCCCGCGTCTGCACTCCACCCGATGTTCCAAAAGGGTAAGGATCCTTACCCTTTCGAAACATCGGGTGAGCGGCGTGCGTCGGTGGGGGTTAGGGCAGGATACAGGGGAGACCTATGTATCCTGCCCTAACCCCCACCGACACGCGCACGCCTGCACGCCGCCCAATGTTCCAAAAGGGTAAGGAGAAGATCCCCTTACCCTTTTGAAACATCGGGCGGCGGGTGCGTGCGTGCGTGTCGTTCAGGGTTAGGGCAGGATACGGAGGTCTTCCCCGTACAGTATCTTGCCCTAACCCCGAATGACGTGCGCGATTGCGTGCCTACCCAGGGCTCGGCTTGTCCGAAATCCCCCCCCCCGGGGGCGGGGGGATTTCGGACAAGCCAAGCCTTGCCTCGGCGTGGTTTGTCCCTGACATCAGGGCTTTTTTTTTAGCATTGTTCGATGTATGTATCGGACAACGCTAAAAACCGGATAACATCATGACTTGTAGAACCAAGTCATAACGTTATCCAGGGTACTAGTGTACTCCAGTTTAATCTGCTGGTTCTCTCAGAATTCACTAATGGAAACATTGAAGAGAAAAATAATAAGGTATTATTTTCAGTACTTGAGACGGTGGCTATCTAACTCAACAGCAACAGGGAAAAGCTCAGTAGGTATCTGACATATTAGAAATAGATTCCATTTCACTTAGATGTTCCATTTTAATTTAGGAAGGTATCACCCACTGCATTGAATTACTGTATGTTGATGAAATTGATGAAAACAAGGCTGTCTGAAAAACAGTGTGCAGTTTAACGACTGAAACCTTCTGCTTCGTTTACATTTTTGTATCTACACAAATGTTTATCATACAGCATTAACAAGGTAGCTATGCCATACACAAATATTTTAATCAGTGTAAGACAAAGTTGGCAAAGGATTTGGTGTTTCGAATCCATTTGAAATGTAAGAATTATGTTAGCATCTGTTATTAAAACAGTTTGCCAGAACAATTTTTAAACAATTATTTAGAAGAAATAGCTAAAAAGCTAGTATTTTCTATAGATGCCTTCCTCTCAGCATATGTGCTGTTAAATCTCTCTCTCTCTCTCTCTCTCACACACACACACCCTAAGGAAATGTTGCACCCCATAAAGTGCATTTTTATACTCCTTTACTCAGAAGTAAGTCTTGCTAAGCTATATGCAAAACTGCAGCTTTTGCCTGCTTGCCACCCTGCATGCATAACCAAAAATGGAGTAAAGTGCTAGTGGTTATTTCATCATATATCTCTTCCCAGTTCTCCCACAGCTTTGATTTATGGCAGATTCCTGCATACAGCTTCAGGAAATGCATAAATCAATACAGATTACACTCCTTGGATTTGAAATCTGTAGGGCTTCTGCTGGGTTCCACAAAGGAGACAAGGAGGAAGAGATAAATATATAAACTAGGCTAATGAATGATTTGATGCTACCCCATCTAATATCCTATTCCTCTGCTAAAAGCATTTTCTTGCAATAATAAAAAAGTTGTTTTTTTTTCACTCAGTGGGCTTGGAAAATGTATGTAAAAAGTCTAAAATATTACTATCCATGAAGAATTTCCCCTTCACATAATGTAGCATGTGGTACTCAAAAACAAACTTCAAGCCTGAGTTTCTGTTTATCCCCGATGGGGTTTATCCCCATGGGTTAAAAACATCTCTGTGTTTTGATTTGGAACATTAAATAAGGTGCATTTTGCTACCATGAATTCCAGTGAGCTAGATCCAGCAAAAATCTCTCATGGACGAAAGGGTTCTTTACATCAAGAGAAGATTTTTGCATTTGTATCTTTTGTAATTACACCAACAGGTAACCTTTCATTTATCAGAACCTTTCTGTTGGCTGGATAAAAGTGCTGATTTCCCCTGGTTCTTCTATCTCCTAGCAGTATCCCTTGCCCCCCATCCCCCTTCAGAGAAATGGTGGTTCCCAATCTTGGTGACCCAAATATTCTTGGACTGCAGCCATCAGAAATTTTGGCCAGCACATCCAATAGTAAGGTCTTCTGGGAGCTATAGTCCAAAAAAATAAAATATAAATAAGGAGCCTCAAGGTTGGGCTCGTGAAGAAGAAGAGGGACAAATCAGTTCCAGTAACAGGAATATTATGAGCGTACTCAGTGCAGAAGAATCTTGATTATATTTATTTATTTTGTATTGCACAGTACAATATAACAACCTTAAAGTATATTTTAAAACATGCAGTACACAGGTTAGGTAATTAGTGAAATAAGTTATGTATAAGCTGTTGTTAAATACTCTAAGCCTAAGGCTGGATGTCTAAGTCATTTAGCCATTGGACTTTGGTCCCTCAAGATGATGTAGTTTTTGCAGAAACCTTCTAAGGGGACTTTCCACAGCACTGCAGTGGCTTAGTGGTTTAAGATGCTGAGCTTGAAGACTGGAAGGTTGGGGTTCAATACATGAGTGCTGCATGATGGATCTTGGGGACATGAAAGGAGTCTCATCCAGGCATCCCTGAGTGGAGTTTCTCCAGCAAAAATCCTTTCAACCCAGCATAATTTCTGATGTGAAATTTATTTATCGTAAAGTGATGTAAAGTTTGTGAAGCATACCCACATTTGCAATTAGAGTATTAGCCAGCCTCCATTTATGTTTCCAATACTGGCACCTGCTGTGGTTAGTTCTAATACAGTTAAGAGCAGCCCAATTTTTCCTTGTAAGATTAAAGCTATAATGGCATTGACACTAAGTTGAACAGGGTTGGGTTAGAACTTCCCACTCCTGGCACCAAGCTGTCTTAATGTCTTCTCTGATTATTTGCCTTGGTAAGGAGGGTGGTATACAAATTTGAGTAAATAAATAAATATTTTTTTTTTTTGCTATCCAACTTCCCATAGTGGGTTCTGAGATTTGAGTCTGAATATTTGATAGAGACAATCCTTGTGTATAGGTGATAGCCAGTCTGATTCCCATTTCTGTTACTGCCTTTTAAAAGCTTATTATTTTTTAAAGTGTACGGGTGGTATATTAGATAGAGGCATTGACTTAATGGTTCCTGATATTATAGTCATAGTGTGGTTAAGCTGGATGTCCATCTCTTTTGCATGCAGACTATTTAGCCATACAGGGCTGCAATAATGAGCTGTCTGGCATATCAAGGCCTGAGCTGATATTCTAAGAACGGCAGTTCTTACTCCCCAGCTATTGTACATTTAACACAGACAACAGAAGACTGAAAAATGATACAGTAGCATCCCTCAGACATCTGAAGCATTGTAACATGTGGGATAGAATATGCTTGTTTTCCCTTGCTCCAAATCAAAGAATTCAGGTTATAAGAAAACTGATATGCAGTATATATTGCAGCACCATTAATATTAAATAATGGGGATCCAGAAGAATAAGAAGATAGGATTCCTGTACCTATAACATTCCAGTAGACACAGTCATCATTGCAAAATAAACTTGCAAATATGGTTAGCCTATTAATGTCTGCAGTCATTAGGCAAAGGCTATAGCTATTTCCCCATCTCCCATCCCCTTTATCTTACTCAGGTTAGCTGTTACAGCATGGTTGGTAGATGACCTCCTAAAAGAGACTGGCAGATTCTGGAAATTTTCTCTACTGTTCAACTTAGCCTGGGAATAGAGAAGGGGCTTTAGAGTGGTTTAAGAAGCCTGACACATTTATTAACCTCTAGTTCAGGTTATCCTGCTATGGTAATAGAGTAGACCATACTGCCAGTGACTCAATGCCAAGCATCAGGTGGCAACTAACTAACCTGACAACCCAGAGGACTACTGGCCTTGGTGAAGTCCACAGGGAAGGGTGATGGTCCCCAAGTGGATGGATTAAATCCCACTTGAATCCATCTTGATGGAGAGCAGCAGCTTCATCAATACTGGTCTGGGGCTGAGGAGGACTTTGTGTGCCAAAAATGCTCAGGATCAGAAAGTGACTTGTGGAGCTGGATTAGTGGTATGGGTGTCACCCTGTGATGTGGAAAGCAGATGAAAGGCCACAGCATTCAATTCTCAGGGCAGTCTTCATGACTGATCACCATGATGATTGCCATTTAGAATTTGATGTGGCACAACAAGAAGAAGGCCTGCCTTTGAACATTTATGGCACCTAAGAACAGACAGGATCTATTTCTTGCAAGACAATCTGGAGATTTGGACCTGTTGTTAACATACAATAATGGACAATGCCATGGTGCATTCTGGGACTTGCTACACTTTAGACTCTATGAGCAATGCCTCCTGAACAACTACGATGCCCAGAAAGTGGCAACACAGTTCCAATTTTTGTACATTAATAGTAAGAAGTAGGAAGCAAGCATGGAAAGTTCAAGATATGGAGTGCCCCAGGTGAATACTGTATACATATGTCTGAAACTGTAGATAGGTGTGGGTCTGTGGGCTGCGACTCCCACAAATCAACTTGGGAATTCCTGGAGAATTTGAGCTAAAGTCCCCAAACTTCAAATGACAAATCTCTGGTGATTTATATAAACATTAGGAGGGATTTCCTGGCAGTAGGAGCTCTTTCAGAGTGAAACTGGCTCCCTTGAAAGGTGCTGGCTTCTTCACCTGAAATGTTTAAAGTCTGTCAGGGATGCTTCAGCTGGGTTTTTATTTTATTTTTATTTATTAATTAGTGGTTGGCTAGTCTAGATGGGCCCTTGGTATCCTTTTCAATTCTGCATTTCTGTGATTCAGTTCAAATGGATTTTATTTGAACTCTATTTGAAATGGATAGCTCAATGGTTTAAATATCTTACCTCCTTGTTGTGCCTCCTTGATAAGGATTTGACTTGATGATTTATAGAGTCCCTACCAACTATCCAGTTCTAAGATTCTGTGATTATTATTTATATTTCTTTACTTTCATATTGTTGGAAATTCTAAACATAAAATGTAAAATTAAATATCAAAAGAAGAAAACTCAAGAGTTGATGGCATGCAGAGGTACTTCTGGATGGGAGATTTTGTTGATTTATGTATCTGGACACATTTGGACACATTTCATTTGGGGCAGAAGAACGGAAACAATTAATTTAAGTGGTTTATCCATTAAAAGGCAACCATTCTTTTGTTTTGGTAAGTTTTGTTGAGGCATTTGTCCATTGAATCACTTCATTTGTGGATAAATTAAATTTGTTTTTGTTGTTTATTTGTTTGTTTTTTTAAAAAAAATCAAGGGCACTGGAACCTTGATGTCAATACAAATTAAAGCAACTGTACTCTATTCTAAAAATCACATAACTTATTAAATACTTCCACAAATTATTCCAACATGAATGCAAACAAGGAAGGCAGAGTCTGGAAATAGTCTTTCCAAACTGTGCAATCAACGTAATGATTGTACATCTTCAAGAAGTGTTAGAAAGAATAATTTATTATTCAAGGACTTGGGAACCATGGCTTCATTAGCAAGATATTTGCCTCTCATTAAATATATGCAGAACACAGAAAGAGCCTCCTCAAAGATTGTGATATTTTTGAAGAAAAATTGGGCATACCCTGGAATATGGCCACCTTGTGCTGGCTAATCTTTCTCAGATGAAATGAACTGCAGAATGAACTCACCAAAAAGGTGGCTTCATTTTGGCAGTTTCACATCTGGACTAGACATGGAAGAAGATTAAAGATATAATTAATAATTTGGGGGGAGAGAGAGAGAATAATAATATAGCATTTTTAACAAGAAAAGGCAAACTGTAGATTGATGGGCCAAAGTCACCAGTGAACATTATTCAGTTCAGTCATATTCACATAGAAGTCCAAAAAAACTACAGTGTGTATTATTAATTTTAAAAATTACCATTCTGCACTTTTACACTATGCATCCTTTCTAAAGCAACTACACAAAAATCATAGTACAATATCATGTCTTTTTCACACAAAAGGCCCAAAGATTATTCACCAAAAAAGTATTGCACAATCGTAAAAAATTAAGGGTAGTTTCAAATTTTCAGAAATGAAGAGATAATAAAACCAAAATGATTTTTTCTGCAGTACCATGTCCAATTTCAGAAATCTCCTGTCCCTTCTGCACACTATAATGAAAGATGTCTGCATAATCAGAAGGTGATTTGTTTGCGTAGTACTGAGTAGGAGACAATTAAATGTCTGAATTAAATTTTCCAAATGGACTTTCCAAAATTTGGAAAAAGAAGGCTTCTAAAGTTTCATTTTTTACTGTGCAGTTGGATGGAAAATACTATTGCCCTCAGAAACTAAATCAACCTAGGTATCATTTTACTTTAATTTTTATGGATTAACACAGTCTCATCTTTTTTTTAACCAGTTATAGTAAATATAAGATTTGGCCATTAGTAGGAGAATCTAACTCAGAGCTTCCTTTCAGCTTCTCTGTACTTTAAATGGAAGGCACAGACCTAACACCAATTTTTCCAAAGGTTTGGTTTCATCAAGTTGCTTTTATAATACTGTATAAGGAAAGATCTTCTAGTGTAGAAGTTTAAACTATAGAAACCCTTAAAATTTCTAAAAACTCTGAAAAACCAACTCCCACCTGCACCAATTAAAAATCTAGTTACAAACTTTTAAAAACATGAGTGATCCTGTTCTAAATGAACTAGGGGGAGGGGTTGTGCCCTGCTAGCCAGGTTTTCATCTCTTTTCTGAAGGGCGTCAGCTCTGTCTGGAGATGCAGTTCAACTGTCAGGAGGTTCCATAGAGCTGAAGCGGATACTGAAAAGGCTCTTCTTCTAGTTGGTATTTTTAAAGATCCCCTCTGGTCCACTCTAGTGGGATGGGCAGATATCTTTGGGGTTATGCGGTCTATTAAGTATCCTGGCCCACTACCATGTAGGGCTTTGAAGGTAATTACCAGCACCTTGAATTGCACCTGGAGGCACACTAGCAACCAATGCAGCTCCCATAGCAGGGGTGAGGCAAGAACATAATGCCCGCACCCCATCACTACACGGGCAGCTGCATTCTGAACCAACTGCAGCCTCTGAATGGTCATCAAGGCCAGCCCCATGTAGAGCATGTTAGAATAATTCTGTCTGGATGTGACCAGAGCGTGTGTGACCATAAAAAAGGCACAAAGTCGTGCAAAAGCAATGATAACAATAGCAAAGTAGCATTGGCTAGTTCATACAGGATACTCCTAAATGGGTACTTCCTAACTATGGTAAATTGAAGAGAATGAAGAGAAAGATGCAAATGAAGTCAGAATCTCATCCCATTGCATGTCATGTAAGAAGTACTCTGAGTGACTCCAAATGTAAAAACATGCATACAGTGTCAGTTCATCACATATTTATGTTGTTATATATATATATCCCAGAATTTTGTTTGTTTAATTCTCCTTTTTCTATGGTTTGTCTCAACTGGACAGAACACAATCCTCTGAGCCTGTGCAATTGACAAATGTTATTGAAAAACAGACTGCTAAGAAATGGGTAAGATTTCTTTGTAAAACCTTATCTCCAGTGATGGGCAGCCAAAAATTTTACTACCACTCTGTGGGCGGAGCTGATGGTCATGGGTGGAGCCAACATCATGATGTCATGGGTGGAGCCAACATCATGATGTCATGGGTGGAGCCAACATCATGATGGCATGGGTGGAGCCAATGATGTGGGCAGAGCCAAAGTTTAAAAAAAACATAAAAATACAGTACAGGCTGGCTGGAGGTGCCTGACACCCCCAGCCAGCCCCATCTTAAAGCAGGGAGCCCAGGCAGGCTGCCTCCTTTAAGACTGGGCTGGCGGGAGGTGCCTGACACACCCAGGTAGCCCAATCTTAAAGGAGGCAGCCTGCCCGGGCTCCCTGCTTTAAGATCGGGTTGGCTGGGGGTGTCAGGCTGAGTACTGGAGGTGTGCATGCATCAATTGGTATTTTAATGCATGCACACTCACCAGCAGCCATTTTGGGTTGCAGAGTTGGGCAGTTGGTGAGGTGACTGAACCGTTCACCTAAAAAAAAAAAAAAGGTAGCCACCCCAGGTGGTCTCCTAGGAAGGTTGCTACCCCACCCTGGATACCACCCAGGATTGTTACCATTGGTTCTACAGAACCGGGGTGAACCGGCCCATGCCCACCACTGCTTATCTCCCATAATCCTGGCATGGTTACTTCCAAGCTGGCTGTGGAATCTTTTAAGTTTTAACCCCACCCTTAAGATTTCCATTATCTGGTGGGATGGCTTTAAAACTAGATGAACTAAATGACATTCATTTTAGTAGGAAACAGAAAGGTTAGAGTAGAATGTTCTGTAGGAATTGTAATCCAACAAAACAGGAGGGCAACTGGTTGGGAATCATTAATATAGGTGAACCTATTTGCAAGAAGAAACAGTCATTTTCATATCTCCCAGCTTTAGTACACAATTACCTCCCAGGACAAATGTCCTAGCACTTAATATAAAAGGGCTATTTTCACAGAAATAATATGCCAGAGAACTGATGTAAAGGTAAAATTAAACACACATGCACACCTCCTTCTGCCTTCTTCATCTAAAAGACAGTATCTCTCAAAATGATCAGTAATTCTAAGCATTCACAGCATCACTGTTAAAAGTGGCATTATCAGTGACAAGAAGAATGTTGAAGCTGCAGAGAAGACAAAGTAATTTGCAAAAGTACAGTTGGCTATTACAACAATGCCAGAATAGCTTTACATGATAGAACTGGAAATCATATGTATATTCATATTTTGAACACTTTGAAGCACCATTCACTTTACTGTCCTAATGCAGGTGCCTGATGACCAACATGAATGGGTCACCTTCCAAGTGCAAGCATGTCCCTCACTTGATCTCACAGCTACCCTGCTTCCATCAGTACTGAAAAGGGACTGCAGTTGCTCAGTGATTAAGAAGCTCACTTTGCTAGCTGGAAGGCTGGCAAGTCAGCAGTTTGAGACCTGGGTACTGCATGACAGAATGAGTGCCTGTCTCTGTTCCAGCACCTGCCAACCTAGCAGATCAAAATCAAGATGTTGCAAGTAGATAAATAGGGACCACTTTGATAGGACAAAATCTGTTCTTGGGGACATGAAAGGAGCCTCATTCAGATATCCCCTGGATGGAGTTTCTCCAGCAAAAAATCCTTTCAACCCAGAATAATTTCTGACACGAAATTATTATTATTATAGTACTGAAAAGAAGAGTAGTGAATTTTGACCATCTTCATTCAGAGTGATAGAAAACAAATGGTGCTAAAGTTAATTAACAAACAATATGGGGTATGGGATTCACAACGACCCCAGCTTGCTGGATGATTTAAGTCCCTCTCTCCCTCTACTTTTTAATTAGTAAGATCAGTAAGATGTGGCAATTTGATGTGCTTTGAAACTTTTTAGATTTTAAATTTTAATTTTAAAGGTTTTATATTTGAGGTTTTTAGGCAGTGTTTGTGTTTTTATTGTGATGTCTCTTATGACTTGTAAACCGCCCTGAGTCACTTGGGTGAGAAGGGCAGTGGATAAATATGAATAAATAAATAAATAAATAAATAAGAAGGAAAGACACTCTGAAAAGGTGTTGCTGAATTATATTATTGCTATTATATATAGTGTCATATATATGATTAGTAAAAGGTGTTTCAAAGGGTGCTACATTGATGGTTGAATATCATTTTAAAAAAATACAGGGTGCAGTTGATGTTGTAGCACTAGTGGTCTCGTTTGAGAGGCGGGACTATAAAGTTTTGTCCCGACACAGTTCAGTCACCATCATACATTAGAATAGTGTGGAGCGTGCGTTTGCCATTGAGGCCTACTTTTCGAGTGGTTGTTCAGTGATTGCAACCCAGCATACAGCCTGCTATGCTGGAAAGAGTCATGACAAATGCCAGAAATCGGTTTACTCAGTGTATGGAGAATGGGGGACGTCACCTATCTGATTTGATCTTCAAAACTGTGTAAAACAAAACTTTAGATATGCGCCTACATTATAAAAAACAAATAAAATACTGAGCTTGCAAGGGAGCTAGCAGGCAGTGGTTTCTGTGCTGAAATTATTGGACCACTCAATGAAGAGGAACAACCAGAAGTGGGTGGTCCACCCTTTCCTGGCAGCCCTGGCCTGGAGTTCCATAGGAGAAGCTCTCCAGTAGACTGGGACAAAGAGTGGATTTTGTCTGAAAGTTTCCCAAGAGATGACTGACCAGCAGGCCAGGGAGTATCAAGATAATCCTTTTATGCAGGAGAGAAGGAAAGATAGGTGCATCAAATGAGGCGTCACACTAAACCAAACAAGCCTCCACAGAAATCCCACCTTTGATGTCCTGTTGTGTGCTCACGTTGTAAAAGACACGTTAGATGGTTTTAAGTGAAGATGCATTGAACTGTATATTTTAGCAGAACATAGCTGTAGGAAGTAGCTGTTCTGAGGAGACTGAAGACTGAAAGATGAAATGTTAAAGACTGCATAGTTAAATTTTACAGTTGAAATAAAAGTTCAGTTTATTCAGCACATTTGAGTGGTGTTTCTGTGTTGACAATATGTGTTGACAATATGCTTCTGTGTAGACAACAGACAGGATGAGTAATACAACTTTCCCCGTACCGCACCAATAAGTTAAGTCACAAAACGTTTTCATTTATTTCACTTAATAAATTTATTAAGTATAAATTTGAGTTTGAATAAAAAAGGATATCATAGAAAGCAAAACTGACACATTTGTCCATCCAGTAAACTGGTTGGTAGCTCAGAGGTTAGATATTTGGCTGTGGAATCAGAGGTTGGGATTTCAATTGTTCTCTGTGTTTCTTGGGAGAAGAACCAGCCTGCATAGCCATAGCAATCTGCCCAATTCCAGGTTGTCTCCAGAAGTAGGGAATGGAAAACCACTTCTGAATATTCTCTAACTAGAAAATGCTGAAAAGGGTCAGAATTGATTTGATGGCACACAATTATTAAAGCTAATTATCAATACAGATATTACAGAGTAATATATATGTTTTCCCCTTTTCATTCCCCCCCATGTTTATTGAGTATGAAATGTGGGTGACATCACAGTCGTTCAGTTCCAAGGACCAATCAGAACATTTTCAGCAGGAGGGCAATTTCTATGCTATAATTTAAATAACTTGGCATTTGGTTACTGAGCAAGATTTTTGTCTGACAGGTACCAAAAAGTAAAGGGCTCTATTTGGGGATCGAGAGAAGTATCCTGTGGAGAGAGTATGAGTTTAAGACAAATGAGTTTAGAAGGTAATTACTAAGGAACATATAAAAGTGAGGTGATGTGTTATCTGATGTAATTTATGCTATAAATATGACTAAAACATTTAAATTCTGAAGAAACTAATTTGATTATAACATGCTCTTGTGGTTTTTAAAATAAAAGTATTCCTTTGCTTAATATTGTAACTCAGCCTGAGTGAGTGGTATGAGAAAAATAAATTTTATTACAATTCTAGAGTAACACAGAAAAGTGTTACATGGTACCTTTATGGTGAAGAGTGACAGACCAGGCTCAGGTCTCTCTGTGTGTAAACATTATATCCAGTGGTGGGATGTCAAAAAAATTACTACCCCACCGTGATATCATCACAGTATGGGGGGAGCTAATGTCATGACGTCATGATGTCATGGGCGGAGCCAAAGAAAAATAAAATAAAATAATACTAAAAAAAAATAAAAAATAAAAATAAGCACACATGCGCGCGCACGCACGCACGCACGCACGCACGCACGCACGCACACACACACACACACACACACACACACACACAAAAGCTGCTACCGGTTCTCTGGGACACTGGGAAAAGTTATTACCTGTTCTGGCGAATTGGTGCGAACCTGTTACATCCCATCATTGATTATACCCGGTACTACCAATTGTGTGTCATTTAATTTGGTTTCTTGAGGATAAAAAAGGATTATAAATTCAATAGATAGTACTGGGGTGAAAATAGCACCTGAGTGAAAGAGAAGCTTTTTAGAAAAAAAATAAGAAAAATCCATTTAATGCAGTGAATTATATTAAAAATATCCATCATCCATACACAAGTGTTAAAATTCTTAGGATCTGTTTAGTTCATGAAAAAGAAGGGTAAAAAAAACAGGACAGAGCATTATGCAGGTTTTTAATATTATGCACAATGGGGAGTAAGTGCCTCTGTCTCACTTCAAACTTGGATCTGTTCCAGAAATTTAAGTTAGGAAAGATTTAGGAGAGATTGAAGAATAATTCTGCACACAACACACAGATATGGAGTTTAGTGCAAAAATATATAGTTCTATAGCCTTAATCCTAGATGTGGTGTGACAAAGACATGTCCTTTGAAAAAGCAATCTGGGCTGGAGATGATTTAGATTAGTGCTTCCATGGTACTTTCATATTTCTCTCCAAACTATTAGATGGAGAAAGTATCAAAGATGGATAAAATACATCTACTAGTTATATGCTCTCCCCCCACAACTCTCTTCCCAAAGGAAAAGATGTTGAGAAGAACTCTTACTGCGTGTCATATAGATTTTTGTATTTAAATTGTTTTAAACAGTGATCAAACAAAATCCATACAAGACAGATGTACCACCACACCACCATGAATTCTGTTGACCTCATTTTGGATTTTGAAAGTTGAGTGGATTGGATCTGTCTAATTCTCCTAGGAAAGGAGATCAACAGTTAATACCAAGGATCTCCATGTGTGAGTAGGAAAAGAAAAGCCTACCTAAATCCAAGATAATAATTATTTCATGTCAGAAATAATTCTGGGTTGAAAGGATTTTTTTGCTGAATGAACTCCACTCAGGGGATGCCCAAATGAAGCTCCTTTCATGTCCCCAAGAACTGGGACAGAGATAGGCACTCAATCCATCATGGAGTACTTGGGTCTCAAACTGCCAAATTGCCAGCCTTCCAGCTAACCAGGTGAGCTTCTTAACCTCTGAGGTACTGTAGCCACTGTCAGTCTGAGATAACAATACTGTTCTAGATGAACCAATTATCTACCTCAGATAAGGCAATGTCTTCTTTTCCTACATATATACACCATTACTGCTTAATGAAAGGGATTCTCGACCCAAGTACAGTTTCTGAAGGCAAGTAGCAGTACCCTTGCGGCAGACATTGCTGGTGAAATGGATTCCGCTATCTCACACAACCTCTCATGTTTTTCAAATTTGCCCCAGAAACTTTGAAATGCCTATTGATCTGCTGAATCAGGTAGATAAAATGGCATCTGGACATAGTTACACATTGGTTTTAATTGATGATTCCAGACCTGAATCTAAAGCAGCAACATTGAAATGCAACGTGTGATGTTTCCAGGAATTTCTAAGCAAGTGATGGAAGATAAATTATCTCATTATATACAAATGCCTTTAATTGTAAAGCTTGTGGCATTTCATTTAAATCACTGGCTTTATGAAATTGGTTTGCACATAGTTTGACTATTGTCCTGACTCTACAATAAACATAGAACTGCTAGTTTTGCCTTTAAAAAAAGTGAAACACTTCACCACTGCCAGCTCTGTCAACAGCATAAGCCTACTTAAATAACAAGTGTCTAAGTTAAATGTTATGCATCTGTGTGCATAGCATACATTAATGACTACTGAGCACACACGGAATACCTCTGCCTCTTTACTTTAGAAAAAAAAGACAACCTTCACAACTCTTAAGACAAGCATGGACACAAAACCTATATTTAAATCTAGTCCAGTGAGGACAACCAAATGAGGATCTGGGGACTAAAAGCCAAAAAGCCTTTTCCTTAATGTAGTAGCTTGCAACGAGAATAGGCCCATTGAGTAAATGGCATTTGCAAAGGAATTGATTCCCCCAAATCACTACTGAGTCAGTAAGCCTACTCTAGAGATGAGTCACTATCGGTAAGCAAGAGGACTTCAGTCAATGTGCCCCATATTGGTAACTTAAGGCTAAAGAGACAACAAGGTTTGATAATGCCAAATTTGAGTATGGCAGCTGTATAGAAAGTACTGTATTTCTGAACTGTTAAATATGAGCTTGCTTACTGTGTCTTCCTGGACACAATAGTACATGGAGGCATAATAGGAGGTGGGGATCCATGAATATTTTCTGCATGCCTTATGAGCTATCAGTCTTTGTATACTAAAAGTTATTCTTGCTCTAAGTATAAGTAACATGCATAGATATGAGCTGGGATCTGTTCCATGTAAAACAAAGTAGAAATGGCAACCCAGTCTCTTTTTTTCTGGGCATTTCAGAGGGCAGAGGAGATAAAAATGTACTTGTGGTACCAAAGGTTTTTTACTTTCCATGTGTCTTGCTGAGTAGACCTGTTTCTGTAAAAAGAGCTATTGGAGTTGTTCTGATAATGCATGATTGTACTATTAATGGTACATGTGTGTTTTGATGTACATGTTTTATCACATCATAGAATCACTAATTTGGAAGGAGTCTTTTAGGTCATCAAGTCCAACCCTTTACTCAATGCAGGAACCCAAATCAAAGCATATCTGACAGATGGTTGTCCAATTCTCTCTTAAATGCTTCCCGTGTTGAAGAGCTCACCACCTCTTGAGGCAGTTGGTTCCACTGTTGTACTGTTCTAACATCAACAGCTAGTGGCTTTATAAACCTTTTGCAGCATTGCCAATCAATTTTATTCATCAGCATAACACATGTTTAGCAGCTTGAAAGTCTGGCATATTTTGTGCATCTGCTCTTACAGCACCTTTATTTGAAAGTGGTTGCTTAAAACATGCATGCATGTGTAAATGTGTCTGAAATAAAGGCAAAAGTTTATCTTGAATTCTGGTTGACTATTACTAAATTAGAGCTGCATGCATGTGAAAATACAGGTGACAATTACATAAATGGCAAACTCCCAGAAAAAAAGAAAGAACAAGATGAATTCCTCCTTATTTCTATGATAGGTTTTAAAAAAACAAATTAAAACAACACTCAATATCTTCAGAAGAACAACCTGCTACCTGTTCAAAAACTATGTCTTCAGACACACATACAGGAAAAGTATACACTTGCTATTTTGGCCAGAGAAAATTTTATGAAACAGTGAATTATCTATTCCTAAGCAGAGCATCTGGGTGGGAAACACTGGTATAATTCAGTGTTTGCATGCTATATGTCTGTATTGTGACCTTCTGGCTGAAAAGCTTTTTGAAGAAATGGAAACACACGCCATTTCTATGATTTAGCATAACACTACAGGAATGAAAACACCTACGAGTTTACAGAGATTATACCATAGGACAAGCAGTTATGTGTCTTCTTATGAAACAAAACCAGTATGGGACACCATACTTCCAGTGCCTTTATGTTAACTCTGAACTGCTAGCACAGCAAGTGTTATGCTAGTGTGCTGGCATTATTGGACATAGGCCTCTGTTTGGATCTGAATTAAATATCTATACAGAAATTCTTATTATTTATATAGCCAGAATATTTGAAACAAAGCGGCCAACAGAACAGACAGCATTGACAGATCTTATTCATGTTGATTGGGGAGGCTATACAAATTGATGAAAGAAAGAAAGAAAGAAAGAAAGAAAGAAAGAAAGAAAGAAAGAAAGAAAGAAAGAAAGAAAGAAAGAAAGAAAGAAAGAAAGAAAGAAAGAAAATCCCTTTCTCCTTGGAACCCGTTAACATGCCCCCCCCCCCATCTGCTCTGGTGGTTGAGGGATCCCATGGCAGATCTGGAGATCATTGGAGAGTTGAGGAGAGAAGAGAGGCAGAGGATGTCCCTTAGCATAATTGGGAATCCACTCATGTGACTCTGGATGCCTTCTAGTGATGTGTTACACCTTTCCTAGAATTTAGGCCAGCTTTATATCTAGGCACCTACTTAGTTATATACAGGTATAGATCTGGCATAAAGGAAGTATTTGAACCAGTGCTTTGATTTTTGTTCAATCAAATCTTGGGAAGGAGAGGTTGTTAATAATATGAATGTTCTGCCAATGTGTGGGAGATCATTGATAGCACCACACAAGGGGGTAACAAAGGGGGCATAGTTTTCCTATGTAAATAAATTAGCCTTTTTATCCAACAAGTGTATCTTAAATTTCATTTTGTGTTCTATGTACACAGAAAGATGCCACAACATATTTAGAATTTGAGGAACATGGTGTGAAAATTGACAGCTTCTAGGACACTGTTTGGGTGACCCTGGCATTTACATTCTAAACATTGCAAAATAACTTGCCCAGCAAATATTTTCAGCTCATATTTCAGCTATAAAGTGTATTGGTTAGTTTTCAGACAGCAAATCACACAGTCATAGAAGAAATTGAATTATTCTGGATTAATCAAACTTGTTGAATCATTTACAGTAAATCTCTATCCCTTTTTGTGGGCATTGTAGTCAGAATGTATCAGATAACCATACAAGACAAATGGCAGCAGCAAACGACAGATGAATTTATTTTATTTATTTATTTATTCTTCAAATTTATACCCCGCCTTGCTCAGGCGAACCTGACTCTAGGCGGCTTCCATAATATACAAAAGAAACAATATGCCACCAAAGACACCCCCCCCTACAAAATCCTCTATCGCCGCCCAAGGCCCCCAGGTTTCTCTCCCTCCAAGGCCGGCTGGCCGAGGGAGAGTCCAACAAGGTCCAACAAACATTCGCGGCGTCTCGCGCGGCGGCGTCTTCGAGCCCTCCCTCGTCCAGGGAGGCTTAACTTATGGTTTCATTCCACACTACCCACTCCTCTAATACACTATTTATCTATGACATGCATTTAAGACAATTCTTTTGCTAAATATTTTTACAGGTGAGCTAACAATCCTTAATCATCTTCAAATCAATAGAATTATTAGAAGGAGGTAGGTGGGGTAGAATAGGGGCGGACACCAAAAACCTCTGAAGAAATTCAAAATTTCCTTGGTAACTTGTCAAAGACAAATAGTGAAGCACACATTGTCTTCATCTGATCTAATATGCCAACTGAGTACCTTTTTCATTCATCTTTTTCTAGAAGTGACAGATAATTTTATCACTGTGCCATTAACATGAATGTTTCAAGAGCAGCAATTAGTATTTTCCAAAGACAAAACAGGCTAAATGGATGCCACCAGTTATACAGTATATCCACAGTGGAAGCACATGTGCCCAGTGGTGGGCAGCCAAAATTTTTTACTACCACACTGTGGGCGGAACCGATGTCATGGGCGGAGCTGATGTCATGATGTTGTGGGCGAAGCTAATGTCATGATGTCATGTGCAGAGCCAACATCATGATGTCATGATGTTGTGGGCAGAGCCAAAGTAAAAAAATAAAATAAAAATACAGTACACATAAAAATAGAAATAAAAAACACATAAAAATACAAATTAAAATAGACATAAAATAGAGTCGCATAAAAATACATAAAAATCCCCAACATTTAAAACTATAGAGACCTCTCTCAGTCTGACACAATGAACAGAGTAGATCATTTTGTGAGCAATATCTAAATCACTCTGTTGCCCATGTTATCTTCTCACACCTTCATATCTTTGCACCATCAGAAGGTAAGACTAATCAACAGAGAACTGACAAAGTGAATAATTGACTTAGCAATGTAAATTTTGGTTAAGACAATAAGAAATATATTGGAAACCTGACAGATAAAAAATAATCTGACATTTTCTATTACTAACACTACTGTTCTATTCTGTGGCAAGGCATTAATTTTGCACTTCAGATTGGAGGAGTGTCAGGTTGCTGAGGCTGAAGAAGGAAACTAATAGTCGCCCTACCCTTGTTAAGGGTATTACAAACTGTGGATTCAAGAAGGCAGTCAGCAGCCAGGTGAGTGCAAAGCCACTGCATTCACACCTGCACACAGCAGGATTCGCATACACCAATATGGTAAGGGCATCTATATGAATAAAATATGAACTACACTTGTTTCCTTAAAGAAAGAAGTGAGCCACCTCTCCTGAATCTTAAAAGCCAGCTACTGCCTACAGTCTTAAATTCTGTTTTAGAGGAATACTTCTGCTTACTGGAGAGGTTTTTAATCCCACCTTGTGCTCAGGCTGCTCAGTGCGGCACTTATGTGAATTAGGATATGCCAGGTTAGAAGTGCGTAGATGAAGAAAAAGATGAATACTATGGCTATAAATATATCTTATCATGCTGTTTGTTATTCATATGATTTGACTCAAACAACAGAAATTTTTCATCTGCTGAAAGTGTATTTATTATTTACAATCTTTTGAAGCTTCTCTTCTGCCAGAAAGATTCCCTCTTCACAGGATGTCCTCTCATGGGTGCATAACTAGTGCCAGATGCCTCTTCAAATTAACCACAAAGGAACGTGTTCTTCACAAGCAGTGGCTGAGCACCATGCTGTAAATTTCCTTTAATGTGTAACAGGCAGCTACATTTGTGCGTTTTTCCCCTCTCAAAAATAAGCACAGAGGCCTCAACGTGCATTGGAGCATTCATTTTGAAGTAGGGGGTATTAACATTTTACTCTTCACTGCTCCTGAGTTCTTGATTGTGGCATCCCTATGACTGTGTTGTCTTGCACAGGGAGAAGCCACCATTCGACTACAATTAAGACTTTTCCCCAGTGTAAAATGCAGGAACAGAAGAGGAAACCAAGATGACGACTGCAGTGAAGCATAAAAAGTTAAGATCTCTCTAGCTCTCATGTTAGGCGCCTGCTTGGGAGTTGTTTCATAGAGTGAATGGAAACTTTAAAAGAAACCACATAGCCGTGTGGACAATATGCTTAATATTGTAAATAGTGATTCACTTGAACATGCTGGTATAAAGTTGATATGGGAGAATGTTTGGATAACATATGAGACAAACAAATTAGAAAATGTAATATGAGGCTTCAGAGAAGGCTTTTTATGTTTAATGTGTCAGCTCTAGACCATATATAGCAATGCAATTCTAGGTTTAAATAACCAATAGCTGAATATTCGGGTTATGAATTCTAATGAGAAATAATTACTACAAAGGAGGAAATCCTATTCATCTTTATGTACCATAAAAAGGGGTTATGCTCAGGAAACCAGCATTGTGCAATTAGATTGTGCATCAATCAACCACCTGTTCCCATCATAGGTGTTGCATAGCATGCATTTGGTAGTGCTTTTTGAATACCACATCCAGTTTGCCACAGTTTTCAAGAATGCTTCTTCAATTTTGTACTCCACATGCAGACATGTGCAACAGGATTTCAACTTCAAAATGACTGGTTTCCATTTTGAATCTGAAACAAAATTCTCAGCCTATAATTCTTTCAGATTGGCAAAACAATCACAGGTTGAACATGTGATTATAGTGGGCTATAAAGGAGGCTGCCCTGATACAGTGAATTTGTGCCATATTCTCAGGTTAACAGAGACTTGGAATAACCTTTTGGAAGGATAATAATGATACATTGTTGCATATTATACTAATATAGGGACAGTCTTGTTATAATTAACACTATATATTCAACTTGATATTTGAAGAAGCTACAAAGAAAACAACAATATTACATATTCAATCACAAATGATCAAATCTGGATTAATTTGCATTGTTCACAATTACAAAAAATACTGCACTGGCCCTTTAGTCAGATGTAAGGAATGAACAATTCACTCTATCATTTATTTACACAGTTTATTGATCAAACAGCAGATTTGTTATAGTTTTTCATAGCTCTATTTCAGCTTGAGTCAACAAAAGATAGATCACAAAGTTTAATGCAAACAATTTTTATTTCTACTGATCAAAGTCCACAGAGCATTAAAGATGAATGAATAACATTTGCATATCCAATGATCATATGGTAATAGGAAGAAAGAGTAGAAGGGTAATATCACATTTAAATGTGATATTACCCTGTGTAAATAGCTAATGTGTTTTTCATTATTTGCTTTAATGAACCTATTTTTTCCTTCAAAATGCTTCATAATGTTCACATGATATGTTATAAACAGAAAAATCTTATTTGGATACTGTATTTAGTTCAAATGCCAATGACATGTATAAGAATAGAATGGTATAGGATATTAATTCAGATGACAATACCTAATGCTCAAATATGTTTATATCTACTTTAAAAACATTTTAAAAACAGCATTCAGTGTGGGATGGGATATTTATTTTCTACTTCCTTTAAAAGGCTTAGTATCTTTAAAAAAATCAGTACAGTACTCATATTTTTTTGTTGAAATGTGCCTGCACAATCATTTTTATTTTAAAAAATACTGTATAGCATAACAGCAACTCATCAATGGATGGCAAAATCCAATAAAAAGCAAACTGGAGGGAAAGTTTTATTATTTCAAAATCCCTATACCAGTGCTCAGAGAATGGGAAACAAACAAGATTAACTTAAACTCTTATTGAAGAAAGGAAAATATGATTTAATAGGCATTATCAAAAACCTTACAGGATGTCACTCAGAAGATCATAACATATTCAAAAAGAATGGACTGAGGAGCAAAGAAAGGTTAGGAGCACTGAGAAGATCCAGCTCTTGGAGAACAGAAGGCCGTGAACAGAGTATTTTGGTAAAAATCAAACTGGGTTTGGACTAGGCAAGCTGAGCTCTTGAATGATGTTGTCTTATCTTAGATGAGGAAATAACAAACATTCCAAGAGAACAGATACAATAGTGATAGGAGAATTCAACTGCCCAGATGTTTGTTGGAAATCCAGCTCTGTCAAGAATATAAAGGCTGAGAAGATTTTCATCTCTTTGCTGACTTGGTCTTTTAAAAAGTTAAAGAAGTAACTATACATGCTATCTATACTTTGGAGAAACTTACTTCAGTAATTCTAAGGAAGTAATGGGTGAGAATCCAATGTCAGAAGTACTTAAGAAGAAGAGAATACAAGATGTAACAGAGTGTTTTAAAGATTAAATTGCTAAAGGCACAATCACAAACCATTCCTACAGAAAGAAAAGGACAAGACATATATAAGTAATGTCAGACTAATCTCCCCACTTTTTTCACAAGCATAGACTAGAAAATAAATTAAAAGATAAATAAATAAATAAATAAATAAATAAATAAATAAATAAATAAATAAATAAATGGAAGGAGGTAGGAAGGCTGTAGATACTGCATGCATAAGTGACTATTAGGCTCTACTTGTTTTGTGGGAGAAAGGTCTAGTTTGATCTGTGGAAGATAAGTGCACCAAGGTAGTTAGGACCTTCAGGTTGTATCTTCAGACTGCAGAAGAGGTCTGGTGGTTCTCAATTGTATCTGCGTAGCTATCATGGAGAAAAGATTAAATGTCAGAGAATTTGTCCCAACAGTTTCTTCTCTATAGTTATGGAGGGGTGCAATATGTAATAGAGCTGTAATTTGCAATAAGAATGTGAACTCAAATTTGTATAAACAGAATGCTGTCTCTGTACTAGGAAAATATGTTAAGCACCTTGTAAATTATGAGTGAGAGAGAAGGACTACTCTACAGATACTTCAGGCACCAAAAAAGGAAACAGAGTGAACATAAATCATCAAGACAAATTTAATGAGCACATGGTGATGTTTCAAAATCTACAGACCAGATGGTCTTTTTTCTACAAAAATGAAATATTGGGAGTGGGTAGAGGTTTGCTTCCATGTGTCCATTGTACATTTCAGTCTGAGTTAGAAAAAAGAAAATTATATAGAACATGTTGCAGCCTTAGGAAGCAAAGTTAAAAGTAAATAAGATAGATAGAGGAATATAACTCATACAAGTTGATAAGGATACAAACCAGAAAGCAAAACTATCTTCCATAGTAGAGGAGGTGAAATAAGGTTCTTTTCCTGATTTAATTTTCCACACTTTTGCACATTGGGAAGAAGTGTCATTAGCTCTATATACTGCCTGGATTTGAGTATCATATCTTATAATTCAACCATTAAATTGGCTAATTTCACAAGATTCAACCATTTCTCTGATACATAATGGTCAACCAGTTGAATCTCTTCCTCAGTTGACAATGAATTTGCAAGATACACAAAGATAAGAAATTATCTGAGACTAATACAGTAATAGACATATACAGTATTTAGAAGAATCATTTAAGTTATGGGTCTATACCAGTGTTTCTCAAATGCTGGTGTTTGGACTTCAATTCCCAGAAGCTTAAGTCAATTCCCCAAAGCACTGATCAGTCAATATACTGGCTTAGGCTTCTGGGAACTGAAGTCCAAACACCAGCATTTGGGAAACACTGGTCTATACTTTCTTCTGTATTATCCAAAACAGCTGCAAATCTTCCATTGGTTACACTGCTAACAGGAGGTTGAATTCATTCCATGAGCAGCATCCCTTATTTAGAGGGATATGACCTTTAAAAAATGCTGCTCATTCCTGATCATTTCTACTTCTCTTGGGTTCTGACTACTGCTACCAAATTTTCTGCTGCTGTCCAAATTGTAGTCATTTTGCAAGGAAACCTGCCATCATCCAGAGTGGGCATGATGTCAACAATGCAATTCTTCTGAAAAGCAAGGAATTTGATTCCTGCCATTTCTGTATAGAATCACTGAGATGATGGTGAAAACCAGGTGGCAGTGAGAGGACTTCAGCTGGACATCCTGGGATTGTGCATTTTGTCCAAAGCCACACAGGCAAAACTCCCAGGCTTTGGCCCTGAGGCCAGATGTTGTCAAGCAAACCCTTATGACCTCTAGGCATAGTGGCTGGGGAGAGGAAGGACAACGGAGTCCTAATCCAACCTTTGAAAGTTCCCCATGCAATTTACAAAATTTAAAAGCTGCTATTTTATCTATAGAATTGTGTGTGTCCCCTCCCCCCTCCACCACCATATACTGCCTATTGACTTGCTGATTTAGATCAAAGTCATTGGATCTGTGACTTGTCTAATTGAAAGTAATATACAGTAACTAAGATTCTCAGAGAGCAAACTATTTTATGTCCTCAAGTGAGCAGGAAAACACACTATCCGGTTATTGAAAAGACCCATGTGGGCAATTCTAATCTTGATACTCTCAGGTTTCTATACACTGAAATTCTACAGTGTGTTTATATAATTTACTTACTTTTTAGTTTAAAAAGACAAAGAAAGCCATTTAATCCATATTAATTACAAAGAGCTCTTTTAATTCACAGAGATTATCCTTATACAGGAATGATATGTCTTTTTTGGTGAAATTATTGCATTTTCTAGGATGTCCCCTCAGATTAAAACAGGGAAACTGAGATATGTAGACAGAGCCAGTATGCTCTGTATGTGAATTCAACCTTTTCAACAAGGGAAAATCATTATGAGGAGAAATGTTTCTTACCTACAATTTGAAACATCCAGAAAAAAATGTTTGCATTGGTCTTTTTAGGGCCTGGTGTAGATATGGCATTAAGGCTACAATTCGATTCATGGGTGGAAGCCATACTGACTACCTGGCTATATCATCAGATACCTTTGACTTTCTCAATGATGGGTGAATTCAAAGTTGTATTGTTTTTCCTTTCCAAATGACACAATTGTTAGAAAGAGGAGGAACAATGGAAGAGAGCAGGGCGTATGGTGTGTGTGTGTGTGTGTGTGTGTGTGTGTGTGTGTGTGTGTGTGTGTGTGTGTGTGTGTGTGTGAAGAGGAAAATGGGTAGGAAAGGTCAGGAGAAAGACAAGAAACCATTGCAGCACACAGTGCTTTTGCTGCCTTGATTACATAAGGATAGTGCACAAGCATGTTGCCAGAATTATTGTATGAAAAACAGATAAACGGAGCATTTATGCAAAGGCAAAAAAGCTAATTGATTCACCTCTTCAGAGGGCAACCATATGTTCTAAGGACAACCAGTGGGAAATACCTAATAGGTATAAAGAAGAGTAAATCCCCAATATGGTACCATATTAAGCAAGAAGTTCCCCTCCACTCTAATTGTTTCCACTTACTTCACAATCCTATGCCAGCTGTGGAGATGGAGCTACCTTGTGGTTACCACCCATAACCAGAAATAAAGCAAAGATTATTTATTATTATTATTATTATTATTATTATTATTATTATTATTATTATTATTATTATTATTATTATTATTATTATTATTATTATTATTATTATTATTATTATTATTATTAATTAAATTAGATTTATATGCCCCTCTACTCACCTCACTGAGGCGACTCAGAGGGGCTCACATAACATAAACAACATATACAGTATCACAATCTCAAATATAAATACAGCATAATATAAAAATATAACAACAGATGCAGCACAGATAATACAATCAATAAATTTTCCATAAAAAGAAAAAACAATACAATAAAATACAGTGTAAAAATACAATACAGTCAAGAGAGACAGCAAGGTTTTTATGGCTGGGCTAGCTGGTTCACACAGTTGGCCCTCATTCCCCTTCTCCAACAGGCAGGGAGAGTTCTGTGATGTTCCTGGGATGGTCATGAAGTCAGCAACAGCAGCAAGGTCTTTATGGCTGGGCAAGGATTCCCCATTGTCCTGCTGTACTAGACCAGTGATGGTGAACCTTGGCAATCCAGCTATTCTTGAACTTCAATCCCCACTTGGGCTTCTGGGATTTGAAGTCCAAGAACAGTTGGAGTGCCAATAAACCCATTTGTGTGGATTCACAGGGACTTGTGCTTCTGGAAATTGGAGTCCAAGAATAACTGGAGTGCCAAGGTTCACCACCACGGCACTAGACAATCATGAAGTTTGTTCAGCCATGACTGAGTGACAGCTGGAGAAAGCAAATAGGTATATCCTATTCCCATAGCTCATTCTTGCAAAGAATGTCCATCATTATGTCCATCCCAAGGCTTCATCTCTAATCCATGGCTAGCTGTCTAGCACTGTTGACATCTTCACCTGCTCCAAAATCTGGGAGAAAGGAGGATATGAGCAGTATTCACCAGAAGGTAAAAAGTCATAGGAAATACAGCCCTCATTTTGATTGATCCTGACATTGGGTACAATTTAACAAAAGTGAATATAGAAATGGGTTCATTAAGATATTTCTTTGTCAGAGGAAGGTTAATGAAGGAAATCAACATAATTTGTATTGGGGGGGGTAGGAAAAGAAGGCAGAAGTGACAAAATTAGCAGCGTGAAAGTTCCCCCAGTTCATTTTATTATCATGTCTTCTGAAATGCAGTGACACAAAGTGGAAATTAGATGAGGGAGAAAATTATGGTTAACTTTTCCCCTAAAAGTCAGTCAAAATCACCTCCCCTAAGATGCTTTTATTCCTGAAGCTAAAAGGAGCTGAAAGCCCACGTCTTTTTCTTGAGTTCAAGTAAACAGCTGAGGAGGAATTTTTTTTTTTTAAAAGATCCACAGGATTCAGGATTAAATATACCATCCCATTGCAGCTCTGCTTGATTTTACAGCTTCCTACTGCTTCCTTTTGGTTGTGAGAATGAGAGAGGGAGATTGCCATCACACCTGCCAACTAGGTTGTCTCTGTATGTTGTGATTTACAGTACATCATCCTCTTTTGATGCAGCAATTGTGTATGTGTGTGTGTGTGTGTGGGGGGGAAGGCCCCTGTATATAATATAAAACATCTCACTCTTACTCAAACATTGCCTGATACCAGTATTCTAAACACCCATCAGCAAACTGCCCAGAGCTGATACCAAACCATGAAGATACTGAAGACAGGTGTGTGTGTGTGTGTGTGTGTGTGTGTGTGTGTGTGTGTGTGTGTGTGTGTCTGTGTGTGTGTGTGTGTGGGGAAACTGGATTTCATATAGCAGAAAAACAGAGCATGTGGCAGGAGGAGAATAAAACTGGCTGCTAATACTCAGACTAGAAAACCAATGGGCATAAACAAAGCATGCCCTCCAAGGAGGGAGAATGACAAAATACAGAGCGGAACCAAAATCAGTCAATAAGAAAGCTTGTGTTGCTTTGAGATGCTCCACTAAAGAACGTGAGTAACCAAAGGATAAAATAGCAGTACAGTACAAGTAATACCTCACATGGTTCCACAAGTCTTGGTGTTATCTGATTTTTAGTGTTATCCGATGCATGTTAAAATCCTATGGGATGGATCGGATAACATTAAAGCTCCATAGAGATACATTGTAACCACACAGGCTTTAGCGGTTGTTATCCGATCCATCCCATAGGACCTTAACGTTATTTGATCCAATTCTCCTCCCCAGATTACTTAACATTATGCGATTTTAGCGTTATCCAAGGTAAACATTATCCGAGGTATTATTGTACTTTCCTCCTCCTCCTCCAGTATCCCAGTTATAAACTCTGGGAAAGGGACCTCTTTTTTCTTTGCACTCTTAGCCAGTGAACTGAAAACTCCAAAGGGAATGTAAGTAAGATGGATCACAGCTGCATATCCACCTTGAGAGAAATGTGGACCTAATTGGTAGGAGTAACACACATCAGAAGTCATCCATGAGGAAGCAAAATAAAGATCTGCCTATGGGAGGGCCATGCAGCTGCCAACTACAGAAGGATGAATTTCCTCTGTGGTGCTCAATTTACCTAGCTCCTTTTGATATAAGACCTACTTCCAGTGATTGTCAACTTCCCCAGCTTCATTATTGAGTAAACTGACACTACTTTACATTTCAGCACTTGATAGAATTTATAAATCTGATAACTCTCAGGTATATACTGTAATGCAATGCAAGTGCGCACACAGACACTCCTACACTTAATGCTTCTGTAAAATTAAAGCACCAGCCTTACGTGAAAATTTTAACTGCATTGTTTATCTTGGTCTTTATCTTAGCCCTCTTTTATTATCTTGGTGTGTTGATTGTAATGAGAAAATGTTCTTTTCGCTGCCTGGTAGGCGAGATAAACAGAATAAAAACTAGAGCAACCCCAAATATGTGCTAGCAGAATAATTACAAGTCAAAGGGAAAGATCAATGGTTATTGGAGCAGTCAGCTGCAAGCAGGCATCCATGAATGGGTACAGCAAGAAAAATGCAAATTGATTATCTGTTTAATTGTTTAGGTCTGAATTCTCTTTACCTGCTCTATGTGTGGAACTATTTCTAGTGAATCTAGTTGAGTTCTTCCAAACATTTCCAAAGAGGCATTTAGTATGCTGATGATGAGAAGAAACAAGAATGCTATACCAACAGGATCTTATGTTCCAAGATTGAGAACAGGATGTTGGACTTAGGTTTCATTTGGTCAGAGAAAGATATGTAACATCAAGGAATTTGTAAAAATTTATAGTAAAATAATCATATTAGTTTCAAACTAAAGATAGGTGACAACTAAACATCTGAAATCCAGTAGTAATGTGCAACTAGAGAATACCCATTGAATCAGTGGGGTTTTTAATGAGTAAATACCTCTGTAAGTTCTATGGATTCACATGGGCCTGCTATTATTGTTACTTACTGCTGGATTTCAGCCATTTCTGTCAAAGTGAAACACAATTGCTAGAGTGAAACAAAAGGCAGTAATGCTATAACATATGTCTGCTATTATGTTTTTCTTTGTTCAGAGAAATAAAGCACATGGTCTAATTAACAGATGTTTTCAGTTACCGATCTGGCATACATGCTGTTGTAAAATGATCTTCGGTTGTAAAATCTTGCATGTATCTGCCTGGATCATTGCCCCATTTTTGAATGGCAGAGTAACAGGAATACTGTAGTTTTAAATAAATACATTTGTTTTCTGGGGAAACTGTGGTTTGGTTCTCTGGCTCTCTGTGTGCTTAATGGGGACACATTCCCTATCTTTCTATTTGAGTGAGCATGATACTAGGACAAAGCTCCACTGGTCTAACATCACACTATCCTCTGCAGAAAAAGTCAAGGGTTGCTTTAGGAAGAATTTTGCTATAAGACATCATTTCAAGCTATCTTATCCGCAAACATTTTTCAGAAGGGCTTAATCACCAAACACCTGACACCAGTATTCCAAGCCAACAATGGTTATGTTATTAGGAATGTCTGAGATAAGAAAATGGTTATCATCATGTCAAAAAGAAGAAAGCCACAACATCTGAGCTGAGGGAGAAATTTTCAGGTCCAAATTCTACATCACCCAGAATTAGCCCATAATTAGAAGAAAGAATAACTTTAATACAAGGAGTGTCACATTGTTACCACAGCAGCTTTTCACGAAGCCTGAAAATGAGCTTCCTTTGCTGTTGTTTTGTGATTGGTCATGAAGAGATTAGAACAGGCTCTGTTCACAGTGATGCTTGTTCAATCATGATAGTCCACCTGAATTATGTTTCTTGAAAACGAATGGTTTTCAGCTTCTACTGACAGGGAATCTATAAAAAATAAATGACTGTATCTCAGAAAACATGGGGAAGACACTCAATGCATAGAGCAATTTAACAGTGGGCCATTTCTGATGTAGTTAAAATTGGCTTGCACTCTGTTACCCTTTTCCTCACACAAGTGGCTATTTGTCAAAATGAGATGGGTTACACTGTGGTGGGACTCTGCATGGAAAGATGGATAGCAGAGGGCAAGACAGTTGCCCACCAAGATTGGGTTTTATTTCATTGAGGTACTTACATTTTTTTCCAGATGATTGTTTGAAAACCACTGCATTCTAAATCCAGGCAATCACATCCAGTGCTGAGTTCATTATATATTCACTCCTTTTTTAAAGCAAAAATATTTCGTTGCTGTTTCCCAGGGAGAGGAAGTTTAATTCACCCTTCCCAGAACTACAGAACTTAGAAAAATAAAATCCCTACTTGGTGCCAACACCAATGCTCTTCACAGTAGACCACAGGGGCAACAATCCTGTCTCTACAAAAATGAAACTGCTATTGAAAAATTGCCAATGGCCAGAATTCATTGATTCTGACTCTTCTGAGTCACTCAACCTCCATCAGAATCCATCACCTTTGCCATCTATTTGCAGCTCCCCTGTCCATCCAAAAAACAAACAAACTGCTTTCAGGAGCTAGAAAACTCTGTGGGACAGATTTTTTGAAAGCTGCAGCAGGAGGAGGAGGTGAAGGAAGTCTCAATTCTGATAGTTTTAGATACTAAAATACATAGTTTGCTCATGGGAAATAGCCAATAATGACACAGATGGATTGCCTGGGAATTGCAATACAAAAAGGTAAAGTTGTTTAAGCTCCACATTAGCACTCTTGATTCTAAATCTAGATTAAAGCACATCTTTGTTCAGATAACAAATGAGGAAATTCCATTATCTTTGTCTCAAGAGAAAACTTTTGATTCCATCTATCCTAAGAAGCAGAATATTTCTTAAAAGCAAAGAGTTTTAAATACTTAGGAAGTTAAAAAGGTCTACAAGAAAAGTAGGCACTTGTTTCATGTCTGAGATAAAGAAAAATTATTAATCTCTCATCTCCCCATGAATTAAAATCAATTGTAAGTGGTTTATGAGGGCTTTTTTTTTAAAAAAAAGAATGAAATTGGAACACCATTATCTTATTTTGTAAAAATTACAATTGCAAAGCTGCATTGCAAGTCTCTTTTTGTTCACCCACAATACTTCAACTGTTGGGACACAACCAATATGGAATGATATGAGAACTATAAACAGTTATTCCTTGTGTTTGCCAATTGCTCTTAAATCAATTTTACTTGTAGGCAGACTATCTTACTCAATTTCCTGATATATATTTTCTCCCACATTTCCTGATCATAAATTGTAAAACATAATGTGACACATTCTTAAGCTCTGGTTCCTGTCCTGAAGCTGTGCAACCTGGCCACAGTATCCACCTTGAGATTACCACTTTGTTTTATAGGGATGAGTGATGGATTGTATTACCAACTCTCACCATATTCTGAATGTTTTCTACTCAAACAATCTATGGTGTTGTCAAAGGGGGGGGGGGGACACCTTCTAAAATTAAGCCAACACAAGCTGTTCTCCAAAGCACGCAGTTTTATTTAAGATAGGCTCACAAAGGGCAGAGTGCTATACAGATGGCATGTATAGTAAAGACATGTACTTCCTCCAAATATTTAGATTTCATTGCCATACTATCCCCATTTGTTTTTCACATAGATATCTCCAAATTGGTTACAAGATTTACAAGCTGGGATTTCTAATAGTTTGGGCTTAACTTTACAAAGCCTAACATCAGTTCCTTACATCCTTCTCTATTGCTCAACACTTTCTTACTCAAGCAGAACATCCAGAAGCTCAAGTTTTTAAAACTATGTTAAACTCTTAAGAACCATGTGCCTTCGTATTCATGCATTCTGAATTAATATAGTTGATTTTAAAATTCTTCTCACAGTGTCAGAATCACAGAACAGTACTGTATATCCGGTTTGCCCAGAATCACCTGTATGTCCAGAAGGATGTAGAGCAAATTTAAGGTGAACATATCAAGAGCTTTGTAAATACTCAACCTTGCTGTTTCCTTTTCTTTTTTCTTAAAAAAAAGTTGTCATTTAAGATTATTATACTGCTAGTGACTCAACACTGAGAGTTAGGTGTTGGTTAACTAACCTGACCATCCTGAGGACTAATGGCTTGGGTGCCAAAGTCCACAGGAAAGGGTGATGGACACCAAGTAGATTAAATCCCACTTGAATCCATCTTGATAGAGGGCAGCAGCTTCATCAATACTGACCTGGGGCTGAGGACTTTGTGTACCAAAAGGGCTACGGAACTGGATCAGTGGTATGGGTGTCACAATGCAATGCAGAAGGCATGGAAGGCCACTGCATTATATTCTCAGGACAGTCTTCATGACTGATTGCCATGATGATCGCCAATATTTGGAGTTGGTGTAACAACCCACTTACTCCCAAGTATGAGTCGGACTTCCTCCAGCCTCCTGACAATGGGATTGCACCTGATCCTCCTTCCCTAGTTCAGACCCAGCAGTTCAGGCTTTCCCTAAAAGTGTGCCCAGTCACTCCTGACCGAAATCCAGGTAGTAAACAAAGGGTGTTCATTAAATTAGTGTAGATTCAGGTAATGTGAGCCAAGTAATCATTCCAGATCTCTTCAGGTATTTTTAAAGTACTGTATATTGAAATCAAAGCAAGGTACAAAATAAAGTTCATCAGAAGCTTAGAAAGCATTTCAAAGTAAAGGAATAAAGAAAGCTGCTTATTTGAGAGAAAGCTCATGGCCCCCCTTCTGGCCAAAAAAATAACTACATGATTGCAGTTAGATCCAAGAGAGTGTCTCTGGCCCCCACCTTTTTCTGGCTTATATCTTCTCCCTCAGAGTGTCCCTCCCAGCCATTCCCTTAAGGGACTCCTACTAATGATCTTACAGGATGACATGTCTATCACATTTTAAATTTTGTTTCTCCCAGCTCATGAAGCCAATATTGTTTACATTCCTATCCTGGTATGAAGGGACTCCTCAACATTAAATCTCCATCTTGGATAAGGTTAAAGCACAGGGTATAATTCATTTCATTACAGTTGGATCCGGCAGAAGAAGAATTATTATTATGGAGCCAGGGCCCATGTTGGTGTACCCAGACTATGTTTTGTCTGCCTCACTCAGAAATAGTAGCCCTCACCTAAGTGAGAAGCTATCACTGGAGCATGGGCTAATTACGAAACAGGAGGCATTTTAAAAAACCTTCTTCTTCTTGTGTCATATCTGATCATCATGGCAGTCAGTCATGAAGATTGTCCTGAAAATGTATTGCCATGACTTTTCATCTGCCTTCCACAATGCAGCATGACACCTGTACCACCAATCCAGCTTGGCGAGTCACTTTCTGGTCCTGAGCCCTTTTGGCACACAAGGTCCTCCTTAGCCCCAGGCCAGTATTGATGAAGCTACTGTCCTCCATCAAGATAGATTCAAGTGCGATTTAATCCACTTGGGGACAACCACCCTTCCCTGTGGACCTTGGCACCCACGCCATTAGTCCTTAGGGTGGTCAGGTTAGTTAACCACCACCTGACGCTCAGCATTCAGTCATGGTCAGTATGGTCTACTCTGTTACCATAGCAGGATAATCTGGCCAGACTAATTTTTTTAAAATAATAATGCTAGATATAATAAATGTTCAGATGTCTTATTGAGCTAATTTGCACCTTACCATATACAGTTGTACCTCGCTTAAAGAGCATAATGCGTTCCACAGGATTGCTCTTTAAGTGAGTTTGCTCTTTAAGCGAAACACCATTGTAAGTGACCAATTGTGGGGGGGGGGGATTGCGAACCCTGATTTATTTGTTAAGCGAGTTTTTGGTTGGTTCTATTTGTTAAGCGAAGCGAACATTCAGAGAAAATTCTGCTCTTTAATTGAGTTACTCTTTATGCGAGGTTTGATTGTACCTAAAATGTATGAATGGCTTCCCCACAAAGAGCAGAAGCATGTGAATTTTGGGTATTTAAAATATCCACTCAGAACACAGCCTTATCATGCTTTAGCAAGATCCTTCTGTACTTCACTTACTGTAATTAAACTAGCAGTAGCAGGTGTGTGGTTGTGTTGAGTAATTTTAATTGCCATAAATACAACTGAATCAAGGAAAGAGGGAAAGGTTAAAATTACATGGCTCCAGAGGTATTTGTTTTCCATTATGCATGGGAATAGAAATAGAGTTCAAGAGGTATAACTGAGTAATATTCTGAATGTGAAAGCTGACCAAACTGTGCTTTTCTTATATCTTGTTGAATATATTGTTTCAATGATTAGACAAGTGGCATACTAAATGACTCTATCTATTAATATCAGCAAAAACTTGTTAACATATAATTCTGTGCAACTTATGTGTATTGATTTGATCATCATTGATCTTTATAAACACTACTCATCACAATTGACAGTAGATATGTCTATTCATACTTTCCACTCAAATCTCTCATGGTCATATTTCTGAACATATCTAGATGGAGGCATTGAGCACTGTGTATTGTGGGACTCTGTCACTTTCCCAATCACAAATGATGTGTCACTTTTAACAGAAAAGAACTGGAAAGATTGACATAGAAAAACACCTTTTAAAAAAAGAAGCAGATTTTTTGATGTTATAATACTTTTCCTGATTTGCAATTGACTTGCTAGATGACCAGGTGATTGTTGTAGTTTATAGTAATCCTAAGTATTCTAGAGGTATTTTACCTTTTTTAAATTCCTTCTCCAACTATATATGTTATAGTTTCTTCATTTTAGAGAAGTATCCTTTTTTTGAAGATTCGATGTAATAATGGAATTGACCATTCTTTCTTTCTTATTAATTCACTTCATTCATTCATTCATTCATTTACAGTGCACCCTATATCACAGGATCACAGAGTGGGTTATTTTGAACAAATTGAAATCAAATACCAAAAAATTTAAAACATTAAAACCACTTAAGCCATTGCATTAAAATCTATGGAGGTCATGATCCTTAACTTCTAAGGACTTCAATAAATAAGAACATTTTAACCTCATACTTTCCTTATTTAAAACAGATATAGTGAATGCTTTGTAACAATGAATTTGAGTACTAAGTTTTTCCTGTTAGTGCCTAATAATGAAAGCCAGGAAGATTAATGTGCTGTTACTGTTTATTCAGTGCCACATTGCTTGTGACTAAATACAATGGATGGGGCCTTCTTTCTGCCTCATTAAATAAGTTAATCATGTATATCAGAAGAAAATACATTTTGGATAGTGTGAGAGTAGAATGAATATTAGATATCCATTTTTTTAAAAAAACAAAAACAAACGGTGAGTGTGGAAGCAGATCTGACAAATATGGGAATCCTTCTTCCTAAATTCCTATCTCAAACTGAGGAAGAAAGGGAAAGATGTTTCTGTCCCTAAATGTTGAACTTTCAAGCTTAAGTACTAAAAAGTCTTTCCAAGTGTAGAAAAAGAAGCATTTTTAGCAGGATGATAAATGTCAAAACTTTTAATTGCAAATCAAGTTATTGGGAGGAAAACATTTCAAATTAAATGAAAATGTCTCTTTTCCCTATGGCTTATTCAATGCAAAATGAAAAGTATCACTTAATTTGTCTTGGTATACGTGATGATAAAAATGTTCATAATAGAATTTACAGGTTATCGGTAGAGGATCATCAGGAGGTTCTTAAAGCAGTATGGGAGGTAGATTTAAGACAAGAAATAAATAAATACTGGTTGTGGACAAATATTTGGAATAAAATAATTTTAAGGAGTGTATCTGCAGGAATGACAGAGAATTTTTAAGATTAATTTTCACACTAGTGAAATTGGACTATGTAAGGGTGTAAAGGTCTTAGGCCCTTTGCTTTTTGACCCCCTACCACATAACTCAGTCTACCTCCAATGGCCAGCACCCCTCCACGAAGCTCACACCCTCTTGGTGTTGCTTTGGGTACTTATGGCCCAGCTTCCGGCTAGAAGAACTGATAGGTTTCACTCACTGACTATTCTTGCTTGCAAATCAACCAGATCAGGTAGGACATGCAGTGTGCATTTACTTAAGTTAAGGTAGCATTGGCAAGACACCAGACCTCCTCCAATCAGCTTAGCTCTATAAAGACCAGAAACAATCATATGTTATTTAAAACACAGTTATTAAGTTTCAGAAGATTAAAACACAGGAACATGGTTGCTAATACCATTCCATTATTAAAGCAGTAAAACCTTTCTAGCTTGCCAGGCCTAGCCTGGCCTATTATCATATAGACTACATTTTGCTAGCTTTTACTCACAAGTCTCTCCATCGATGCAAGTGATTCAAAAGCATGGAAAAATTCTCCCCCCCCCCTTCTTCTTTCCATAGCAAAACACATTTTTTCTTACTCATCCCTCCTTCTCCAGGTTTTCAACCACAGCAAAGCATATAATGCTATCAAATTAGTTCAGTTCCCACAGTCTACAGCCTGTTATGACTACAAGTACAATAACCACCCAGCACTGCTTTGAAGGTAGAATTTCTTCTCTGCCACTGGAAACCAAGAAACCAAAAATATACTTTACTCTGTAAATGCAAAGACTCCCACACTATTTCTTTACACACTCCTCCTTCAGATAAAGATAATTCCTCTTGTTATTGTTCAAGAATTAATAGGACAGCTGGAATTTGCAGAAGATAAAAGAGGAATAGAACCGGGGGGGGGGTTACATGGCACTGACAAGGAGGACATACAACTGCCACTAGGCTGGAACTTCATCTTTAAGGATGATTCCCTGGCTGGATGAGCCAATGTGGATGCAAGTGCCCTTAGAGGAGGTATGAACCAAGATGCCCTCAAAGTCCTTATCCTGGGGGAATGAAAACAGCAGGAGTGACTCTGGGCAGTAGTGCAGGGGTTCACTGATTGGAATGGAGTAGCAGAAAACTGGACAAGGGAGGTGTCACAGGGGATGCCCCTCCCCATGGTCCCTACTGCCACCAACTTGCAGTGTGGCACCAAAGGACTCTGAAAGACTTTGGGGAGCTTGAGCAGAGTGGCATCAACTGGCAACCTGTTGCTCTGCCAGTAAATAGTTATGGAATCAAACACATCTGTAACAGGCTAAGTTTAAATTAAAGTTACACCCATGTAGAACAGCAAAAACATACATTAATATTGTCTCAGGAAAAATGTATAAGGATGATGTGGACTGGCCACATCAGGCATTTTAAAAATTAACATCTTCTGACAGAAGACTGCACACGTTTAGGTTATCAAATGATGACTACAAGTAATAAGTCATTTTTCTAAAATTCCATTTTCATTCAGCTCTTCCTTAGTGCAGAAGGGAGGTTCAGACAACCACAGGGAAATCAGATCAGAATACATGGCCTTCATTTTATCTTCATAATAATGTTATGAGGCAGGTTAAGCTCAAAGTGTGATTGGCCCTCAGTCACCTAGTGAACACACATACAAAAAACTTTGAGGCAAAGTTTATCTGCTCCCAATCAAGCAGTTAAACCACTCCATGAAAAAGATGGTGTCGAGGCAGATTGGCTTCTAATTAGCTCTGACAATCCCTTTCTCAGTTTCTTACGTTTTTTGGTTAGTCTGCTGTTTCTTTCTTTTGGTAGAGCAGTATAGATTAGTTTAGTTATTATAGTTTCTAGTTTAGTACATTCTTCTTCTTCTTCATCATCATCATCATCATCATTAATCCGTTTGAATTTGGATTTGGCTTACAGTATGTTACTCTTTGAGTAAAATCTGACATCAGTGTCATGGGGAGTCTTCTGGAAGCTGGCAACATCAAACTGGTAGTGTGGATGGGGATCAGTTCATTGTTCCTTTGGATATGCTCCTGCATTTTTGTGGTGACAATCATTCTTTTTAGGATGAGTCTGTTTACTCATCAGATGGCTAGAATTGGACCCATTCAAATGGTCAGACATGGTGCCAGCTGTGGAAGCATGGCCATGGCAGAATCGTAATAACAATTTGTTAATTTAATTTATGGGGTGGGTGTGTTTTGAGATCTGAGCCTTTAGATAAATTAAGTAATTGATTGATTGGATGATTAGCTAGCCTATATATTGTTCAATTGGTTAATTTGTAAATTAACTAAATTTGGCACCTTTTTGAATGTGCTACTTCTGACTTTAGATTTTGTTTTCCTTTTGGGATATTTTTTTTATTTTTTCCCATTTTTAAAAAATTATTAATTGGTTTTTGTTTGGAGAAATTATTTAATTGTATTGTTTATTTATTTGATTTAATATTAATCCTATTAAGTATTCTTATTTTATGGGTTTTGTTCTTGCAATTATTGTTTTTCTTCTTTTGAATAAGGTCTGAGCATTACTGGAGTATGGGGTGAGGAATATTGAATTTGATTATTAGTGAAATTGGGTTATAATTATCTGCTTAGGACTTTTTCCACTTTTATTTTGTTTTTTTATTAAGTAACTGTTGGTTGCTAAGATGTTGGGTTGATAATTCCAGAGCTCATGGGTAATGGAAAGTATGACAAAATACTGATGGTCACTATCACAAACTGATCATTCTTATTTTAAGGGTCATTCTTTTTTTGATACCAAATATTTATTGTAGTATAGCAACAGTGGGAGTGCAAGGTGGCAAAATCTGACCCCTAGATCTAACAAAACTGCCCACATTGAACCATACATTATTTTAGCATTAGAAATATATAATCCACTCCTTGACCAGGTCTTTGCATAAACAAGGGAACACAAAATACTTGGCTCACCCAGTGCTTTTCTCAAGATATTCCAGATATATTTGTTTATCTCTGGAATTTTTTTGGGAAAGTGGCTTTCTTGGGAAATGAAAACAGCCATGCCAGGTTATTGATGGAATAGTACAAATTCTGGGAGACCCAGAGGCACTGTGAAGACAGAAGAGTTTCCAGCCAGGACAGGAGCAATCTTCAGACTTGGGGTGCTCTTTTTTTTTCAATTCCAACCCCCACGGCAGATTCCTAAGGCAACCACAGTGATGGGAATTAATGGGAAATATTTAAAGGGCTCAACTTTTTCTGGTTCATTTTTAGAAGGGCAATGTAGGAACTCTGCTTTTGCTTCACATACTTGAATTTCACATTACATTGTCTCTGTTTCTCACATTTACCTTTTATGAGTAACTCAAGTAGGTTTATTCAAAAATTAAATAAAACTTATATTAGTTGAAAAATTGGAAGAAAAGTTCTATTCCTCCAGTATTGACACTTTCTATCCTCCCCACTCTCCTTCCTCTTCTAGTAGAAAATCCAGCACTTTGTATTCTGTATCTCACAAGTAGCAGAAAGTACAGCTCTTGGTATTCTGTTTATTTCAATATTAGAAACCAAAACAGTGACTTTCCAGCAAAGACTTGTTGTTGCATAGGTGTATAGATATATTTCAGGTCAGCCTGAATATTCAGTGAGGCTCTTCATGCCATATGTCTAATCAAAAAAAGGTACACAGAAGATGGTCTAATTCAAGCACAGCAAAGGTCATGCTTTGCAATTACAAACATTTCTTAATTGCAGCTTGGATTTACTATTAATTTTAGCTCCACACTTATCATCTTTCAACTAATGTCATCTCATGTGTGTATGCATTCTAATCATGTTGCTAATAATGTTGGTCCTGTGTTTCTGTGAAATGCATGCAAACTTTGCTTTCCCTGAATTACAGTTAGCCTGATATACAAAGCTAAGTTAGTGGAGTTCTGATAAAACCAATATTACACAGTATATTATGCATAACCTGCTTCACAAATCTGTTTATAGTCTTATGGTCAGTGTCTCTTTGAACCACATAAAAGTATTATTCTAATAGAACACATACAGCTACTTCTGCTGCTATGTAGATTACTAGTAATTAGTATAAAGGTTTTTGCTGTACATACACTAGTATGAAAAGTGGAGGTAAAATTGGTGGCATAATGGAGATGCATAGATAACAATTGTCAGGTTTTCTTTGTTGAGGGACAGTGGACCTGCATGAACTCATATCTCCGAAGACCCAACTATACCTTTCAGTTTTGACAGGTTTTCAGATCTCAGGGAAATGGGATGTCACTGACCTGGAAACCATACTTCATTACAGATAACCCCCATGACTAGAAGATGGAATTCTTAGAGAGCTGATTGTGCATGATTATCACAGTGGAAACTTTTTTATTACACCACAAACTTGGCAAATAAGTTTGCTCTGTTTTGAAACTTATTTCTTCTGCCACAAGCAATACTCATTCTTTTAATATCTTAGCCTCAATCACACTTCCTCAATGATAATGTCATTTCAGCTCTGAAAATGGGCTGAAACCAATTGAGTCGAAACCAATTGAGCATGGTCATTGTGTTAAGTGAAAAATAGTAAAAATTTTGCGGAGGTGACTTGGAGAGACTGAAGCCTGAATGTAATATATAAATATATGATTTTCCTTAACTACTTTGAATAGTAACATGAAAGGTGCATAGTTTTATTTCAGAGTTGCTCACAAAATCTTCAAAATAAAATAGATTTGTACTTACAATTGCAACTTGTTCATGTTCTCCATGGAAGCCCAAAATATAGTAATGTTGCAACCATGTGATTAGATCAGATGGGAGAAAATCATGTGTGATTGAGAACGCAGGTGTGAGTAATGGCAAAAGTATATGTTCAAATGGACTAGGACATCTTTTTCTTTCTAGCTATATGCAGCCACCATTGTAAGGGTCTAAAAATACATAGTGCATCGATGAATGATTGTGTAACTGTCCAGCTGATTAAACTTAGTGTAACCTAACGATTGTGTAGGCTAAGGCTAGCGTAACATAGCGTGGTGGTGTGGTGAAGGTCTGATTGATTATGCTAGCTCCTTTTAATGTCTTTGTATGCTTTGTGTAAAATGCTAATAAAAGCTGCTGCTGGGAGAAAGAGAGACACACACCCCCTCTCTTCCAGCACCCTGCATGCATGCACACACAGATATCTCGTGTCATAATTCTGCTGGTCAGAATCCCATGTAGTTTTCTAAATATTAAACATATTCTTTCTTTCTCTTTTTTTAGTTTTGACCTCTCTGACTTTGTTTTGCTGCTGCTAATAGATATGTGATGTAGAATGTAGAAACTCTCTCTAGTTTTCTGGTACATTGAATAACCCTACTCTTCTTTCAGTTGAGAAATACATAATATTAACATTAAGATTTGAAGGGACAAGAAAGGGGTTGGAATGTTTTTTAAAAATCCCCACAGTTGATTTATTTGGGGGAAAGTATCATTTCAGTTACTGTATTCTCAATTTATCTGCACTGCTCTTCTGCTTTATTTTTAGCCAGGGAGCTTCCTTTGTACACATCATTACATTCACTGCCACCCTGACCTTTGTGCAGGTGAGACTAAGGAATCAAGAGAGGTAGGAAAAGATAGGGTACAGTAGTACTATAAACCTTTGGGTACAACTCGAGAGAATTTGAGAAATGCAAAATAAATTATGTTTTGTTGGAAGAAAATGTAAAGGAAAGGAAAAGGTTGCCTAAGATTAGAAGCAGTCTTAAAGATAGTAGGCAGTAAGCAAGGTGGAAAGAATAAGAAGCCATCTCTTGATTTCTGAACATTAATATAAACACACATAGCAAGCCCAGAATTATACTCAAATCAGAGCTATTTGGCAGGTGTCCACAAATAGATATACACAAGTGCCCTCATGCCTTCTCTGCTTACTAGAAAGGAGGTAGTCATGGCAGACAAAACTGTCAGGTAGAGTATAGAGCAGCTCTGTTTTTCAAACAATTTAGTATTTATTACACTAGTACCTCAGATAACGATGAGACTTGGTTCCACAAGTCTCGTCGTTATCCGTTTTTTAACGTTGTGCGATTCATTGATCACACAATGTTTAAAAAAGCCCTGTTTCCCTGGAGGCTGCAGCAAGCCAGAACGTCGGGATTTGAATCCTGACGTTTTGGCTTGCTGCAGCCTCCAGGGAGGTGGGGGAACTTTGGAAACAGCTTGGATCAGGTTTTCTGACCTCCCTGGAGCTGGCAGGGGGGGTCAGGGAGCCCGAAATGGGTAAAAAAAAACACGTCCATTTTTTTACCCATTTCGGGCTTTCTGACCTCCCTACTGGATTCGAACCCTGACGTTTTGGTTTGCTCCACTGGCCGAGGATGTTGGGGAAGCCCAGAAACAGCTTGGATCGGGTCCTCTGATCTCCCTGGAGCAGGCAGGGGGGGTCAGAGAGCCCAAAATGGGTAAAAAAAATGGACTTTTTTTACCAATTTCAGGCTCTCTGATCCCCCTGCCTGCTCCAGGGAGATCAGAGGACCCGATCTACAGCTGCAGGGTGGCTGGGGAAGCTGACGGGGACTCCCCGTTGGCTTCCCTAGCCACCTGCCCATGCCTCTGCAGCTGTGGGGTGGCTGGGGAAGCCGATGGGGGAGCCCCCCATTAGCTTTCCAGCCACCCTGCTGCTACAAAACGACTGTATCGGATAACGCTAACAGATCGTTATCCAATGCAAAATTTCCCATTAAAAATTCAAAATAATTTAACCACTCACCCCATCCATTAAAAGAGAGAAAGAAATCTTAATTATACAAGCCAGCAGGTGGGAGTCACCCCTCCATCGGTGCCCCACACCTGCCATGCCAGCCAGATTTTCAGTTCTTTCCTAAAAGACAATAATTCTGTCTGAAGTCACAACTCTGTGGGCAGGAGGTTCCATTGGGCTGGTGCAGACACAGAGAAGGCCATCCTTCTTGTGCTAGAGAGATGAACTCCTCTAGCAGATGGTACAGCTAGAGAGGCCCTCCAGTCTGCTCTAGTTGGATGGACAGATGTTCTTGGGGTAATGCGACCTCTTAGATATCCTGGCCCAATACCATGTAGGGCTTTAAAGGTCATTAGCAGCACCTTGAATTGCATCCAGAGACATAGCAGTAACCAGTCCAGCTCCCAGAGCAGTGGTGAGGCATGGGCATAGCGCCCGCACCCCATCACCACCCAAGCAGCCACATTCTGGACCAGTTTCAGCCTCCGAATAGTCATCAAGGGCAGCCCATGTAGAGTGCATTACAGTAATCTAGTCTAGAGGTGACTAGAGCATACGTGAACATGAGCAAGGAGTCCTAGTTCAGGAGTGGGTGCAAATGGCGGATCACACAAAGTTGTGCAAAAGCCCTCCTGGCCATGACTGCCACCTGCTCTTTGAGCAGTAGTCACGAGTCCAGGAGGACCCCCAAGTTATGCACTGTGTCTGTCTGGAACAAAATAGCCCCATCCAGAACTAAAGATGGTAGCTCCTGAGCTAATGCACAGCCGCTAATCTATAGCCACTCAGTCTTGCCAGGATTCAGTTGTAGCCCATTGTCCCCTATCCAGACTCCAACAGCCTCCAGACACCTGGATAGGACTTTGACAGCATTGCTTGGATCACCACAGGCTGAGATGTACAACTGAGTATCATCAGTGTACTGATGATACCTCACTCCATGGGAACAGATGATCTTACCCAATGGCTTCATGTAGATGTTAAGTAGGAATGGAGAGAGCACCAAGCCCTGAGGTACTCCATATTGAAGGGGCCTAGGGCTGGACCTCTTGCTCTCCTGAACTGTTTCATCTACCATACAATCCCATGAAATAGGTCCAGATGAGATAGTAACTGACTAAAAACATAATCTAACCCAAAGGATCACTTATATTAGGTACTGTATCATTAATTCTAAGCCTAACACTTTAAACCTCTGCAGCAGATCAGACTTTTGGTAATAACTGGCTGAAATTGTGGTGGGACTGAGTTGAGGATAGGACTGAGGATACTCTGTGGTGTAGTGGATAAAGAAATGGACGAGGATTCAAGAGGTCTGAGTTTGAATTCTCACCCAGCCATGGAACCTCACTGTGGGTTTGGAATGGGAAAAATCATTTCTTAAATATTTCACTTACTTTGAAAGGCTTGGTTAAGGTATGTATAAGTCAGTTCTGACTTGAAGACACATAACATAACAGGGTTGAGAATAAGTATGTTTAGCAAAGGTGATTTGGCAAAATATCTAGTATTCTACATTACTAACCATTCAGCACTATGAAAAGAGTCACATATGACTTGCCAGTAACCAGGCTATCTGAAATGTATTTCCTCATATGAGCCTACATAGATCTTAAGATGTATAGGTATGATAAAATGAGTCACAAGTTATTCAACATGGAGTTTCTATGGTTCTTAAACAGTCTTAGAAAGTAGCTTTGCTCTGTGCAAAGTCCTCAAATTCCTTCTACAACTCTTATCAAGCAGATGGGCCTGCAAGGCCTATGTTTTGTCTTCTCATCCAGACCTGGAATGTTCGCTTGTGTCAACATCCAGAGCTGGGAAAGGCAAGACTTTGTTATGGGAACCAGGGTGTGTTTGTACAATCCCTGAGCTCTAATTGGCTGTATGCTAATTAGGAGAGCCAGGCCCATGTTCTTTCCTATAGACACATGGGTTTGGGAATCAATTCGATTTTGGGGTTTCTGAGAGTTACACGTCAGAAGGGAGAGTGGGACTAGTAACACCTGAGTCCTTACTCTAACCCAAGCTTAGTCATGATTACCTAGATTAGTCAGGGTTTCCTTTTGTTTCATGGGGGAAGGCCTGAGTATGGAATTCCCTACCTGTACTTTTTGATTAGTACTGCTTTGCTGGATTTTCTTGTATCCTGAACCAACGAATGACCTGCTATTTCTACATTATGCTTCATGAACAATAAACAATTTTGCTTCATCAAAACATCTGTTTCTTGGAAGAGTGGGTAAGACAAGAGTTAATCACAAATCACGCACTACCACATGCATATTATTATTACTCTCTCCGTTATTATCTGGGCTCTGTACAATTCAGGTAAGCCCCAGGTTGCTGCAGGTCTTTGCAGGACAACATTTAGGTTACCTGAACTCAGAGTCTTGGATTCCACACAGAGCTGGCTGGTACAAGGAAGCTCTGAAAGGAACAGGGAGAAACCAAGGCAAGGGTCAGGCTGAAACCTGTCATAATAGGAGAATTTTTTCCCCAGATCCCACCACCCTTAAAGGAAGATTTGTTGAGGACAAAACAGAGGGCCTCCTTCATGGCTGTTCCTAGATTATGGAGCATTATTTAAAAGTATTTTAATACTATAATTGTGTGAGCATGTGTGTTTGAAATAGCTACGTTTGTTTTTTAATTCATGTTATAAACCTCCTCACTTTCTGCAAGAGGAGAAGCTTGGGTCTAACATAGATACATAAATCATCACATAGGCTACAGTTTTGGGCTTCTTGACTCAGATTGTGCAGCCCCACATAATCTATTTTGGGAAGGAAGCTTTTTTGCTTCTGTTCAAGTGGATTATTCTTCTTCTCAGAAATCTTTGAATACTTGGAACTATTTAAAAAACCAAATATATAGACTTTACATATTACTTCCTTACCAATTAAGGAGAAACGCCACTCTGAGCATCCCATGAGGTTTTGCCTTTCTTTAGCAGCTTATTTATTCATTATGTGTTTGAGAGAACTGACAAAAAATGGAATGTTACTGGCTGTAACAAAACATTGGCACAGAATTTGATTCATATATGCAACCTTCTGATAATGTTTTTTTTAAAATCACAACTGCATTTTCTCTGCTAGATCTTTGTGTTGATCTTTCAGGTTACTGTTGTATTCATAACACACACATAAAGAAAAAAATCAAGCGAAGTGTAATTTACTGCTTAAATGATCAATAAATATTTTAGCAGGAAACAGAGATTATTTTGCCAAAGAATGACTAGTGATTGTAGCTTGCCTTTAGTCATCTGTGAGATATTAAAAATAAATTAAATCACTCTGAAAATAGGCAAAGCCAAGCAACCTACTTTCTAGCCATCATGTCTATGACATTTGATGTCTGATTAAGAGGAGGTCTGCCTGAAGTGAGAATAGGTACTATAAATGCCTTATATTGTGCTGCCCTTGAAGAATGTTCTGTTAGTTCACTTAGCACAAAAATGACAAGCTGTCTTTGAAACAGTAGTAGGAGACATTGTTTTATTACAACACCAAGTACCTGCATGGACTCCTGTTGTTCCAGATAAATATATGTAACAGTGCAAATGCCACAGGACTTGTGTAGGGTAGCCAGGAAAGCCATTATCACAATACGTTAACATGAGATCATAGGGCCCATCTAATGACATCACAGGGTGGGCCTTGAATTGTATGAAGCTGTAGCTAGGAATGAAGGGGTGTGGGGTGTGGATACTGGAGAGAGAACAGTAGACTTGGGTCCATTGCTTCATTTTGAATGAGACATCCGAATTGCATTTGTGTTGGCCAGCAACCCCAGGTGCAAACTGAGAGTGAAACTGCACAGCAAGGGGAAATGTTTATTCATTTGCCACAAAGAGGTACGAGGGAATTCTGGTTTGTGTCATTTAAATGGCCACACTTAAGTAGATGGCACTCATGAAAGAAATGGCTCAATAGGCAATGTGACAGGATTTTTGCTATTTTGATTGTTAACTTCCATTCTTAAACTGTTAAAAATACAAAATAAAACAATAGGTGTGCTCTACAGGGAAAATTTTGTTTATAAAATAAAATAAATAAGAGTCTTGGGAGAGAGGCTTTGCTGGGCTGGCTCTGCCCTGGTGGGCATGTGCTCAAATGTTAATGAGATAAGAGGCAAGAGGTGAGGAGAAAGGTAGGAAGGTGTTTTGAGTGTCAGTGCATACATACACCCTTGTCCTCTCTTTTTGCATTGGTGCAAATGACCACATGCTTGAAGTAATCCAAATGGATTCAGTTTTTAAAAACTAGAAGGTTCCCTGATGCCAAAGCAAAACTATAGGTTATAGAAGGGGCAATACAGGCAGATTTGCATTTTCCATTGTGTCATCTGATCAATAGGGATGCGGTGGCTCAGTGGTTAAGAAGCTTACCTTGTTAGCTGGAAGGTCGGCAAGTCAGCAGTTCGAGACCCGAGTACTGCATGACAGATTGAGTGCCCATCTCCGCTCCAGCTCCTGCCAACCTAGCAGCTCAAAAGCAAGAAATTGCAAGTAGATAAACAGGGATAAGTTCAGTGGGAAACAATCTTGGGGACATGAAAGAAGCCTCATTCGGGCATCCCCTGAGCAGAGTACCTCCAGCAAAAATCGTTTCAACCAAGAAAGCACTTTGTGTGCTTCTGACATGATAAAAAAATCTGATCAATGGAAAAAATATGAATCTTCCCACTTCAAACCCATCATATTTTCCATAGTTATTAGTAATGTAGTCACTTCCTCAATGAAAATTAGTCCCCTGGCTCTAAAGCAAGCTCACACAAAACATTTAAGACAATATTCACCTCCAATGTCTCTCACACAGAGATCTTGCTCCTCCATCTGAGAACTCAAAGAAACACAGGAGTTCTCTGAAACTTCTGTCTGGTGCCTTGAGACAAGATAATCATAGTTTTGTATCAGGTAAGGCAGTTAAGCCATGTTATCCACTGTCCTGTAGTGCAGGCAGGAGTGTGCAGGGCACCATGGGAAGGTGCTGGACAGGGAGTGGTGGGGTGCCTACTGGGGGGGATCCCATACATTGCTATTGGTGTCCCAGGGCACCAGAGGTGAGAGCGGAGTGGGACAAAGCCCGATTGCCTGATATACCAGCATGCACCTGAGTGCCTGCTTTCTCAACCTTAGATCCCAGATGTTCTTGGACTTTAGTTCCTAGAAGCCCTGATCAGCAGGTGTGCTGAGTTGGGTTTCTGGTAACTGAAGTCCAAGAACACCCAGATGCCCAAGGTTGAGAAACCCTGCTCTAGCAGGTAGTGTGACCAACTAGGACCCAGGAGGCTTAAGTTCAAATCTTCAATCAGCCATGTAGATAACTAGGGGTGTTGAACTGGTAAAGCATCCCTTAAACATCTCACTTACTTTGAATCACTATAATTTGTTTCCAACTTGAGAGCACATAATGAAGAATACATCAGTTTGCTCCAGCTACACTGATTCTAAAACTTCATCAACAGTGAGAATGGCCAGGTCAGCCAGTTTGCAAAGATGGTCAGAGTGACCACCCAAGAGTAGGTGCAGAAGGTGTATCTGATTTCCAAGAACATCCCCTGGCACATTTTTTCAGACAAATTAATAGTACTCATAATGTCAGCCTTCATTTCTGTATAATGTGCTGCCTCCAAAGGAGTTACTGTTAGCATATTGACAGTTTTCTGAGAAGCTCCAGTTAGTCAAGAAATCATGATCAGAATCAATTGCTCTTATGGTCTTCTACAACAGTAGCTATTAAGAAAGGGCTTTGGTTTATCATTTAAGGCTATCTTCTGAATGTGTATCAGTATTAAACAAGCCATGTATTAAACAAGCTATGAATAGGAGTGAATCACTCTGGCCATCTACTTCAGTGCAGTCAACTGGATGTCATTTTGGTAAGTAAAAATAAATCACAACTTCTGTGATTTCTATATCACTAACTGCCAAAATAATTGCTATTGCTGTTCAACAAGCCATGTGAAGGGCATTGGGATGGCTGTCTTGGAGACTGCTGCTTACATTCTTCACCAGTGTTGTGTCTCTGTTCTTAAGAAGGAGAACATCAAATCCCCTGTCGGCATGCTCCTAGAACATACCAGGCAGTCTCAGAACATCACTGTGACTGTTAAAAAAAATTCTCAATCATTATTCTCAATCATTATTTCACTAGAGTCAGCCACCAGAGGTGTCTTGATACCAGAGCAGATCCAACTGAGAATGTGACTACAATGGAATGACTCAGCTCTGCTGCAGTCTGATACACAGCATCTACTGTGATTGAAAACATAGCGGGTGCTCACCCACTGAATTGAAAGTTCAGTGTCCACACTGGTGATGTGACTGGCATTCCAATCCAACCCACACACCCCTTCTTTCCTTCCTTTCCATGATTCTGCCTCTACTCATCTTTCCTCTGTGCAATCTCTGCATTTTTACTATTTTAAAATTAAATAGGTGAGAACAGTGCTACAAGACCACATCACTTTACAGATATGTCTTTGTTCTAGTTTCTGTATTTATTTTCCCTTCTATTCACCAGACAACATCAGTAGAAGAAACAATTAAGAAGAAATGAAATATGCTGCCCCTCATTTTTGAAATGGTTTCCACAGTATTTGGAAAAGATGGCAGCATTCCAAACACATAGCAGGAAAGTATCTTATTCCATAACAACAAAGGCTTAGTGATAAGGTGATATGGTGTTATAGCACTATTCTCATTGGTTAGAAAGCTCTCCTTGTTAGCTGGGAGGTGGTTCGAGACTCGGGTACTGCATGATGGATTGAGCACCTGTCTCTGTCCCAATTCTTGGGGACATGATAGGAGCCTCATTTGAGCATCCCCTGAGCAGAGTTTCTCCAGAAAAAATCTTTTCAACCCAGAATAATTTCTGACACAAAATTATTATTATTTACTAAATAATAATTTTAAAAGGAGAGTGATCAAGATAAAGAAATCATTGTGAGGGTGTAACTGCAGTCCTGAACATCTCACCCAGGAGCTAATGTCACCAAAATACCACTTACAGACATACTTCGCCTCCCTACATAGCACATCCAACACATCAATACAGAAAATAACCTATTCAAAGTTACTGGCAGGAAACAAAAGTATAACCCTTCAACAGCACAGGGGAAAAAAATCTAGTTTGAATATGGAGAAATAGATGAATTCAATTCAACCTTTGTGTCATGCATGCAGAAAAAAACCGCTTCAAATTTACCCATAGTGTGAGGGCAGCAAATCCTGATATATATATTTTTGATGGTGTAGTTACCCAGTTAGTGAGGAATAGCCCAAAACTTGGGCCAGCCAGACATTTCATAAGCCCAGGAATTAATGTGTGAAGAAGATATATGGAGGCAGGAGCCAGCTTGTCTTGAAGGTAAAGGCTGATAGGGCTCAGCCATTCAGAGCAAAAACTTGTGACAGGATTAGGCTTTTCAGAATGAGAAATGGTGACAGGATTCAGCTCATCAAAATGGAAGGACTCGTCTGCTCAAGGGAGTAATGATTCAGGATTCAGCTCATCAGGAATCTAACTGGGAGAACGCTGCTAGGTAGGACGCTAGCTGTCATAACCTACAGCAATATCCACAACAGCACATGGAGCTATTTTTACTGGTAAATGGCAAAGCAGAACCTCATAAGGACCGTCGCTGTTATACACCCCAACTCATCTAGCTCATTGAGATGTTCCAAGCTCTGGAAGATGTAAAATTGCTTTATTTCTCTCTGCTGAAGGGCTCATATGCCAAGCCTCTGGCTTAGGTCACTACTATCTACTTGTGGAAACTGGGTTTCTCCTTTTATTCCATCCCAGAGGGATAAGTAGGTAAATTCCGGAAGCTTGTTACCTCTTCACTAAGCTGTTCCTCTTCCTTCCACTTACAGGGATTAGTCATGTTTCCTTTATTCCTTTAACCATGTCACCCTCAGAGGAAAGTGAAGGTTAGGCAGGCAAGTGTGTTCTAGTCAAAATGGCTTTAGCATTGTTAGTCCTTAAAGGATAGGCTACCCTTCAGTTTTGTTCTTAGAAGTGGAGATTTCTCTCTTAACACTGTCCTTTCCTTTTCTCTGACATTCCTTTTCTCTTTCACTCTTAGCAATGTTTTTGTCTGCATTTCAATCTTTCTGCTGTCGGCTATAGGAGCATCTTTACTTTACCAGACAAGTAGCCCATAGAGTAGTGCAGCTATCCTTAGTTTTTGGCACCACAGCAGCTGTTTCCTTGGCATTGTACTTCCTCAGCTGAGAATACCAGAGGCTGGTGGTTTCCTTGTCTCAGGGGATTGTGAACATGGAAAAAATATGGTTCTCAAGAGCTTGTTGAAGGAATCGTTCAGTTAGCTTGTACCTGAGGCACAAGAAAGAGAGATTAGGAGACAGAATGGACACTAAAGCAGCATAGCTTATGTTTAACTATTGGAGAGAACATTTGGTTCAAGGTTTAAGTGCCAAGCTGTACCTGTGTCCAACCAAGTGTCTAATTGCTAATTAAAATAAATTGGTTATAGCTGGAAAGAAGGGAGAGGAAAGAGTTAAAAGTTAAAAGATTCAGGGAGCATCAGGTTCTAATTGGTAGAAACATCTGAAAGGTGGATGATAGGTATAAATTTAAATATAAAAGATCTTCATTCTAGCCTAGTTTATTTCAGAATAGTTATACACTCTCAAGCTTCTGTTCTGTATAGCCTCTGGAACCCACTTGATGATATGTAAGTAGTAGATTAGGATTAGTTAGTTATTCTTATTTTCTTTGGGAATTTGTTCTCAAACCACCTAGCCTCTATTTCTTGAGGTAAGGATTGACTTTACTCCCTTTTGCTGGAGGTTTCAAACCTCTTTTTGCATGTATATATATTTTTAAGTCCTTTTGGAACTTTTGCACCATTTTTAAAATGAATTTTTAAAAATTAACATGGTTTGGTTCTTCTTGGAAAGGGGGTAATCTGGTGTATTATTTCCAGTCCTCAGTGCTGTCACTGGAGGAATCCTATGTTTTGTGAATGTTTGGTTTGTTCTCCCTTGTAAAATAGCCCTGGTGGTTAAACTGCTGTAATACAACCAAAAGGTTGCGAGTTTGATCCTGACCAAGGCACAAGTTTGACTTAGCCTTCCATCCTTCTGAGTAACCAGCATGTTAGGGGCAAAATGCTAATTATCTTCTGAACTGCCCAGAGAGTGGCTAAGCGCTATGGGGCCATATATACGTGTGATTGCTATGCTTAAGATAGGTATGTAAGCCAAAGTGTGCTACTTTGTTGTTTAACTGGGTCTTCTTGAAACCCTAAGAAGTCTGTGGGCTCTGAGTATGGGAGAAAGACTTGACAGGTAGATATTCCCCAGCCATAGCCCATTAATCCTCCTGGAAACTACCTATACCAAGAAAGTTTTAGGGAGCATGGCTTCTGGGATCCTTTCTTCAAAATCAGTTTGATGCCATGTCATTGGGCTGGCACAGTGATGGTGAACCTTTTTGAGACCGAGTGCCTAAAGAGGTAGAGCGAGATGGGTGGCAGGCATCACATGTGCTGGTAATGTCACATTGGGGGTGTGTGCTCCCATGTGATGTCATTGGCACACTGTGCACATGCATGCACATGAGCACCATCCCTGCACCACCAAGCTTTGCACTGCCCCCCCCCAAACCCCCTCAGACAAGCCCCCACCACCACGCTTTGCCATGCTGCTCCCCCCAACAAGCACTGCAGGAAAGGCCTTTCAGGCTCCAGAAAAGCCTTGCACTGCTGCAGGAAAGGTTTCCCTGGCTCCAGAGAAGCTCCACATGGCCACAGGAAAGGCCTCCCAGGCTCTAGAGAAGCAGAGGCAGGACTTCCTCACTATGTGCAGGGCACGCTGTGCAGGGCAGGACTTCCTCATGATGGCACCCATGCCAGGATAAAGGTTTCAGTGTGGTACTTCTGGCATGTGTACCATAGGTTTGCTACTACTGGGCTAGTGCCATAGGTTTGCCACCATTGGGCTAGTGTATTTGATCTAGATTTTAGTTCAAAAATTATCAAGGTGTGGAACCCTCTCCCCACCTCCAAAAGTTTCCTATTTTGCTAGTTCTTCTAAAGTTCAGACTAAATTCCAAAATGAATTCACCATTCTCCAGTGCCTGAAAGCCTTCAATTTGAGATGTTAGGGTCTATCCTGCGAAACACTTGCACCCGGGGGAAGAAGACGCCGGGACTCAGTGCCTATGCCGGCGGCGGGAACTTTGAAAAGCCCCGCGCCGGCCGGACCAGCTACGTCGCCTCCCCCGCCGCCCTGCGAAACACCTGCGGCGGGGGGAAGAAGACGCCGGGACTCAGCGCCTATGCCGGCGGCGGGAACTTTGAAAAGCCCCGCGCCGGCCGGTCCTCTTGCATCACCTCCCCCGGCTGTCGCTGCGGCTGCTGTTATGGCCACTACCAGAATTACCGATACCTGTCCTCAAATCAGGTCTCCCTGGCCCCACCGTTATCATTACCACCAGGAGTAACGGCGGATGGACAGCCCCTGGAGCGGGTCTGGGAGAATGTGAATGGGGGGTCACCAGGGAAAGTCTGCCAGCCAGAGGGTGGGGATTGGGCTCTGTCTGTTAGGGCTGGGGGTTTCCATGGGGCCCAAATTGGTGTGGTAACGGGCATGGGGCATTACGACGGGAGCCGAGGGGCGGGCCGCACTCGGAGAACACGGGTCAGATGTTTGGTTGCTGTCCCGTGTTCTGGCCCCCCGGCTACACCTCTGGGCCCTGAGCAGACGGTCAAGAGTGACCCCTCCCTTAGACTGCTGCTGGTGAATGCCAGATCAGTCTGCAAGAAGGCCCCTCTGCTTGCAGATACCATCTCAGAGGAGCGGGCTGATCTGGCATGCATCACCGAAACTTGGCTGGTGCCAGATGATGGGGTTCCTCTGTCTGAATTATGCCCAGTCGGTTTCGGTATTTGGCACCAGCCTAGGGAGAGGGGAAGGGGCGGTGGAGTCGCCATGATAGCTAGGGAGTCACTGGGAGTCGCCAGGGCCACGGCACCACAAATTCCGGGTTGCGAGGCCTTGTTCTTGCGTATGGGCCCTAAGGGTCAGTTGGGAGTCTTGCCCATGTACCTGCCTCCCTGCAGAGTAGCAGATTCCCTGCCTGAGCTCCTCGAGGCGGTCTCCATGTTGGCATTGGAGACCCCCAGGCTGATGGTCCTGGGGGACTTCAATTTGCTGTCATTGGGGATCGGCTCAGAGGTGTCTCGGGAGTTCATGGCTTCCATGGCAACCGTGGGCCTGACTCAGGTAATTCAGGGTCCTACCAGGAGCAGTGGCTACACCCCGGATTTAATCTTCTTGTTGGAGCTGTGGCAGAGTGATCTGATATTGCATACATTAGATATCACTCCTGTGCCATGGTCAGATCACTATCTGGTGGCTCTAGACTTCCTAGGGGCTGGACTCCACCGCAAGGAGGCAGGGCCGATTAAATGGGCTCGCCCCCGGCGACTAATGGATCCAGAAGGATTCCAGAGGGAACTGGCGTGTTGTCCTCTTGACCTGCAATGCGGTTCATCTGAGGCTCTTGTCGACGCATGGGATAAGAGAGCGACGGCAGCCTTGGATGCAATCGCGCCACTACGGCCTCTCCGAGTCCGTGGGGATCGATCTGCCCCTTGGTTTTCAGAGGAACTAAGGGAGCTTAAATGGGCTAAGAGATGCCAAGAGCGCCGCTGGGTGAAGACTCGGAGCGAGTCTGACTGAACACTGGTTAGAGCTGCTATTAAAGACTACCTAGTGGCGATGAGGGTGGTGAAGCGTCAATACTTCACCACCCTTATTGCCTCCGCAGATAATCGCCCAGCGGCCTTGTTCCGGGTGACCAGGTCCCTCCTCGGTAGAGGGGGACCGGGCCCTGGGTGGCAGGGATCGGCTGAGGATTTTGCTGATTATCTGGCGGAGAAAATCGCTCAGATCCGCTCGAAGCTAAATCCCGGCGTGGAACGTACAAAGCTGGGGTTGACCATAGCGCAGTCTAGCCATGTTACCTGGGATCGGTTCGATCCTGTTGGCCCTGAGGAAGTGGACAGGCTTCTTGTATCTGTTCGCGCCACGACCTGTGCACTGGACCCATGCCCTGCATGGTTAATTAAAGCTTCCAAGACTGGGGCAGGTGGCTGGATCGAGGCGATTATCAATGCTTCTTTAAAAGAGGGGCATTTTCCAGCACCTTTTAAACACGCTTTAGTGCTTCCCCTCTTGAAGAAGCCGTCCCTCGATCCCACGGTAATTTCCAACTACCGTCCAGTGTCCAACCTACCTTTCTTAGGTAAGGTTTTGGAAAAGGCTGTGGCGCAGCAGTTACAGGAAGTCCTGGATGAAGCGGATTATCTGGACCCGTTTCAGTCAGGATTCAGGCCCGGATATGGTACTGAGACTGCACTAGTTGCATTGGTGGATGATCTCTGGAGAGAGCAGGACGGAGGGGAGCCGTCTGTCCTTGCCCTTCTCGATCTCTCAGCGGCTTTTGACACTGTCGATCATGGCATCCTTCTGGGAAGGCTCCAGGGTCTGGGGATCCAGGGCACAGTGTTGTCCTGGTTTTCCTCATTCCTGAGGGACAGGACCCAGTCGGTGTGCCTGGAGAAGGAGAAATCCAGCCCTAGGCCCCTGCAATACGGGGTGCCTCAGGGCTCGGTACTCTCTCCCCTCCTATTTAACATCTATATGAAGCCGCTGGGTGAGATCATCCATTCCCACGGGGTAAGGTATCATCAATATGCAGATGATACCCAGCTATACATCTCTGCCCGTGGGGACCCAAGCGGTGTGGTGGAAGTCCTTTCCAGGTGTCTGGAGGCTGTTAAGGTCTGGATGGGGGACAACGGGCTACAGCTGAATCCCGGCAAGACTGAGTGGCTGTGGGTAAGGGGTCCTGTGTTAACACAGGAGCTGCCACCTTTGGTTCTGGATGGGGCAGTTCTGCCCCAAACAGACCCGGTGCGTAATCTGGGGGTCCTCCTGGACTCACGGCTACTGTTCGAAGAGCAGGTGGCAGCCGTAGCCAGGAGGGCTTTTGCACAACTTCGTGTAATATGCCAGTTACGCCCACTCCTAGATCGGGACGCCCTGCTTATGGTCACACATGCGTTGGTCACCTCCAGACTTGATTACTGTAACGCGCTCTACATGGGGCTGCCCCTGATGACCATCCGGAGACCCCAGCTGGTCCAAAATGCGGCAGCCCGGGTAGTGGTGGGGTGTGGACGTTATGCTCATGCTTCACCGCTGCTCCGGGAGCTACATTGGTTCCCAGTATGTCTCCGGGTGCAATTCAAGGTGCTGGTTATTACCTTTAAAGCCCTTTATGGTAGTGGGCCAGGATACCTAAGAGATCGCGTCACCCCAAGAACATCTGTCCGGCCCACCAGGGCGGATCGGAGAGGCTCCCTTGTTATTCCTTCGGCGAGAGAGGCGCACCTCGCCTGCATTAGGAGGAGAGCCTTCTCTGTGTCCGCCCCGACCCTCTGGAACCTCCTGCCCACCGAGCTGCGCCTTCAGACAGAGCTCTTGCCCTTCCGGAAGGGCGTGAAAACCTGGCTGGCAGGACAAGTTTGGGGACCCGGGAACATGGGTTCCCATACTAAGTGGCTTATTTAAAGGATTGCCTCCCTGGGTCTGAATGTGGGAATACTGGTGTGTAGTCTCTGTATTGTTTTAATCTTTTGATGACTTTAATTCTGACGTTTTTTAGTGATATAGATTATTCTATGTTTTTATTTCTATTTTTTTTTTATCGTGATGTAAGCTGCTCAGAGTCGGGTTCTCCCGATTGGGGCGGGGTAACAAATGCAATAAATAATAATAAATAATAATAATAATAATAACCTTCTGAATGTAATGTATCTACCTAATTACTAATGTTACATCCTGTTCCAAAGTCCCACTGAACTCAACATGATATTCTGTTAAATAATAGTATTTACAATTACTGGCTTAATCTGGTAGGTGGCATATCCAGGATAGTTTTATGCATGAATTTATTACGCCAGAAGTTTCAGTGTTAGCATGCCTATTGTTCTCTCTCAGACATACATAAACCATTCTAATAATATGTGATGTAAATGAAGACAGAAGGGAGGGAAAGTCAACAAGAAAAATATCACAGAATTATTTGAAAAATGTCCATACAGTTGTAAAAATTGTTGTCAGCAAGGTAAGTGATTCTAGCAGCTCACACACCTGCACCACTTAACACCTATGAGATTTAAGGCCAGAACTGTATTACTCATTACCTATGGAAACAACGTGGACTCTCTTTCTGAAGGTCCTGAGCAAATGACCATGATTCTTTCCACTATACAGCAACAATAATCTTGCCATGAAAAAGCAGTCAATGTGGAATGAATCCAGGGTTTATAATGGAATGTCATATGATCTGTGAACATGTATATTTTAATGTTCCAGTTGTTTTGCCAGGTCTTTCTGCTTTACCCAACATTCAAACAGTAAATTGTTCTGCTGGCATAAATTACAGAAATTAGTTTTTTCTCTCTACTATTAAAGCTTCAAGACTTCTAATCCTCTTTCTGCAAATATTTATTTGTGGCATTAAAATGTAGCCCTTCAAGAAAGGATGAGATTATGATCTAAACAAAATAACATTGTTTCCTTAAATCTCTTTTCTAAATACCGATGTTCTTCCTGGTGGTGCTGAAATAATTCAGCAGATTACTGTTTCCTTCTGCACCTGTAGAACTACCATAACTCTAATCAAAACAGTTTGACTGCTATGATTGAGCAGCTGATGGTAGAGCTCCCTGTGGAGAGTAAGGTTAGGTCTAAAGTGACATTTAGTTTTTAGCTAGGAAGCATTGCCACTTGAGTGTCAACCTAAAATGTATAGGGCAAAATCCCTTGAAAACCTGTTGTTTTTTTGTGAAAGTGGTAACATTTTCCATGACCAAATACTTAGCAAGCAGCTGTTTCTTTTATGATGTTTTCAGACCCATGCTGTGGTGTTAATGGCCCAATGCCCTTTTGGGAAAAAGGCTCAACAAATTCTATCACTTCTATAACTATATGAGCATACACATATAAAGGATGAATCTTGAAAAACACTGTTGGTTTATGGAAAGAAACCAGTTAGGACTTCTGGTCCATCTGCCCTCAAGAGTAATGGGTCAGAGTCAGTCCAACCAGAGCCATAGGCTAATGGAAAACCCAACCCACTATTATGGACTACAGGAATATGTCCTGTTGGACATGTATAATTTAATTTAATTTAATTTAATTTAATTTATATACCAGGTGGTATATACTGGGAAGTGTACATGAGTTAAAACCAATATAAAACATTTTTAAAACCCTTAAAATATAACAATACAGTAATACCTCGGATAACAACTGCATCGGATAACGCTAAAATCGGATATCGATGCAAAATTTCCAAAGAAATTTTGCATTGAATAATGATTTCTTAGTGTTATCCGATGCAGTCATTTTGTAGCAGAAGGGTGGCTGGGAAGCTGAACGGGGTTCTTCACAGCTGCGAAGGGAGGGGTGGGGTGGCTGGAAAGCTGACTGGGGGCTCCCCCGTCGGCTTCCCCAGCCACCCCACAGCTGTGGAGGCATGGGCGGGTGGCTAGGAAAGTTGATGGGGAGTCCCCGTCAGCTTCCCCAGCCACCTTGCAGCTGTAGATCGGGTCCTCTGATCTCCCTGGAGCTCCAGGGAAATCAGAGGACCTGATCCAAGCTGTTTCTGGGCTTCCCCAACATCCCCGGCCAGTGCAGCAAGCCAAAACTTCACTGTTGCACACATGGTAAGATTTGGGCAGGTATATGTTACTAAATAATAAAACTGGTGGTAGACCAGTTCCCTTTGTAACTTAAGCTACATGGTTATGGCTGTTGGAGAGGTTGCCTCTAGCAACCTGCATAGGAAAGAGTTCCTATTCTCATGGACAGGCAGATGACTGATGGCTGTCTCTTTTACACAGTGAGGAGCAAACCTTTATCCATGTTGATCCTCTCCCACCTAACCATAACTTTCTTCTTAGCTGTCTGTTGTTCTCCTGCCTCTTCTCCCTATTTGGCTCACTATAAATTTTAAAATCCCATGGATGGAAGGTTAAGCAGAAGGGAAGCAAAGTAGGCTTGATATTTTTATCCTCACAGACAATGCTGGTTTCCAGTATGCAGCATTCAGTATTTGCGAAGGCTGTGATATTCTTTTGGTTGTTCTCTGTGGACAAGAGGAAAATTTTTCAAAGAAATGTTTTGGAGTTTGGCAGTAGTCTTCTCAGCAATGTGTCAGGGTTAGTTGCCTAACTTACTTCCATTTTTTGATTCTGAGCCCAATTCTTACATTAGTTTTGGCTCATTTCTTGTGCTAATATCAATGTTGAATGAGTAAGCTTGAGGTAGTAGGAAACAATAGGTTATATAGTACAAGTAAACTGTATTTGACATTACCTAACAACAATTCTTAGTAGTGGCTACAATCTAGAGTTTTGTTAATACAAAAAAATTCATAAAGAGGGAGTCAAAGATTAATCAGTTTCCAAGGTAATATGAAATAGTGTGAAATTCTGAAATCGATAAATGTACATGCCAAATAAGCTTTTATGATATGACATCTAAATATAATGCAGTCTTAAATACCAAGAATTGTGTTCAGATTTCAATAAGTGCACCATAATTAAAATGACTTCAATGCAAAAGAAAAGAAAAGAAAGAAAAAGAAGAGATAATTTAGTAAATTTGATTTAATGCTATTCAAAGTAAATTTTTGTTTCATTTTTTATCCCTAAGGCCTTTTCCTAGAATCTATAAATTGCCGCATGTCTGACCAAAGTGAAATCTGACACTAAAGCAGTGAATGATAAGAATAGATAAAGCTCTTTCTTGAATCTTTGGCAATCACATTTCTTCATCCTATACAATGGTCAGAGCACTGGCTTTCATAAGGCAGTTTGTAATCTTAACTGTGCAAATAACAATGTGTGTGTTACATTATTTTCAATAGAGGGGATACTGATTAGACTAGTACCTAAACAATGGATCTGCTGAGGAAGTTTTGTTTGAAAAACAGAACCTAATGAAGCCCAAAGTGTATTTTAAAAGTAGTAATAAAAATTAATTGTCAGTGGAAAAACTGTTAGCAGCCTATGCTTATACAATCTTATAAATAATTCCAGCTGAAGTCCTATTGAATTTTTTTACTGCTGTAACACAATTGACATAAATCCCATTGGCAGACTGGCATAAATGAAGAGGTTAGCATAGGCTTTTGCACACTCCAGCAAATCTTTACACCCATTTCTTAATTTGTGGGAATGAGCTTTACACTAATTGTGTTATACTAGCAAGCTCAATTAATAGAATTCTGGCCTCTGTAAATTGCTTGTCCCCAAAGGTCTGAAAAACCAGTGTGAACTAGAGAAACAAAATGTGCACTGATGCTACTTATTAGTCAAATTTAAAAAAAACTTGGTATTTTACATCTTATACTTGGTTCCTTTAGAGTCACTTTTGTTGGTATGGTGGTTGCTTTCTCCTGAAAAACTTTGGAATCTTTGGTTACTTCTTGAAATGAGGGTGGACAATTGGGGCCATGGTTAGTTTACATCTAATAATGTCTCAACACATGCAATAGCTGTACTCTTGAATATGGTGGTGCAGTGGTTAAACTACTGTACTGCAGCCAAAACATTGTGAGTTTGCTCCTGATGGGTACAAGGTTGACTCAGCCTTCCAGCCTTCTAAATAACATGTATTATTTTCATAAAAACTTGGAGAAGAAAAAGGGGAGACAAAGAGAGATAATATATTGTTCTAAAACAATGCTGTCACTGTCCATGGCACATTGCAAAGTAAAAGTGTATAAAGTAAGATTTCTGGTTTCATGTGCTTCTTGTCTGTATCTAGAGAGTTGGTAGAAGGTAGACAGAAAGGAAGAAAATAAAGAAGAACCAAGAAAAACACAAAACAAGTTTGGTTATAAATGAAACCAACATTTTATTGGCCCCCAGAATATGCTAGAGATGCTTTTCTTTTTAAGTAGTATAAAACCACCAAATAATGCCAGTGGGAGCCACTAGAAGTGCCAGAATAGAAACTTTGTATCCCCCTCAACACCAGATGGGGTAAAAGAGGAAGTAAAGAAGCAGCAGCAGCAGCAGCAGCAGCAGCTTTTCTTTGGGTTTTATATGGAAGAATAGGAATGAATAAATTTTAATTGGTTTAAGATTTCTTCATGTCCATTGCACTTGAAAGGAATAGCTAGCAGCTGGCACATTAAAACAACTTTTTTAAAAATTGGGAGCTGTAAGGCAAGAAGGAAAGTGTTGTCCTCCTTTCCTTATTGGTCATAATAGTACTGATATCATTACTACCCCAAGCTTTGAAGCGTCAAAGCATAGAGAAAGGAATGGTGGTGGCAGCAATGATGGCAGTGATAGAGACTTAGAGTGGGCCGGTACAAATCAGACCCTCCCCAAATATTAACTAGGCCATAAGAAGAAGTTGTATTTCACTCCTTAGAATGTCCACCTAAAACACTATCCTTTTCCTATCCCCCTCAAAGTGTGTTCCAATTATTCAATTTAAACTCTTCCTAACACATCCAATTCCATCCTTGGTGCAGCGTTTAACTGTGGAAATTCACATTACTGCTTTCTGCATCCCTTATCTTAAAGCCAGGGTACAGGCCAGAGGTTGCTCTTGTTGCCATGGTAAATGTATGCTTGGTGAATAACATAGTGAATCATTGCTTGAAATACCTGATACAATAAAGTGATAGTTGAAATTATCTGACCTCAGCCAGCTTTATCATGTGTACAATGACCCTGATAAGCTTCTGTGTGCAGTTGAGGAGTTTCTCACTTTTGTCTAGTATTAATAAACACTATTAGGTGTTTAATGGGGCTTGTTTATGGGATCAGGAACCAGGGAGTGGTTAATGAACCTCATTGCTGCATAACTTGCCCAGAAATGGCTATTTTTCTATACTTCAGCATAAATGTGTAAAAAGTACATAAAAGCTAGGAAAGCAAACAGTTGAAATCTTTCCACCCAACCTTTTATTTTGGGGGAAACTACTCTTGCAGCATTTGTTTTAAACCAAATGTCAAAACCTGCCTGGGGTGTCACATGAGGACAATGCTTGCAGAATCATTAGTTCAGAGGACAATAATATTCTTACAACTATTGTGCCCTGGCATGGAACAGGAATGAAAACAACTGGAGAATTTCTCCCACCAGAAAGAAAGCATTAAACTTTCAAGTGCCAAGTAGATATTTGTTCTACCTCCATTCCACAAGGTGCATCTATATCCCTTTTAAAAATACCACATGTGCATTGGTTCCCAATCAATTTAAGTCTACAGGTTAAGTGGAATGAGTATAATTTGGGTGGATATAAATGTAATAACTAAATAAATAAGCACAATGAACACATCTTTCAGAAGCTTCCACTTACCAATTTTACTTGTGGAGCATATACAAGCTAACAGAAGAAACTCTCTCTAATCCTACTTTTTAAATAACTTTCCAGCAGATTCCTTTTAGGAATATGTTTTAAAGTACATCTCTTGATTTGCGACATTTGAAGTCACAGTACTTATTGCATTCATGCAATGCAATCAAAGCCAGAAACCTACAAAGGTAGCAGATTCCCTGGTGAATGGTGCAATTTAATAATCTTGTGAATTCCAGGGAAGGTCCTTTCATTGACATTCTTGTGTACTTCCTAAAAACAATTAAGGCTTTTCTCTCCATTTGTATTGTATCCAGCTGCTACTTAATTCTAGCAACAGATGCTTTTCTTAAAAACCAATGAATTTCTGGAAATTCAAAATGCCAGGCAGACCAAGCAAGAGTACGGTCCATGAATACATGAATCTGCACGAGGGGGTGGGGAGATCACGTCTGTCTTCCTGTAATCTGTTACAGTCCTGATTAGTTTTGTTCTTCAAGGTAACTGTGCATCATTTATTGGGTTCTGCTCAATTTTAAAGACAGTACAGAAGTGTAATTTTAGTTACTTCACTTTCTTGCTTAGTGTTAAAGTTCATTGTTTTATGTTGCCTTCCAGTTGTGGAAGCAAGAGTTTGTCCAAAAGCAATGATACAAAAGGACACTTAAAATTGCATTGAATCACATGGTCAGCTGCCATATCATCCTATTCGAAAACATACACACAGATAGTACACATTGTTACCAAAATCTGGAAACTGCACCTCTTTATTTTTGTTTATATTTTATTTTTAATAAAATTACCTTTTCCATTTCTCCTGACTTTAACCACTAGACTTACATGTCCACAAGCACCACTCTGTACCATGATTCACTTGCAGGTAGATAACTGCAATGGTTGATTTTTAATAAATTTATAGATCCCAAACTGCTATTTTAAAAGGCCATGGTCAAGCCCCCCCCTTCTCTCCTTCTGTTTAAAGCCAAGCCTCCACAGCAGAGAAATTAACCTTTTAAAGTCTCAGGGAGATTTTGTATTTCATTAGTAGTTATGCTTAGGATTCCTAAAAATTAATAAAAATCTTGTCATATTCGAACATGTTCTGTTTTTGTATATTTGAAGCAGGAACCACTCTGAATAGTCTCATTTGCCCTGGGCATGCTGGGTAAAGTCCAAAAGCCCTATCTCATTCAAAAGGAATGATACCTGGTGCCCCAAAAGCCATACCCTTCATGAAATTCATTTCCTCATATCCTGAAAGTCAGCACAATACCTGAAGCTATGATTGCCTTAAAGATTAATTCTTTTCTCTATATGCTTGTGAAGTAGAAGCAGTGACAGATTTTACTTTCCTAGGATCTAAGCTCACTGCAGATGGTGATTGCAGCCATGAAATAAAAAAGGTGACTGATTCTTGGGAGGCAAGCGATGAGAAACCTGGGGAGCATAGTGAAAAGTAGAGACATCACATTGAAAACAAAAATTCGCATAGTCAAGGAAATGGTATTCCCTGTGGCAATGTATGGTTGCGAGAGTTGGACCATTAGGAAAGCTGAACGCAGAAGAATAGACGCCTTTGAGATGTGGTGTTGGAGGAGAGTTTTGAGAGTCCCATGGACAGCGAGGAGAACAAATAGGTCAATCTTAGAAGAAATCATCCCTGACTGTTCCTTAGAAGGTCAAATAATAAAGATGAGGCTAAAGTACTTTGGACATCAAATGAGAAGAGAGGATTCACTTGAGAAAGCTTTGATGCTTGGAAGGTTCGAGGGCAAAAGAAGAAGGGGACGGCCCAAGATGAGATGGCTAGATGGTATCGTGGAGACAATGGGCACAGAGCTGAGTGAGTTGAGGGGGATGGTGGAGGACAGGAGTGCCTGGCGGTCAGTGGTCCATGGGGTCGCAGAGGGTCGGAATCGACTGTGCAACTGAACAACAACAAACTCACTCTATTGTTTCTGGGTCAGCAGTAGTTAAGGAATTTGCATATGTATACACTATAGTGATAAGGCTTTCCTGTTTAGAGGCTGACTTTGCTGGCTTGCTGGCTTTGCCAGTGAAACAAGGTATTGCTCTTCTGATTGGCTGTTCAAATCTCCTGCCTCTAACATATCACTATCCTGATTGGACCACATCTTAAAAACTGGCTTGGCTATGACATTGACTACTGTATCAGTATCTGTTTTACCTAATCCCCAATCTCTTCCTTCTATCTTTCCTGGAAATTGTAATCTTTTACTATTTGACCACATTTACATAAACATTTGCTTTTAACCTGTGATTGATGAAATGACCACCTGCTGCGGGTTCTTTTGTAAACTTTATTGTTAGATAGCCACTAGGATTAGTATGTATGTGTAGAAATGTATAAGAAGACTTTGTAACTTTAGACTGCTGTTTGCTCGCTCTAGCTCTCTTTCTACCTAGTTAGGTGCTCATTTTGTGGGTGGACTTTGTTCAATTTAAATGGTACCTTCAATTCAATAAACTCCTTTCTATTTGAACCCACAATCTAATGCGGTCTTTGGTTCCTGATTCAACCCTGCCTGTGAGACGTTCGGAACATCACGTTCCCCTAAATTTCAAAGGTAACAATTTTTCAGGTAACAACATGAAAATACAGCCAGTGAGTCAACACTGTTGGGGAGTGGTAAAGAACATGACTCCCTAACTAAAGGGGCTAATGAGTACAGGTAGATGAACCCATTAGGGTGGGGTGATGGCTCCCTCAGTGGAGAAAATGCTGCTGAAAAACGTTATATTGGGCCCAACAGCAAAATGAGCAGAGAAGGAACCACTTTCTGATTCCCCACGATCATGGAGGTGGAAGAGGACATGGCAGATAGAATGGCTGTGACTGAAGGCGCAACTTGTTTATATCCTCAAGGCTGCGGCACTCCATTGCAGTCTCGGTGTTCAACCCTGCATGTCTCATTTCATATGTGCCACAGGAGATGGCTTCATGATCATAGTGTGTGGGTCACTTTATGGCAAACTGGGATACACCTTAAACAAATTCATGCCAATGGCATTTCTCCTGCTTGCCTTGGAGGGTGAAGAAGGCCCAGAACCAGTCAGCCTCTAAGACCAGCCCCCCCCCCCCGCACCCTGGGGAAGGAAAAACGTATACTTGGATCGAGTTGCAGCCAACAATGATGTTAACTGGTGTTCAAAAAATTGTTTGTTGTTCGGCTCTGTTGATACTGATATCTTATTAAATATTCATTAATTTGTAATGGCTAATTCAATATTTTGTAACTGTATTTGTAACTTTGGTTGCAGCACAAGCATTGGGGGGAAACAAACTGATGTTTTAAACTTGGTTGCATTCAATGCTTTGTTTGGTTGCTTAACAAACCAAAAATTTATTCAGATCAGTTTACTTTGCATAGCTTTCTAGAGTGTAAACAAGGGAATGAATTAAAACCACTTGAATAAAATTAATCATATGAGGCACAGATTCATTAAACAAACTAAGTAGACTGTATACAATTGAACATTGAGCAAAGAACAACAGTGTAGAAGTTAGAACAGAAATATTTCAGAAATAATTATTATAAAAGATATTTTAAATCATGCACAAAATATACAAAAGTGACTCCTTATACCAGGACAAATGCATGGGAAGTTGTATGATAATTACTCTATATGTAAATAATAGATAATGGAATTTATCACCAGGACATACATGTGAGACAACTTCAAAATTCTGTCACAGGTATCCTGCAGCCAAACTATCTTGAAATCTTTCTATATCAGTGGTGGCGAACCTATGGCATGCATGCCAGGGGAGCACTCAGAGCCCTTTCTGTGGGCACGCACACCATCACCCCAGCACAGAGTTCACCCTACTCATCTGCCCAGCAGTCCAATGGGAGTGCTTTCTCTTCCCCCACCCCAGCACAAAGTTCACCCTTCCCCTCTGTGGTGTGGGTGGGTGGCAACCTGTTGTGTTTGGGCACTCGGTCTCTAAAAGGTTTGCCATGACAGTTCTATATCCATTTTAATTTTCAGAAAACCAGAGTATATAAGGTTTTTTCACTACTTTACATGCTCCCTTTATATCTGGAAAGTGGAAAGTCAACAAGAACCCAAATATATTTAAAGATTTAATGAGACCAGGCAACTCTTTCTAAAATAAAAATAAAATACTTTCCATCGGATCCTTTAAAAACCCCATTGCTGTTTTTTAAAACATGAAATCAACAGATGGCAATGAAATAAACAATCCATCCAATATTATAATCCCTTATTCTACTAATTTGTCAATCTTCACATTGGCATGGACTATTTTGGATTTCAGCAACTGTCAAACAGATAGGGTTCTGTAATTTTCCAGATTAATCATAATAGGGTGAATTAAAAAAAGGTGTTTGTGTGTGAGATAGAGATAGAGATAGAAGTATAATGGATGTTCAGAGCGAATATGCTTCAAGCCTTTAGATCTCTAGCTTGGAGAGGTATAAACTATAACTTTTCTGCTAGTATTCTGGTGACTTTTCTTCTTCTTCTTCTTTAAGTGCTGTATCAATTCTGAATATTGGCTCTCACCATGGCAATCAGCCATGAAGATTGTCCTGGGAACAATATAATGTAGTAGTCTTCCGTTTGCCTTCCAAGTCACAGTGTGACACCCATACCACTGATCCTGTTCAGTGAATCACTTTCTGGTCCTGAGACCTTTTGGCACACAAAGTCCTCCAGGCCAGTATTGATGAAGCTGCTGCCTTCCATCAAGATGGAGTAAAGTAGGATTTAATCCACTTGGGGACCATCACCCTTCCTTGTGGGCTTTGCCACCCAAGGCCATTAGTCCTCAGGGTTGTCAGGTTAGTTAACTGCCACCAGATGATCAGCATTAAGTTGCTGGCAGTATGATCTACTCTATTACCATAGCAAGATAGGCTGGCCAGACAGGCGGTGACTTTATAAGGGCACTTTTTAACTATTCAGGGCCATTTGAGTCCCTGTATTGTGTATTATATTATTTTGCTGTTGATATTTTCCCATTTCTGTTTTTTTATCTTCTGAGTTTCTGCTGCATTGCTTTAGACTATTTTTAGGTGTTTTGAAAAGAGATGGCATGCAAATTTTAATGAATAAATGAATATAGGATGTATGAATGAATTGTTTGTGGCAGGCATAGTTTAGTTTGTCAGAGTTTCATACTCCCATTGAGCTGCATCCAGATGGAGGATGAGGTTACACATTAAGGCAAATTAATGTTCTCCTACTCTTATGATGTTATCCCAAACATAATTGTTCCTGCAATATAGGTCAGCAACATCAGACATGCAAAGAAAGACATGCTATTTTCCATGTAACCAGCTACAAAACAAAAATTGGCTAATCTGCCAAATGTAGATTAAGGCAAGACCATATGAGAATAAGAAATCAGTTATTATGTTTTGGGTCAGCTCAAACTATGTGTCCAATTTATTATCTTGCCTGGACTCATGGCTAGAACAGGTTCATAGAAGTGTGTGGGGATCTTACATCTCTGTTTTAGAAAGGCATTAATATCTGCAAATATAGCCTATTCTTTGAGGAGAATGAAATTCAAGAGGAGAGGTATCTGTTGAGTTCTTCTTTCAGTATAATAGTGCCACTATTTGTAGTTGAGTTTCATGCTTTCTGAAGGAATTGCTAGTTCTTTAGAATACCTGTAAAGACACACATTTTTGTTACATCTTTATTATCAAATAAAGCTTCACAAAGATTCTATGTAGCTTGCAAGTCCACATATTCCTACACTGCTCAAATAAAGTTACCTCCTTATGTGGTTTATCGGCAGTTATTTGACAGTTATTTCACATTGCTTTTTGACCTCCTAATGAAATCTCATCTGAAACAGATTGTGCAAAAAGCAGTTTAACCCCTGCAAGCCACCTAGTGACCTCTAGCAGCTTGATGTCCTTAGCATCCAGATGTCTGCCAGCTGAGAAGAGAGCAACTATATCTTAAAGCAAAGAATACTGACACAGAACCTCTGTGATCACACAGTAATTCCCCTCATTCCCATTTAGTAAACCATGAGCTCCCTTGGACATTCTACTTTGAGTCAAATAATTGTACCAGGTTCTCACAATTTATCTTGACTTTTTTAGTTCCTTTCTTAAATACAGTAATACCTCGGATAACGTTATGACTTGGTTCCACAAGTCATGACATTATCCGATTTTTAGCGTTGTCCAATGCATGCATCAAACAACACTAAAAAAAAGAAGCCCTGACTTCAGGGGCAAACCGCTTTAAAGGCAGGCAGGGAAAGAAAGAGACCTCCCTGCCTTTAAAGCCACCCCCCACGAGCAGCAGTCTCTGTGACTGTAGTAGGCTCGGGGAAAGCGCCTTTCCCCTGAACTTACTGCAGTCGAAGTCTGCTTACCCTGCTTACCTTCAAGCTTCTCTTGCTTTTTCTCTTTATTTCCCTCCCTGTATTGAAACTACAGGGAAGGGGGAAAGAGTGAGAGGTGATTGGTTCTCTAGAGAACCAATAACCTCTCTCTCTTTCCCCCTCCCTGTAGTTTCAATACAGGAAGGGAAAGAAAAAAACACAAGCCTCGCGTCTTTTTTCCTCCCTGTATTTAACTTTTCAAAGCCCTGCAAGATGATGGAATCAAATTATTGCATTCTATATGCCAGCAGATTTGGAAAACACAACAATGGCCACAGGATTGGAAAAGATCTGTATATGTTCCACTCCCCAAAAAGGGTAATGCCAAAGAATGTTCAAATTATCGAACAATTGCGCTCATCCCTCACGCTAGCAAGGTGATGCTCAAGATAATACAGGATAGACTGCAACAGTATGTGGAGAGAGAATTACCAGAAGTGCAGGTGGGTTTCAGAAGAGGCAGGGGGACTAGAGATCACATCGCCAACATAAGATGGATCATGGAAAAAACAAAGGGATATCAGAAACAAGTCTACTTCTGTTTCATTGATTACACTAAGGCTTTTGACTGTGTTGACCACAACAAAATGTGGCAAGTAATTAAAGAAATGGGAATATCAGAACACCTTATAGGCCTCATGAGAAATCTGTACATGAATCAAGAGGCAACAATTAGGACAGAAAATGGAATGATGGAGTGGTTTGGAATAGGAAAAGGAGTAAGACAAGGCTGCATTTTGTCACCCTGCTTATTCAACTTATACACAGAGCACATAATGCGCAATGCAGGGATGGAGGAATCACAATTTGGGATCAAAATTGCTGGGAGAAACATCAACAATTTGAGAGATGCAGATGATACCACCCTAATGGCGGAAAGTGAGGAGGACCTAAAGAAGCTCCTGATTAGGTTGAAAGAAGAAAGTGAAAAAGCTGGCTTGAGACTCAATATCAAGAAAACCAAGATAATGGCAACAGGCCCTATCAGTCCCTGGAAAATAGATGGGGAAGAAGTAGAGGCAGTGACAGATTTTACTTTCCTAGGATCAAAGCTCACTGCAGATGATGATTGCAGCCATGAAATAAAAAGGCAACTGATTCTTGGGAGGCAAGCAATGAGAAACCTGGGGAGCATAGTGAAAAGTAGAGACATCACACTGAAAACAAAAATTCGCATAGTCAAAGCAATGGTATTCTCTGTGGCAATGTATGGTTGTGAGAGCTGGACCATTAGGAAAGCTGAGCGCAGAAAAATAGACGCCTTTGAGATGTGGTGTTGGAGGAGAGTTTTGAGAGTCCCCTGGACAGCGAGGAGAACAAATAGGTCAATCTTAGAAGAAATCAACCCTGACTGCTCCTTAGAAGGTCAAATAATAAAGATGAAGCTAAAGTACTTTGGACATCAAATGAGAAGAGAGGATTCACTTGAGAAAGCCTTGATGCTTGGAAGAGTCGAGGGCAAAAGAAGAAGGGCACGGCCCAAGATGAGATGGCTAGATGGTATTGTAGAGACAATGGGCACAGAGCTGAGCGAGTTGAGGGGGATGGTGAAGGACAGGAGTGCCTGGAGGACAGTGGTCCATGGGGTCTCAGGGGGTTGGAACTAACTGTGCGACTGAACAACAACAAAACCTTTCTTTCTGAGGTCATGGCACCAATTACCATATGCTGACATGCAAAATGAACGTACAGCATCTCGATTAAAAGATTGCTTTTTAATATTTTGTAATTTCTAGCACATAATAAATAAATAAATACACACATTCTTTGTGAAGCATATTTTGAAACTGCTTAAAGTAAAATGTTGAGCAAGCATCCTTCTTCCCACTGCTTAAAACACATTCATGATTTATCTGGGAATATTTGCATCATTTTAGGCTCTTCCAATGGAATATTTGTTCTCCATAATGTACCTGATTTGTCACTGATCTAATAAATATTTTTCTGATAATCCACACAATATAAGATTTATCTCAGTCAGGTTTTGGTGCTTTTTTGTCCCCTTCTGAAGCATCATTTGTTTTTCATCTTAATACATCACAGGGATGGAGTTCAGACATACTGCACTTCCCAGTGATGGTACATTTCTGCAATTAAAGCCTGTGGTTGAAAGCTTTCAATTAGGCTGCCACAGAGCTTTAAACACGGAGAGAAGAAAAGAGCTCTAGAATAAAAGTTCCAACAGAGAAACAGAATGGGTTTCTTAAGGTTTCCTGAAGAGAAATGCTTTTTAGAAAACTGGCTTTTAAAAATAAAATTTTCCTCCAGAACTTGGTAAGCCCTACACTCTTTGGTATCAATCAGAGAAAAAGCAGATGTGATGTTTGCCACCTCTAGAAGACTCCTTATTCATCTTTTAAGTCTCTTTCTATTCTGCTGCCTTATTTTAATTGCATTATATTTTTATGACCAATTGTTATGGGGTTGAACATTTTAACTAGCCTATCTTGATAAACTACCCAGACACAAATGCATACAATATTATGTAAATAATGCTATATTCAGCATGTGATGCTTTATTGTAACTGTCAATTCTTCTGCATTTGTTCTGGTCTTAAACCTTTATTGGCCTTTTCATGTTTTAAACAGAAGCAATCTGCTTCACACATTCCCATGAGGAAGGTAAAGCGGTGTAGCAATTTTAATGTAAATATAGAGTAATACATTAAAATTAAAACAAATTTATTGATTTACAACATTCATAAATTCAATTATTAAAATCAATTCATTGAACAATGTACTGACTTAGTAGGTTTTCTGTGACTTATTGAGTCTACTCTGATTTGGACCACTGGTTTTAGGCAGGTGTGAACTATTGGGAAGTAAGCTCCATTGAATTCAATTGGACTTACTGCCAGGTCACTGTGCACAGAATCACAGTCCATGTCCAATATTCTAGATCTGTCATCATGCGCCAGATACATTTTGTGACAAATGTTGAAAATTTTGCATTAATAACAGCAAAAATCAACAATATTTAGCGCAAGAAAAAGAATGTCAGTTTTACTCAGTAAAGCTGATTTTCTACTTGTCAACTGTCATCTTTTTCATAGCAGTAAACAAAATTACTACCTTCAAGATATCACATGATTTAGATGACCTTTAAGCACAAAGCAAGCATTAGTCTTTACTTTTCTAAATATATGCAGCTGTACAATAACACTTATGGTTTCTGTTTTTTACTAAGTTTTAGTGGTGATGAGAGAGTACATTTGCAATTTAAGCTGCAGCATTCTAAGATTTGTGGATAGTCAAGTAATACAGAAAATGCTGTGCAAACTACTATATAAGTAATTCTACACACATAAGACAACCAAGCTGCTTTTGAAAGATAGCTTAGAATTTATATTTCCAACTTTAAGCTGCTAAAGATGAGGTGTAATGAGAAGGGTTTGGTTCCATCCATCTATATTTTAAAGTTAGAAGTACATTAAAAGATAGATGGATAGAACGGAACCCTACTTGTCACATCTTATCTTTAACAAATACATGACAGGCAAGTATAATAGAGTTCTTTTCCTCATGGGCAAAACAGCACCTGTTAAATTTAGCCAGGCCAATTAGTATGTTCAGCACAGCTGAGTACATGTGTGGACTGAATTCTTCCAAACACTCTTTGTATTCTGTGGAGTGGGCATAGCATCATTAATTTATGTTAGATTTTAAAGGGTGTGTATGTTTTTTTTATTTGTGTTGCACATTCACACTTGTGCTTCACCATGTTATTCAATTCAAAACAGCCCTTCAAAAATATTTTGGCACAGAGGAACTATAACCACATCCCAGCTGTTCTTAGGGGTTCTGCCTCACTCCCAGCAGCCATAGTACAGATAATGTGCTCCTCTTCTGGGATCTCCTAGCACTGATTAATTCTGCATGAGTGAAATTGCTGTTGGGATTTGTGTGTAGTGTATGTACTGTATACTAAAACTTTCTTTTTAAAAATCCAGAGGAAAATGGCCCGATATTGCTGAATAATATCATGTCTGCATTTTCAGCAGGAAAACGGATGCTAAGCTATATACAGCGAGGGGCAGCCGGAATGTTGACACCAATGGCAGCAGCCAAGATGGATACCATTATCATTTTCACTTGTCAACAACAACATGGTAATTGCTTTGTGCTTGAGTGTGGAGTGGTTAACATATGAAGAATAGAATCAGCTTCTGTTTTTCTCTCCTACTTGCTGTCTTTAAAGTGAATGGTACCATCTGAATGGTACTATTATTTACGTGAATTTAGACCATGAGTAAATTTATGCTATCCTATCATGCACATATAATTAAAAATATGGAACTATTGGGAAAGGGGGAGCTAACATGAGGTGGGTTGATTCAGTAAATGAAGCCACAGCTGCTCGTTTACAACATTTGGATCATTTTGATATCATTAACTCATTTAGTCATCACACATCAGAAGTAACTTGATGGCATAAATCATATTTAGAGGAGTTTTTCTTAATTTTCAAACAATTGCATAGGCATAGGCACTAAAGCTATGGTAAGAAAAAATAATTTCACAGCTGAAATTAGTGTGCATTTAAATATTTATTCTCTATATTTTTAAAAGCATATTTTTAAAAGGTTTACAACTAGAAACAGGTTCCCTTTTTAATCCTGTTTGACCATGAAGAATTCTACTCCAGAGTGTCAGCTAATTAGTTTCTGATTGGCAGTTGTCAAAAGTTCAGATTGTCCTGAGCGCAAAAAAATTGCATCAGTGTATCTATATTTTAGAAAATTTTAAGCTGGTGAGCCTGTACCATGCAGTTTATTAAGTCACTGTTTGTTTATTTAATTATATTTATATTTGTTTATTGCCCTCCTCCCCGAAGGGACCCAGGGTGATTTCCAACAATTTTAAAAACACTTTAACAATTAAAAACTTTTTAAAAAGCTTAAAAACTTAATTAAAAGCTAGGTATTATAACTTACCCTTTTGTTTACCCTTTTGAGAGGCATTTTTAAAGTATCAATATTTCAGCTTCCGCAGTGAAGATTCCTTCTAAATAATAAAACACAAGTGGGACCAACCATTACTTTTCAAGATAAGCTAGATTTGTCTGTTCAGTTCATATGAGTATTTTAGATCTGAGGATATAAAATGTTGTTTGTTTCTGCATGAGGAGGAAGGTAAAACAGTTTTCCTTTTTCAAAAATCAATCATATCTTAAAATTCCAATGCCCAAGCTTATCCAAATTTGACAGAGAGAAAGACACATTGTCTGCTACATGTGTTCCATGTTTGGTGCTGATCCAAAGTCCAATTACAATTTTTATTGTGTTACTACCATTTTTAGAATTGCCTTGTAGAACATTGTTTTGCTCTGTTGCACAATAACATAGCTGCAGTTATAATTCATAATAGACTTTTATGTGCTAACAAATCCATTTCCTGGGTTATATCTCCTGACACTGGCCTGCCTATCCTTCACATAGAATTTCTTTTCCTGCTGGCTATGGCTAGCTTGTATAAACTCAGGACTGCCCTTGCTCCCAAAGTTAACCCCATAAGGTCACTTTTGTTGCTTGCTTGGGGTGAGTTTTAGTTTATGTTAGACTCCAAATTCACTTTCAATTCTCCCTTGCAGAATGATGGTGGGTCTTATCAGAATGTGGCAGGGAGTTAAGTACCAGCTAGCATGGCAGGAAAAGAAAGTGACCCTGTGTTTCCCAATGTTAGGGAGGCATAGGTGAGATGTGGTTTTTCCTATATGATCTTGAAAGTAAGAAATCAAGGGGGCTGGGTAGAAGTATTGGAAATTGGCTAGAAGTATAAGCTGATTTCTTTGTTTGGGTGGGCCACTCCAGCCTCATTGCCTGTGTGTGTATAGCCCAGTTCTTTCATCAGTTGATTAAAGAGCTGTTTATTATTTTCTAAGTCAAGTCTCTCCTTGTCTGATTTAATTGGGTAATAAGGGATCTGACAAGCACATGGACCAGAATAGTTGTGATCCACAACAAACCTATATTACAAAACATCATGAGAAGTAAAAATTCCTTAAGTAGTGAAAGATAATCTAATTGTTACATCATGAGATTTTTCTCATCTTTCATGGTTAGCTTTGCTTTGACATAATTGTTTTATGACTAGTCATCAGAAACTGAGCACCAGCATCATTTGCAAGCATGACTGCTTAAGCACAAGGGGCTGTCAGAATCATGTCTTTAGCACATGGTCATGATTTCAACTTGTAATGGCCTGTAATATGTAGTTTGACCCTCAAGCTCCCTTTTGTCTATAAAGCAAGCAAGGGTTAGCAAGTTAGGATAAAATGTCTTTGAGACCAGCTACTGGTATCTTAAACTTACTCAGTGCTAGCCTTTAAAACATGGAGTCCATTAGTTGAGACAAATTGTAATGTCATGCCATTTACCAATATCCATCTGTATGACATATAAAATACTTAGATTAAATGGTAATCTAGAAGAAAACCAGTGGAGTTTAAATAAAATTTGGTAGAGGGAAGAAAATCCACTCAGGTGATTAAATTCACCTTTATTTATCAGTCACTAGAAAAAGGAAATATTCTTTTTGCCTGCAGTAGTAGCTTTTGTGCCCAGCAGCCTCCGTCTAGCTATATAAATAAATAAATGAAATTAGCATGATTTGTATTGCTTCAGCTGCACACTGTGCTCCTAACAGCATGCTATAAACTAACTGCTTATATGGAGTAATACCTATAGGAATAACAAAGGATGTCACCCTCAGAGGGGTTAGCAAGGGCTTTTTAAAGCCTTTTACCTTGTTATGAGATTCTGTTGTTTGCATGAGAAATATTTGAGCTTTATAGGATTTGACAGCATCCTTTTAAGCTCCCTCCCTCTTCCCTGCTTGTACTGCAGTGTAAGGCAGCACTTATTTTAATGTTTTAAAATATTAACTGGCAGCTCAAACCTAGCCATGGCTGACTGGAAGTCACTGAAGCATGCTGCGAAAGAGCAAAGAATTCCAGTCTTATCCTAAACCTTGCTTACGCTGATCCAATTTCCACTTTAGAACTAGCCCTGGACATTTTGGTGCTTGAGGCCAAATGGCATTCATATACAGAAGCTGGTAGGGCTGACAGCTAAATCCTGATTTGATGATGGAGACTGCACATTATCATCCTGAGGACATCAAGTTAACATAGGCAGGTCACATGGTTGACATAGTTCTGACTTCAAACACCTTACCACTACTTGTAACCCCCAACATCTTTGCCTGAGGTTGCTGTCTCACTCTGTCTAATGATAGAGATGGTCCATTTTAGCACTACTCCTAGGAAAGCATGCACAGTATCTATTCTGCTGAGCATTGAGAAACAAATACATCCAAACATCAATGGGTATGAACTGTTGTCTGCTTGCTCAGATGAACAAAACTGGCCCTCCACATGTTCTTGGGCTGCAAGCCCCCTTCTGATGTAACTATAGTAGTAATTGGTATAGAGCAGGGGTTGGCAACCTACACCAAATAATCTGTCCTCCTCGCTTGCTCCAACCGCCACTGCTGAAGCTGCCAGAAGTGGCTGCAGATGCATTTATGGCAGCTGCAGATGTGTTTACAGCAACATTTACACAGGGGGACCAGCAGTCCAGCCCCCTCAACTGTCTGAGGGAGCATGACCTGACCACCAACTTAAAAAGATTTGCCACGCCCTGGTATAGACCAGCAATTCTCAACGTTTTCAGGCTATGGGCCTGACTATACCTCCTGGGCAGCTGATCAGTCTCTTCACATGGTTCCTCCTACCCAGAAGTGGAAGTAAAACGCATGGCATGCATGTGCAGAATGCATTTAGCATTAGTTTGTGAATGCCTGGTATAGAGGGAAGGATTATGGAACCTGCAATCCAATAACATATGTGGATTATTAGAAGGTCCATCCTACTTCTAATTTCATAACACACCTGATATTATGAGAGAGATTATAGCGTTAGAAACTTACATGAACTGCAGATGCATCTAATCTCTCAGAAATATGTAAAGCACCCAAATATGCTTCAGTAAATAATGGTACACATTTCCAGTTTTATTATGGATTTTAAAAATACCTTTCCACATGTTAAATTTTTGTCCCACAGAGACATCATTTAGGGGAACTTGAGGAAATACACATTGATAGGAAGAGCTGACAAGGAACAATGGATCTGTTTATCTTAACACACGGTGAGATAATTTTTGATTTGGGGTATAGGAAAATATTTGCTGTGTAAGGCAAAAATAAATAAGCCAGTTGAAATACTATAGCTGCCAAAAGCAGCCATGTCGCATTTTCCTCTTTACCCCATACCACAATTCATTAGAAGAATTACAGAGAACTAACAGAATAGTATTAGTATGCTGCGGCACAGAAAAAGCTGATTTAGGGAAGCATTGAAGAATTAATGACCAGCGATGGTGATGCATATTAACAAATCAAGACGTCCTAATATATTGTATTAGAAGTAGAAATAGACAGAAATACTTTGGATATAAAATATAAACTGCCCCTAACACTATTGCTGTTATTTTAATGAGAGAGAAATGAATCCTAGCTAAAATAGGCTTTTTGCAGAATTCCATTAGTGGCAGCCACTCATGTAATGCATCTTTTTTGTTATTTTATCCACCAAGTATAATGTTTGAGTCCCCCCCTCCTTCTTATTGGTAAAGTGCCTGAATATATTTTGTGCTTTGGCTCATCTTTTTCAAGATGAATTCACAATACTGCACACAGTGGATTGTACGCATTATGCACCATGCATAATCATCCTTCTGTGTTGCATTGTATATTGAACTGGCAAGTAAAAGAAACATTACCGTGCCATTCTCTGTATTCATAGATCATTGTCTCATTTTGCAAAAAAAAGTCCCTGCTGTCATTGAGATAAAACTACAAATGCAACCCTGGTGGAGTCATAGATGCCATACAGCCTGGAAAGTGATCAGCAGGGGCAGGGATGCAAGCACCCAACCGGAGATGCCAGCAGCAGTGTAGTGACAAATTAAGATGTAGCAGTGCCATTGTGGCAGTCGACATCACCAATTTCCACAGGGATTTTTTTTTTAAAAAATGTGGATAATAGTTCTGAAAAGAAGAGAGAGAAAAAATAAAACATCCCCATAGTTTTTATATCCACTAGAGGCAGTTTTTTGTAAAGCTAATGGATTTTAATTAAGCTTTGGAAGCTAAATCATCTCAAAATAATTTGCATGACAAGAGGAGCTACTCACAATAACATATTGCTATGCAGAAGGCACATTTTCCATCAGCTTTAGTGAAGTTTGCAGCTCATTTCTCTGAGATTAGGGCAGCTTAAAGGGAGTGGTATGTTTTTTTTTAACAAGAAACTGCTCCTGTTTATTACAATGTCAAGGTGTCTTGACCCCATGGACCTCGCTTCTGCTACCTCAAAAAGCAACTGGAAGTAGGACTGCTACCGCTGCTTGTTCCTCTGCCATCTTTGTATGGACAATTGGACTCCGTTTTCAGAGTAGAAGGCAGACAAGCCAGTCTTCTCCAGTCACTCACTCAATATCTCCCTACCATCCAACACACAACAACCTCCCCCACTGAAAGGGCAAGTGTGCAAAGGAACAGAGGTGACTGCTCATGTGAAGAACAATTGCATTATGTCCTGGTTCATTCACAGGGACCCAGTTCTCCTTGCTGCCTATGGGGAAAAGGAACATATTTTTCCATTCGCACAAGCAACTGCCCCCTCTTTTTTTCCATTTCCCACTCTTTGGAGTGAGGGGGGCAGCAACCATATTTTGGCCCTTACTAGAATTATATATAAATACTGTACATGTGCACAACTCATGATATGTGTGTTTAAAAAATGCACACAGATATTTTAGTGGGAAAATGCATTAAAATTCACAAACTAGAAAAATGTGTGCCAAAATGCATAGAAATTTTTTTCCAGGGAAGGAAGGTAAGATAATATATCACAGCCTAAAATAGGAAGAACACGCAAGTGGGATTTCAAAACACTAAGCAAAATTAAGACCAAGGGATTTTCACACCTCTGCTAGCCATTGCTTCTTGTTACATTCCTTTTCTGTCCATCTACAGCAGGGGTTGGCAACCTTTTTAAGTCAGGGGCCGGGTCCTGCTCCCTCAGATAGTTGAGGGGGTAGGACTGGTGATCCCTCTGCTGTAAACACATCCACGGCAGCCGTAAACCCATCTGCTGCTACCATAAATGCATCTGTGGCCGCTTTCAATGGTGGCAGTAATGGCAGTTTGATCAAGGGAGGGGGTTGGATTATTTGGCCCTGTGGGTTGAATCTGGGTGGCCATAGGTTTCCAACCCTTGATCAAAGTACATCTTGATATGCAAAAACTCCTACATGTATGTTGTTTTGTCCAGGATTAGAAATATTTGAAATACTAAGGAACACATGATGCAAAGATGGGGCAAAACGTTATCTTGCCAGAACACAGTTTATTTTAAACTATTCAAAAGGAGTTGTTTATATTTTGTACTGATTCCTTGGTCACTGTAAGCTTCTGTGTGTACATGTGTGTTGATGCATATTGTGCCTTGTGCCTCATTCCCCATAAAGCTTTCAGAATTCCCTGAAGCCTGAAAATGTTCCCTCCCTCTGATCCTTGTTGATTTAGTCCAACAATTCAGTGGTCAGCTGTCATGGTAAAGAACTGTTGTACAGCTATTAAGAGTAAAATAAAGTTTCAAAAAATTATTGCCGGTCACAAAGCAGCAGCAATGGGGGCTGTGCCTGAACAGCTCTGCAGCAGAAGCACAGTTGATGACTGGGCTGGCAGCAGGTGTGACTCCTCCTTCACAATTGAGTGTCAAGTGTGTGTTTGTGTGTGGGAGAGGGGGATAACCCTACAGGGGACCAGTGGGGAACGGGGAGATCAGGACAGTACTTTGAAGTAGCAGGTGCTGCATTTAAAATCACAGCCAGACAGTTTCTCAGAGGAAACGAGGACAAGTACCACATGACCTTCTCCTGATTTCAAAACAACCCCAATTAGAACCTTGATTCTTTAACAGTCAAGGTGTACCTTGCATTGTGCAAAAGGAAAGATTGTTTGCCGTGGCACAAAACAAGAGGACAAGATGGCCACTCCTGGAACAAGTGACCAGTTTTCTCTAGTTACACACATGTAGCCACCATCTGGCCACAAAAGAGTAGGGATTGTGTGGGTCCAATAAGCTCCACAGTGCCAGCTAACTATGGAGAGACAGAATATGCAAGGAAACAGGCAGGCAAAGTGTTGCCCTCCAAATAATTTTAGACCAGAATATTTCACATCAGTGTCCATACTGGAAAGGCTGGTAAGACTTTCAGTTCAGGAACATCTGGAAAACAACACCCAGCTCATCCTTTTATTTAGGGTAATATAGCCATTGCTTCAAATTATGCAAGGCCAAATATGGATAAAGACCCCCATGGCTGCTTGTGAATATTGCCATTTTCTTGTCTAGAGCTTGAAGATTACAACACTTAGACAGAAAGAATAAATTATTATTTTTTTTCTTTGTTTGTGTGTAATTAGCCATTTGTTGAATGGTAAAGGTAAAGGCCACCCTTGCTCAAAAGCCAGCTATATCCAACTATAGGGTTTGGTGCTCATCTCCGTTTACAGCCAGCCAAAGAGCCAGGAACGTCTGTGCCTGCAGACATTTCTATTGACATGTCTGGACATGACTGAACACAAAATGCTGTTTACCTTCCCACCAAAGTGGTCCCTATATATCTACTTACAATTTCAAGCTTTTGATCAGCTAGGTTGGCAGGAGCTAAGACAGAGACGGGAACTCACTCCATCATGCAGCACTTGCGTGTTGAACTGTTGACCTGCCGACCTTCTAATCGTCAAGTTCAGTGTCTTAATCACTAAGCAATGAAATTGTTATTATTCTATTTTTTAAAAAACTCAACTCAGCTCCAAATAACTTTGGATTTTTTAGAGTGGTGAAAGATGCTGTCTGTCTTTCTCCACATGACATTTTGCATGTATTGTAAGGAGGCTGGAAGGAACAAATGTATCACTTTCAATTCTACGGGAAAACTGTAATCCCTTTTCTATGTCGGGTCCAAGCACTTTCTGATCAGTTCTGAAGCTGGGGCCAGCTGTGGGAGAGCAATGATGGAACTTTGATTTCACTCCATGGTAATAAAATTTGTATATGACAAGCAATAACTTTGTAGTCTATATTCTGTGCTTTAACAAGGCCTGAGTGGTCTTGTGTGACAGTATCTATAAAAACATCTGAAACTCTTCCCATAGACAAGCAATCCCAGGGATTTTCCATCAGACCTCACAGTGATTCTGCTTATTTTCTTTTTCTATCCAGCACAGAATGAGACTCCAAGAAGTTGGCTAACAGTAGTTTTTTGTTGATAACAGCATTAGCTAGGATGGAATTATCAGATAGAGATCAAAATGACACACTATTTAATTGTAGTGCAGAAAATCTCCTTGGTATTGATGCCAAGAAATACTAAGAACTTGACTTTTGGTTCTAGTCACCTTAGCTATAAAATGTCTCATCATTTGTGCATATGACAAGTAAGGGATGCATTCAGAAAGCACAAAAGGAATGCAGGTAGTCACGTTCCATGAAAAGATTGTTGCAGTATGGGAAAGAGATCAACAGTGGTATGTTCTACTTTCTGGGGAACAAGATGGTCTTTGAGTGATAAGGGTAAAAGCAGGTTGAAATGATCAATGGCTTGCCCTGAATGCTAGAATCTCTATCCAAGTAAAATTGGTTTATAGAGATAGCAGCCCAAATGTCATGTTTCAGCAAATGGCATTTTGGGAGGGAAATCAAAGGGGTTAACTAGAGGTCCCAAAATGGTTGCTACAGCAGAGGTAAAATTGTACTAGAAGAGGGGGGCAGCTGAGTGATAACATCCCTCCTTCACACGCAGAAGAAGAAACATTGACCAGACATCATTTCCTGCTTATCTCTCATCGCTGGGTGCAGTAGTAATTACATATAAAGACCAATTTAGGGCTTTTTCCATTTTACTTTATCTCAAAGGATATTTCCTTAACATCTGCCATGTCAGTCTGCCAAAGAGTCTTCATATCATTTCAGAATGTTACTGAAATCACCTCTCACCACTATGCCACAGCTGTGCATAATTCAGAGGCAGCCTGTGACTAACCTTGTTAGATACCCAATGCCTGGGAGTAGACCAACAACAATATGGAGAACACATGCAACCAAACATATACTTATCTTTTAGCATACAAATATAATAAGGAACTATATTTTTCCAGAACAAGATATATGGGTGGCTACTAAGGGACTGCAGTGGCTCAAGTGCTTAAGATGCTGACTGGAAGGCAGGAGGTCAGCAGTTCAATTCCTGAGTACTGCAGAACAGAATCAGCTCCTATCTTTGTACCAGCTCCTGCCAACCTAGCAGTTTGAAAGCAAGAAATTGCAAGTAGATAAACAGGGACCACTTCAGTAGGAAGGTAAACAGTGTTCCGTGCACTCCGGTGTCTAGTCATGCCTGCCACATGACCACCAGGTTCTGTTTACATACACAACTCTAGACACCTAAACCTGAGCAGCCTATTATGTTTGACAAGGTCCTTAGAAGTTTTCTGTCTGAAAGACTGTAGTTGTTATCTACCACCTGTCTCTTTGGAGGCTGTAAAAGCTTGAAGGAGCTGCTTGAAGAGTGAACTGGGAGACAGAAATAGTAAACTTACAAAGTAAGTGAAAGCCAGAAGCTTACAGGGCAACAAAAGTGTACAATTTCCTCTAAAATTCATAAGAAACTGCATGGGAGTGAAGTGAAATCTTTTCCCTTTTAAAGAGTGGCATCAAAAGAAAAGATATATAAAAAAGGATGCTATGCATGGAGTGTAGAACTCTCAGCAACCAGAAGAAAAAAGAGCTATATTTAGGAAAGTCAGCTAGCCTAGATAGAACTTGCTCTCACCTGAACCCAGAAATACTAGCATGTTAAAAAGAAGAAAATGACAGAAAGACTGGTTTTAGGTACAAAATCTCAAGAAATGGTATGCCATAATACAGGTAAAACACAGTACAAGGCCTGTGATAGCATTACCTATAGGCCATTCTTGACTGCATTGTAACAGAATTCTCCTAAACATTTAGTTATTCTAATGCAGTTGTTTCACCACAAATTAATGTTAACTTTCTGCTTTCTTTTACATGCTATTATGCTAATGATATGCTTGTCATATATGACTCTGAAGAAGAAAGTGGGCAGGATTTTCATGTTAACACTACAACAAATTTCAAAGAGGGTCAAATTCTATCATGGGTCCAAAATTACTTCATCACCCAACTATGTTCACTGAGTTGCCATTCTAGTGTACCTTAATAACCCGGATAATGATTGCATCGGATAACGCTAGAATCGGATAACGATGCAAGTTTTTTGGAAAAAACCTGCATCGGATAATGATTCTTTTAGCGTTGTCCGATGCAGTGGTCAGTGGGTGTGGGGTGGTTTGGGTAGAACTACCCGATCCACCCCACACCCACAGCGGTCTCTGCCACTGCAGTAGGGTTGGGGAAAAGCACCCGCCTTTCCCCGACCCTACTGCAGTCACAAAGCCTCCTTGTCTCTTTCCCTCCCTGTATTTAAACTACAGGGAAGGGGGAAAGAGAGAGATGTGATTGGTTCTCTAGAGATCGCGTCTTTTTTCCTCCCTGTATTTAAACTACAGGAAGAGAGAGGCTTGTCTTTTAAATACAGGGAGGGGAAGAAAAAAAACACAACCCTCTCTCTTCCTGTAGTTTAAATTTAACCGCTGTGGGTGGCTGGGGGGGGGGGTGGCTTTAAAGGCAGGGAGGAAAAGTTCTTTCCCTGCCTGCCTTTAAAGTGGTTTGTCCCTGAAGTCAGGGCTTTTTTTTTTAGCGTTGTTCGATGCATGCATCGGACAACGCTAAAAATCGGATAACGTCATGACTTGTGAAACCAAGTAATAACGTTATCCGGGGTATTACTGTATTTGTTAATATTGCTGCAAATGTAGTGTGAGGAAGAAAAATCCTCTTGCATTTAAAATTATAATTTAGGAATTATTATATTATTTTACTTATTAAGATCAGCATTTAAACTGGAGGTACAACATTGAATCTAAATTTGAGGTATAGTAACTGCTATGAATTGAAACTTTCCATATATTTTTCCATGCTAGACAAACCTAGAGTTCATTAAAGGAAGTAATAAGTAAACAATCTTTTACAACCCAATTTCTCAAAATGCCTCAGAGATATGAAAAGCAATACCAATTTATTTATGTCAACTTGGAGTCCAAATTCTAGCAGCCAACATTATATAAATATATTCTATTCTATTATTTATTCAGTTATTTATTTATTTACCATCTATAAATAAAAAAGTTACTCTGATTGGTTGACAAATAGGTAAATACCCTTATATATTACAAATCAAACATAAATAGGACCACAATAATAAAAGAAATCAAAAACACTGTTTCCAAGGGCAGGCAACAAAAATGGTAGTATAGAAAATGAAGTGAAGAAGAAATTACTACAGGCTCACAATGTTCTTAATTTTTTCTTTATACGATTCAGCCTTTATAAGCTTATGAAATGACTGGAGGGAATGGTGAACATGAGGTGACAAAGCATTCTGTAACACAAGGGCCACTGCCAAGAAGCACTACTTCCTGGTATCCTTCAGGGTAAGCACTCTTAGTCTATACAGGCCACATGGTCTGGACCGAGTTCATCAGAGAAAGGTGTTTCATTGGCAGGAGTGAGAGTCAATGACCCTTGGGATTCTCATCCAGTTTTACAATTAATATGAATACTGTATAATGAATGAATGAATGAATGAATACTGTATAAGTATTGAATTGGTGTTGCTCCTCACACTCTGCAGCATGGTATATATTTATAGGTACAAATTCTAAATTTAACACATAGTACCTACTGATTTTTTTAAATGAACTGAAAGCTTCTGAATATTTCCCTCTGTGTAACTATATGTGTATGTGTAAAGATAAAATTACATTGTGATATCATGATCAAAAGCCCATGAAACTCCACAAGTTGTAATTCTAAACTCTTACATCTGCAAGGACTCAATATGTGTTTTTCTTTGCTAGAACTGGGGTAAAAGTATTTGTTTTCCATGGTGGATATAGCTTGACTCTGTCAGCTCTTCAGGAATAAATTGATGTCCAGTCTATAGGAAAGTTTAATTTGTAAAACTAGACTCAACTGATTGATCTTCCATGATCTTGATATTGACCTTGCTATTTTAATAATTGCTAAGTGGATAATTGCAGGCTTGACAGCTGATTGGTAGAGCAAAATCTGCAAATCTCTAGATGTATTAATGATGAACACATAAAATAAAGATAAACATTTTATTGAAATTTAGTTTTTTTAAATATCCCAAATAAGAAACATAGAATAAACAGCTAGTACAAATACTGAAATAATTTTTAAAATACTTAAATAACCCAATAATTCACCACAATTATTTTCCGCTGTCCAGAGAAAGAACTATATTTATAGGCATACAATTAGATAGTTAATTTCATCAGTAGCTGATGTGCACCTAATATTATTTCTCCAATAACTATTGTAGTGTAGTTATAGATGAGAGTCATGGGAGAACAGAGCCATAGGTTAATTGGACAGGCTGCAGAGACAGAGAACTAGACAAACAAAAACCCATGAATGCATTCTGTCAAGTCAATTCTGATTTACAGCCATCCTTTCCATGGTTTTCTAAGTAGAGAATACAGAGAAGTGGTTTACCATTCTCTTCTTTTGGGGATATGCCGTGGGACTGTGCAGCTTGCCTAAAGGCCACACAGGCTGTCTGTTTTCCGAATGGTATTCCCAGCCACTGAGGGACAGATAGCCAAACAGATAAAAATAATTATTGAGGGAAATGAACAGGAAGCCTATCTAAGCGGGAGAAAGATAAATATGTGGTGTGCACACACATACATAAATACATACATACACACATGCACAAGCAGAGATATCTCCAAATCTAAACAGCAATAGCAATTAGATACTGCCCCATAGTCCTTAGTGCACTCTCTGGGCAGTTCACAAGTTAATTAGCATTTTTCTCCCAACATGCTGGGCACTAAATGATCCATTGGAAATGTCTTCTATTTTGATTCATTTTATTCAATATATTTCTACATCATGGTTCCCTCTCTGGACAGTTTACATGGTTAAAAACCATTCATGTAGAGAAGATAAGGCACAAACCCAACTCAGCAGCAACGTTATAATTTCATGTCAGAAATTATTCTGGGTTGAAAGGATTTTTGTGGGGCAACCTCCACTCGGGGAATGCCCAAATGAGGCTCCTTTTAATGTCCCCAAGAGCTGGGACAGAGATGGGTGCTCAATCCATCATGCAGTACCTAGGTTTCAAACTGCCAACTTGCCGGCCATCCAGCTAACAAGGTGAGCTTTTGAACCACGGAGCCACCGCAGCCCCAGCAGCATGTTTAAAAATAGCTATAGCAATTACACTTATATACTACCCCATTGCAGTTAGTGCATTCTCTGGGTGATTCACAAGGTAATTACCACTTTTTGCCCCTCAACATGCAATCTTGGCTGCAGCATAGCAGTTTAAGGCCAGCATCACCAGGACTCATTATGAATCTCAATAAATTCACTGCACCCCTTCTCAAAAAAAGATCTAATGATCTTCCTTCCCTTCCCTTCCAGTGACTGAATCCATCTTTTCTGCAGCTATCTTTCTCATACCCAGTTAACGAGTCTTTCTGTACCTTTTGTTTCTTTTTCTCTTCTTTCTCCTCTTCCCCTCATTGAAATGGCCATAATAATTTGACTGAACGTCCAGCAGAGAACAAAAATATGTACAGTCTGGAAGTGGACTGTAACAAGGCTCATAGCGCCAATAGAGCCTCAGACATTGAGAGAAGCAGTGGCTAAAAGCTTATTGTTTTTGTTGTTCAGTCGCACAGTCAATTCCGACCCTTTGCGACCCCATGGACCACTGTCCGCCAGGCACCGCAGTCCTCCACCATCCTCCTGAACTCACTCAGCTTTGTGCCCATTGTGTTTACAATACCATCTAACCATCTCATTTTTGGCCGCCCCCTTCTTCTTATTGTACAGTTAGGCAAATGGTGTAAGTTTTGGAAGCAAAATACTGCAAGTTAAGAAGTCTCTGTACACATTATTTTTAGGAGCCATTGTGGCACAAGGAGCCCTTGTGGTTGAACTGTAGTACTGTGGCCCAAACTGCTCGCATTGACAATCTTGACAGGACAAGGTTGACTCAGCCTTCCATCCTTCCAAGGTCAGTAAAATGAGTATCCAGCATATTAGGGACCAAAATGCTAATTGTATCGTGAACCACCCAGAGAGTGCTTTAAGTGCTATGGGGTTGTATACAAGTGAAATTGCTGTTGGTACTACCTCTTGTATACAAAATTGTGTATCTTGGTATGTATTTCACATACAGAAGTTACATCATTTGTATAACTGCAACGGGATTCCAGTCAGTGAGTGGTGACTCTGCCTGTAATAAGCAGCCATAGAAAAGCCTACAACGCCTACCACCACTTTAGAGCAGGGGTTCCCAACCTTTTTATGTGTGGGCTGGACAATGCCTGGTCAGACAGCTAAGTGGGCCAGACTGATGGTTTCCCCGCTGTAAACACTGCCATAAAATGTGTCTCTGACTCTCATAAATGCATTTACAACAGTTGCAGGTGCATTTATGGCTGTGGTAAATGCATCCACATCTGCTTCCACTTCTGGTGGTGGCGATGATGTGGGCAAAATGAAATGGTGCTGCAGGTCGGTTTCAGCCCATGGGCCGTAGGTTGGCAACCCCTGCTTTAGAGTGATGCTGTCATAGGCGAAGAGTCAAGATAACATTGCAAGAAACTTGACATGGCAAGTCCTTGAAAACAGCAGTTATCTGACACTTGTGTCATCACCAGAAAAAATTTAAGGGCATCTCCCAGTGCAGTGCAGGCAAATATCTCCATGGGAGGTCATATAGCTTGCACAAAATATAGAAATGAGATTTACAGCCATGAAACAAATGGAGAGGGAAAGGTAGGCAACAGTGATCAAAATCACGCATTGGTTGTTAAAGGAAAGGAAAAAAGTCCCAATGAGGAATTCCATGGAAGGAAGGAAGGTTGAACGACCACTGGAGTGGCCAGCCAAAATGTATGCTGCAACCCGGGAAGGAATACAAAGAAAGTAGCAAAAGAGAGGGAAAATAATAAAAACAAAGCTAAAAAGAATGTCATGGAAAATAAGAGTCCCAGAGGAGAAATACCAGATAAATGGGCTGTCTGATCTAATTTGTGCATATTTGGATTTAGACTAGCATGCTGTCAACTCAGAAGATGAGTTGTATCGACATAACATTACGTGATTGTGCTGACAATGGTAAACTAGAGAACCATCAAACTGTAATTGTATTTTTCTCTGCAAGATACAATTAAGCTTCTGTGTCACAAGCTTGCATCTTAAAAAGCAGATTTGAAAAGTGACTTGAGATTTACATAAATGTCATTCAGATTCAATTCTTCTAACTTTTATCTTGCTCAGCTGACTTTCAGACGCAAGTACAGTGATATGAATTAAGCTGGTCTTCCACAGCAGCAAATGTGATATTGCTCTAATTGTTTGCATTTGATTGTTATCTCCTTGCATTACAACTGTTGATGAAGACAGTTGGGTAAGCATGATCCGGAATAACCTTTGAAGGGGTGGCGACCAGCAGTTTGAGGCTGCATTTAATTTGTAAAACAAGAGGACAGTGTTCACAATGTTTATAAATTGATTTTCACCTGGGGAAGTTTTGTTGAGGAATCTGTCCACAAGTTCAGAGAATTAGTCTGGCCAAATGAAGTTCCCTCTTCTTCTCCAAAGAAATATTATGCTTAAGGATCATGGATGTGCATTCACTGCAATGACCTCAGCATTCTTTCCAAAGGTTTGCCTTTTCCACCTAAGGATGAATGAGGAGGAGATATCAAATCGTACAATCTTTCAAGATGTACTCTTTAACTGGAGATCCACTAATCATGTTGCTACCATATTGTCTGCAGTTCCTTTTCTTTTTGTTTCATCTCATCACAACAGAATTAAAAATGCCTTCGAGCATTGGAGATGAGCAGAAATAGTACCAGCTGCAGCTTTCCTCTGCCTGCTTGCTGGACCTCTCATTTCTTTCCAGGCAAGAGTGTAGCCAGAGCCAGAAACTTATGCCAAGAGAGGACAGGGTCTTCCTGAAGACATCTTGCATGAGAGGAGATTTGTACCTATTATTAGCTTGACCCTCCATTGATTTGCTCAAAACTACCTTTTTGGCTGCCATACTATTTCATGATATGAAAGTTTTTAAAAGAAAAGTGTAGTATAGTACCCCAGTGTAGTATAGTGCATAGAATACCTGATATAAGGAGATCTGGTTTCAAATCCCCACTCAGCCATGGAATTCACTGGGTTATCCTGGGCCAGTTGCAATCTGACAATCTGACTCACCTCACTTGAATGTTGTAAAGATAAAGTGTGGAGCAGAACACCCCTTTCAGCTAAAGATGGTGTAATTGTGTAGCTAATAAGTAACAGGGGTATACTGGCTTCCTTAAAAGGGCGCTCAACAGGGAATGATTGCGTGCACGCACGCACGCACGCACGCACACACACACACACACACACAGCCACTTGCCATCTAATTTCAACTCCCCTCTGGGGAATCAAACCCCGACTTTCTGCTTACAAGGTAAAATTTCAACCTCTAAGCCACGACAGTTTTTGGCAATTTAATAACAGAGAACTCTCTGTTAACCAGAGAGGATACCATTGCTTAAAAAATAATAATCAGGTTTTAAGAGAAATCCTTAGTGGATAAGTGGTTCGTGTTTTTGACTATGCCCAAAAGATATTGAGTTTGATTCCCACTTAGGACTTAATTTTTTAAAAATATATATTATTATAAATATAATTACAATTACAGTAAAACCTCGGATAATGCTAAAACTTGGTTACACAAGTCTTAATGTTATCTGATTTTTAATGTTATCTGATGCATGCATGCATCGCATAATGTTAAATCCTATGGGATGCATCGGATCACGTTAAAACTCCATAGAGATACATTGTAACGGGCACAGACTTTAGCGAATGTTATCCAATGCATCCCATAGGATTTAACGTTATGCGATGCAATTTTCCCCCCAGATTGCTTAATGTTATGCGGTTTTAGAATTATTTGATGCAAATGTTATCCGAGGTATTACTGTATAATAAATAATAATAATAAAATTACAGTCCCATGTTGCATCCTTTCTTCAAACATAAGGTCTCTCCTGAGGCAGAGTTCGATTTCCATTTAGGGCTTCTGCAGCCCAAATTTTAAAAGCAATGATATCCTCTCTGGTTAACATAGAGTTCTCCAAGATTGTCAAAAGCAGTTCCTTTGGTTGTGAAGCTGCCGTGGTTTAGAGGTTGACATTTTGCCTTGTACGCAGAAGGTCAGGGTTTGATTCCCCAGGAAGGATGGTGGGAACATGTATAATGGGCAGAGACAAGGTGGGAGGAAGGCACCCATCCTGCTGGTGTCGCTGCCCAGCCTCTGTTTCCCCTTGAGTTAAGCCCTGTGCAGCACTGGCTTGGTTTCTCCCTTCCTGCCCTTGGACTAAGAAAAAATAAATAAAAATAAAAATCCGCCCACAGGGGCAGACATTGCTGGGGTGGAGTGGGTCATTGCCCGATTGCCTGATACCCCAGGACGCTGCTGGTAAGTGGACTGTATTCCATAAAAGCTCATGCTAAATGAGTCTATTCCAAAGGAGCCACAAGACTTTCCCCATCCACTTGTTTTATTTTGTTAGAATTTAATTTTGTGCTATGTGAAGAATTACGATCCTTTTCTGGTCCTGAATCTTCCACTGTTCATCTTGTATGAGTCTAGGCTCTAATATTACAAGACAGGGTGAGGAGGGGCTGCTTTGCTCCCATCATTTCTTTATATACATCTTTCATATCCTCTCCATTCTTACTTTTCATTTTCTCTAACCCAGGGGTGCCCAAACTTTTCAGGCCGTGGGCCAATCATGTGGTTCAGAGAGCCGGTCACTAAGGCCTGGGGGCTGGATGTGGCCCCTGACGCCAATTCATCCAACCCACAAAGCCATTGTCACTCCTGGAAGCGGTAGTAAAATGCACCCTTATGGGCGTGTTTTACTTCTGCTTCCAGGAGTGATTAGGGCTTTGTGGGCCAGATGAATTGGCATTGGAGGCCACATCTGGCCATGGGACCATAGTTTGGGCACCCCTGCTCTAATCCAAACAATCCCAAATGTTCTTTATAAAGAAGTGGTCAGCATGGTGTAAACAAAGGGGGTGAAGTAAGGGATATTCTAACTGAACCATCTGGAAGCCTCATAAAAGACACTGAATTCACTCTGCAGCCCTTGGAGTTATGCAGAGAGTGAAATTTTGGGAAACATAAAAACACAGTACTTGTTTGCCACCATTCAAAGGAACTTTCCAAAGACAACATCTTTCCTGTTAAATGCCATTAAATCCTAAAAGAGAAGGGGGAAACCACCTTTTGTCTTAAGAAATGATACCTAATGTCAGTAATGAGCAACAAAGGAATTCATTGCTGTACTAATGTGCTGCTATGAGATGTTTTATTCTCCTTCCTTTGTTTCAAGAAGCTCATTTTCTTTTAAGGGAACATTTACATTAATCTTCTCTAGTGTTCTATTATTTTTATCTGTAGTTAATACTAAATTTCCTAGTGTTAAACAATGCTCCTGAAATTATATGATGGTTCTAATACAGCTATTCCAATGTATTTTAAAGATGGCATCATTAGCTCTCCTGCTGCTTAGACAATCAAGCAACAAAAGAAAGAGTCAAAATGTGATTGCTCTTGCTATAATGTGCCACGCTTGTTAATGAGATGATAATCTCTCTTTTCTTTCCTTTTTTTGTTTTAGACCAATTTTTGACATTGTCTTGCAAACAGTATATTGGAATGATTAACATTTAAATAAGCTTCAGTATATTCTACTGTGAATCGGGTTTATCAGAAATCTACCTAGCTTCTTGAGTTGAAGGATATGTTACCTCCTAAATGGAACCATTTCCTTTGGATTACATCTGGAGGCAAGGAAAATAAATATTTTACTTATGAGTAGTGAAAAGGAGAAAGCAAAAGAAATACACAATCAATAGAAAAATGTTACATATTGGTTGATTTACTGAAAACTATACCTGTCTGGCCGGACATCCTGCTATGGTAATGGAGTAGACCGTACAGCCAATGCTGAATGTTTGGTGGCAGTAAATAACCTGACTCCCAAAAAGTGCCAACAGCTACAGGTGGATGAGCCCTGTAGATGGGGTGATGGTCCCTTCAGTGGAGGAAATGCCACTGAAAACCATTGTATTGGGCTCAACGGCAAAATGAGCAGAGGAGGAACTGTGATTCCAAATGGCCATAGAAGCTGAAGAGGCCATGCCAGGCGCACCTTGATAATATCTTCAAGGCTGTGGCAGTCCATTGCAGTCCTGCAAGTCTCATTTCATATGTACTGCAGAAGATGGCTCTGTGATCATAGTGTGTGGGTCACTTCATGACAAGCTGAGATCCACTTTAAACAAATTCATGCCAATGGCATTTTTCCTGTCACCGGGGTGGGTGGGGGTGGGATGCATTCTAGGATACGAGTTGCAGTTGACGATGACAGAAAACTATGATAACAGTGTAACATTGGTGTTGAATATGTTCCGTAGGTGCTTCTATAGGAACACTCAAAAAGTTAATGGCATCTTAGTAACAGTTGAGGTAGAAGAGCAACAATTCTAATAGCACCTGGTCTCCATTGTTCTTGGTTCCACCCAATGATGGGTGACCACAGTGCAATATCCACAAACATGGGCACACACAAAGGCAGCTGGGTAGGCAGAGAAGCATTCTTGTATACATACAGAGCCTTTATGCTTCTGATAGGAAAGCAGGTAGGAGTAGGATGACAGGAATAGATTAAGGCTGAAGTGGGCTAACACCTTACCTCTCCTGATGAATCAGCTATCATTCAGTGCCAACTGCTTTATTTCCCAGGGCATTTTATGCAGGTCACACACACCCTCCTGTATCCATAGGGGATATATTCCCAAATCTTCTGCAGATAAATATGGCACACCCCATATTTAACACACATACCTGAGTCATAGAAGAAGGAGTGGGTTCAAATGCTTATGTCATTCTACACAAGAACTACCAAAAAGTCTCCTCCTGTTCCATTACATTGCAGACAATGGCTTCTAGTGGCCAGCTCTGGTAATGTGCCATAGAAATGTGTATATATTATGTACATGTGCTGCACCCATGTAGTTTTCATATTTAGTCTGCCTCAACCATTCATGGTGCTTAACTGTGGCTAAAAGGATGGCATCGCCTGGGCAAAAGGGTCGTCTGATGTTGGGATTTGCTCCTGGTGCTATACCAATTCCATCCTTGTGTAACCAATTCAAGTTGTAACTATTTATCAGCCATATAGAACTGTTCTACAATAAAGTTTTTAACTTCATGTTAATGTGTGTTATTGGTGGGGAAGGGTGAACACATAAGATTATCTTGCTGGTGTTGACAAAGAAATTTTTATTTACATGCACAATTAGCAACACTGGATTGAAGTCTCCCCTACTACCCATATAACCACATGGGGTTTTTGTACTGTTTGTATCTGCCTCTGTATGTGATCATATATATTGCTTTGTTTTGCTTCTAATAGAAAAATATCCCTTCATGATTCTTCCACCTGTCCTACCAATCTACACATTTTTTTCACCACCCCTTTCCCCTCTTTTCTTAGACATGTCCATATTCCTATTGCTACACTTCCATCCTTCTGTCCCTTTCTCCCATTTTTGCACTCTTGTGGACATCTGTATTTTTCGCCTTCAAGGATCAGGTGAGGGAGAAAAGAAAAAGGAGACGGGATAGTAGGTATCAAAAAGAGCTATTGGTTTCTGTAAAAAGGCAGTCATAAATTTGGTTTATTCCTGTGCAAACTGGGAAGCATGGCATCACAGTAATCCTGGTTTCACCCCTTTGTAGCATGATAGTGGCAAACAGAATATGCCAATCATATTGTTAGGAAAAAGAATAGACAATTTATTGCCTATTGAGAAATGGAAGCACCAAGACATCATTAGAAAAGAGGGTTCATTTAATGCAGAGGCCAAATACCCTGCAGAATCTTAAATATGTTGGGTGTTAAAACACTGCTTCCCCCCCCCCCCAAATTGGGCTCCAACTGCATGATAGTATGGCAAGGAAGCACTACAGGTAAATCTCAGGTTGGCTGGTTGACAAATGTACCTGGGAGCTAGAAAAAGGAAAGAAAATGAAACAGGCACCCATACTGAGATCACAAGCCTCTTGAAAGAAGTGGGTAATTGATAATGTGTCATCTGAGGTAAGATGACTTTTTTCTTTCTGAGAGGATTTGCACCAAATGAAGCATAAAACATGGTTGTGAATATTATGCAGTGTTGTTTTCTTTAATATTATCAACACATTGATATTTGATGTACCGAGGAGAGAATAAGGGGAGGCAACTGGAAGAGAGGCGGCCTTAATGGCAAACAGGAATGGCAAAGTACTAAGGAAATTTAGGGTAGGCAAGGGCTGGAAGTAAGGATATACTCACAGTGTTCCTTACATCGTGCATCACCACAGCCACCGGGATAATCTACCTACCCTGAGGAGAATACTGGCCTAAGCATTGTAAAAAGGGCTAGCTTTCCCCTTTTTCTGAGATAGAAAAATATGTGTTAAAAATGGGAAACAACCAAGAGAGGCAGTGAAATCTGAGCCAAACTGTGTCATTTATATGGGCAAAAGAATCGTATAATACCCCCCATTGCTCACCATTTACTAAAACACATTAAACAATATAAGCTGTTCTCTCCATACTGATATCTCACATTGTTCAACGAACATGTGTGTGTGTTTGTGTGTATAAGTATAAGAGAGCAAGGGGGAATGAGAATTTACTATGTCCATGCAGAGAAGGTCAGACTCTCCAGAAGGTGCCTGACCAGAAACAACAGTCAAAAGAGATGGAGCAATAGTGAAGGAATTTATACACACATCACAGCTGCACAGAATGCTATCAAAGAAAGGGAAATCATATGGTGACAGTAGGACTGTAGACTTTTGTTGTGATTAGTTTAGTTTATTATTAATTGATTAGTCTTGCAACCTTACCAATCAAATAAATTTAAAATTAAATAAACAATTTAATCTGATGTGATTGAATTATGCTGGATAATAGCCTTAGCCTTTCTCCTAAGAAAAGAGTTTATTAGTGGTAATTCGCTCACAGACAGAAATGCCAATTGAGTTGCATCTCCAGACAGAGTTGCTGCCCTTTAGAAAAGGTTTAAAGACTTGGCTGGTGGGGCAGGTGTGCAGTACCAGTAATACAGTAACAGCAGCCTGTTGGTTGATTCGCTAGTACCCTACTCCTTTTTAATCTTCCAGCCTTTTAAATTTCTAATTTTTAAACCTTTAACTTTGAATGTTTTATGTTTTATGTGAGCCGCCCAGAGTCTTTGGAGTGGGGCGGCGATATAAAGTTAAATAAATAAATAAACTTCCCAGAGAACAACCAAAGGACTCATGAAATGAGAGGGGTTTGTGAATAGGTTTCTCATCTCTGGATCTGACATTTTTGTCTCCTGGATAATTAAAACATAGGAATATGGTGTTATTTTTAACAAAACCCTCTCTAAATACATGTTTATAGGATCAGTAGAATGTACTATTTTAAAAAAATGTTCAATGGATTATTCATGTCATAATCCCAGAGCTAAAATCCACAAACTGAGGACCTAGAGAACACAGTGAAAAAGACTAAGCTGGTGCAGGATGAATGACATCATTACAATAGAAGATATGCCAGTAGAACTCCTAGGACTTTATTTATTTATTTATTTATTTATTTATTTATTTGTTGAAATTTATATTGCTGCCCACTTGCTGTGGCGACTCAGGGCGGCTTACAGACAATACATTACATTACATTACATTACATTACATTACAATACAATACAATACAATACAATATGTTGGGGTGGGCACAGGGGGAGGGGCGGCAAGGTCCTCATCCTGCCCTGGCTTCTTCTTCCCCTGGCAGTTGGTATAGGCACAGGGGGAGGGGCGGCAAGGTCCTCATCCTGCCCTGGCTTCTTATTCCCCTGGTAGTTGATATAGGCACAGGGGGAGGGGCAGCAAGGTCCTGGATGACATGCTGGATAAGTATGCTGGATAAGTATTCTGCCATCACATTTGTTCTGCTGGCAAAAATGTACTGGGACTGAGTCCAAAATGGAGTGTTTTAGCACAGTGGAGGAACATACCTACGGTGTATCATACACTTGGAAAAGCTTGGAAGCAAGTACTGTAATACATGAATTTACCCTGTCAGCATTATCCCTGTTACTCTTGTGTTAAACATGAAGAAGACATCCAGTTTTGAAAAAGTGTCATTTTGAATTTAATGCATTAATGTTAAAATCACTACTCTTAATATATTGCTCTCCAAATGCATTAGCTGATTTGTTGACTATTATGCTAATGCATTAAATTAACATTTTACTTCCAAGTGTTGCATGCTGTATCTCTCCAGGCTACACCATATCCACCTGCTGGTTCATAGAGCAGTTTCACACTGAAATGCTAGGCTCCTTCACCTAGCAGTTGTTATTTCTAAATTTACCAAGCATCATTAGACTCCACCTTCTGATGTGGGAAGCCTTGCTATTAATCTGTCTTGTGGTGAATCATGTACAGATGTTGGAAATTACCATTAGTTTCTAATATACAGTACTGTAATTCCAATGTCCTCAAATGCTCTAATGACTGGCAATAGATCCCCAGAATTTCAGATGAGATTTGTTCCTAGAAGCACCTGGTGGTCCCACACTAGTCTCCCATCTAAGAACTAACTAGGCTTTTTACAGTTGACCAGTTTATCTTACATAATTTGCAATGTTGTGTATATCCACCAAGACACAGAAACTCAAAATAAATCTTGTCCCTCTATTATTTGACATTATGGTTGACTCCAGTTTCCCTTTTTGCTAGAAGACCAAGGCTGGCTTCAGGTGTGTTGCCAGTGAAACAGAAGAAAAATATTTATTCATTGTATTTATTTATTGCATTTCTTTAGCAACCATTTGGGTGTTATCCCACTCTGGGTGGTGTACAAACAGATAACAAACAACAACAGAACACACAGCAAATCAAAACAACCAGCAGACAAATATGTCACAAACTAAAATAAAGTAACTGTCATCTGAGGGCATAGGAACTCAACCCAACTGACTAATTTATTGCTAAAAGGACAACACCCTGAAAAGCCCCCTTGAAGAAGAGAGTTTTTAACTGCCTTTTAAAGATATCCAGTGATGTCACTTCCTCTGTCCAACTTTTAAAGGAAATCTTGCTAATATACAATGTAAAAGTTCCTGATAACTGTATATTAGCAAAATTTCCTTTAAAAGATTTCCTTTTAAAGTTCCTCCTCAAAGATTGTGGTTGTTTTGAACCACAATCGTGCATACCCTGGTAATGGCAACCTTGTGTTGCTGGCTAATCTTTCTCACACTAGGTCAGGCAAAAGGTACTGCAGAATGAACTCACCAAAAAGTGCCTTCATTTTGATAGTTTCATGTCTGATCTAGACAACGAAGAAGTTCCTGCCTTCACACTTCTTTCTACATTTTGCTATGTGAGGCAGCCTGTTTTGTTTTACTGCAGAATAAGACTGTCTCTTTCAGAGTATCTACGATATTCCATGGTAGGTTTGCTAGCAGAAGTTCTAGTCAAGATGCTGTGGTGTTTCCTTTCTTATAATTCTGATCTCACACAGTTGCAACCCTCTCAAGTACTCTTAGCAGTCAAATTTCTGAAACATGCAAGGGGAAGAAATCAGAGAATGGACAATTTTGGCAGGATGGTACAACAGTCTGCTAGCTGCAGGTAAAGTCAAGATTGATGAAAACAAATTGCTGTAAGCATCTTGCAAAAAAGAAAAAAATAGTATGGCTACCTGGGGAAACATAATTCCAAGTTTAATTTTACCTCTGTAATTATTTTTATAGATAACCATGTTTTCTGATGGCAATCTTTAGGAAATATGATGGGACTGAAGAGGACACACAGCTCCGCTGACCACTTAAATTCCTTTTGTAGAAGATATAAATCAAGGATTCCCCCACTTTTTTTTTTTAAAAAAACCCATTTATTTTTAAAAAAACCCGAGAAGTTGGTGCTTTGGCATCTTCAATTCAATTCCTTTTCATATAACACATTTCCTGCTGAGAGAATTTCACACCAGTCCAATTCTGATAATGCCTCACGGTTTGCTGCAAGTTAGTCAACTAATTAGCTAACAGAATTAGAGGCAAATGTGTCATTTGATTTATTCTTAGATTTCTGTCAATATACCAGTCAATGTACTTTTTTTTTTGCCTCCTTTGGGATAAACATGCTACAGGGGTTCAGAGATCAATTTTCACCACAGTATGTATCATGCCCTCTGAAACAAAACTGGAAGCAACTAGTTCCATGAAGACTTGAAGAGAAAGTTTGCTGTTCCTGAAGGGTTCTATGAATGGTGATTCGTGTGTGTGTGCGCGCGCGTGTGCGCGTGTGCGCGCCAGTGGGTGCAGCGCAGAGGGAACACAAACAGAGAAGATGCAGCCTATATGCCATATGTTTTCCTAACCCTTTCCTAAACTAGCATTTATTTAGATGATCTAGCTGTTTACTCAACCATGTTGCTCCTTTAAACCTCTGCAGCCCAAGCAAGTACTTGAGTGACATGAAGTCCAGTGATTTTTTGTTGTTGTTGTTCAGTCGCACAGTTGATTCCGACCCTCTGCGACCCCATGGACCACCGTCCTCCAGGCACTCCTGTCTTCCACCATCCCCCTCAACTCGCTCAGCTCTGTGCCCATTATCTCTACAATACCATCTAGCCATCTCATTTTGTGCCATCCCCTTCTTCTTTTGCCCTCGACCCTTCCAAGCATCAAGGCTTTCTCAAGTGAATCCTCTCTTCTCATTTGATGTCCAAAGTACTTTAGCTTCATCTTTATTATTTGACCTTCTAAGGAGCAGTCAGGGTTGATTTCTTCTAAGATTGACCTATTTGTTCTCCTCGCTGTCCAGGGGACTCTCAAAACCCTTCTCCAACACCACATCTCAAAGGCATCTATTTTTCTGCGCTCCGCTTTCCTAATGGTCCAGCTCTCACAACCATACATTGCCACAGGGAATACCATTGCTCTGACTATGCGAATCTTTGTTTGCAATTTGATGTCTCTACTTTTCACTATGCTCCCCAGGTTTCTCATCACTTGCCTCCCAAGAATCAGTCGCCTTTTTATTTCATGGCTGCAATCACCATCTGCAGTGAGCTTTGATCCTAGGAAAGTAAAATCTGTCACTGCTTCTACTTCTTCCCCATCTATTTTCCAGGGACTGATAGGGCCTGTTGCCATTATCTTGGTTTTCTTGATATTGAGTCTCAATCCAGCTTTTTCACTTTCTTCTTTCAACCTAATCAGCAGCTTCTTTAGGTCCTCCTCACTTTCTGCCATGAGGGTGGTATCATCTGCATCTCTCAAATTGTTGATGTTTCTCCCAGCAATTTTGATCCCAAATTGTGATTCCTCCATTCCTGCATTGCACATTATGTGTTCTGTGTATAAGTTGAATATGCAGGGTGACAAAATGCAGCCTTGATTTTGCCAATGTCATTACCTAGCTTCTGTCCAGCAAACAAGAAAAAAGTGTCAATTCCCCCATCCCTAGCCCCTACTCTACAGCATATCTCCAGAGATATGGCTAATTACTTTGTGAACTGATTAGAGAGTGCACTAAGCACTATGGTGTGGTATATATGAGCGTAATTGCTATTTCTATCAAGGTATAGCGCTCTAGAGAAGGCGCATCAGGGGAAATGACCCACCTCTTGCTTTGAAATATTAGCCAAAACAGACAGTAGAGCCTTTCAGGGTCAAAGCATGTCCCAAGTCATCATAGTCCATTACGACTAAAAGTGGCTAAAATAATTTCCTTTTTGCTGTTTCATGTTCAACTCTTTAAAAAAAAAAGACCCTAGGTATTTGTATCAAAGTGAATAAATATTTCTAATATGTAAATGAGTAAGTGAGTAAGTAAATAGGTTCTTACAAGTTCTTGCAACTTCTTTACTACTACCAGAGACCTATGTCAGCTGCCTAATATTACACCATCCTTTCTGAAATACAGAGAATGAGAAGCTAGCAAAATATTTTAGCCCCTTCTCTCAAAAACAAGGTGTTATAAAGCTAAATATCCATCTTGTGTCTTAAACAAATACTTTTTAGAAGCAAATAACAATGATCTTATCTCTATGTGTGTGTTGATGAAACAGAGATTCCAAGCCAAAATAAGTTGCTATAGTAGTTCTGTTGATTTATCTTCTGGTTTCTGAACATTTCTTCTAACTCTAGCTTTGTGTTACCTCATGCAATGGCCCCAAGAGCAAGCCTTACACATTTTCACACCTGCAGCAAATAAATAAATAAATAAATCAAAACATTATCCCGCTGCTCCAGTTCAATCATTCCTCATTCTTTATTCCCAACACAGCCACCAGGACACAGAGCAAATGGAGGCAGGGAAACTGTTCTTCTGTGAGTAAATGATGCCCAAAGGGGATAGCTTCCTGTTTGCTCATAGTAAAGCAAGTCTCAGCCTACAATGGACTCTCTTAGCTTCAGACCTCCTTTCATCTATTTGTTTAGGCCAGAAATATTTGCCTGTCCCCTCACCCCATCAGTGTTGTAGCAAAATGGTGTCTTCATTTCATGTTCAAATCTCAAATGATGCAAGAGATATAATTTACTCCCACACTCATTAGTCTGTAGAAATTAAATAAACACTCATACCTAATAATTGTGTCTTTGAGAACTGACATAAAGGATTAGCCTAGGCCAGTGATGGTGAACCTTTTAGAGACCGAGTGCCCAAAACCAAACTGCAACCCAAAACCCATTTCTTTATCACAAACTGCCAACACAGCAACAGGGGAGTAAGGAAATATTCCCACTGGGCTGCTGAGCAGAGGGGTGCGGTGAACTCTGTGCTGTGGATAAGGAGGAAGTGCTCCCATTGGGCTGCTGGGAAGAGGGGCGTGATAAACTTTGTGCTGGGGTGACTGCACAGATGCCCACAGAGAGGGCTCCGAGTGCCACCTGTGGTACGCATGCCATAAGTTTGCCACCACTGGCCTAGGCCCACTTTAAAATATGTTTATAACTAGTTTTGTAGATTTGACTACTTCATGCTGTATTTATTCAGAAACTTGAATATTCAGGCACACTCCAAATTAATTCTCAGGTGTCTGTGTAATTCACAGAGTTATTTATATGCCCCCCTTTTTAGCCTTTCCTTAACCCATTGCTGCAATCTATGGAGGGAAAGGAAAATGAAAGAGGTACAGTTAAGCTACTATGGGACTCCCATGCTTCCAACTAGCATGTAATTATGGGCAGCATCATACAGGACATGTGTTCACAAAGCAATGGGTCCTGTGTCCAAAATTAAGGTTTGTACAATATGAGTTAGTGTGCTCTCTTCATCCCATCCCAGCACTTTTTTGTAAAATGGACACCTGAAGAAAATAATAACAATGTTTTCATTTTAAATACCCCCTAAGCAGATTCACTTCCCATCCATCTACAATACTGAATTTCCAGGCAAATCCCAAAACAGCTCTGAAGACTTCTACACACTCCACATGATTATACCATGGTAATGAAACAAATTAACATATTGAAATGGATTATTTTTTAAGTGAATGAACTGAGAAAGGTTTTTTAAAAATTAATGCCAGCAAGACTTCTCGTGAATCTTTTAAGACTATATATATCAGAAGTAGAATGTTGGATCCATTGAACCAAGTAATAGATTAGGCTCTATAATCTCAGCACAGATAAACAAAGCTATTTGTTAGCTGGCCCCCTTGGATGTTGTTAACAGGCAACCAGCATGCCAGTAGCCTACAGCAACCCACAGGCCTTGTAGAATCCTGACGGTTAACAGATGAATTCCTTCTGAAATCTATTAAATTAATTAATAATTTTAACAACATCATTACAGCAGGAGATCCATCTCTCACAACAGCTGTTGTTGTTCAAGCACTTTCCCTCTCCTATCCATTTTGAGACAATGCAAGTGTGTCTTGGTACACAAGGATAGAAGTAGGAGAGAGACCATCACAGAAGTTCATCCGTCATTATAAAAATAACTTCACCACTTTTCCCAGCCACCTAAGAGTTATATTTCTGAATATGGGATGCAACATTATATAGGAGTATTTTCAACAAACATGATTTATTAAAAATCCCTGGAACAGAAAGAAGCTCTGATTTTAAAGAAAAAAACATTTCTACCCGTCTGTCTCAACAAGTTAAGGTGGCCTGTCAAAGATTTGTCCACTCCAGTAAGATTGCTTCCCTGCGAACATCATTAGTGCTACAACTGCTGTGGTTTAGCTATGCAATGTGTGCAAACAATTGTTCTAGCAAATGTAGCAACATTCATGGAGATGAACAAAATACCTCACTATATTGCAGTCAAGGAGAAAACATCTGTAATTCTTTCAAGGAGGCAAATTTGGCCCGTGAAGAAGGGAGGCAGACTGATTCTGCTGGTGGTTGGAAGCACTGAAATCTTCTGGGTTTGCTGCATAGAAATAACACACTGTTCCTCATACTACAGGAGGTAGAAATGATGGGCAAAACTGTGGTATTTTGTTTTCCTGGTAGGAACTAAGGTCTCTTTCATTGTTGCTTCATGTTGCTGAGCAACTGTAGTAGAAAATGGAATCTATTTCTGCGTAATTGTGCAGAGGATTGTGCCATTGGTGTGGAACAGCTCCCACCCCCCACCGCCCATCAGTGTTGGGCATGACCACAAACAATTCATAACTATAACAGCATAGTCATAGCAGATATAATTTTCCATAATAAGTGTATGTAAACATCTCCTCTATTTGCTTTTATGTAATCATAGAGCATGTAACCACGTCCATCTCAATGCTTTTTCAGCTTGTCCTGATAATCCAGGTTGATGCAGAAATTTTCAATACAGTACATCCAAAGAAAAATTATACACTATAATTTCTACAGCTGAACTGATGAGGGAAGGTCAGAGGGAAGAAGGCTACCATTAGTACATCTCAAATGCTAAATCTACATAACGCAAAACAGTGACTCTAGGGTGCAATGCTCAACTCCATTTACAGCCAAAGAGCCAGTGCTGCCTGTGTTTGAAGATGTATACATGGCCATATGGCAGGCATGACTAGATCACCCACGATGTAGGCTCTGCCCACGATGTAGGCTTCGCTACCCACCTGCTTATTACTTTGTTTTAATAATTAGCTAACATTTATTCTTCTGTATTTTGTAAGCCCTCCCACTCTGCCAGCCAACACTTCTTATTTTTCTCACACACTACCTGTTCCAGGTCCTAAACTGAACGCAGTGCTCTGGTCTTAAACTGCTGAACTGCTGAACTTCCAGTTGTCAAACTCAGCATCTTAATCACTAAGCCACCAAACAATTCTCAAATTGATAATTCAAATAATTATCAAAGAACCAATATCATCACTGTTACCTAACCAAAAAGGACTCTCTTATCCAGTGGTGGGCATTAGCAGGTTCGCACCAGTTCGCCAGAACCGGTAACAGAAATTCTGGCTGGTCCCACCCATCCAAGTTTTGAATTAAAGTAGTTCTAATTTGGGTACAAGGCAGGGCTTTCCCTCTGGCCACGCCCACCATACCATGCCCACAGTGTGGTAGTAAAACATTTTGGAGCCCATCACTGCTCTTATCTATATCAAACAAAGCATACTCCATAAAAGGACAGAGACAGGAGCTCATCAAGTTCAGCATGGATCACCTCTTAGCAAGCTGATGACCTCTTAGCAAGCCCAGAAAACCTGATCGCTCTCTCTCTCTTTTTTTTCTTTTTTCAGTCCCATAATGCAGTGAGTATGAAGAACTCTATTTAACTACTTAATTATTCAACCATCAGCTATAAATTTTATTTCTTTAATTTAATGAATTTTAATAATTAACTAGCCAATATGTTGTCAAACTCAGGCATGCCTACCCCCTGGCTATCCAGAACTCTGTTTTTTATATTTTTATCTATTTATTTAAAATACCGCTAGTACTTACTATAGATTAATAAAATATTACAGCGCTAAAATGTAATGAAGATGCTATGCACCACTATATAACTACTTAACAATTATTTAAAATTTAACAACCACCTCTGAATTTAAAAATTAACTAATCATTACTCAATAGATTTATTAACTTATAATCTTAGCATGAATTAATAACTTGCAACAAAACAACAACTATGGATCTGTGAAACACACCATTATATGAACTATGTTACTCTACTAACAACAATGGAAACATAATAATTAACAATTTTCTGTGGAATTAATTCATTAAATAACTACTGATTTTAATGATAAGAACCTAATACTGTATACCAATCAAATTGGGGTATCCTGCAAGGGAGATTTACTTACTTGATAATAATAATTTTGTGTTAGAAATTATCCTGGGTTGAAAGGATTTTTTTGGAAGAAACTCTGCTCAGAGAATGCCCAAATGAGGCTCCTTTCATGTCCCCAAGAACTGGGAAAGAGATGGGTGCTCAATCCATCATTCAGCACTCGGGTCTCAAACTTGATTATGGATGTGTATTATATGAATTTTATTAATGTATTCTTCACCTTACATTCCTTTTGAAACTAGCCTAGGTATGCATTGTATTATATTATATTATATTATATTATATTATATTATATTATATTATATTATATTATATTATATTATATTATATTATATTATATTATATTATATTATATTATATTATATTATATAAATCATATTATATTGTATTGTATTGTATTGTATTGTATTGTATTGTTTTTGTTGTTCAGTCGCACAGTCAATTCCAACCCTCTGCGACCCCATGGACCACTGTCCGGCAGGCACTCCTGTCCTCCACCATCCCCTTCAACGTGCTCAGCTCTGTGCCCATTGTATCTACAATACCATCTAGCCATCTCATCTTGGGCCATCCCCTTCTTCTTTTGCCCTCGACCCTTCCAAGCATCAAGTCTTTCTCAAGTGAATCCTCTCTTCTCATTTGATGTCCAAAGTACTTTAGCTTCATCTTTATTATTTGACCTTCTAAGGAGCAGTCAGGGTTGATTTCTTCTAAGATTGACCTATTTGTTCTTCTCGCTGTCCAGGGGACTCTCAAAACTCTCCTCCAACACCACATCTCAAAGGCGTCTATTCTTCTGCGCTCAGCTTTCCTAATGGTCCAGCTCTCACAACCATACATTGCCACAGGGAATACCTTTGCTTTGACTATGCGAATCTTTGTTTGCAATTTAATGTCTCTACTTTTCACTATGCTCCCCAGGTTTCTCATTGCTTGCCTCCCAAGAATCAGTCGCTTTTTTATTTCATGGCTGCAATCACCATCCACAGTGAGCTTTGATCCTAGGAAAGTAAAATCTGTTACTGCTTCTACTTCTTCCCCATCTATTTTCCAGGGACTGATAGGGCCTGTTGCCATTATCTTGGTTTTCTTGATATTGAGTCTCAAGCCAGCTTTTTCTTCTTTCAACCTAATCAGGAGCTTCTTTAGGTCCTCCTCACTTTCTGCCATTAGGGTGGTATCATCTGCATATCTCAAATTGTTGATGTTTCTTCCAGCAATTTTGATCCCAAATTGTGATTCCTCCATCCCTGCATTGCGCATTATGTGTTCTGTGTATAAGTTGAATAAGCAGGGTGACAAAATGCAGCCTTGTCTTACTTCTTTTCCTATTCCAAACCACTCCATCATTCCATTTTCTGTCCTAACTGTTGCCTCTTGATTCATGTACAGATTTCTCAAGAGGCCTATAAGGTGTTCCGGTATTCCCATCTCTTTAATTACTTGCCACATTTTGTTGTGGTTGACACAGTCAAAAGCCTTAGTGTAATCAATGACACAGAAGTAGACTTGTTTCTAATATTCCTTTGTTTTTTCCATGATCCATCTTACGTTGACGATGTGGTCTCTAGTCCCCCTGCCTCTTCTGAAACCCGCCTGCACTTCTGGTAATTCTCTCTCCACATACTGTATTGTATTGTATTGAATACAACTATTTTGCTATGTTATTGATAAGGTTGCAAGACTAATCAATTAATAAACTACTACTACTAATTTTAATGAATTAAGATAAATCAAAGTGCTAATTATAACCCTATGAAATATAAATAACAGTGACCATCTGTAAAATAACAACCTATCTAACTGTAATACTGTGCAAATGAACTAAAAAACCCAGATGTAACCCAAATTAAATTGCAACAGTTTAAAACAATTGCAACCTCAACCAAAATGGTGACTCCACAAAATGGTGGCTGCAGTGCTTGGTAACCCTCTCCCAGCATCCCAAATCAATACAATCAATAAATCAAGGAGATAAAAGGATAGCTGGGGATTGGTTAAGACGCTTGGTAACCTTTCACCATAGTGTAAATTTTAGACAATCATTTTCTGGCTATTTGGATAGCAAGTACATATGCATATGTATGGTGTGCTTGACAACATGCAGATTTTTTGACATTTCTCACCCTTGCTATGGAGTCTATCTCCTCCTTCTCTATCAGCGACTCCTCCTACATTCCTATTGTCATAGGATTTCTTTTTTAGGGCCAATTGCAATTGGTACTGCTTTCCTATCATGTAAAGTATATGGGGGAGGGGGAAAGCAGCCAATTTACACAAATATGCTGCTGTTCCTGTCATAGATTGACAGGAACAACAGCAATGGAGCTACTCTTGGCAGCTACAGCCTGCTAACTGATATTTCCATACACAGTGCTGCGTTTCAAAAAATGATACATGATAGCATAGACTAGAGCACGGGTGCCCAAACTTTTCTGGCTGCAGGCCAGTCACATGGTTCAGGGAGCTGGTCACTATGGCCCAGGAACTAGATGTGGTCCCTGATGCCAATTCACTCAGCCCATGAAGCCCTTGTCACTCCTGGAAGCGGAAGTAAAACGTCCCCATATGAACGTGTTTTACTTCCACTTCCAGGAGGGATGAGGGCTTTGTGGGCTGAAAGAATTGGCATCGGGGGCTGCATCTGGCCCCCAAGCTGTAGTTTGAGCACTCCTGGACTAGAATTATATCTAAGCCTGTAGAAGTGCACCCCCTCAAACACTGCTAATCCTTTGGGCTGCCTCAGGACCAATTGCAGAGGTTTTCTTTTTTCAGGCAATTACAGAGAGTTCTGAAGAAACATGTGGGAGTGAGAGCTGTTGGGACAGAGAGCCTTTTTCCTGCTTCTGCTAGATTTTGCCATTCCCCCAATTAACATCTGCACCTGGAATCTGACTATGATTAGCATTCCTTGGCAATTTATGCTCAACGAGCTATGTTTTAGAATAATATAATGCTTCTCTCCCACATGAAGAAGAGTGTGACCATGCACCTTGTGTGCCTCCTCAGTCTGATGTCCAAGTGCTGCTAATTGCGGAGAGACAATTTCAGGGTCTCTGATCTCCTCATGTTTATTTATCTTGACATCAAAATTGGCCAGGCACATTTTCAGGAAGAGAACTGGTCTATGGTAGGCCTTCAAATGTGGCCCCTCTTCTCTGGCATGGGGCTGTGAGATTTCACACTGTTATTCAGAATGGAAATGAAGAGAAAGGGAGAATGCCAGGACACAGCCATCAAGATTAATTTTGTAGCTACTCCTGCTTGTTGTTACAGCAAAACTGGATCTTCTTGAAAGGAGGATGGGGAAGCAACTGTTGGGGCTGGTTCCTGTGTTTAACTCCATCCTACTTCTGTGTTTAACTCCATCCTGACTGAAACAAGCCAGAAGTAATGTGGTCTCCCCTTCCCTACCCCTAGGTCTTCTGGTAGAAAAAAAGTCTCCCATGGTAAAGTCTCCCTTGCCCTGCTGTCACCTCAGGGAGCAGTCAGCTTGAGGCACAGAATTGTTTAGTTTCTACATAATTATTCCTCCTGTCATCTTGTAAAATATTTTAAATTTTAAAATACTTGATACATGTACAATTCCATTTCACTTGGCTTCTGTCTTTCAATTCACATTGGTTTTGCCATATCTTCACAAAGGGCCCAGTAACTGAGTAGAAGAGACAAACAGGAGACAAGAAGAGGATAGATATGAAATGGAAAGGCTAAATCCATTTGTTTGTTCCTAGTAGAGTTGACCCATTGATTCAATAGGATTTACATAGGAGCTCATTTAACACATCTCATTCATTCCATGGATCTTTTAAAATTGGGATTGACATTTTAGCCTGAAGCCTATATGTGTGTTTGAGAGACAGAGCACAACATTTATCTATGTATTTGATTTCTAAGCTGCATTTCTCCCAATTATAGAACCATACATTATTAAAAGACTAAACCAATTAAAACTGCAAATGAACTATTGCATTAGAAAAAAATTTAAACATATATGAGCATTAAAATCATTTTAAGAAAACCTTAAAAGCAAGTTAAAACATATGTAAAATATTATGCAAAAGGCCTCTTGCAGTGAAAAGCATTTTTTTCACAGGATTGCATTGCAGCATATGTACTAGTGGCCCAAACTCCCAAAGGAACTAAATTTTTAACAGGATCCATAAAGTACTGTAGCTTGCTCAGTTCTTTTAATTTTGATCAATTTAGTAAAGGTAAAGGTTTCCCTTGCTCAAAAGCCAGTTGTATCCAACTCTAGGATTCAGTGCTCATCTCTGTTTCAAAGCCGAAGAGCCAGCACTGTCTGCTTCTGCAGACGTTTCTGTGGTTATGTGGCAGTCATGACTAGACACCAGAGCACACTGAACACTGTTTATCTTCCCACTGAATTGGTCCCTATTTATCTACTTGCAATTTCTTGCTTTCCAACAATTTATATCCATAAAAATGAACAAGAAGTTAACTGCATCCTGAATCTTTAAAATTTCTCTAGTGTTTAAAGAAAATGTTGTATGTATTTTGATAAAATAGATAGCAATAGTGATGACACATTTATATAATCCCTTACTGCTTAGGGCAGTTCACAGGGTAATTAGCATTTTTGCCCCGACATGATAGGTACTCATTTTAGAAGGATGGAAGACTGAGTCAGCCTGGAGCCCTATCAGGACTGACCTCAAATCATAAGCAGACTTTTAGCTACAGCTTAACCACTGTGTCCACAATGAGATATCATAAAGAGTGGATATTTTTGTAAACGCTAGTGAATAATTTATTTGCCTTTTTAGTAGAAGGCTAATAATTATTCTTCTTGCTGAAAAGTTTCATTATGTCTAACATATCGCTAATTTATGAAATAAAATATACTATTTGTACTTTGCAAGCATATTTAATACCCAGTAATGTTTAAAAAGCCATAAGCACATTCTGGAAAAGTTCTCAGTAAATAAATGTCATGTAGTTTTGCAAATTTATTCTGATTCATTTTCCTGTAAGAAGACTACAAATATGCAGAAAATAGCATTGTGGAATATGTTGTGCCCTATTATTTTATTAGCTAGATCCATTAAAAAAATATTGATTGGACTGTAATTAAATTTAACCATAGCAACTGTAAGTAACTTTATTTCCACACAGAATCTTGTTCTGTCAGAATGTTGGTAGCTCATTCGTAGAATATTTTAATATTTAACTGTCTAAAAGCCTAGGTAAACAACACTTTTGTTTAGAAATAGTGGTTGGAAGCTTGCATCAGAAAGAATGGAACTCAGGTGTAGAGTCTGCTGGGTGTGACAATTGATAAACCACTGCATCTCGACTTCCCTACCCTGACAGGCTGTTGTGATGATACAAGACAGGGATATAGACAGGGATATCAGCACAAATGCTAAATCCCACAGAACAAGGGGAAGAGGGGGATGGACATCAAACTTAAGATCTCCCTGGGTAGTTCATGAAGGGCTCCCCTAAAGTGTGGCATGGGTAGCCCAGTTACAGAATCTGTACCTTGTCCCATCCAGAGTTTGGAACATTTACATTTGGGAAAAATTTTTGTAGTATTACTCAATACGTCTTGGTGGCCAAGTTGTCCTTATCATTGACATCTGCAGGATCTCAATCACTACCTCTTTCTGGTTTCTCCCTCCCTTCCACCAACAACTCAAAACTGGGCCAATTAGATCAAGGCTGAGAAAAATGATACAGTCAGTTTCCTTTTGCCTCTCAAGGAAACAGGAACTTTCTGACACAAATGTCCATAAGACCATTCTCAACACTGTGATTCTCAACAATGTCTGTTTGTAAGACCATTCTCAACACTATTTTATTTATTTAGTCTTCAAATTTATACCCCACCTTGCTCAGGCGAACCTGACTCTAGGCGGCTTCCATAGTATACAAAAACAACATCACAAATTACTACCAACTCCCACAAAGAGACTCCCACAATACAAGGTCCTCTATATTCATACTATGATGGGATACATAGAAAGGACCTCCTGGAAGATTGTGAATACTGTCGAGCCAGCGTACACTGGGAGACAACCTTGCTGACTAATCTTTCTAACACCTGTTTGAACCAAAGGAACGGAAGAATTAATCCAACAGAAAGGTCTTTGTCAAGACTAACCTTAACAATTATCTCAATATGTATTGATGGACTTTCCAATAATAAAAGCACTCTGCTGGTGGACATGTGCAGTAAATACAAATGTGACATACTTCCACTCCAGGAAACACATTGGGGCACAGCAAGCTACAGACCCAAAGTGGCTGGAATGGAGCTAGTGATGAGAGACTGCAGAACCAGTTTGGGAGTGCTATTTTTGTTAGACTTGGCCTCAGTATAATATCAGTTGCACTGGCGGAAATAAAGAACATTGAAATTTTCACCATCTGAACTCCACAGTTCTCTGTTACTTCTAAGCCGCCAGAAACAAATTTTAGTTTTAATGAATGGGACAATTTACTTATGACCAAATACATTTTGTTATTGGAGATTTTAATTGTCACAGAGAAACTTGGGAATATAACCAGACCAATGAGTATGGTGCACAACTTGTATATCAGAAAGACACCAATGACCTCCAACTTGTCCATGTTCCAAAACTGCCTGCATCTCTTAACGGTGGTAGATGGAGGAGGGGATATAATCCAGACAATATCTTCATTAGCAAGAAAATAGCAGCACAATGCATAAAAGTTGTTGATGATCCAATCCCACACACTCTACACGGATCCATCATGTGCATAGTGAAACCCCAAGAGGTACCTTTTTGCAGACATTTTAATTTTAAGAAGGCTAAATGGGTAAATTTTTTAAGAGCATCTGGATAAAAGTGTGGAAAAGATCTCCCCACACCCAGATAAATATTATGAATTTGTCCATCTTGTGAAAGTAATATCAAGGAAAAATATTCCAAGATCATATTCCAAGACCACACCTAGTACATCTAGGGCCTTACTGACAACATCAAACCTCTGCTGGATTGATATCAAGCACTCAAGATACTGTTGAAGCTGGGGAAGAACTGATGCAGGTTCTAGCTGAAAATCAGAAATAATGATGGTACACATTATTAGAGAACCTGGATAGGAAGCAGAAGAGTAGACGAGTTTGGAAACTCCTTAAAAATTTAGGTAGAGATTTAACCCAGCCACAGCAAAACTATACTGGAGTAACAGCAGACCAAATAGCTAGACAAAAGGGGAGGGGGAGCAATCCAACCAGAGGATCAACAGGGTTTTTAATAGCCCCTTTGTGGCATCTGAATTGCAGGAAGCTATAAACAGCATGAAGCTAAATAAAACAGCATGTATTGATGACATAAGAACAGAGCAGATAAAGCAGTTTGGTCCTTGCACTTTGGAATAGCTCCTGCAATTTATGTGATGGTACAATAGATAGCAAGATTTCATTCCATGTCTTGTCTGGCTTCTTCTCCATAAACTGCTCCACTGGGGGTACATTTACTTGACAAAGAAAATTCCAATGGATTTAACCTGGAGAGGATGAGATTCACACATTGCCATTAAATATGGCAAAATGGTAGAGTACAACAGAGGATTCAGCACACCAAACTGCAGTATGCAATTACAGTATTCAAGTTTTTCTGACAGCCACCTCCCAATTTTCCAAATTGTGGCAGCAGCCCTCTCTCCCTGGACCAATGTAGCAAGGGACAGGGAAGACATAGGCCTTGGAATTTAGGCAGCATTTGGTCTTTATGGACAATGTTACTGCAGGCCAGAGTCAGTAGCAGAAGGTTTGGTTTGGCTGACACCTATCAGGAGTCTCTAAATCAGGCCATGTAGATCCCAGTGACAAAAGGAAAGGAAAAACTGGAAGCCAAAGCTGGGGAGAAGTATAAGAGACCTTACTGTGCTGAACGTTAAGCCTAAATAAGAAAACAAGCACTCAATGCACTCACATGCACACTTAGTCCTAAAATTGTAAAAAGCAAGGGTGTGATAAAAATATAATTGATTTTTTTTTAAATGACAGATTTTCACTCCTTTCTCTTTCCATGTGACAGTAGGAAAACTAAGTATCTGAATCTGCTCCTTACATTTTCACAATGCTTTGTCTTGGATTGTAAGGTTTTGGCCCTAATATTCATACTATTTTCCAGATCTCAGGAATTTGACTTGAAACTTCAGTGAAGGGGATACCAAACTGGCAAATTAACCCTGATACCACAGTGGCAGTGATGGCATGTAACAGGTTCACACCAGTTCGTCAGAACCGGTAATAACTTTTCCCAGTGTCCCGGAGAACTGGTAGCAGCTTTTGGGGGAAACCACCTTCGGGGTTTACCTTTTCACTGCACATGCCGCCAAGTACTTGGTGTGCATGCACGCCTAAAGTGCTCGGCACGTATGGATGGCTTCCTTGCTGTCCTCCCAAGCGGCAAGGAGGAAGAGAAGCTGCTAGCCTGAAGCTCCCTATAGCCTGCTCCTCAGGGTGGGTGACTCACCTTTGGATGTGGTGTGTCTGTGTGCATTTTAATGTGTATTTAATACCTTTACCTATATTGATGTACTACCACAGTTCTTAAAAAGGCCTGGCGGCCGGTAGGCCTGGCAGCTGGCAGGCGACCTATTTTAGTATGAAGTAAAGAAGCAAATGGTTCTCATATGACAAGTTCTGACTGAATTTGTATTTCTGAAGATTAAAATACAAATTGAAGGTCTTCTAGAAAATATGTACAGTAAATGAAAACCAGCTTAAATTAATTTTTGTGTGTTTCATTGTTTGCCTTAAAGCTATGTTTTTAAAATAAAATCATTTAGATTAGTTGTTTGGAAAATGCTATCCAAAGTCAGGTCTTTCATATATAGGTCCTAGTGAATTGGAGGAAATACAGAAAGGCACCCAACTCCTTTCTCCTCATCATAAAAATGTATTTGGAAAAGACTGGTAGACATATCCTCCTTTCCAATCTAAATACTACCTGATGGTAAGGTACCATTCTACTTGATCTCACAAAATTTATTTATTAGTTCAAATTTATATTGCCTCACACTCATCATAGTGACTCAGGGCGGCTTACAAACAATACATTACATTACAATATGTTTGATGGGGTCAGGAGGAGGGGCGGCAAAGTCCTTAACCTGCCCTGGCTCCTTCTTCCCTGGCCATTCGTGTGGGCGCAGGGGGAGGGGCAGTGAAGTCCTCAACCTGCCCTGGCTCCTTCTCCCCTGACCGTTGGTGTGGGCACAGGGAGAGGGGTGGTGAAGTCCTCAACCTGCCCTGGCTTCTTCTTCCCCTGGCCGTTGGTGTGAGCTCAGGGGGAGGAGCATCCCATAAACTATTCCCCATATTCTTAATTGACCCAATAAAATGTCCTGGTAGCATTCAGCTCCTCTTGCCTTCTGTTTAAGAATGTGGGTGATGGGAACCAAGCAGACAAATAGCAACAGTGCTAACAGACTTAATCATTCAGGAAATGCTGAGTAATTCTCACCACCTCAGCAGGGAACAAGGACAAGGTTGTAGTGATTCATGTCTGCATATAATGAATGTGGCCTTGCAGCTACTGTGAGCTGTTCACCTACTGTTGTCACACTCCATTCCTCCTCTTACTAGCTTATTGCTGACCATGTGTCCCATTTGACAGACAAAAGGGCTCTGTTTATACAAACATCCTGTCCAAGTCTAGTTTAAAATCAATATCCAGCATAAGAAGGGAGAGTAAGTAAGTTGGACATCAGTCATTAAGTTCTTGGATGCAAATGAGAGAAAGAAACCATTTGATGTAGAAGTATCTTTCAAGTATCTTTTAGTGCAAGAATGTGAGGGAGTGAAGAAATAACATATGTATCATTAAAACTGTTCCAGTATTGCCAGTTTTTCAAAAGAATTTTTCTTCATCAGTATATAACCTTAAGTTTTTTTCAAGAGTTTTTTATGTGTCTACTAGCTTCAAGGAAGAGTACATCCTATCACGATGAGCTTAAAAACGTTCTCTGTGGTGAGATGCATTGTACTTGCATTTCTGTTACAACCATTAGTCCTCAGTTTGTTGCAAAGCATATAAATGAACATACTGTATGCAAATTGGCATCATTTGTCCTACTTCTTGGCAAAACTAGCAAGCAGACTTTTGTGCACATCATTTTACTTCTTGGTCCCTGCGGGTTATTCCTTGGAGAAATGGGCAGCCTTGCAGAGATGGCCAAGAGCACTAAGGCACTGGTGATAAGGGATGTTTTTCCAGGCCTCACAGTGGTGAGATTTAGCAGGTTCGCTCCAGTTTGTCAGAAATACTGGCTGGCCCCACCCATCCAAGTTTTGAAATAACCCAGGGCTTTCCCCCTGGCCACACTCACCACACCACGCCCACAGAGTAGGTAGTGATTTTTTTAATCCCACCACTGAGGCCTCATCATGACTATAAGCTGTGCTCCTGCAAGTCTTATCAGAAGAACACTCAGTCTCTAGACACTAGCAACTGTATTATGCAGCCCATTGTAAAATGGAGAAAATTTGCCAGCAATGACTGTGACACACCAATACTGTACAGTGCTTCAGATTTCATAGGGACACAGACAATAGATTCCTGCAGAGGAATGAATGCTCTTACAAGGTATCAGTTTTCACAATTTGTGAAACATACATGAGTGGAATGAGAGTGACAATGAAGCATCCATGCTGAAAGCTATGCATCAGCCTCATGGTGGAAAGATCTCTTTTGTGTCCAAAGTGTGTTGAATTTTGACTTCTTAGTTGATGTTTAGGAGCAGGTGTGTGTGAGAGAGAGAGAGAGAAAGAGAGAGAGAGAGGGAGGGAGGGAGAACACAACTGAAAACTGGTTGATAACTTCATCGAGTTTATAACAGTTGTTTGTCATCTAAAATGTTAACATTTTAAAGAGTTTTTTAAATCTATATTTGGATGATACTTTTGATCCTACTGATGCTCCTAAGTGTAAAACTTCCTAAGGGTAGAGATGTATTAATTGCAGCTGTAGATGTTACTTCTATCCACTGAAGAGGTATATCATAATAAGCCCTTCATGTGGTAGAAGAAGGGATGCCCTAAAACCTGTATAGACAGAAATAATGAAAAATCAGTGCACTTAATCTAGTTGTTGTTGTTCAGTTGCACAGTAGAAGATTATTTTTTGAGTCATTTTTCCAGAAGGTTGGGTTGTACAAACCACACTTCACATTTCAATGTGAAATGGTAAGGGAAAGAAACAATGCAAGTTCAAGTTGTATGCAGTATCTTTTGCTTGTCGGAACAGATCACATCATTGTTGCTAAACATATCTCAAATGCTGAAGAGATACTGAGAAACTGCAAGAGGCTAAAAGTATATGTTTGGTCAAAACTACTGGAAAGATGAGAGCAGGTTTCAGAAATTATGGGGTTGAGGGAACTATATAGCTGAGAGGCTTGTGAGTTGAGTGGTGTAAGTCTTGTAGAAGTAGAACCAAAGGACAGTTTTGAAATGAGTTAAAGGGCAGTGGGGGAAACTTCAGGTCTTGGGACTTAATCCAACTCTCTTGGAATCTCCATTTGGCCCTCTGGAATTTCCCAAGTGGCCTAGTTCCCTCCCATAGGATACCACTGTTTAGTGACTTCCCAGCTTTTATAAGAATTGACCTGCCTCTTCTAAGATTAAGTTCCATAGTTTCTGGCCCTATAAATTTTGAGCTAAAATGTGGTGGTACATTTGATCTCACTCTTGGTTTGTCCTCATCTACTGATAGCATGGATCCCATTCTTGAAGTGACATATATTTTCTACCTGTAATACAGGGATTAATCACTAATCCAAGTGGCTCAAGGTCATTTAGATAATTGAGTTTGTGTGTTTTGGTAAATAATTCCCAATTTTCACAAATGAAATATAATAAATAGTAACAAATGGAAGACCAAAACTGAAACTAAGCATAAACCATTGATGGTGAACTTTATAGAGACTTAGTGCCCAAGGAGGGGGGTGCATAGGCAGGAGCCGTGTGTGCCCACACACCCATGTGATGTCACCAGCGCACCTCCAGCAAAGTCATGCTGGTACATGCGCACACGTACTGCTTGACCCCTGTGGGTGCACCTGACCCCTGTAGGTGCTCCTGACCCCCCCTTTGGGTGTGCAAAAAAAAAAAACCCTCATAAGTTTGCCCAACTCTTTGGTGTGAATCTGACCCTCCCATGCATGTGCCCACCTCCTAGGAGTAGTGTCTGTCTGGTCACCTCACCATGCCCCACTGCTGCCTTTCAGCTGGGATTTCAGCTTCCCCTCTTGCCTCCCCATTGGTGGGGAAGCTGCCATTGGCGTCGGCAGGCAGGGTAGGGCAAGGCTTTCCCTTGACAGCATGTGTGCCAACAGAAAAGCCTCTGCATGCCACTTCTGGCATGTGTGCCATAGGTATGCCACCACTGGCATAAACAATACTAATCATATGCCCAGGTGCATGGGCTTCTCCACAGATGTTTTTCTATTTAATGTGTGGTGGTTAAATTAGGAGGTGACTATATTTACCCCATAATTTGTAATTAATGCAAGAGCTACATTTGAATTAGAACCCAATGACTATGCAACATATAGCTCAATGCAGGGAATTGTGTTGTGGAATCATCTCTTTTTTTTTAGGCTGTCATTGCTTTGGTCTGCTTTTCCCTCAGTGTGATCAGTTGATTCAAAAGCAAAGGAAAGCTCACAAGATTAGTTCCTCTTAATTGAGCACCTGTTGTCTGCAAACAATTTAACAAAAGAAAGAAGGAAAAGCTTTCGAAGCAGCTTTGCAACATAGCATCACTGGATCACTTCAGGAAAATAAGCTTTGAAAATAGTTGGAAATGCACAATTACCATCTTGTCCAAACACAGCTCTCTTCCTCTGCCCCTGTTGATTTCTGAATGTCTACAGCAATTTCACCTGCAGAAACCCAATTTGAAAAATGTGGATCACAGAGATTTCAAGCATATTTTTCCTCCATTAAGTAGTTGTAACCTTAAGATAGGGTTAAATGAATTCAATTTAATGTAATTGCACAAACCTCCCTTGATCAAGAACTCTGCCTTACCAGACCATAATAGAGAAGAGCTAGACGTGCAGGAAATGGAAGGTGGAATTGGTATGGAGTACCCCCATATGAAAATCTGCTCCAAAAGTATGAGAAATTGTTTTGGTGGTATGGAGGGTTGTCAAAGGAGAGGCAAAAATTTCCCATTGCTCTAATGGAATTCTATGTTTAACACCATGTTAAAGTTTATTACAGATCTTGTGGGAAATCCATGGCAAAATGGATGTGGGAAACTAAGGGTGTTACTAGACAGTTTAGTTATCAGCCTGGGTCAGTTTAGATCATGCAGAACAGGGTTGCTTAGAGATGCAGTGTGATGTGAGGAGAAACATATCTGGCTCTCGACAATGCTGTTCCTGGGGATATGGAAAGGCTTCAGGCTTCCCTTGTAGTCCAGCCAGGGGAAACCTCTCCATCCATCCCACTTTCTCCACTCCAAACCTGGAGTGCACCTTCCAAAAAGGGAGAATAAATATGGGCCAAGTCTTAAAGCATCTGCTCTTCCATTTTGGTAGTGAATACCCCAGTGAATGTCTTGGCAAAGGGAAAAAATGTTATACTACCTCTGGTTCTATCTCAGTATTCCCAACACATGTCATTTGATTGTGATAAAGGACTATTGGAAAACCGAACATGTTAAAAATTTTGGGTGCTCATAGATGCTTTGATGTTTTACTTTTACAGTGTAACTGTACTATCCATAAATTGCAAAAATAAAGTGTATCTCTAGAAGTACAACTCCACTTTGTGATCCCAATTATTCATGCAGTGTCTCATTCCAACCATTTGGTGGCTGCCATTCTAACATTACACAACCAGCAAAGTCATCATGTTGGAAGTTTATTCCAGAGCTTTTGATATATCGAAGTGAAAGAAAGCAGAAATATTTTTATTTCCAGTTCTGGTAACCTTTCTTCTGGGAACTGAAAGGATGATCTAGTCCAGTGGTTCCCAATGTGGGGCCCACGCCCCACAGGGAGACTTCAATTCCCCAATGCCAAAGTTAGTACATTGGCTGATTAGTACTTTGGGGGATTGACGTAGGCTTCTGGGAATTGAATTCCCAAAACCAAAGGTTCAGAAACACTGACTAGTCAAAAGAATCATAGGAACAAACCTTCATTCATTTTTTGCTGCTGTTCCTTGCTTCTTTTTGCACAATATTTAAGATCTTGCTTTTTTGGGAGTGGGGAGCAGGAGGCAAGAAAGGTAATGTGTGTTCCTTTATTGTAAGTTGCTTTAACTGCTTTGTCTGCTGAAAGACAAGCATGAAAAATTCAAAAAATAATAATTCATAGAATATAAGAAATTATCTTGATTTTTTTAAAACCACAAATCCCTGTTCTGTCAGCATTAACATCCATTAACTCTCTAGATTTCAATCCATTAACTCTCTAGATTTAAAGCAAGAAATTTTCCCACCCATCCCTGGATATGCTGGTTAGAGGAGCGGAGAACCTCCCTCATTCATAACCTATATTTCACCAGAGTTACAACCATTTTTTAGAGTTAAGCTGAAAATCACATAGATGTTGGAAATGTCTAACAATGCTGGGCAGAATCCAAGTGAGGTAATTCAAAGTGTAATGTCCTGCAGGTGTTAGCAATATGCTTAATCATTGACTTGCAGTTATCTGAGTCAGAAATTGTCCCATTGAAACTGAAACAGCTAATAGCTGACAACTCTACTGGCAACAACAGCAGCTGCAACAACAGAGCAACAAATGTAATGATGATTTGAAGTTAAAGATGTATGATAATCTAATCTCAGTATTATTTATAAAAGGAATTCACCCAGACCTGCCAATGTATTCATATTTAGGGTAGAAAAGCACTTGGCATGTGACAGATCTTCCGACTCTTATTTGAGATCACTGCAATGTGTAGCAGATTCTGGATACAGTAGGAGGGAATTTTCTTGATCTTAGAATGCTTTGGAAATGAATTCACATAATAAATTCTGCCATTATGACAATAATATCATGACTACCTTGTTGTCATGATACACCATTGCAGGTGAAATCTGGTATGAACTTTGTTTAGATTAGGTGTTGATCAGAAATTACAAACATTTGCAAAATTGGAAAAAGTGAAACTGAAGAAGCTCTTCCCATCCCTTAGGAATGAGTGAGAATGTTATTTAATTTGTTTTTGATCAGAATTTACCCACATTTGCAAAAAAAGAAAGAAAGAAAACCACAGGCAAGAAAGTGAAATGGACAGAAAACAACATTTCTAGATAAGCACCAAACAGACACAAGCTTCAAATCATCCTTCACCTTAAATTTAATCATTTTCAATGAAAACTACTTTAATCACATTTAGCTGAGATCACTGGGTGTTGAATCATTGATTCATTCACATGCTTGAAAAAATTTGCCTTAGAACTATGTCAAGAGCATTTTTTTCAATTATTAATCAAGTAATTGACAAATGAATCAGATATGTGGGCAGATATATATTGACTGACTGCTCTTTAGAAGGTCAAATAGTGAAGATGAAGCTAAAGTACTTTGGACATCAAATGAGAAGAGAGTATTCGCTTGAGAAAGCCTTGATGCTGGGAAGGGTGGAGGGCAAAAGAAGAAGGGGACAGCCCAAAATGAGATGGCTAGATGGTATTGTAGAGACAATGGGCACAGAGCTGAGCGAGTTGAGGAGGATGGTGGAGTTCAGAAGTGTCTGGCGGACAGTGGTCCATGGGGTTGGAAAGGGTCGGAATCGACTGTGCGACTGAACAAAAAAAAATGCTACATCATTTCCAGATAAGAAACCATTTATTGGTTAAGGAACCTCTTTCTAAGCACAGTGTGGTGTTCTCATTTCTCAGGATATAACACCTGTAATTTGTCAATATTAAATTCTGAGAAAAATTCATGAGCAGCTGAACATACAATTGGCTTGTAACATCAAAGTCCCACAAGGTAATATGTTGCAATAACAATAAGGCATTTTACTATAAATTGAGCACCTGTGGCAGGTAACAGCTGCTCTGGTGGTACTTATATGTTTTTAATAAATAAATATGTTTGCATCCTTAAATATACTGTACTCTCATTTTGAATCAGAATGACCCTAACCGGAAAAAGAAATGCCTTGTTAATCACTGTGTAGACTTCCAAGTGACAGTGAGAGAATAATTGTAATTTATTTCCTCACTCCTTAACATCACAGAACAAAAGTATTGGAATGATCAGTAAAAACAATGTAGACATAGCATGTATTTAAAAAGGATCTATGACCTTGATATTTAAAATATAAATCATATAGTGTCAGAATTTCTCTAAGTTCTGAGACTTTTTGGTTAAAAAAAACCCAGTAGTTAGCAACTTACTGCCAAAAGATAGAAAGGAAAATTTACCTATCCCTGCCTTTCTATTGCATAGAAAAGTATAAACTGAGTTTGTAGACTATAAAATGGAAAACAATTACTATTTTTAAAAAAACCTCTAAAACTCAGTAGAGGAAAGCAAACTCAGTATTGGCAATGGAAGGAACTGACCCCAGATTAACACAAAGTTATTACAGTTAAATAAGCTAGATATTTTCTAATAGAATGGGAAAACTATTTAACCTGAAGTTTTTTCACTAATGTTTTTCCAGTGAGTGTTTTCTCATTGAGTATAGGGAATCAAAGCAGTTGTGAAAAGACAGGATCAATACTAAACTACATGATTCTTCCCATTCCAAGATCTGCATTGCTCAGCCTCATAGGCAAGTCTTAAAGCCAGTTTAAAAAAATAAATATGTGAGATTAAATTATAAGAGATGGAGAAAGGAAAGGCAAGAGAAAAGTTTTGTGTGAGTGGGTAGAAAATTGAATTTTTAACATTCCTTCAGCAAAAGAAAGGGGTGGAAAAAAAATCATAGTTAAGATTTTTCAGTATAGTAATGAAGGAATATAAATTTAAACACCAATTTAAACACCATCTTTTCAACTTAAACATCATTTTGTTAGACTTTCTTAACCTTATTAATTATCAAATTAATGTGAGAGCATGTTACACTGACTTTTCAGTCTTGGATCTGGCCCTATAAAATATTTTCCCAAAGACCAGTATAATGTACATAGGTCTTCTGATTGTTGTTGATGTCCCTGTTGTTATTGAACAAAAGGATAGAGTGCCATTTTTCCAAAACACCTTGAATTTTCAAAAGCAGGGATGTCCAAACTATAGCCTGTGGGCTGGGTTTGGCTCATACCACCTTCATCATTCCTAGAAGTGAAAGTAAAACATGCCTGCACATGCACAGGCACATTTTACTTCTGCTTCTGGGGGAAGGAGCAATGTGACTGGCCCATGGCCCAAAAAGTTTGAGCATTCCTGGTCTAAATTAAGGGAGAAGGATATAAAATTATCATGGAGTATTGAATAGTCTTCATGTTAGTGAGGAAATAAAACACTGTTCAAATGTATTTAATTAGTGAATTTTGTCATTTTCCACTTTGATTAAATCTATGTGATATAATTTGAAGGGCTGAAGATGAATATTTGTCCCTTGCTAACACTGTTAGTGTTTTTCATAGTGTATCTTTAGAACAAAATGGAAGAAAATTGGAATCAAGAGTACTGACGTATCTATTTTGTACCTTCCAAGCTTCCCTGAAAGACAGCACACACCTTTCCTCTAAAATCTCCATTATCTGTAAGGCTTGTAATGCATTTCAGAGGAACAAAATGCAAGCAAAAGCAGGAATATTGTTTTAAAATTTGCATACAATGGAAAAATATGCAAAACATGTTTAAAGAGCAGATGCATATTAAAAATGCATGCCTGAGGAAGACTACAGAAATATGTGCATTTAAAAACTGAGCAGAGAAAATATATACAACTATCCTTGCAGGAAGTAAAACATTTAAGTCTCGCAGCCAGATATGAACAAATGATGGACTGAGAATACTGATGGGATTCAGAGAAACATTGCAAACTCAAGATCACAAGTTTTTCACTTCTCTTCCTTTCGACAAGACACTTATTTCTGTACTAGTTACTATAGACAATAATACTCAAGCAGGTTTTAATTAAAAAGTTACACATTATAAGCACAAGACTAAATTGTATTATTGTTATGCATAACATTTATAGCCATCAGGCACCATTGTGATAACTGAGTCTGACATCTTTAAGTAATGTTGGTCATAAAAATCCCCTTATATTTTCTACTTTCAAGCTCATGATATGGAACATTTCTTTGGTAAAAAGACTTCCAAGCGAATAATAATTTATCTTTTTTATTTGATTTTTCAGTGGTTAGCTGCTATTAAAATTGTACCCAAGATTTATTTATTTATTTGTTTGTTGTTCAGTCGCACAATCAATTCTGACCCTTTGTGATGCCATGGACCACTGTCCGCCAGGCACTTCTGTCCTCCACCATTCTCCTCAACTCGCTCAGCTCTGTGCCCATTGTGTCTACAATACCATCTAGCCATCTCATTTTTGGTCGCCCCCTTCTTCTTTTGCCCTCGACCTTTCCAAGCATCAAGGCTTTATTTATTTATTTATTTATTTATTTATTTATTTATTTATTTATTTATTTGCATTTGTATTGCCGCCCACTTGGCAAGTGACTCTGGGTTCACAGAAAACAGACATCACCCACATAAAAATTACTGGCCTTAAAATTTTTAAAAACCATTAAGAACTATTAAAAATATCCTCCCAACCCCACTAATTAAAATTATAAGTAAAAGTGTGAATGGCCTTCAATGTATGAGCCAGTGAGGAGATACTATCAAGTCACCAATGCCCCACACCTGCTTTGCCAGCCAAGGTTTTCAAATTTTTCGGAAGGGCAATAGCTGTCTGGAGACACAGCTCGGTCAGCAGGAGGTTCCACAGGGCTAGAGCAGATATTGAAAAGGCTCTTTTTCTAGTGCTAGAGAGGCAAGCCTCTCTAGCTGATGGCACCTTTATGGAGCCCCTTTGGTCTGCTCTGGTGGGATGGACAGATGTCCTTGGGGAGATGCAGTCTCTAAGGTATCCTGGCCTACTACTCTCTCTTTCATTTTCTCTCACTCTTTCTCTGCTCTTCTAGTAGCTTCAATTATTATTCTTTATATGAGCAACAAAAAGTTCATCTATCTATTCCAGTACTGTTCTAGGAGAAGGGGATGGAAAATGTTCATCTTTCAGGAACTTCAAGACTGGGCAAAATTAATTCACCTGTTCTAAGTGAAGGAAATACCTATTCCTTGGAAACCATGTCATGCATTCAGTTTCCCAAGTCATTCAACAGGTCAACACCTAGCATACCTCCCAAAATAGCATGTAAATGAAACAAGATTCAAGAGATGAACATCCATAATACCATAAATCTCAAATCACGAAATTCATCACCCCCAGATTCAGGTGATGAAATCAGATGGTTCCTAATCCTAACCTCAAATGCAAGGTGACGATTACAAATCCCTCCAAAGAAGAAACTAGACTCTTATTGTCCACTTCCCTAATTCTTGTCCTTTCTTTCTTCCTTTCATTCATCAAATGCCCTCCTGCCCACTTGCAAAACTCACACTTGCTGTGCCAGAAGAAGGCTGCAGGGAATAAGGCATGATTCCCAGAGCTTCCATTGCCAGAGATCATTACTACTCTGTGAATACTAGGCACTTAAGGAAAGGGAATAGAAAGAGACTTAGAATACAGTGGAACCTCAGTTAACAAGCGGCTTGGTTAACATAAAAATCACATAACAAAAGGAAATCCATAAAAAATAGTGGCTTGGTTTATGGACTTTTTTGGAATGGGTTAATTGGTTTTCAATGCATTCCTATGGGAAACTGTGTTTTGGTTAATGTATTTTGGTTTTCAGTGTGTTCCTATGGGAAATTGCATTCAATGCATTTATGGGAAATTCAGTTAAAGTAATTTTCACTGTAAGAAATATCCTGGTGGATGCATCAATTACGTTAACTGAGGTTCCACTGTATAAGAGTACCTCTGTTGGATGAGACCAAAAGCTTATTCAGTCGGGCATTTTTTATCACACAGGGGCTTATGACTGAAACCGCACCTTCCTCAGCAGGTGCCACTGATACTGGAGGTGACACATATCTAACATGATTAACGGCTACGGATAGCCTTATCTTTTATGAATCTGTCAAATTCTCTTCTAAAGCTGCCCAGCTTGAAGTCTACCACTATGTCTTCATTACTGAAACCTGTCAGATGGCTTCAAATATTAGTCAGAAATTACTGCAAGTGGCACCTGATTTATTATCAGGCTTCAGGACATTTTCTAAAGCTTAATCAAGAGAAATTAAAAACCTTAACCCTAAATGTTGGACATCATATATATTTCAATTGCCATCATGCTTCCTACGTCCTACCGAAATATATAGTGACAGTAAATAATGATGCATGCCATAGTGGGGATAGAATGCAAACTTTTAAAGTTTTTCATTTCTAGCATACTTTTAGCATGTGTGTAGAAAACAGGTCTTGGAGGTAAGCTGTTCATGTTCCTATTTTGTAAACATGGCATTGCAGCTCAAATACTATTTGGCCAAAGTAATCCATCAAATCTACTGCAACATCAGGCAGCTATCAACTCATCCTATTTATCAGAACAGACTCACTAATTGAAGCTTTCACAGCAGACTGAGGAATATGTGACCTTCCAAAATATTAATAGGCTGTGATACCCAGGATCCTTCACCAATCATTATTCTGGCCAGAAATGATGCAAGTTTAATTCAATACAACATTTGAAGGGCCACATTGGACCAATCTGTGCAGTTAGTGAGTTTTATTGTGAGGTGGACAGTTGAAAACCTCTTAAAAATAATCAGCAACATTGTTCTTTTAGTTTTTAACATTTTGAACTTGGAGTTGGTTTTTAGTGAATAAAATGATACAAGAGAAAGAGTAGACATTTTATTTCCCTAATACTGTGTGTGTACAAATGTCTGTCTATCAAGATGCAGGCTACAGTCATGAACACTTACATTGATGAGCACTTAGCTATTAAGGTATCACTGGGGGCCTCAGTGTTGTCTTTGCTACATGAGGCAAGCATAACTAGGAAAATCAGATAAAATGTTTCATTCGCTACCATAAGATATTGAAGTGTCTGCTGACCAGGAGAGTCTTAAAGGGAGATTGTATAGGCCATATTCAGAGATGATAAGGCTATCTGGATCTGTTAGTCAACAAAGGTAGCACATTGTTACCCAGCAGTTACAAGGGATCATGACTGGGAAATTGCTTTTGCATTAGGGTCTTGCTTATGATAACTAATAATTGGCAAATCTTGTGTCACTTTGTGAGCACAATGCTGGGCATTAATCTGACCCAGTAAGACTCTTCTTATGCCTACAACACCTCATGGTAATGTAGGGCCACCTGAATTAAATTGAATTACAGTAGTATTAGAAAGTATCCTCTGCCATATAACTTTTAATGTCAAGGAAATATGGGGTTGAATGGGAAACTGGTGGGATATTAGTGGGATAATTGTACAGTTGTACCTCGCTTACAGAGTATAATGTGTTCCACGGGATTGCTTTTTAAGTGAGTTTGCTCTTTAAGTGAAACAACATTGTAAGTGACAATTTGTGACTTCTGGTGAGTGGGATTGCGAAACTCGAGTTAGTTGTTAAGTGAGTTTTTGGTTGGTTTTATTTGTTAAGCAAAGTGAACATTCGGAGAAAATTCTTCTCTTTAAGCGAGTTACTCTTTAATCTAGGTGCTCTTTATGCGAGGTTTGACTGTATAACAAATTTATTTATTTATTTATTTACTCATATTTACTATCCCGCCCCAATCAGGTAAACCCGACTCTGGGCGGCTGAAATACTGTTCTTTAGACAAAAAGAAACAAAAACTGGGAACCATGGATAAGTGCAGTAGTTGCTCAAGGGCAGAGGTGAGCAAACTTGGATTTCCAGGTGTTCTTGGACTCATTTACCTTACCCCAAGCCAGTACACCTAGAGAGCTGGGTTTTCTGACCCCTGCTCTAGGGCTAAAGATCACTTCCGTGCTCTCCCCCACACAAAATGAATGTTGCTGAAAGTCCTTCTCTACCTGCTGTGTGTCTTATTGATCAACACTGCTGGAGTCTACCCTGTGCTGGCTTCTCAAGCAAGCCGAGTTACCAAAATGACTATAGTATTCTTCTGTGGTTATTTTTTTAAAGAGAGAGACAAATGTATGTTTAACAGAATGCTTAATCTCAGAGCATCTGTGCTTTATTGCAGCAGAGTTGCAACTGAAAACACATATAGCAATATTTACTTACCTGACGGAAAGTGGAATTATGGAAATTGAGTGGGAAAGAACCATGACAAGAAACTCTTGATTTGGTTCCTCTTTGTATAGATAGGTAATAATAAAGGGAATAATATTTTTCATTTATCAGAGGCAAGGGGGGGGGGGTTATATCAGTCTTGGGAACATTTTGCACATTTGTGCAATTTCCTTTTTCACATTATTTATTTATTTATTTATTTAGATTTATATACTGCCCCAATCACTAGACTCGGGATGGTGTACACAGTCCAGAGAACACCACCAGGAGCTTGGGGTGGTTCATCCTACAATCACACCATCGCTCACTTTAAAAAAAGACACACCCATTCAGCTATTTCCAAGCTCTCTGTAGCCCATGGAGGGGGCTACTGCACAAACTGGGCTTTCAAGTTTCATCAGCTTGGCTTCCTTCATTATGAAGGAATTCCCAAAATTCTTTCCAAAGGGAAAAGACTGCAGGTGATTTATATGTGGCCAGATATCAAAAGTATGGGACTTCTTTGGGACTCTTCTGATTAGGGATAATTAAAGAACATGGTTAGGCAATAAAGAAGTACCTGATATTATGTACAGTATTAGAAAAATATTCTGATACTGTATTTGCAATTAATCAACATTTACAATTAATTTTCTATAGAACATTATAAGCAAAAATTAAAACTCTTTGTTGGATCCCATTTCAAAACCTGACATATTAAAGAGTATAACTTCGAATCTATTTCAATCAAATTCTGTGTTTGGCTTATGACTATAGCTCTCCTTCTCTGTGAGCTTCCTGTGCAGCTAACACTCATTTTTCTCATTCTCTTTTTATGCATGGCAAACTGGTTCACTAGTAAATAATGAAAATCTAAGACCCTATTTTTAATATGGCTGTCACTTGTTCATTTCAGATTCTTCCTCAAACCAATTAGTATGCACAAGTAAGTGAATTGAAGCCATGGTGTCACATATATTCTCTATAGTCCCAGGAATGCAAGAATGAAATCATATGCCTCACAGGGAACATTATAACATCAAGGCCACTAATACTGACAATGTCATTTATAATAAACCTACAACTTAAAATAAATGCAGTGAAAAATGCTCAGGTATGTTTTTTGAAATGAAGTCAGTTTCTTATACGGCAAATTTGTTGTTGTTGTTGTTGTTCAGTTGCACAGTCAATTCCGACCCTTTGCGACCCCATGGACCATTGCCCACCAGGCACCTCTGTCCTCCACCATCTTCTTCAGCCCGCCTAGCTCTGTGCCCATTGCATCTACAATACCATCTAGCCATCTCATTTTTGGCCAACCCTTCTTCTTTTGCCCTCCACCTTTCCCAGCATCAAGGCTTTCGCAAGTTAATTCTATCTTCTAATTTGATGTCCAAAGTACTTTAGCTTCATATTTACTATTTGAATAACATGGTATGTATTCTTTGAGATAGAAGATTTGTGGCACAGTTCATGATGCAAACTTCCTCTTGCTATACAAACCATTAAGAGAGGCAAGGACAGTGGTGGGTAGCAAAAAAACATTGCTACCACACCATGGGCAGAGCCTAAGTCATGGGCGGAGCCTATGTTGTGAGCGATCTAGTGATGCCTGCTCTATGGCCTTGTATACATCTGCAAACACAGGCAGCACTGGCTCTTTGTAAATGGAGATGAGCACTGCACCCTAGAGTTGGATATGACTGGCTTTTGAGCAAGGGAGACCTTGACCCACTTGCAGGGACAAAACCTGATGGGGTAGGACAGGGAGGAGGGTGTGGCCACCCAATTTCATTACACCCCCTGCCCAAAGGCCACACAATTTTAATACCCCCCTCCCAGGTGTGTGTGAGAACCTGTTGCTGCCCACCACTGGGCAAGGAGGACATGTTTATGAAACCAAATTTAAATTCATCAGGAAGGAAAATCAGTAGGGAACCTGTGATTTTTCATTTGTGATTAAACTGCAACTTCCATAATCCCCCAGAAGTAGCTATGTTTGCTGTGGCTGTTGGGAGTGGAATCAAAAATCATATGATGGGGTTCCATATCCTTGAATTAAGGAACAAACCTCTGAGCATTTATTGTAGGATAGGCTGATGATTGTCCAGCATAGATACCCACAGGGCAAATAAAAACTTTAAAAGGGAGGCAATACACCCCAAGGGTGAGACCCATGAGATGGAAAAGAGTATGTACAAAGTGATGAGAAGGATTTGGGAGGCAGGTCATCTTACTTTGTGCTCAGCAGAAAGTTCATATTCTTAGCCTCAACTGAAAAGGTTTGTAGCAGAAAAGAAAACAATAGGTCATCCCCCTCCCCCTTGTGGTGAACAAGTCTAGTGATCTGAATCCAATGGGTCTAGCTACATCAATAATCTTATCGTTATCACCTCATTGCTCTCTTCTTGAGCCTGGCCAATTCTTCAGCTTCTCTTCAGCAAATTGCTAATTCTGTGTACTCACACACATGACCCATACAGATAGAAATGGTTCTCAGGAGTTATTTTCATTCACCATCTGGAGCTCACAATCTGAAGAATAAAAATTCGATTCACTTCAGAAGCAAGTAATGTATGCTGCAGTTCATTACTTCTACTCAGAAATGAGTCCTATTCAACCAAAAGGGTCTACGCTCTGGTTACTGCCTATTGTAATGGTGTCCTATACACCTAATTTTTCTAGAAGCCACTGGCCTGCAGTTCCTGTAATTTCACACGCTTGGCTATTCTGGCTAGAGTAAACTGGAGTTGTAGAACAGGATCATCTGGAGGGCCACAATTGCTAGTTCCTGGTTATTTGTTGGTCAAAATCCTGTTGTTTAGCAATAGTAAAACATGCTAGAGTAGGCCCATTAAAGCAGTGGGGATCCAGTTAGGCAACCCCTCCACAGGAATTTATGGATAAACTGATTCACTGGATTCCCATTGATTTGTGAGGTCACATGAATCAATGGAACATATAGAGAAATTAACTCACCAAACTCTAATTGATTCAGTAGACCTACTCTAGTGCAATTTACTATGCTAACACCAGTTGCATTCTAGAAGCTCAGGTCTCTTTGTGGAGAGATGAAAAATAATCCTCACAGGGTTTAGAATGGGAAATGGGATTGCTCTATGGAAAAGGTGTTGTCTTCTAGTCTCTAATAAGAAATTTGGGTAGTATATTTAGTATATAATAATTTTATGTTAGAAATTATTGGGTTGAAAGGATTTTTGCAGAAGAAACTTTGCTCAGGGAATGCCCAAATGAGGCTCCATTCATGTCCCCAAGAGCTGGAACACAGAGGGGTCCTCAATCCATCATGCAGTACCTGGGTCTCGAACTGCCAATTTGCCAGCCTTCCAAGGTGAGCTTCTTAACAGTCGAGCCACTGCAGCCCCTAGTATATTCAATTGCTGAGGCTTCGGCAGGATAAAATTCAGAAGGATAGCAGATGGAAGGAAACTGGGTCAAGATGTTGCAGAGCAGAAAGGAAAACAATAGTTCTTTTCTCTGTATGGTGTACAAGTCTACTGATCTGAATCCAATGTAGACATGGTTGTTCTTCTCTTTTCTACCCCAGCCAATCTATTATCTCCAGACAGAGTGTCTGTTGATGTCCCATCGCCAGTACTGAAGTAAGATTCAGTGGCTTTGCTGCATTATCTACTATCTGACCACAATGCTTTTTTCCCATTTCTCTAGGAATATCCATCCCAGAAAGACCTCCCTACTCTCAGAAAGGGGTTAGGGTCAGAAGTCAAACTTCATTGTGAAAGAAAAATAAACTTAGCTTTTCAAATGACCTGGATGAACTGCTTACAAGGAGGCTTTTGTTTATCAGTCTCCATTTAATCGCAAATGGAAAAGGTGATTCAGAACATAAGGAGCAAAGAATGAGAATGGACTAAAGATTACTCTTCTCCACAGAAAAAGAGGAAAGCATTTGGGTTCCCTTTCTTCAAAACAATTTTAACTCTTCAGTAAATGAAACATACACCTTTTCCTTCAATGTTCCATTGTCCCTTGTTGTATACTGTATTCAATAACGCTGCTAGCATTCACAAGTAAGACTGGAGGGAAATGCTTTCCTCTGAAACACTTTGAAGACTTGCAATCAGATAAATTTTCCATACTTTGCCATGATGAGTTTTAACATTATTCAGAGATGTTGGGAATCAGAATTCTCTTGTGCACTACAGGTTTGTGCTGGCTGCTAACTCATTGCTGTTGACAAATAATAGAGTTTTTGTGCCTATTTAATACAGAAAAGAAATGGAATGGAAAAGTAATAAATGCCATGAATGTGATATATAGCTTACCCTTTAGGCAATTCCTGTAGTTCAGCTAGGTAATTACACAATGCAATCTAGTTTTTTCCCCCCTACTGGCAGTCAATAAAATCTGTGAAGTAAAATTCCTGCAGAAAATAGAAGAAACCTGTCATTGGTGGACCCTCTTTTATTGACCTGCTATGATGTGGCTTACAGACAGATAAGTTAAGGTCAATAATGGCATTTAGAATGTGAAGCTTTTCTCATGATGGACACAACTCTGTTGTCTAAAATACTAGTGTGTCTAATTAAGGCTGATAGCACTAGAAATGAGAAAAATTGGAAGGGTTGAAATCCTTAGGCTAAAATCCTATTGGGTAGCCATCCTTGCATAATTAGATATTATGCAAGCAGTAGCTCTAATTGTGTCAGAGTGGATCTGCTTTCATAAAGCATTTCCACAGGGATATTGGATAATCAGTCATAATGGAGGTATACAGGAAGAGCCTCCTCGAAGATTGTGGTATTTTTGAAGCACAATTGAGCATATCCCAGTTAATGGCCACATTGTGGCAGCAAATCTTTCTCATGATATGTCAGGTGAAAGAAATTGCAGAATGAACTCACCAAAGGGTGGCTTCATTTTGCCAATTTCAACTCTGGCCTAGACACGAAAAAAGAAGTCATAACAAGAACAACATAACCAAAAATTATCCCCAAATATCTTTACATTTATTATCATTAACCAATCCCTTTTTCCTGCTGATTTCACATCTTAATTTATCCCTAAAAGCTATATGTCAGATCGCTTTATACCATTCATCAAAGTGAAAACAAAATTTTACTTTCCATTTTTTAGTGATAATCAATTTTACTACTGTATTCAGTATTACAATCATTTCTTCTTCTTCTTCTTCTTCTTCTTCTTCTTCTTCTTCTTCTTCTTCTTCTTCTTCTTCTTCTTCTTCTTCTTCTTCTTCTTCTTCTTCTTCTTCTTCTTCTTCTTCTTCTTCTTCTTCTTCTTCTTCACCACCACCACCACCACCACCACCACCACCACCACCACCACCACCACCACCATCATCATCAAAAATTGCATCTCCACTTTTAGTATCGTCTTAGTCTTGCATTGGTGCTGTGATTTCTGAGTATGGTAGACTGTTGTGACTAAAACCAGAGCCATGGTAAGCTTTTCTCACTGCCTTAAAGGAAAGGTGGATACTTTCTCTTGTACGATGACAGGTGATTTAGACTGCAATTCCTAATCTGCTCATGCAAGGCAACACTATTGAAAACCAGAGTAACTGATAATTATCTTTTAATAAGTATGTATAGAATTGCACCAGAAAATGTCCCGATTAAAGGAAAAATCTTTCCTTTCCTGGTGTGCAGATGCAGGAAATCCTCTACTTGTTCAAAAGGGATTGTGCAAGCCTTTAAAGCAGGACCAGCAATGAAGAAAGCAAAAATGTGGCTGATCTTCTGACATATACTTTCCTGATACAATAGGAAACAAACTTCCTCATTCCTATAACCCCCTTCCTCTAATAACTGTTTTTATTATGTTGATTGACAATGTATCATGGCTCACAATAGTGCAACATACTGTCATTGAACTTGTGATCATTGGCAGCATGGCTTAATTTGTCTCCAAAAGAACAGAGTGTAACTAACAATTAGTAAATTAAGCTTGTTAGTTTATCTGCTATTGTGCGTAATTGTTTCACATTGTAGAATACATTTTTGTTGTACACAATGCTTGCTATCTCAATACACATAATAATGTGCTATCCTGTTATTAGCAATTTTGCTCTGTTAGAGTAATTAGATTTCCCACCTGTTCAATACTGAGATTCATAAGGAAGTAATAAAAGAAAGATTATGCAACATTTGGAACAGCCACAAATAATGTTGTTGAGTACTGAAACTTGAAATAGGTGAGCAGAGACTTTCAGTAGCTAGAAATGCTGTATGATGTGCAAAACAATGAAATCCAGTTGACCATAAATTTAACCGCCTTTATTTTACTTTGAAGCATCTATTTATTCTTGTTTCTGAGATCTTAATGATTTTTCAAACAGAGAATTATAAATGTAATTTGTGTTCAAAAGCATAATAGACAAGGGAATTTTAAAAATGGGATAAAAGAGAGACTTGGGTCCCTTATTTTCAGACCCCCCCCTTGCTAAGCAAACCAGGTCAGCCCCCTGTTCCCTTTCCTATTTGGAAAGGGAACAGGGCTTTTTTTTAACATTGTGCGATCAATGCATCGCACAACGTTAAAAACCTGATAACGTTATGACTTGTGGAACCAAGTCATAACGTTATCCGAGGTACTACTGTAGATTATAACCATTATAAAATTAACAAACTAATCAACTTTTAATAAAATTGTTGTGTACTTAGCTCTAAAATCTCAGGTCTATTAATAAAAAGCTGCTTAAAAATGTAGTTTTCAATAGTTTCTTGACAGTCTGGAGAGAAAGAGGTGATCTGACTTTTATCAGATTACCCCAAAGAGATGGAGCTATTTTTGAGAAAGTGTGATTTCTTATGCTCATTTTCTTGCCTTCTTTTGGTAAGGCCACTCTTAACTGTTAATTGTGAAGAGCAGGAGGGATGGATAGCTTTTTTGTGGGAGAGACAGTCCAATAAATATTGAAATTCTAAATCACAGGGCTTTGTGTGTGATAATAATAATTTTGTGTCAGAGATTAATCTGGGTTGAAAGGGTTTTTTAGGGGACGCCTGAATGAGGTTCCTGCCAAATGAGTTACGTCTACAGACAGAGCTCCTGCCCTTTCGGAATGGCCTAAAAACCTGGCTGGCAGGGCAGGTGTGGGGCTCCAGTAATATGGGGTCCCATGTTGGGTGTCTGATCTGATGGGACAGCCACCCCTCTCTCGCTCTTTTAACCTTTTAAATCTTTTTAGATTTTTGTAAATTTATAGTTTAATTTTTTAAAATTGATTTTGAACCTTAAGGTTTTAATTTCTGAATTTGTAGGGGGATTGTTTAATTGTTTTGCATTCATTGTGTATAGTCTTTCACTTTTCTGTAAGCCGCCTAGAGTCAGGTTCGCCTGATTGGGGTGGGATAATAAATCTAAATAAATAAATAAATAAATGTCCCCAAGTGCAGCTCTCAGGTATCAAAACCCAATTTATATGTGATAAAAAGCACCTTAAGTAAGCATGCCAGAACTGGGAAACTATGTTCGAATTTGCTAATACCAGTAATTAGTCTGGTTGCTACATTTTTGACTTGTTCCAGTTTCCATACTGCCTTCAAGGGAAATCCTACAAAGAGAACATTCCAGTAGTCTATTTTGGAGATTACTAATGCATTACTAATGTGTAGAGATTTGCCTTTTATGCAAGCATCTATCCAATGATTTTGATATTCCTGAAGCTGTTTCCATAAATACATTTGTTCTACATTTAAAATTTATAGATTGTCTTCATGCAGTTTTGTAAAATGAAACAAATTGCCTAGGAAAATTCATAGGCTGTATTTGGGTAAAATGATGCTTCAGATGATCTTGGTATGGCCTTACATAATTGAATGAGTTGTCATCTGCTCAAAGGACAACATTTGTTCTGCATATTGGGACTGCCCTGCCTCATACAGGTTTGGAAATGGCTTGAACAGATTTGGTTTTTCTTTTGCATCTATATTTGTACATATCCAGACCAGGAGAGACTTTGAATGGACCCTCATCCTTGCCCACTTCAAGCTCTTCAATGAATCCCTCTATATTAAGTGGACACTGTTCTTTAGCTGATACTCATTCCTGGGTCATCTGAGAGGGAAGCAGATGATGCAAAAAGGTTAGTGGCAGATGAAAGATTCTTCAATGCCACACAAGAAGAAGCAGAAAGAGATTTCTTTTGTGAGTTCAAGCAGAGGTTACTTCTATGGCACTCTTGCAATCTATCAAAAAGTAAAAGATGACTAATGTTAGATCCGGAGATCAGGGCGCGGGAGTAAGGACACGGAAGCCATTAAGGGTGAACCAAACAACACGTCTGTTTACTGTGGTTAGCACAGACAACAACAACAACGGCTGGGTCAGCAGGGGATTAAATACCCTGCTTGACCCAGCCCACTGACCAATTGGTAGCGGCGGTTTTCCCGCCGCTAGGACATTTAAATATCTAACACCCCTTCCCCCCAGAATGCCCCAGTCTGCTATTTGCATACAAAATCCTCCAGGTGACGGGGGCGTGTTCTTACTCGATCGGACCTGCGCAGTTCAGTCGGCGCTGGGGCATCGAGCAGAGCGGACCTGTCGCTCTCGCTCTGCCCTGGCTGGGCCGGGAGCGGATCCGGAATACGAGCGTCGGGCTCCGCGGTGACCGGGGGTGAGCCTGTTCCACACGGTAAGCTGGCCGGTGATGGTGCTGCGTGAATGGGGCTGTTTTCTGGCCGAACCGGGTCGGTGACCGGTTCGTCCATCGGGTGCATGTCTGGCTCAGCGCCGGTCTGCACTCCCCGGGGGAGGTTGCTATCCGTGTCGGGACTCGTTTGCCTCCTGAGCTGGTCGACATGGCGTTTCCATGTCCGACCATCAGTGAGGCGAACCTTGTAGGTGTAGGGGCCCAGCATTTCGCTGACGGTTCCCTCTTCCCACGGGTGGCCCGACGCGTAGTTCCTAGCGAAGATTGGTGAGTCAATGGCCAGTGTCCGGCCCTGTGGTTGGTCCCCCCTGAACTTGTCTGGAGAGTACCTAGGGTGCAACCGGTCAAGCTGACAACGGAGTCTCCTACCCATGAGTAACTCTGCGGGGGCCCTTCCCGTGGCACCGCAGGGAAGGTTGTGTTGGGCCAACAAGAACGTGTCTACGCGTTCCTGCCAGTCCCCGGGTCCTAGCCTTTCCAGGGCCTCCTTTGCGCTGCGCACGAATCTCTCGGCTTGCCCATTCCCTTGCGCCCTGAACGGGGATGTGAGAGCGTGCCTGGTTCCTAGGGATGCCAGGTACTGTTCAAACTCAGTGGCCGTGAACTGAGGCCCGTTGTCAGAGACTAGGGTGTCGGGAATGCCGTGTGTGGAAAAGAGTTGTCTGAGTTCCCGGATCATTGCTCTGGCTGTGGTGCTACTCAGGAGTCGGATCTCCAACCATTTCGAGTGGGCATCCACTACGATCAGGAATGTTTGGCCGTGGAATGGGCCGGCGAGGTCGATGTGAATCCTCTGCCATGGGCCCGAGGGCTGTTCCCATTCTCTGACCGGGGCTGCTGGTGGATTGGGTTGTGATGATTGGCAAGGTGTACATTTGGCCACCCACGACTCTATGTCCTTGTCAATACCAGGCCACCACACGTAACTTCGGGCTAACCCCTTCATCTTTACTATTCCCGGGTGGCTGGCATGCAGTGTTTCTAGGACCTTGGGGCGGATTTTCCTGGGCACCACTACCCGGTCCCCCCACAGCAAGCAACCCCCCCCACAGCACAGTTCGTCTTTCTTGTCGAAATATACCTTGAACTCCCCTTCCCCCTTGTCCGGCCACCCCCGCTGAACCCAGCTGTAAACGGCCCGAAGTTCGGCGTCCCGCGCCGTCGCCCTGGCAACCTCGGCCGACGTAGTGGGGGCAGAGTCCAGGATGTCCAGGGCAAGAACCGATGCTTCCCCCCGTTCCGCGCCTTCCTGGGTCGGGAGGGGGCATCTGCTCAAGGCGTCAGCATTTCCCATGTGTTTCCCGGGCCGGTAGACTAAGGTGTACGAGTACCCCGACAGGAAAATGGCCCACCTTTGCATCCGGGGGGACAAGGCAGAGGGTGTAGGCTGGTCGCCCGCCAGGAGTCCCAATAGGGGCTTATGATCAGTCACAAGTTCGAAGTCCCGGCCGTACAAGTAGTCATGGAATTTTCTTACCCCTGCCACTGCCGCCAGCGCCTCCTTGTCGATCTGGCCGTAGTTCCTCTCCATCGGCGACATGGTCCTGGAGTAATAGGCGATGGGCGCCTCGAGGCCGTTGGGCAGTCGGTGGGCCAGGACTGCGCCGACGCCGTAGGGAGACGTGTCGCAGGCGAGGACCAGTGGCAGGGTCGCGTTGTATTGTATCAGGAAACTGTCCTGGGAGAGAAGATTTTTTACAGCAGCGAAAGCTGACCTTTGCTCGGGTCCCCACACCCACTCTGCCTTCGCGGCCAACAGTCTGTGTAGGGGCTCAGCCGCGGTGGCCTTTCCTTTCAGGAAGGTCGCGTAGAAATTCAGGAGTCCTAGGAACGCCTGCAGCTCCTGCTTGTTTTTCGGGGCCGGGGCGTTCCGAATCGCTTCCACTTTTCCCTTCGTTGGGTGGATGCCCTTGGCGTCGATGTGGAACCCTAAGAAATCCACGGAGGGGACCCCCAACAGGCACTTATCCCGTTTCACCCTGAGCCCAGCGGCCCTGAATTTAGCCAGGACAGCGGCGACCCTGTCCTTGAGCTGCCCGGGATCCCCCGCAATTATCAGGACATCATCGAAGTAGGGTACCACCCCCGGGAGTCCTTGGAGGAGCCTTTCCATCGTGCTCTGAAACAGTCCCGGAGCTATGCTGACCCCGAACTGTAGCCTCGTGCACTTGAATGCCCCCCGGTGTGTGACAATGGTCTGGGCTTCGGCCGTAGCGTCATCCACCGGAAGCTGTTGGTACGCTTGGGCCAGGTCCAGCTTGGCAAAAATCTTGCCAGGGCCCAGTGAATGGAGTAAGTGGTCTATGACGGGAACCGGGTACGCGCTCGGCTCTAATGCCTTGTTGATCGTGCATTTGTAGTCCGCACAGATGCGCACTGACCCGTCCGGTTTGATGGGGGTCACTATGGGGGTCTCCCACCGAGCATGGTCTACGGGAACGAGGATTCCCTGGGCGACCAGCTTGTCGAGCTCCTTCTCGACCCTGGGCTTGAGCGCCAGTGGGACTCTCCGGGCCTTAAGTCGGATGGGGGCAACGCTCGGGTTGAGTGCAAATGAAATAGGGGACCCCACATACCTGCCCAATCCTTCCCCGAAAACGTCCTGGAATTCGGCCATCAGGTCGTCCCTCAGCGAGGCGTCCCCGGGCTGGTCAGTCGCAGTGTTGTGGATGCCAGCGATGGACAGTCCCAGGGCGGGGAACCAGTTTGTGCCCAGTAGCGTCGGGATGTTACCGTGGACTACGGTCAGCGGTAGGCTTTCTTCCTTCGGTCCGTACTTGACACGGACCCACTTCTGTCCTGCGACGGGGAGGAACTTGCCTTGGCAGTCCTTGATTCGGATCCTCTGGGTCTGGAGGTCTGATTCTTTTAGGGCCGGGAATGTCTTCTTCATCCACCTCCACGGAATGATGGATATGGCGGCCCCAGAGTCGACCTCCATCGGACACTCTGCCCCGTCGATCGTGACTGTGGCGTGGTACTTCTCTCCCTTCTGTGTGGCGGTGTGGCTTATCGTGAGCGTGTGCGTCTCTGCATCTTCGAATTTGCCGCTGTTGCGTCCCTGGCGCCTCTGATTTGTCCTCTGTTTGGCGGCCATCTTGCCCGGCGGGAACTTTTGAATCTGCCGGTCAGCTTGGTTCTCCGCTTGCCTGGCCCGGCAGACCCTCCCAATGTGTCCCCGCTTGTCGCAATAGCGGCAGATGGCCTCCCTGAAGCAGCAATGTGCCCGCTGGTGTGGCCCTCCGCAGCTGGCGCAGCGCTGGCCGCTCCTGCCCGAGTTTCCCCCGTCGGTCGCGCACACCTCTGCTTCTTCCTCTTCGTCCTTGTCAGAAACGACGTCTTGATGGTGAGCGGAGGCTTGGCGGGGCGCCGACGGGGACCGGTTGAGGGAGGATGCGGTCGACATCGAGAGCTCGAAAGCTCTGGCCTCCTCGATGGCCCCGGCCAGGGTCAGGTCTCTCCGGGCCAATAGCCTCTTCCGGAGCTTGTTGTCGCGGACTCCTCTGATAAGCTGCTCAGTCAGGGAGTCCTCGAGGAATGGCCCGAATATCGCCGGGACGGCTGCTGCCCTTAGGGCGGCCACGTACTCGCCGATGGTTTCCCCTGGCATCTGGTATCGGTCCCGGAACTGGATCCGGAACACGAACTTCGATGGCTCCGGTGCATAGTGGTTCTTGAGGGCCAACTGTAGTGCTTCCCATGAGACGTCCAGGATTGGTGTTGGATCCACCAGGGACTGGGCCACTTCGTAGACCTTGGCTCCGCAGTGGGTGAGGAAGAACGCCTTCTTCCGCTCCGATGCTATCTCTCCCAGTTCCGCAGCTAGCAGGGAGAACTCAAAACGGTCCATATAGCTCTTCCATCTCTCGTCCTTCGGTTGGAAGGGAGCCGGTGGAACGTAAGCAGCCATGGCGGGGTGCCTTCGTGAGAGGTGGCTCTGGTGTGTGTGATGGTTCTGGTCCGTTCCTCAAAATCCCACCTTCGTCGCCAGTGTTAGATCCGGAGATCAGGGCGCGGGAGTGAGGACACGGAAGCCATTAAGGGTGAACCAAACAACACGTCTGTTTATTGTGGTTAGCACAGACAACAACAACAACGGCTGGGTCAGCAGGGGATTAAATACCCTGCTTGACCTAGCCCACTGACCAATTGGTAGCGGCGGTTTTCCCGCCGCTAGGACATTTAAATATCTAACAACTAAGATGAGAGGAGAAGAAAAAATATATGTGGTAAGTGTTGAAGATGAGCCTACAATGTCACAATCAGTAGCCTAACTTCCCCAAGTGTACCCACTGCTTGCCCTAATCAGTGTGCTGAATATTTGGTACCTACATATATTGGCACCCACAGGAAGGGGGGGGACACACACATCCACATGCACATTCTCTCTCTCTCTCTCTCTCACACACACACACACCTAATGAAAGCCCACTACATTTTCAGCATGTGACTAGTCTGTTAAGTAATCTAGCACTCTTTCTTTCCTCTACCTAGATGCAAAATGGCTATTTGGTGTGGTCCGCCTTAACTTTCCCCAGGGACTCAGCCTTTGTAGTTTCCAGATGTTTTAATTTTCATTGAGACTTTACCTGTCAATCACCATCTACTTTGGTAGTTCTTTCTTTTGCTGCAGGTCCCCCTCAACCTAGACATTAGGTTTCCTGACTTTGCCCCCACCCACACATACACTCAATACCTTTAAATGAGGTAGAATTAAAAAGATCACATATTATGCTAGTTAGAGAACATTTGTCCTTTTATTATGACCTTTTATCTCTGCTAGTTAACTGATTTCCTTTCTTTGCTGAAACTCCACAAAGACAGAAATTTTTTTTTGGCTCTGTGTACCTTTCTAATATGACAGTTTTAATTATTTTTGCAGTATAGTATATGAATTCATATCAAACCTTTAATTAGCTCATGCATTAACATCAACATCAGTTTTAGATCATTAATTTAAACTCTGCAGACAAAATGTATTTTGCTGAAATAGTTGAGCATTTATTGCCAAACAAAATTTTAAAAGAACAAAGAATTTAAAAAATATTGTTAAACATCTTGAGATACAGAATACTGTATACCCTTTCTTCAATAAACTGGATTGTATGTGGAATTGTATGGCAATTTCTGATCAGTAGCAATAAACAGGAAGGAAGGAAAGACACCGTGATGATGACTTCACATAGCATTTGCAAACTTTCTCTGGCTAATTCAGCACTATCTGATGTCCTCATTCCAACAGAAGTTGTGTGGATCCATATGTTAATCCCTGCGACTGAAATGTGCTGCCAGTTTATGATACACCAAGCTAAACAGAGCAAACAAGAGTTGTTTGTGGCTGCAAAAGTCCAAGAAATGACAGACAAGAAAAGGGATGAAACAATTTAAATTGATTTCACTTTTTACTCAGGACATGAGGTCAATTTCATTACTTAAAAATAAAACCACCACCCAAGCTTTTGGAGAAGTTTCTGTGGATAAAACTGATCATTTTAAAAACACACATAAAAGGGATGGGAAGCCTTGGGGTCACATGCAGAACTCAGAAGCAGAGTTCCTATCCATGTCAGAAGGAGGAGGAGAAGAAGAAGGAATTCCACCACCACCACCACCACCACCACCACCACTACTACCACTACCACCACCACTACTACTACTACTACTACTACTACTACTACTACTACTACTACTACTACTACTACTACTACTACTAGCAGCGGCAGCGGCAGCGGCAGCGGCAGCAGCAAATTCTGACTTATGGAAGCCCTTTCCAGAGTTTTCCAGGTAGAAAATACTCAGAAGTGGTTTACCATTCTATTGTTTCCTATGACTTCTTCCAGGCTGGCACAGTAGGGAACAGAGTTTTCATCCTCAAGCTCTGTAGCCATATACCTAAACCACTGAGTTATCCAGCCAATAGCAGTCTGGCCTGCCAAAATACCCATAGCATCAGCATTCCACACACACACTACCACCAATGCCTCAAACACTCCAACCATGCCAACAGTTTGATGCTTCTCTGCTTACTAGCCTGCCATGGGTGAAGGAGGGGTCATGCTTGTCCTTGCCCACACTCAGCCAGAGAGGCACCCGGGAAGGATGTGGGTGGCCACAGGTGTCTGCCACTTCTGCTTCCACTGCCACCATCCTTTTCTGCTCCGCCTGGTTTGGCATGTCCCTAATGCCGATCTGTAGCAGGGCAGATGTTGTAAGCCTTCTTAAAACATCTACCCTGCTATGGAGCAGCATTAGGGACATACCAAGCCAGTTAGAGAGGAAAAGGACTTGCAACATCTACCCTGCTACAGATTGGCATTAGGGACATGCCAAACCAGGTGGAGGGGGAAAGGATGGTGGTGGTGACAATGGTGATGGTGGGAGCGAGGCTGAGTCTGGATAGAATGAAGTTGTGGGCTGGATTTGGCCCACAGGCAATAGGTTGAGAACCCCTGCTTTAACTAGTACAGTAAACATGTGTTTGATTGTCTATATCACTGTTATTTAGACAGAGGGAGAAAGGTAGCAGAATACTGCCTATGTTAAAGACATAAACCCATCCTACAGATGCATGCTTACACTCATTTAAATCCCAAAGGCTTCTATTACATTTATTCAATGAGATTCTATAAAGTGTGTATTTCAAGTTAGTTCAGCATTCCACCCTTAATATGCATTTTTCCAAAGGAAATGAGCCTAAATATGTAACTTCACATTCACAACAGTTTACATTGAAATAAAAGTAGCTTATCCACAGTCACAAGCTTTCTTTCTCTGCACAAGAGAAAGCCAGCCTTCATAAAAGTGTGCATTTAAAAAATGATTTATATTATAGCACTTACTATGCTATCACACCTCTCAGCATCTAAGAGCATTTCTTCACACATGCCTTGGTTGTCAATTTGTAGTATTCTTCACCTTCATTTTGAATTCCCCCCCCCCCCGAATATGTAAGTCAGATGCACTGAACTGATCAAGACGTGGAAGCAACTAGTGATGCATATGGTTGAAATTATATTTAGAACTACTGAGCCATTTTTTAGTCTCTGTGTGCCTGGATTTTAGATTCCTGGAAGGCAGTTATGGTTTTAACGTTTGAAGTGGTAGCCGTGTTAATCTGTGCAAGCATATCTGAGCATAAACAAAACAGAACAGCAAAAAAAAGACAAAAAATGTTATGACAACTTAAAGACTAACTCCTGTATTTACATGTGAACATTCGTGGACCAAGTCCACTTCATCAGACATAACAGTGAGGCCTCATGGCCTCTGTTTATACACACATCAGGTACACAGGCACACAATAATTGGCCAGCCTAATAGGATAATAACATTGTATCTTTTTTCAACTTACAAAATCCCCTGTTATTAGTCAAACCTGCTGCAAAGCCTTTCCCCAATTGCAAAAGGTTGCAAAACAAACTTCTCTTGCAAGCTGATGCATCACATCCAAATGGTGGATGCAACAAATAATGTGGCATTGGACATTGGCTAATGAGTTAGCATATATTGACAATGGTTTGAGTGACCCAGGTAAAACTGCAGTTTATAATGACCTGTTAGTTGTGGTGTACAAATCTGATAATGTCCCAGAACCCTCTGACTAATATTCAAACCCCTGAGATGTATGTACAGGATATGCATGTACTTAATCTCTGCTCTCTGTCTCTCTCTGGATTCTAGTCTTGTAATTCCTCTGCCTAGAACAGCAACCCTCAAGTCCATGGCTGACTGTCCAGGTAGATTAAAGTGGTTTGAAATTGGTTTTTGTGTATTGTCACTCTTGATGTCTGATTTATGTCTGTTAACTCTTTTGCACAGAGATTGTCCTCTTTGACCTATGTAGAGTGCAGAGGGCCATTTATTTTGCAAAGTATTAGTTCCCGTCTCTGTTTCACTGTTGTGTGGTCTGTTGTGTATCAATATTTGCTTGAGATTTAGAGGTTGTCTATAGGCAAGCAGGGGTCTGCCACCAAGAGGTTAGGAAAGAGAAGTAAAGTCAAACCTCACCTAAAGAGTGCCTCATTTAAAGAGTAACTTGCTTAAAGAGCAGCATTTTCTCTGAATGTTCACTTCACTTAACAAATAAAACCAACCAAAAACTCACTTAACAAATAAATCGGAGTTTGCAATCCCCCCCCCCCCACACACACAACTGGTCACTTACAATGGTGTTTTGCTTAAAGAGCAAACTCGCTTAAAGAGCAATCCTATGGAACACATTATGCTCTTTAAGCGAGGTACAACTGTACTGTATTCTCATCCAGGATGGGTTGAAGAGCTTTTATTATTCATGTTGGAGGTCTCAGTTTAGGACTGAAAGTGACAACAAGGGGTGTTCAGTTGTTTTCCCTTCTGGGCCTGTCTTGCAGCAGGCTAGTTCTGGGTATTCATCTTGCCTGGTTGATCTATTCTTTGACCACATTGGATGGGTATTGTAGTCTGAGAAATGCATTTTGTAGATCCTTGAGCTTGGAATCTCTTTCTTGTGGATCTGAACAAGTGCGGTTGTACCTGAGAGTTTGGCTGAAAGCAATGAATTTTGTCTGATTTTTGGATGAAACCTGGAGACATGCAGGTAGGTATATCGATCAGTGGGTTTGCAATACAATGTGGTACTAAGATGTCCATGTTCAGACTTCAATGTATATTTGGGTCCCTCCCTTTAACTTCACTTTTTTGTTGTTCTTGTTGTTGATCTTACTCTCTGTTTATTTGAATTTATTTGCTCAGCTTCAGTCATATTGCACCCTCTATTTTATGTTTTTTTCACTTTTTCTAGAGCCATTATTCAGTGCTGTGCTGGCCCACAGTGATACAGGGACTCATCCCAGTGTGCCCCAGAGACTGGTGGCCCTCAGAGGCAAGCAGAGATAATGGGAATGTATGGGATTTCTCCCCCTCAACCTCCCATAGATGCCCCCATTACTTTCTGTCCACTGCCCTCCCAAGGTGCCTAGCACACTCCTACCGTTACTCTAAATGACACCCATGGTAGTGACAAAATATCATGTTACATCACATGCTAGATCATGCCACAGAGTTATTCTGTCACACTCCGAGTCGCGATCAGTGCATGATGAACACCAGTGATGGTCACCATGATCTCCGGAGATTTATTTTTCTTTGCAATGGTCTCCAACTTTTATCTTTCCATATTCAGAAATGTAACAGTTATAACCTTTGCTTTGTGCACCTTTGGTTATAATTACCTCTTTCCCAGATTTTCTTCTGTAGGTTTTCCCATTTATTTGTTTGCTAGCTGCTTATATCAACCTGGGCCATGTGTATGGGTATCTGCTGATAGGATGATTCTGCTGCAGGAAGTCTGAAGCCTCTTATCTCTCTAAAATATGTTTCTGAGACAGAGATTGGAAGTCACTAGTTAAAACTGGGGGCAGAGATCCTATTACTTGGTTTAATAAATCACATGAGAGAAGGTCCATTTAATTTGTGGGGGTCTAGCAAGTCATATCCTCCATAAGTTACCTTGTTTCAGAAGGGCCTACTTTAGCACCTTTGAATCAACTTAACTTATGGACCACTTGGTCCACCATATCCCCATTGATTCACTGGATCTACTCAGAGCAAATTGCTACATTAAGCTACAAAATTTCAACCAGTAAGTCACATATAATTGACTCCTGAGTGCAATAGCTAAGGGATAAATAAGTTGCATTATGGTTGTAACTTTCTTTATTTGTGTCAGTTGCACCACCAGCATATAATAGCATACAAAGCTAAAATTAACACATCTAAAACAAAGTAGAATCTAAAAAGGGCTAGATGACATCTACCCAATATCATGCCACATCAACAGCATTTCATCTTGCCAACATATGGTCCTCCTCAGCGCTCATTGAGGGGCATCATGTACATTGTATCATATGGGAGGTAGTTTGTTCTCCACATTCACACAGGCTGTCATCTACAGGAAAACCACACTTTCTCAGACTAGCCCTTGATCTTCCTACCCCTGCACACAGTCTATTTAAAGCTTTCCACACAGCTCATGGTTGTTCTTGGCCACATTAATATGGTTCTGCCCAGTTATCTGGTAGCTCCTTGCTCGCCTTCCATAGTTCTAATGTGGTCTGTGAGGGCTGGTTGTTCGGGGGCGGGGGAGGTTTTAGGGAAGCTATGCCTTGATTTCAGACTCTGCTTGGGTGGTTGGTGATCAAATAGCAAATGTGTTCCTGAGAACCTTGCTTAGACCCACTCTTTTTGAGCAACACTTTTTCAATGGAATTTTGTTGGAGGGATGTCAGCTAAGTAATAATTACACTTTGTATATTGGAGTTGGTTTTATATATCCTGTGACCAATCTCACTGTTTCATTTAAGGCCACATCCACTTGTTTTGCATGTTTTGATCTGTACCACACTGGAGTAGCATACTATCCTACAGAGTAACACAAATCTAACATAGAGGTTCTTAATGTGTGTGGTTGGGCACTGAGCAGGAATAACATCACATTTCCTAGGTCAACTGTAACTTTTTTGTTAGCATCATAGTTATCGGATATGACCTTACCATATCATGGAGGAAGAGTATCACATCTTATAAGTGTTGACTTATGCTAAGTTTCAGTGCTGCTGCCTCATGTGCTGTTGTGGGTATTGTGGCAACAACATGAAGGGTGGGAGAAGAATAAGTCTTGTTCCCAGGCTTGTAGCATTCAGATCTATGTCAGAAGTCCTCAGCTTCTTCTAAAATACAGGAATAAGCTAAGGAAAGGAAAGTTACTCTTTAAAAGAAAAAAAATGTAACTATAAGATCCACTTTTGATCCTGGGAGCTATAAGTAATCACAGTACATTTACACCATTCCAACAACTTTCTGGAGGGTTGGAAATACTGCCAGAATGTCAGGAAAAGTGATGATCAAGACTGTAAAAAATGAAAATAAACTCTTCTCTCTCTCTCTCTCTCTCTCTCTCTTATTTTTTTTGCTAGAATATACTTCAATTGAATCTCAGTTGCTGGCATGAAAAATAAGGGGTGGGGGGTAATTCACAATCCAGATTGCTTTGCTTATTAAAGTAAGAACCATAGCATGTGTGATACTGTTCATGGTAAAGTATCAACAAGAGCAGTATAGCAATCGGTGATGGATAATTGTTTTATGAGGAGGTTTTCCCAGAATGATATGCCTCCACTTCAGTCCAAATGGTTTCTAGGAATCTAGAATATCTAATAGCTTCTAGATTTTTCAACATTCTCATATGAGAACATTTTAATGTCCTTTCTGAACATACACTTTAGCAGAGATGTGAATGTTTCCAATGACAATCAGGGCAAAAACTGGCAATGATACAAAACTGATGTTGATTAAAGGATCCAAACACATTTCATATAAGAGCTGTTCCACACTGGCAATTACTTTAAAAGCTTCTCTGTGTGTTCAGAGTAAATGCACAAAGCAATCTTCACTTATTTCCAGACAAAGATAGAACTTCTTTTGTATGCTTCAAAAAGAGGGCTCTTTATAAGTAGCGAGTACTTTTTTAGGATGTCACAAGCTGAGTGAGGAAATGTGTCTTTGTGTAGATAAAGTTAGGTATATACTGCTTTGTTTAATGACATATTCTCAAACACACGGGGAAGCTTTTAAAATAGTTCCTCTTTGGAATACATGCCCTTAAACTTTAAGTATACACTAGGATCTTCCGTGGCTATAGCTCATTTCTACAAAACTTTTATTTCACCATCTGCTGGAGTATCTGTCTGAACCTCAGCAAATTTAAATGAGCTTTCCCAGACCTACTTACCTGAAAGAAATTCAGCTGGAATCAGTGGGAGCACAGCTAAAAATACGCATTAAGAATCAGCATGGCAATTACATTATCGTGCAATGATATCTTTGCGCATCATTGTACACTCCCTTAATACTTGGTCCAAAAGCTGTAAGATATATTATTCAGCATTATCTTATACTATAACCATGAACACCTGCAATTTTATGCCTGCTGCTCTATGGTTTCCTGGAATTTCACACTGATTGAACTCACACATTTCTCTGCTTAAAAGGCACCAACCGTTCGGCAGTGAATCATTAGGTATTTCCACCTCTTAATTTTGTCCAGCACCTGAGATCATACTGAATCATTCTGTGAAGGATAAGATATGAAAAGGGTGCCTGCTAATTTAATAATGAGAGGCATGGAAGCATTTTAAGATATGAAAAATTGAGAATTAGTTGCACATTAGTTCTTAGGATTGGTGGGGCTAGGTGATAAAAAAGAGTAGATAAATGTGGAAAAAACAAAACTGCAGAAACTTTGGGGAAGGTCACAAAAAGAAGGAACAGAAATAAATCCTGAACTATCCAAATAATTTGGATTATACCCTTCAAATACTCCAGTATTCATAATCAATAGTAAGGAAAGATGGGAGCTGCAGTCTAAAAAAGTCAGAAGGTATCAGGTTGTCTATGTAATCAATTCATTTCTGCTGCACAGTACTAGTTCATATGTAGGATTCTTGGATGAAATGGCAATAGATGGCCTTCTAGGTATGAAACCATATTTTCCATCTATTACTATCAAGTAGAGACATGGTTGGAACTCCCCCATGCAATTTCATCATCTTTGTTAAGCATCATCTTGGTAAGTTAATTTTGGGTCTAAAACTTTGGAAAGGTACTTTTCAGATTAAAATTTGCTGACTCTCTCTCTTTTTTAAATATATAGTGGAATCTATAGTATATCTAGCTCCCATGAACATTGGCTAAAGTTGTCTATGTTGGCCCTCCCGGATTGGTGTTTAAATGCCAAACACTTTCCCCCAACATTGCCCTAGCTTATGCACCTCTCTGGAAATACTTCTTCCCGTTCATTGAAAGAGAAAAATAGTTGTAGGAGTGAAAATCTCTCTGATTTGGTTGAAAAGCAAGAGTATGTAATAGTGTGACTACAACTTTCTTCCTGGGAACAGAAACCTTAATCAGAGGGGCACACACACATTAATGCATCCATTTGAATTTTACATCCAGAAAATACAAATGGAATTTTTTTGTAGGAAAAAAAGTTCTCACAGAACAAGCTTGGAAGATGAGTAGAAAAGAAGTCTGTGCAAACAAACTTGACAGATCTGCTGAAGTATGAATACTGACTACTGATGAATAAGAACTAGAGAAACAGCACAGGAAAGAAAGGAGAAAAGGGAGTGAGCTACAACTTGCTTATAGTACAGAGACAAGAAAGAAGGAAGCAGTGGAATGAAATTGATGGATCAGAGGGGTATGTCTAATTCTAATATAATAAATATGCATGAACTGTATGACTTTTGGAAACAGGTGATCTGTTCTTCCAGCTTTAAATATGCCTCCTCTAGAATCATTTGAACTGTATTGGATAGCATATGACACATATAAAGTTAAAGACAGCATTAGAAATGAATAGGCTGATTCCTCCCCTCACCTGAATTTCTTTTGCTGCACTGTTTCTTTTTCAGCAGCTATCCTAGAGCTGAAAGGCTATATGGAGACACAAATATTAATTCCCATGAATTTTTAACATGTCAGTTATTAATTTCCTAAAACGATCTGGCCCCTACATAGAAATTAAAAGGCTTCTAGTACTTACACCTGATAGGATAGATGAGAAATAACATTTTAAAACCTACTAATTAAAAAGAAATGGTTGCTTAATTTGATAGATTCACATGTAGTCATTCTTAAAGTGATTTTGTACAAGGCTTGAAACTATGTCAATGTAGAAAGATTCTGGATTACTGAGGTAAATAAGGCATTCTTAAATATATTTCTCAAGTATTTATAAAAATGAGTATTTACATTGTTTAAGACTTCAAGAGCAATTTTGTTTATTATCATGCAAACTTGTCTACACCATTTAAAACATGATTACACTAGGAAACTATATGGTTCACATTGGACCTATCAAAACTTGGTAGGCAGTTAAGATGTTTGATGCATGTCCCGGTGCAATTGTCCCCTATAAAGTGGCAGAGAATCAATTAAACAAAAACAATATTCCAGAGGTATAGCTGGTAGACATGACAGCAACAGGGCAGTTTGTAGTCCAAATAAGAAGAGGGTACACTTTCTCCCTCAAATTTAAGATTGACACAACTTCTGGATTAACTATAGGGCACCTACAGATAGAAGTACTGTACTGTACATTTAATTGATTGATAGTTAGATGCAGACAGGAGACAGTTTAAAATGTGTATATTTGGCCTCACATATTTTTTCTTGCTCTGATCATTAGGATTTTGTTGGTTTCCTCACAATTTCCATTTTATACATTCTTCAACCAGGACACAAGGGGTGTTGCTTACCTAAAATGGCACTGGCCATATACTGTGTTGAGACCATTTTATCTTCTCTGATGAAAGGTTTAACCCTGTGGCAAGTTTGTGAAAATTCAATTTATTTTAAGAGGCAAAAAGTCCTCTCAGGTTACTTACTCCCCCTCCCCAAGTTTTCTGCAGCAGATTACTTTGCAAATTAATTGTGTTCATGAAGTCGGCTAAACTATGTCTGAGTATCATGACAGGAATGATGAAAATGTTTCTGGTTACTATCCACTCACTGAAATGTTCAAGCAGACCAAACACTGGTGACTGGCCTTTCCTCCCAATGAATATTATGAAGTAACCCCTACATTTGCTCTATTTCATGTGTCTCCAAGAGTGCTACAAAGTGGAAACATCCCTCAGCAAACATACCACACCACCAGAGAATGGAACAAGATCGATCTCAAAGAAAAGGGAGCTGCCAATCTGCTTTGCACACCACTCCCATTGACTTTGTATCATAGTTGTCTAAACTGTCTGTTTTCCCTGTTTTTGAACTAAAAAGATTAGATGTTACCAGTGTGGGTTGCAGGTGAGCTGTGTGCAAACCAATGAATCCAACTTGTCTGTGGAAATAGAAGAGTTCATTGTGATTTGCAGATTTAAAAATTAATTCAGAGGGATATTGAATTCCTATATGTCAAAAAATAAGACACCTCTTGCATAATTTCTAGATTCTTCAATCATTGGGAAGGAGAAGGAACGCTAAATGAAGTAAATTCCTTTGAGCTTTCCCAGTATTCCTTAATCATCACCTCACAAAACAGAAAAGGAATAAATAAGATATAATAAATGTTCTGACTAACTTCAATATTTATTTATTTATTTAATAGTCATATTTATATGCTGCCCTATTAGTGAAGTGACTCAGGGTGGCTAAAACAGCAGTAGAAACTTAACAATCCCAATACAATTTGTCTATAAAATACAAACCCCTACATACAATTTAAAAGATTAAAATTAAAAATATTTAAAATATTAAAAGTAATCAGATGAGCCAGCAGGTTGGGGTGCCTGTATGGCCAGTACCCCAGACCTGCCCCACCAGCCATGTCTTTATACCCTTCCTAAAGGGCAACAGCTCTGTCTGGAGGCACAACTCAGTTGGCAGGAGGTTCCACAGGGCAGGGGTGGACACAGAGAAGGTCCTCCTGGTGCTAGAGAGATGCACCTCTCTAGCCGATGGTACAACCAGAGAGCCTCTCCAGTCCACTCTGGTGGGATGGACAGATGTTCTTGGGGTGACACAGTCTCTTAAGTATCCTGGCCCACTACCATGTAGGCTTTCAAAGGTAATGACCAGCACCTTGAATTGCAAACAAAGGCACACTGGCAACCAGTGCAGCTCCTGGAGCAGTGGCAAGGCATTAGCATAACACCCACACCCCAACACCACCCGAGTAGCTGCAATCTGGACCAGTTGCAGCCTTCGAATGGTCATCAGGGGTAGCTCCATGTAGAGTGCATTACAAGTCAAGTCTAGAAGTGACCAGAGCCTGTGTCACCATGAGCAAGGAATCCCGATCGAGGAGCGGGCGTAATCAGCATATTACACAAAGCTGTGCAAAAGCCCTCCTAGCCACAACACCACCTGCTCTTCAAGCAGGAGTCATGAGTCCAGGAGGACCCCCAGATTATGCACTGGATATGTTTGGGGCAAAACCGTCCCATCCAGAACCAAAGATGGTAGCTCCTGAGAGCAGGGCCCCTGACCCACAGCCACTCAGTCTTGCCAGGATTCAGTTGTAGCCCTTTGTCCCCCATCCAGACCCTCACAGCCTCCAAACACCTGGATAGGACTTCGACTGCATCACTAGGATCTTCACGGGCCGAGATGTATAACTGGGTATCATCAGCATATTGATGATCTCACCCAGAGGCTTCATGTAGATATTAAATAGAAGATGTGAGAGCACCGAGCCCTGAGGCACCTCATATTGGAGGGGCCTAGGGCTGGACCTCTTGCCCTTCAACCACACCGACTAGGTCTGGCCCTTCAGAAATGAGGAAAACCAGGATCAATCTGTGCCCTGGATCCCTATTCCTTGGAGCCGCCCCAGAAGGATACTGTGGTCTATGGTATCATAATCCACTGAGAGGTCAAGAAGAGCCAGGCTGGTCAGATGACCACCGTCCTGCTCATGTCAGAGATCATCCACTAGTGTGACCAAAGCAGTCTCAGTATCTGGGCCTGAATCCTGACTGAAAAGGGTCCAGATAATCTGCTTCATTCAGGATCTCCTGCTGAGCCACTACCTTCTCCAAAATCTTACCCAAAAAGGGCAAGTTGCATACAGGCCTGTAGTTGGTAAGCACTGTGGGGTCAAGCAATGAATTTTTCAGGAGGGGGAACACCAGAGCATGTTTTAATGATACTGGAAAGACCCCCCCCCCTCCCATAGTGGTGAATTTATAATTGCTCAGACCCAAACGCCTGAAACCACCCTGGTAGTTTTAACAAACCAGGTAGGGCAAGGATCTAATGCACAGGCAGTTGCACAAACAGCTCCCAGGAGCCTGCCCACTTCATCAGGGACAACTGGATCAAACCCATCCCAGATAACATGGCCAGATTTCACTCTGGTCAACCCCAGCTCTGCATTTTCCACACCGGGATTAAACTTCAAGCAAATCTGAGCAATTTTCTCCATCAGATAATCAGCAAAAGCCTCAGCAGACCCCTGCCAAACAGGGCCTGACCTGGGTCGCTGGGCAATTATCCACAGAGGCAATAAGGGTGGTGAAATATTGATGTTTCACCACCCCCATCACCACTAGATAGGCTGTGTGATAGAGTGAATGCCTGCCATTTGTTCCAGCTCCTTTCAACCTAGCTTGAAATCAAGAAATTGCAAGTAGATAAAAAGCTACTGCATTGGTGGGAAATATAACAGTGTTCCATGCACTTCGGCATCTAGTCATGCCTGCCACATGACCACAGAAACACCTGCAAACTCTGGTTCTAAATGGAGAAGAACACCACTCTTAGAGTTGGACATGACTTGATTTTGAGCAAGGGAGACCTTTACCCTTACCTTTACTCAAAATTGTATTTCTTTTTTTTAAAAAAAATTATTATTGTTTTGATTCAAATTTTCCAATTGCTGATAAAAGAAAGACAAGAAAGACACAGTTGCCTCCTCCTATTTATATCACCCCAATGCTCACCCACAAATCTGCCCTAGGAGTTGGAGGAAATGGTGTGACATAACATAACCATGTAATGTAGATGGCACTAAGCAAATCATGACAATCAAGGTCCAATTAATCCTTTCTTTTTGGAGAACTGTTTTCTTTCGAGCTTGTCCTTTTAAGAACTTAGTGCCATTAAAGATTAGTGCCTGTGTCTGCTCGCTTTCCTCTTGATTCTCAAACCCCCTTTATCTTTTGGACCCTGAAAGTATGACTTAGCTCTACAGTTCTTAAGTTGCTTCAGAAGTCCTGTTATCTGAAGAACGGGCACAGTCTTCCAGACATATGAGACAGATGGCAGTCCATGGGTCTAATTTGAGAGTCAGGCATTTCCCTCAGTCTCATAACTATATTCCATTCAATTCACATACATGGATACTGTTATTTGCATAGTGCTCACTGATCTCTTGGTCCCATTTTTTTTTGAAGTTTCTGCCATTTGGGAGAGCTCTGTACTCCCATGCATAAAATGGTGAATACTGAGAAGCTGCTTAATATTCCTGAGCACTGGGCACAAGCTGGGGTATGTCATGTATTTTCATCCTCTTATCCTATATCACAGTTCTGCAAATATTCATACCACACACTGGATGGTGCATATTCCTCAGCAATACATATATACAGGACAAATAGAGAAGCTACACAGAGGTGTTTATCTTTGACACACTGATTTGGGGATGGTATCATTGAGCCACAGCAAGTGGCCATTAATCTGGCAAAAAAGCAAGGCTCTCTTCCATTGACACAGTAGTATGAATAGAGTGGGAGATGCCAAATTCTATCAGTTGTATAAGAAGAAAAAATATATTATGAAATTGTATCACAATCTCTGAACACCTTTCCTACATAATACAAGGAATTACTCAAATTACTGAGTTTAATTATTTTTGTTCTCTGCCAACTGAGAATAATTGATGAAAAAGGGAGACAGGCACTTGGATTGCCCTATGTTTGTGAATTGTTGTGAACACAAGAAAGTATACTCTCCAGAGTCTAGACCTGTGTTTCCCAACCTTTGGTTTTGGGGCTTCAATTCCCAGAAGCCTAAGTCAATTCCACAAAACGCTGATCAGTCAATGTATTGACTTGGGTTTCTGGTAATTGGAGTCCAAGAACACATGGAGAGACAAGTTTGAGGAACACTGGTCTAGACCATCTTGACTGCTGACTTTGATGTTGTCAATATCCAGGCTGTCATTTGCTATGTGAAATGTGGCATCCCTTTGTGTGCTGGAAACATGGGCACCAATATCAGGCTATTTCCTGGCATTTTGAATCACAAATACAGAAGCACAATATTTCACATTCATAAACTGGAGGTTTTTTGAATTTTTTAAAATGGAAATTTAAGTATACATACACTACATACAAATTCAGAAACCAGTTTTACTTGTGTAGAATTACCCAATGCCAGACAATCACAGAAGAACCCATGATCTGTACTATAGTTGCTGGGAGGAGGCAGAATCCTTAAAATCAGCTGGGATTTGGATGTAATTCCTCTATGCCAAATATTTTGAAGGACTGTTTTGAACTGAATAAAATGGTGAAACAAAGGTGTGCACACCCATTAATCCAGGGATTTCAACCTGCAGCCTTCGGGCCAGATGCGGCCCATGGCACCATTTCATGTGGCCACCACCACCTCCACCACACCAGGAATTATCATGTGGTGGAGGAAGGGCAAAATGGACGTTCAGCCCACGAAGGGTGTGTGATCTCACCCCCAGCTTAAAAAGGTTGAGAATTCATCCTTTAATCTTGCAGGTAAACTATATTATCCACAGATTATAGACTAGAAAGCCAGCTTTCACTTTCCAGTCCCTTTACTTGGAGTAGGTAACATGAGGAAGAAAAGCTAAATAGGCCCCAAAGCTCTATGTTGCCTGCATATTTTCCAAAAGATGTCTCCACAGCTTTTACATAAAAAAGGATATGCAGAGAGTTTGTCATTGGAAACCAAGGTCAAAATAATCTAAAACAATGTAAAAGTAAAGAAAGATGGGATTGGGGGAAATCAACTCATTTGAAATTTTGTGTTGAAAAGCCATACAGATAACACAGACCACCAGAAAAGCAGACCAGAAGTCAAAATTCTTATTACAGCAAACAGAAGCAGCAGCAGCAGCAGCAAACTGAGGTCATCCTACCATGCTCAAATAATGAGAAAACAGAATTGATCAGGAAAGACAAAATTGCTGGAGAAAATGGCTGTGAGGAAAGTAGGAAGAGAGAAAAATCTAACATGAGACAAATTGGCTTAATAAAGGAAGCCACAGCTGTTAGTTTGCCACACCTGAGCAGACCTTATTACAAAAGACAGTATTGGTAGGAAGAGAGAGGACAGTAGAAATGACCTGACAGGAAACTCAATAAAGAAATGCAGTACTTTTGATTTGTAAGATTTAAGCAGAGCTGTTAATGATAGGTTTGATTCCTGGCATTTCCAGTTAACTGGAGCAAATAAAAAACCATAGGGGTGGGGATCTCCCTCTTCCCGAGATCCTGCAGTGCATTTGTCAAACATGTTGTAACAATCCACTTACGCCCAGGTAGGTCTCAGTAGTCCTCCAGCCTCCTGGTGATAGGATTGCACCTGATCCTGCTTCCCTGGTCCAGATCAGACCCAGCAGTTCAGAGCTTTTCCTACCAGCATGCCCAGTCACCCCTGACCGAAATCTAGGTAGTGAGCAAAGGGTGCACATGAAATTAGTGTAGATTCAGGTAAATATGTGCCAAGTAATCACTCCAAGTCTCTTGAGGTATTTTAGAAATACAGTATATTGAAAGCATAGCAAGATTCAGGATACAGACCAGCAAAAGCTTAGAAAGCATTTTAAAACAGAAATAAAGCAAGCTGCATGTTCAAGGGATAGCCCATGGGCCCCCTCCTTTCTCAAGCTTCTACATTTTTGCAGTTTAAAACACAGCATCCAAGAGAATGTCTGAGTGTGTGTGCATGCGTCTCTGAGATATATCTCCTCCCATAGGGTCCACCTTTGGCCCTCCCCTTTAGGAATTCCAACCAATGATCTTACAATAAGACATGTCAATCACACAATAAGTTTCATTTCTTCTACACCATGAGTCTCATATTGTTTACATTTCATTTTCTCTCCCCCTGATCTGAAATCGCCATATTGAATGAGAATAAAGCACAGGGCATACTTCATTCTATTACACATGTTATAAAAATTCATCACAAGGCATGGGACTGGTGGGTCTCTCCCTGTGGTATGTCATGTGGATTAGACTTCAGCTTCATAAAGCATGACCACAGGTCACTGGGGAGTAGACCCAGAGTATCTCAAAGACCAAAGACTGAGATTGTCTCCTCTGAGGGTTTCTAAAACAAGTAATTCAGCAATGCTTCACCATTGCCTTCTTCTTCACAGTACTAATAAAAGGTAGTTGGGGTGTCATTGTCATTGTCTATGTAAGATCTTCCACCACTGTCTACTGCTACTACTCAGTAGCTGCCCTCCTGCAAGTTTCTCCACACCAGCCACCATTACCAACCACCATTGTCTTTTGCTGATGTGACTATTACTCCTAAAGAGGATACAGTGTAGATGTGTCTTTGCCTGGTGTTTCAGCTTTGACCATTCTGCATTGGGTGACCCTGAAATAATGGAGCCTTGCCCTTTGAAGATATTGCTCTCAGCTTCGATAACACACTCAAATCCACTCACTGTACTAAAGTGTGTGTCTAAGAACTACTCAATCAGCCACTGGGGAAGAGCAAAGGACAAGTAAGAATAGCACTGTTGCTAATGACACAAGTAGATTAAACCCAAAAAGCTGCCTAGTGACTGACATGCACAGAACTGAAAGAGCTGCATGATATGTGCAATTGAAAAATGGAATGTGAGAAGTACGAAGCAAAGAAAACTGGACATTATAACGCAAGGAACAGGCCATATAAACATTATGTTAATGGTGTGAGCAAACAGAAATAGAATTGGTTGGAACATTCTAAGTCAGAAGTCAACGGAGTGTTTTACTCAGGAAATGACAAAGTCAGATGAAATTGGTTCGTTTTCATCCTGTGGCAAAATATAGCACAGGCGGTTATGGCCTATAATATCAGGTTCAAATGAATAACAACAATCAGACTTCTTGGAAAATCTATCAACATAACTATCATTGAAGTCTATGTTCCAGCTACATTTGCTCAAGAAGAAGGAATTGAAAACTTTATACAAGTGTCCAGGAAAAAACTTATCATTCACCAAAACAAGATGTGCTGACAATCATAGCTGACTGGAATGCAAAAAGAACCAAATGTTGTTGGAACATTTGGCAAGAAAACATCTCATAGAGTTGTGTGAAGCCAACAAACTGTTCATCACAAATTCATGCTTCATGCCACTGAACACACAACTATACACATGGACAGCATCAGATATCATCAGGTGGCCAATGAAGAAATCAAATAGACTCCATAATTGCAAGTAGGGGTGGAGAAGCTAAATTATCTCTGCCAAAACAACACCATGAGCAGATTGTGTTACCACAAATTATTGTGATCAAAATTAGAGTAAAGTTGAAAAAAACCCACTAAAATATCTCTGTGTGTGTGTGTGTGTTATATAACACACACACACACACACACACACACACACACACACACACACACACACACACACACACACACACACAGCCTTACCTGAGTGGTTCACACAGTAAAAATGCCAAGATCCAAATACTGTACAGACATAATACAATCTCTGACCCCCTGCTCCTTCAAATAGTGGCATGCCAAAGAAACATAGAAAATTATGATGGGCTGCTCCCATTTTTGGAATTGTTTTGTAGAATATTGATTTGTTCTGTTGCACAATAACAAAGCTGCATTGTTGAGTAAGGGTAAAAATGGATACAATGGTAACGCAACCCCACCCCCACCCCCAAATAAACCCATGTAACCTACAATTAAATCTGTATACAAAGAATTCTTAAATGTCATTGGCATATGAGATAAGGTTGAAAAGAAACACAGCCATTTATGTGTCATTCAGAACTGGCTTAAAAAGCTTTAGAGTCAGAGCTGTGTCAAAGGATGGAAAACAAAGATCATATTTTAAAACAAGCTACAGTGGAATAGGTTTCTCAGGCTATACTTTTGCCTTAAACCAGCTGCTGAGAATGAATATCTGTCTGGGTGCATCATTTCCACAATATGAAAATGAAGCAAGACTAGTATAAATTTGTATGGCACCTTGAATTCACTACAGGAAGATGGGGTTTAATAGTATATTAATGAATACATAACATTAATAAATACATAACAAATAAACTGAGATTATGTTCTGATGAGCATTTATCGTGTAGCTTGGTCTAGGTTGGGGGCATCTGGTGCACTCTCTTTCCTGGTGACCACACAATATATGAACCAGCCCCCTTCATCATGAACCAGGCCAACCCTGCAACATTTTGAGTTCTTGTCCTGTCAGGGGTTGTTGTTTTCTTGGTTTTATAATAATATGAGGGTAAGATCATTCCTGGGGGACTGCAGTGGCTCAAGTCGCTAAGACGCTGACTGGGAGATGGGAGGTCAGCAGTTTGATTCCTGAGTATTGCAGGACGGAATGAACTCCCGTCTTTGCCCCAGCTCCTGCCAATCTAGCAGTTCAAAAACAAGAAATTGCAAGTAGATAAATAGGGACCACTTCAGTGGGAAGGTAACAGCATTCCATGTGATCTGGTGTCTAGTCATGACTTCCACATGACCACGGAAATGTCTGCAAAAGCAGACAGTGCTGGCTCTTCAGATTTGAAACAACTAGCTTTCAAGCAAGGGAAACCTTTATCTTTACTAGGATCACTCCATTTTGATTTGGTCCAGTATGTGTCATTGCTGTGATCAAACCAAATTGAATGGTGGAATATGTTCCTGTGGCCACATCATCTAGCATGATCTAGACTAGTGGTTTCCAGCCTTGACTTCCTAGATGTTCTTGGACTACAAATCCCAGAAAAGCATGGCCAATGATGGGAGCTTTTTAGGAGTTTTAATTCAAGGACATCTTAAATCCATTGTTGGGAACAACTGGTCTAGATCTATCCAGGGCAGGATAATTGGGCCATTTAGTAGCACCTTGTTGTACTCAAGAAATTTCTCAGGAGGCTTTTGTACTTATGCAGAATTTTTCATTGCTGCTTTAACCTTTTGTAACTCATGGAATTCCACTTGGCAGAGGTTCCCCAAAATTCAGAATAGCCTCCACTTCTTGGCTCTTCTATATTAGCTCCACTTGTAATCTGTGAATAGATATTTTTCTTAGCTGTAGTCTCTATCTCTTTAATATATCTAAGGGATCACAGCTGGAGTGTTTCATCAAATCATAGAACAATTGAGTTGGAAGAGGCCTGTGAGACTATCAAGTCTAACCCTCTGCTCAATGGAGGAATCCAAATCAAATCACATCTGAAAGATGGTTGCCCAATTTTATCTTGAATGTCTCCAGTGTTGGAGTGATCACCACCTCCTCACCATTGTTGTACTGCACAAACATTTAGGAAGTTTTTCCTTATATTCAACCTATCTCTGGCTTCCTGTAGTTTGGAACTATTAATACATGCCCAGTGTACATAATTACCTCTTTACTTTGCACTCTCCTAAACTCTTTAACTTCCATAGATGTACTTCTGCAGCCAAAGACATCAAAACCTTTGTTTTGAAAATGTTCAACTGAGACCAGATTATTGTCATTGGGCATATCATCTATCCCCTGATCAATTTTACCTATAGATGTCTGGGCAAGTTTGTAGCTGTTGCTACAATATGTCCAAATTGAAACGAAACCAATTCAACAACTTTTAGACAGCTGAATTATACCACACAAACATGGCAGGACATTTCCTGCAAGCCGCAATCCATCAATTACAAATCTATGCTAAAGATAGAGTTTCCAAATACAGTACATGTAATTACTGCAAAGCCAGAATGTTAATTAAACATTTCTCTGGTCTTCTCTCAAGACCACGTGAGAAACAGATAATTAAAGTATTAAAGTACAGAATGATGAGAATAAATGTGGGTTTTATTTTAGCAAAGGCTTCAAGCCACTAAAGACATCTGCTACAATTTTCAGAAGTATTTTACATTCATCCAGAAACGATGTGAAGGATTTTTAGACACATTAAGGAGATAGACACATTAGGTTATATCTATACTGTACACTTTAAGAATTGCATTTGAATTCAACAAATACATTTAAAATTCTAACAGTCATTAAGTTAAATATTCCGCTTCTTCTTTCATATATGTACAAATAATGCCATTCATTTCTCAGTGGATATGTTGATGGAATGGATGCTATTTTGTAGAGAATCAGATGCATTTACAGCATTCCTATTTAAAGCTTTAGATTATGTTATGTTTGAAAGGATCAAACATAACCTCTTTGTTAAATAAAACATATCCTATGTGCTACATTTCCAGTGAATCTTTATTCCTTACTAAAAATGCTATACAATTTAAAGCTAAGAGAAGCAAACTTTTCCCCTTCCATTATAGTAGCTGATGGGGATGCTCCAAAACTGCTTTAGTGTCCTGAAGAAACATTATGTTACATGCTGTAAAGTCACCGTTTACTTTCAGCAACCTTATAAATGGGTGGTACCCAAAATGTCCTTAAACAGCTATGTTCAACTCTTGTAAACTTATGGTTGTGGCAGTGGCGTCGCGCAGTCTTCAGCCGCCTGGGGCGAAGAACAAACTCGCCGCCCCGCCCCCCCCCCCCCCGCTCGCCGCTGCCGCCGCCCCCTCCCCCCGACCCAGGCAGAAGTCAACCCCCTGCTGACTAGCGGCGCGCGCGCGATCTCGCACGCGCCACACATCTCCGTCCGCTCGCACCTCGGCAGATCGCTCGCCCGGCTGGGAGGGCTGCGCAGTGCTTGGGCATTGAGCAGCCGGAGAGGCGAAGAAGGACTGGGCCGGCGGGTCCCGCCTTGGCACCGCGCGTAATGGCCCTGCCTGCGCGCCCTCAAGGGGAAGGCGAAGAGGCGGCTTGCTTTCGGAGGTAAGATGGGGGGGGAATCCCTGGGGGATGTTTGCCGCCCCCGGAGAGCCCCCGGGGATTCCCCCCCTCCTGGCGGGCGGCCCGCGTGCGCGCGCACGCTACCCACCTCCTCCTGCCCAGCCACCCACCAGGGGCTCCCCGCCACGGCGCCACCCACCCCCGACGAGCGCCCCATCTCACGGCAAGTTGGGTGGGTGGCTGGGCAGGCAGAGGCGAGCAGCCAGGCGGGCGGGCCCCTCCTTGAATTGTCCGCCTAAAAAAAACCCTTTTTCTCCTCCTCGCCTGCAAGCGGTGAAGCGCACGCGGGGCGCTCGCCAGCAAAAGGGTGGGGAGGGGACATTTTGCCGCCCCCTGAAAGCCGCTGCCCGGGGCATCCGCCCCCCCCGCCCCCCACGCTACGCCACTGGGTTGTGGCTTACAGAGTCATTCCATCTCATATTTAGTCTACTTCCTTTCTTGATGCATTCATCTTTTCCTAGCATTATTCTCTTTTTCAGAGAATCACAACTTTCTCATAAGGTGGCTTGGCTCCATCATATTTGCCTCTATTTGCTTGATTTGCTCCTGGGCCTCCTTGTTCATCCTTTTGACAACCCAAAGCTATTGACAAGGATCCAGCATCAGTGTTGGGATGTCAAAAAATTTACATCACAGTGTGGGCGGAGCTAACATCATGATGTCATGATGTTATGGGCAGGGCCAAAGAAAAAAATAAAAAATAAAAAAATAAAAAGCACACACACACACACCCCTCAACCCACCCACTCACCCACCCACAACACAAACCTGTAATTAAATTAAATAAATAAATAAAATAAAAACACATTTAAATACAGTCACCCAAACAAATACCCAGCCACCCATCCCAAACACAAATCAACCAGAGCTTTTAAACCAGAGCTTAAAGCTTATTCTGGCTAATCTTTCTCACACTAGGTCAGATGGAAGGAACTACAGAATGAACTCACCACAAGATGGCTTCATTTTGGCACTTTTCAACTTTTCAAGTTAAAGAAGTTAGGTACTAAGTCTTTGCCTAACCAGTTCTCTAGGATAATATGCCTTAATATAAATGTAAAACAGCTGTACCTCCTCTCCAATTGGAACAACACTTGGAACTGTGATAGTACATCAATATAGATAAAGGTATTAAATACACATTAAAATGCACACAGACACTCCACATCCAAAGGTGAGTCACTTACCCTGGGAAGCAGGCTATATGGAGCTTCAGGCTAGCAGCTTCTCTTCATCCTCCCCGCTTGGGAGGACAGCAAGGAGGCCGTGCATACACGCCAAGCACAGTAGGCATCCATGCACACCAAATGCTTGGCGTGTGTGCGCAGTGGGGGAACCAATGAAAAGGTAAGATCCGAAGGTGATTCCCCCCAAAAGCTGCTACTGGTTCTCTGGGACACTGGGGAAAGTTACTACCGGTTCTGGCGAATTGGTGAGAACCTGTTCCATCCCATCACTGTCCAGCATCATACCTTTGAGTCACCCCAGAGAAGAAACTTCTAAGAGTTTCCAAGGTTCCTGTGCTGAGAGGGACTTGGATTCAACACAGCTTCAGGTGGTCATATATTGGCTATAATATCCTTAAGCCATCTTGGCAAGATAAAAATGTATTCAAAATATGAAGCTCACCTTGTACATTAACAGCCAGATATTCACTGCATAAATATACCTACTGGGCTTTATGCATGCAGCATATTAAAGGAAGGTGGAAATACACCTGTTAATTTTTGTGAGACAGGGGAAGAAAATGGAATTAAGTGACTGCTTCCTCCCTCCTCTATCAATCATCAGGAATCCAGGATCATCCAAGGAGTTATCTACTTGCATGTTTTTTAATAATAAATTTTTCTTAACTTTTCAAATACAAATACAAATACAACACTACAAAGAACAAAAAATAATATTTCACAATAAAAAACTGAACAATAAACTCAAAACATAAAAAGTACATTAAATAAAAAATAAAAATAATAAAAATATATAATACTAAAAAGATTTGTTCTCTATTATCATCTAATTACACTATTTCTTATCATGCACTATTATCCACTTTTATGAATTTTTCATTTTCAGTGTAAAATCTAATATTCAGTATCATATCTAACTTAAAATACACACCCCAGTGATACATAAAATGCCTGGAAGATCACAGGATATCACGGCCATCTTCATTATTTTCAAAAACTCATTTGATTTGGTGCTGGCTTTATTCAAAACTTTAAGATTAGGATACAAAGACCATATGGCTCAGGATCCAGATTCCAAAAGAGCCACAATCCAACTCCAACCAATTCCAATTCAAGATTTAAAATCAACTATTTATCTTTTAGGACTAGTCTGAAAAACATGGTCTGGGCAGTCAGAGGCACAAATAGGATAAACAGGTTCAGGCAGTCTTTTCAAAATGAAGGTGTAGAGACAAAACTGACTTTTAGCAAGTCTTACTGGAGATTAAGGTAAAACAGGTACACAAGATCCAAAACCAAAGTCCAAATAACAATCCAGGAAGAAAAACAAAGAATAAGGAGAATTCAAAAAACATCATCAAACCAAGGAGTCAACAGCAAGAGCCAGGCTTCACAACCATACTGAACAAAAAGAAACATTCTCCCCAACCAAAACCCATCCCAACATAAGATTTATACAGCTAAACTGCTGGAGTTTCACCCAGAGCTCATGAGCATACATTTGGCCAACTCAGAAAGAAGCTGAAGTACAAAATTTGGCCTAGTGGTCTGCTGTGGATGAAGAACTTTCACTCAATGAGACCTCCTTCTGTTGAAAAGTTCCCCTTCTTCTAAGGGCTCTTTCTCTGAAGTTGACCATATGATGAAGGAACTTCTAGATGGGCTTATATTTTTATTTTTGGCTAGAACATGGTCATCCTGCCTCCTCCAACATAGGCATAGAACTGCTTTCATCTGGAAGTTCAACCTCCAAATGTTCAAGGGTCCAGAACCTGCAGGTCCAGCAGTTTTTCTCTCATATCAGATTTCAGGGAAGAGGTTGACATATCCTTGATGGAGGACTTGTCCAGCAAAAAATGGGAAACTCTTCTTGTGGTGCCCCAAAAGAGTGCAGCTCATCAGACTTCTAAACATGGCAGTGTTTTCTTACTAGTGGTCCCTTAGTTATAAAATCCCCTTCTGCCACAGATCAAGTTATCCCCCAGGTTTTTGTTTCTCAGAAGGTTATTAAAGCCAATTTATACAAGCTTTGTGGAATATGAATGTTTTCCATTTGCCTTGCTCTTATTGAATTTTAGCTCACATGTGTAATTTATGGTTTTAGATATTTATAAATTTAAATATTTGTAGTTTTAGATCTATGTAGTTTGTGTTTTAAGATGTTTAGAGAGTTGTATTTTATGTCAACTGTTGCATGAGAGAAGGCAGGATATGACTAGGGAGGTAATGTTGACAATGATAATGACAACAAAAACAACAACAATACAGAATTTTTTGTATCAATGCAGCCAAGACATCTTCTCCCACTCGTGTCTCTATAGCAAGGAATAACAGGAAACAGCTGGACCTTTTTGTTGTTGCTGCTGCACAAAGCACCTATAGCTGGATTTCCCAGGTCTATTACAACTCTATCTATCCCAAACTTTAAAATAATCACAAAGCTGCTTAAAAAATAAGGAACCACCACCAGAAAATATGGTATGTATGTAGTTCCCAAGAATTGACAGTAGTAAGACAAAACTTCCAAATAAAGTTAGGCAGCAATATAACAATGGCACGCTTTATTTACAGGGTTGGACAAGAGAATAAGCAATAATAAGTTAGACAGAAACAGTATGTTAAATGACTATGCCATCAGTATCTTAAAGGTTTAGGACTATGCTTTCTGAGGGATCACCAATTCCCTGGGAATGATAACCATTTCACTCAACTGCTTAAACTTTGGGTGGAAACCCTAAAGTGGTAAGAAAAGGTGTGACCAGATCTGGAATATTTTCTGCCCTAGCCCTTAGTTTTTGGAACAAATCGCCAGCAGATATTAGATCTGGTGGGTTTTTTAAAAAGAGCCCTGGTGGTGAAGTGGTTAAATTGCTGTACTGCAGCCAAAACATTGTGAGTTCAATCCTGATGGGTTCCAGGTTGACCCACTTTCCATCCATCCAAGGTTGGTAAAATAAATACCCAGCTTGTTTGTTAGGAGCAAAAAATGTTAATTACCTTGTGAACCACCCAGAGAGGTCACTAAGAGGTATGGGGTGGCATATAAGTGTAATTGCTAATTGTAATTGCTACTTTTGTTCCACAGAGCTTTCCCTTCTTAGTTTGATGTATGTATGATGGACTGACCCCTGATAGATCATGTACTATAATATGGGCAGATTGACTGGATACCTGTCATAGCTGTTTTAATGGTGTGGTTGACGCCTGGAAGGTATGCTTATTGATTTACTGTATGTGATGTTTTGATGATTTATTATATGATTGCTTGTGTTTCATGCTGATTGTAAGCCATCCAGAGTGGTGTATTACCAGCTGTTCAGAATATAAATAGGCAGGCAGGCAGGCAGACAGACAGACAGACAGATAGCAAATTGGGACTTTCTGCTATTTTTGTTGTTGTTCAGTCACACAGTTGATTCTGACCATTTGTGACCTCATGGATCATTGTCTCCCAGGCACCTCTGTCCTCCACCATCCTCCTCAACCCGCCCAGCTCTGTGCCCATTGTGTCTACAATACAATCTAGCCATCTCATTTTTGGCTGCCCCCTTCTTCTTTTGCCCTCCACCTTTCCCAGCATCAAGGCTTTCCTCAAGTGAATCCTCTCTTCTCATTTTCTGTCCAATGTACTTAAGCTTCATCTTTATTATTTCACCTTCTAAGGAACAGTCAAGGTTGATTTCTTTTAAGATTGACCTATTTTTTCTACTCGCTTCCAGGGTACTCTCAAAACTCTCCTCCAACACCACATCTCAAAGTCATCTATTCTTCTGTGCTCAACTTTCCTTATGGTCCAGCTCTCACAACCATACATTACCACTGGAAATATCATTGCTTTGACTATGCAAATTTTTGTTTGCAAACGGATGTCTCTACTTTTCACTATGTTCTACAGTTTGCCAGCTGTAAAAAATATTTGTATACTTCTCTGTTATGCTAACCAACCATTGTGCCTGATGTACATAACTAATGTCATGAAATATCATTCTTATTTCTGATGAAGTGGACTTGATCCACAAAAGCTAAAATTAAAATACAGCTATAAGGATAACGCACTTATATTATTCCACTACCATAGGACTTGTTCCACCAATTGAGAAAGCCAGCATAAACTTTTTTTGCTGCTTCAGAGTACAGCATATGTGGTTCTGCCCCAGGCTAGATAAATCTATGATATGTTTCAGTCACTGACTGTTTATGCTTACAAACCAGCCAGATCAGGTAGGAATAGCAATGTAAATTGGGTAGCATTATGTAGTGTTGCCAATAAAGAAACAAAGGAACTGGAATACTCTCACCAGTTTATGCTCTATATAATAAGTAATACGTCTTCTGTTTCAATCAAGTTTCCCCTTTCCCTGGTTAAAACAAGAAAGGTCTAACTACATTTTTCCTGGCCTAGCCAGCTAACACTGTTCTACTGTTTCCCCTGATAAGCACCTGCAACCCATAGTAATAGTGTTTCTGCTTCTACATTTCAATGTAACAAACCCCATTTTCCATCTTTCATTCCACCTCTTTCTGTATGTTAACCAATAAAACTTTTCCATTTTCATCATACCTTCCTCCCTTCTTACAGATTCAGCTTGTTTTGACTATCTTCAAAAGTAAACAAATCAGCACCTAAATTTGAAGGCCATTTCTCCAGACTTTCTTTACCCTTCTCTGGAAGTAAATAACACAGTTGTTGCTCAGTCGCACAGTCGACCCTCTGTGACCCCATGGACCACCATACACCAGGCTCCTCTGTCCTCTGCCATCCTTCACAGCCCACACGGATCTACACCCATTGCATCGACAATGCCATCTAGCCACCTCATACTCTTTCCCATCATCAAGGCCTTCTCAAGTGAGTCCTCTTTTTTCATTTGGTGGCCAAAGTACTTGAGCTTCAACTTTAGTATGTGTCCTTCTAATGAGGAGTTAGGGTTGATTTCCTTCAGGATCTACTAATTTGATCTCCTTGCTGTCCAGGGTACTGTCAAAAGCCTACTCACTAAAAGCAAAGACTCAATTTTGATTCATTACAACAGCAGTTAGTCTTTAAGGTGCCACAAGGTGTTTTGTCTTTTGGTTTTGTTGTATTTTGCTTTGTTTACTCTCTGATATGTTTGAAACACCAGTTCATAAATAATAAGTATCTGCTTTAAACTGTTCCTAAACTACTCCTGAGCTCCGTCTATCTTCACGCCATGCTGAACTTCCTCAAGCATCCTCCTCTTGTTACCACAACAGTCCAACTCTCAGAAACATTGTTCTCTAACTCAAAACACATTCCAAGTAACTCTCACTCATTTTTAACATCCCATCTTCTGTGTCTTCCATAGGCTGTTGGATCTTATTGTCATCTGAAAACTCTCTAAAGGTATCAGTTCATAGGTTTCTTTAAACATAATTAAAACAGTCAAAGGGGTTTTGAAGGAAAAAGAGATTTTATCAACAAAATTAATTAGAACATAATATATGCATGTATTGGTGCTTGAATCCATGCAGATTCAAGGACCCTAATTAACGTTTCGACCAGACTTATATACTTGTTACAAACATATGATTCATGTGTCCTTGGCTAGTTGGGGCCGAAGGGCAAAGGTGTCCCATGTTTTATCTTGGCACTATATATTTTTGAAGTGTTCAGAAATGCATAGTCACACAAGTCTACTCCACTTAGATAAATGACACAGGACTTTTGTGTAACTGTCATTTCACAAAATGGCTTTCTCTTGGGCCAAACTATAGATTAGCACAATTAATTAAAATAGTTATGCAAACTTCATTGTGATCTTTAACTGCATGCTTATTTTGTTAAAGGGAAAAGGTTAATAAAATCAAAATAGCTATTTTGGGGTCGCATTATTAGGATCAGTGTTTGGAATCCTAGCTGAAGCAATTCATTTCACTAGCATGCAGACCCACACATTAATCTCTTGTTGTTATATGCTGTCAAGTCATCTCTGACTCATGGTGACCCTGTGTATGAGAGAGCTCCAAAATGTCCTATCCTCATTAGTCCTACTCAGCTTCTGGAAGTGATAGTTTGTAGCTTTTGGCTTTCATCAGTTCATTCTGCCTTCTACGTTTCCCAGCATTAATCAAGAAAGTGGTGTCAAAAAACTTAAATAATTAATTATTTTCCTCACATTTTTAAATGGAAAAGCTCTGTATTTCAGATGCAGTATCAGTAAGATCATGAGTGGCTTTTATCTCCTTCACAAATGTAATGCCTCACATCTCTCATTCATCAGACACTCCCATTATTAAGGTCAAAGAAGGAGCACTACAAGATGGGTTATCTCAATGCCAAAATGGAAAAACTTTCTTTCATTTCCCACTTTGTTATCTTTGCTATATGCAAACAAATTTTGTGCCACAGGAAAAAAACATTGTACTGTGGTATTTTCTGTTATCCTACGTAATACCTTCTGTCTCAGTATTCTATATACTTTCTGCCCTTTTTTCATAACTTATTCCCTGATAAAAGACTTCCACTTTGAGAGGCCAATTAACAGATGCGAAGCTCAGACACCAACATTGTGTGAAATCAGATAGTCTGCCAATTGCAAAATGAGGGTGACTTTTTTTAATGCCTGCATTTTGACTACCTGTTCCCTTGAAGGATAATAAAGCTGTTAAAAGCCAAGGTAGTGGAATGGTTACTCAAATTAAACCATGGAGAAAAGGTCAAAGCAATGCAGCATGCCAATATAATTCACAGAGCATAGAGGACATAAATGACCTGATGAGACATTCTCTAGGAAAAGGTTGTAAAAAGATAAGATGGCACAATATTAGCTCTGGCTCATGTTAATATTCACACAAAATAAATATGTGTCAGAATATACATCTGTAACCTTTGTCGTATTTCACATTCGGCAGTCTGTGCTATTATTACTGGAACATTAGTGCTAATGCAACAACAAAAAATAATCGATATGTTTTTATGTTCTTAATGATACGATTTCATTATGTACATTGTCATTCACATAGACTAGGCTGGTAAGTCTGACTGATAAGAATTGTACAGTTCCATCTGTCTTCAACACACATTTCAACCAATGCTAAATCATTCACACTACTGTCTTCCTCTTCTCTGTCAACTACTCTGGCACCACTTGTGTGTGGTTGTGCTATACCCTTGAAAAGGGGTTCACAACATTTTCCCACCAGGGGCCAGTTCACGCCACCACATTCAGTTGTGGGGGCCAGAGGCGTGGCTGCACCCACTACTTGTGTTTTCATCATCATCAACGGTGGTGGTGGTGGGGAGAATTCTGCCATTTTAGCGGGTTCTTGGACAGGCTCCATCACTTCCCAGGATGGTGGGAGGCTTTTTGGAGCATGTTCGCTCCTGGTTTGGGATTTTTTCTTCACCTGCTGGCTGTGCTTCGCCAGGTAGAGCACAACTGTGGTCGGCTTCCTGGTTCCACACTGGGATCCCAGGCACTGACAAAAATTCCACCCAGCACCAAAAGTCACCCATGGTTGCATTCCAGCTGCTGAAGGGCAGCCAAGAAGCGATGGAAAATCCCAAACTGGAGCGAACACGCTATGAAAAGTCTCCTGCCACCTTGGGAAGCAGTGGAGACTGTCCAAAAACCCAGAAAAACACCGCCATCTTGGTAAGTGACATATTGCGACTTCCAGTGGTGTGGAGGGGCAGGTCTAGAGGTGCCCGGGTGTCCACCATGGGCCAGATTAATGATATGCATGAGCTTGATTAGGCTTGTAGGCAGGGGGGACCCCTGTCCTTGAAGCACAACAATTGGCTGGATGGTAGGATTTATTTATTTATTTATTTATTTATTTAATCAAATTTCTATTGCCGCCCAACTTGCAACGACTTTGGGCAGCTAACAACAATTAAAAGCAATATCAGAACTAACTAAAACCCCTTAAAATCCCATTAAAAAGTCAAAATAATTTACCCCACACACCCCATCCATTAAAAGAGAGAGAGAAATCTTAATTATATAAGCCATCAACATCTATTTTTCTTCTTCTTCTTCTGTGTCTAGACCAGACGTGAAACTGTCAAAATAAATCCACCTATTGGTGAGTTCATTTTGTGGTTTCTTTCACATGACCTAGTGTGAGAAAGATTAGCCAGCACAAGGTGGCTATTGCCTGGGGTACATCCAATTGTGGTTCAAAACTACCACAATGATTGAGGAGCCACTTTATGTGTACCCGACACCTATGAAGGGCACTTTTTAGGAAGTGGCTGTTTGACAAAAATAGTGGTACTGTACTAGGACTCAGACTGGGAAACAGGGAATCTAGCTTCCCCTTCCCCTACCTTTTGATGGTGCCTGTTTATTTTTTAACACACTAGTCTCATGGGTAGTAACAAATACAGTTACCATTTCCTTTTTTCTTCTTCATTTTTTGCAATTGCTATCATCATCAACTTCTTTTTCAAGTGCTGAATATTGTATTCACTTTGAATATTGGCTATCATCATGGTGATAGTCTTCTTGTTCTTAACTACTTGGAACAGTACTTTCAAGGCCATAACACACCAGTCACTCATGTTCTTCAAGTCATGAGGTCCATCTACATCCAAAGCCTCTTTTCCTAAGGATCTTCCCTTGAATAACAAGTCAGAGTGTTCTATACTTCCTGTCGTTCCTCATGATGTGCCCAAGGTATTGGAGCTTTCCTTTTTTGAATGGTCTTAAACAGTTCCTGTTCTTTATACATCTGGCACAACACTTCTACATTAGTCACTTAGTCAACCCATGATATCAGTCTGTAAATCCACATTTCAAAAGCTTCAATTTTCTTTTCAGATTCTTTAGTCAATGTACAAGCCTTAGTTCCATATAGCAACACTGGGAATATGTAACATCTCACTATCTGGAACTTTGTTGTGAGAGTTAGAGCTCTACTGTATAACAAATGTCACATTTTTGTGAAGGTGGATCTTGCTTTTCTCTTCGTATTTCAATCTCTACCTCAAGATCTCACTTTTCATTTAACATATTCCCCAAATAGACAATTTCATTTGATTTCTTGTATTCCTGCCATTCGCTCACAGTGAGTTGATGCTTGGCTTATAATCACTGTAGCATATTACTGGCTATAAACTGCATCTGCATAATGTATTGGAACACTACCAGTCAGAAATTCTGCCAGTAGCACTAACCTGTGCCTTTGTAAGCAATTGTCACAAGCACCTACATTTTTAACCAGTCCTACTCCAGGCTCCTATCCTCCCTTTGGGTGTGCCACTGAGTATATGTTTCTTCTACTTATTTTAGTGTCTTAGTAAAAAGAAATAGTGAGTAGCCTGCCAACATCTGAAAAATCCAGCATTGCTTCTTCCTCTGCCTTTCTGTATCTAGTTGTAGCCAATAAACAGGAGTGTAGGGATGAACTTTTTCTACAAGGCCACTGTGGTGAAGCCTAGCTCCACAAATCTAGAACATGTGGCTACTTTAGGATGACTGCTTGCTGTTTGCAAACTTAACTGTACTTTCACATAATCAGCAATATCCAAACTAACAGAGACTGGGGGCCCTCTTGTCAATGAGACAATGGATCTTTTCCAGCTTGTAGAACTTTAAAGGATGCAAGTAGAGTGCTGAATCTTTTTGGGGAATGATTTCAGCACTTTGGATAGCTCCTGTAAAGTTTGAGCTAAAAGCTGAGCAGATTCATTCCCCATGGCCACAGCAACTATCACAATCCATTGGCCCAATTTACAACCCAATTAAAAATTACCCACTGTCACTTTATATTATACATTTTCCTTCCATTTTTGAAACCATTCTAAAAATCAAAATATTCATCCTACTTTTGCTTGATATCTATTCACATTTACCTGAATGCATAGTGTACTGAGAATATAGAAAATACCAGCAGATCTGCATAATTAGTATTGCTCCAAAGTACAGTAATTATGAGAGATCCTGGACCACAGATAGAGGAAAACTTCATACCAAAGATTTCAGTGCACTCCTTGGTCAGTTACATGTCTATGTTCATGTGGAGCCGCAGTAGCTTAATGGTCAAGATGCTGAGCTGGATGACTGGAAGGATGGCAAGTCACCAGTTTGAGACCTGAGTCCTGCGTGACAGAGAGAGCACTCATTGTCTGCTCCAGCTCCTCCCAACCTAGCCATTCAAAGGCAAGAAATTACAAGTAGATAAATAGGTACTGCTTTGGCAGGAACAGTAGCACCTGTCACATGACCGTGGAAACATCTGCATACACAGACAGCACTAGCTCTTTGGCTATAAACAGAGATGAGCACCGCCCCCTAGAGTCAGACATGACTGGCTTTCGAGCAAGGGAGACCTTTACCTTTATCTTTACCTTTAAAGTCTTGAGCTGCTCTCCCTCCCTCTTTTGACACTATGGTTGGAATAACAGCAGAAGTGAGGAGACTTCAAATACTCTTCTAACTTAAAAAAAACCCCATAGGACTTACTACTGAAATAGATTATGCCTGACATTGTAACAGTTGTAGTGCTTTGTCTTTCAGTGTATGTTTAACACAGGTATAAATATTCAGGCATGATGGATAATATATATATAACTACAAGTATAATAATGCTAATGTTTTGGTCACATTGTCCAGAATACTGGACTAACTATTTTCAATCAATTCATTCATCTTGACTAACCAACTGCAATATTTACAGTTTATAGTAGCCATTATTTCTGAAGTGATATAGATAACAATTGTCATAATATGGCTGATTGCTTTGTATTTAACAGTCTTTGTGGGAATTGCAGATATTAAGAACGAGCTGTAATTATTAAGTTAATTATGTAAAATCTGTGCACACTCAACATTACATGCTGATCCCTTTATGAGCCCAGAGGGCTTAAAAGAACAAGTTAGAACAGTAGTATTCTCAAAGAACAAGTTCATTTCTCCCAATTTTATTACACAGGTAAAAATGACCTTGACAGATTGTATCTAAAATTTGGCTTTATCTTGTTTATCAAGGTTAACACAGAAGATTTCAGCAGAATGCTTATGTAAGTGGGGCCCAGTCCTATAAGAAATTTTGATGGTAGGTGTTATCATCACATATGGAGTCTTTGGCACTGTGGAGTGGGTTTCTGACTTAATCCAGGTCAAGCTCTGTGCCTGAGCTTGGGCCTGGATTTAGTACCTCCACAATTTACACTGTTAGCTTCCTAGCTCAACCTTCTTTCTATTGATCTATTTCAGGAGTTTTCGACCTTTTAAAGCTGGAGCTGGGTCACACTCCCTCAGACAGCTTCAGGGGCTGGATGGCCCTTTTGCCCTTCCTCCACCACATAGCACTTCCTGGTGTGGTTGAGGTGGTGGTGGGCCACATGAAATGGTGCAACAGGCCGCAGGTTGAAAATCCCTGCTTTATATGAAGCATCAGACTGCTACTTCTGGTCATGGGAAACAACAACCATGGTGTAGGGGTTGCCAGAACGGACTGTACATTTAGAAGTGGAAGATACTGTCCCACTGCTAATGTTGATATGGCACTAAATGACCAGTCCAATCTATTTCTAATCTGCCAGTCAAAGATGTAAGAATACTATATTTTTGCCCCTATCAGCAAAATGTCATGGATGGGTGCTTTATTGGATTGGTGTATCCTAGGTTCAGAAAAATGGAGCATACATCTGTTTGCCCTGTTTGGTAGTTTGAAATTCTAGCCATAAAGATCTCCTGTTCCCTCATTGTTAAATGGCAATGTATATTCTGAGATAGACAACTTCTAAGGAGTGAGTGTTCCCCAAGTCCTGCACCAACAACACAATAGTCATTTTTACCCTCTGTGCGCTCATACCCACTCCTGGGATGCAAATTGACAAAATGGCCAATGTTCTCCCAAGATGTTTCTGGAAGTATGATTGGCCATTTTATGACAATCTTTCAGTAATGGGTGTTAAGGTGGCTTCAGGGAGGTATTAGAGGATCAGAAAGTGATGGAGGAAGAACATACAATCCATTGGCTGTAGTTTTTCTTGCCATGGTATCATCACTAATGTGCTTCAAATGTAGCTAGCTAGTCCTGCATCTTGTCCTGTTTAGTGGGATCTGCCATAAGCATGGTAAGTGTGAAGAAATCACTGATCTGAGCAAACTCTACTGAACATCCTCTATTGACCATCAACATATATTCTAGACATCAGAGAGTGAGTGAAACAAAGCCAAGGAAGAAAAAGAAAAACATTGTGGCACCTTAAAGACTAACTGCTACAATTTAATGTTAGCTTTTGTGGATCAAGTCCACTTCTTCAGATATAAGAGAGAGATCTCAAGACAATAATTTATACATGGACCCATAAACAGGTGGAGAAACAAAAGTATAAAGTGGTTGGTTAGTATACTATATACTATAGCTAAAATGTTATGTACATGGACATCAGGAACTAATGTTTCCAGCAATAGCAGTTCTAAACCATCAGTTGTAAACCGCCACCGCCACCGCCACCGCCACCGCCCCCCAGACCCTGCCATCTCTGCCTGGAGGTGAAGAGACTGCCGCCAGCTGTGGGTGAGGAGGGGCTGTTCTCGCCCACCCTCCAGACCTCACCGTCTGGAGGTGGATAAAAGGCTCTCGGCTGTGGGCAGTGAGATGACCCCCCTGCCCCCCCTCTGGACCCTGCCATATCTGCCCAGAGGTGAAAAGACTGCTTCCAGCTGTGGGTGAGGAGGAGCTGTTCCTGCCCATCCTCTGGACCTTAGTGTATGTATGATATTTAACTGTATTGCAATATTGTATTGCTGGAGTGAATTTTTACATGGTATTACTATACTGTATTACATTGTATTACATTGTATTCTTAGATTGTATCTTTATATCATATTGCTTGATTGTACTGTTGTGTATCTGAATATTGTATATTTTTATTATCTGTCTTATTATACATATATGTACACTTTATGACTCTGAATTACCCTATATATGTTGTTTGTAACTGACTGTTTCATTGGGTATTCATTGGGTATTTTTGCTTGTTAACATTATTATGTTTTGTGATGACTGTGTATAATCTGTAAATTATATATTTGTTCTGTAAACCACCCTGAGTCGGTTTTACTGAGTAGGGTGGTATATAAATCTAATAAATAAATAAATAAATAAATAAAAAATACAATTTCAGTCTTTTAGGCCAGCAAATTATCTAAAAGATATTGAAACACCTTAGTAAGTGGTTAATGATTATGGCACCTTACTTCAAATGTTAATCAGACGACATTCTAAAGTATTCAGATATTTCTACTGGTAAATGCTTGGATTTTGCCATAGAAATTATTGAAGATTAAAATAGAGATCGAGGAAGAGAGATCTCCCCTTTTATGCCAGATAAATCAAATATTATAATCTTTATCCAGACCCTTGCAAGAAATAGGAGAGAACAGTGATTCCTCACTCCAAGCTATTCAGGAGGATGAAAAGAATCACATCTTGATTAAGCCCAACCTCTGCTTAGTTTAATGAATACTAACTTGTTTTAGGATGGGGAGAATGCATTGTAGGAATACTATGTGAGAAACAGGTTCATGATATCTTAAGTGGTCACAAGAGATAACAAATTTACATAGGGATAGAGGTAAATCTGCTTAAACTTGAAGGTATCAGCTTCAAGTGCTGGGCCATAACTGCACTCAGCCTAACCTTGGTTTTAGCCTATTTCTTAGCCTAAGATAGGCCATAAGGATGAATAGAAGGCAAAAACAAACTGTGAAGGCCCTTTTGGATACAAGATAAATATATTTGTATAATACAGGGATGGGCAAAGTGTGGCCTCCACCAAGCCTGTGCTGGTATATCACGAAATCAGACTTTGTCCCACCCCACTCTACCCTGGTTCCTTGGGGCATCAATAGCAATGTATGGGATTCCCCCCAACCCCCAATAGGCGCCCTTATCACTCCCTGTCCAATGCCTTCCCATGGTGCTCTGCACACCTCTGGCCTCCATAGACTCTTCCAAAACTATGGAAAAAATAACTAAAAATTGTTTTCCCTTCTTTTAGAGGAGTTTTCAGGAGCTGTGGTTGCTTCATGTGAGGTGTCACAGCCCATCCAAGCCACCCAAAAGGCAGAGTTCTCTCCAAAATGAAAGAAAGTGTTGTCTGTTCTTTCCAGGTTTTCACTTCCTCTTCCTTTAGCCATTGCCCAGTCCGGAATAGGCCAGTAAAGCATTGGGGTAAATTTTAGAAAATATTGGTTGTCATTCTCTAATGTAAGGAATATGTGAAATAAATATTTTCGCAACAATGGGTTTTCCCTTCAAGAGCATTTCTTCCCTTTTTTGTTTCTCTCCACACAGAACAATGTGATTCCCCCTCCTATAATAATGAAATAATAGTGTGCTGCAGAAGAGTAGCGTGCCTTGGCGGGGTCCCGTATAAAAATTTGTTTGGGGGCCCCGTATAATTGATACGGCAGATACGGCGGTAGCTACGCCTCTGGTGTGCTGTTCAGTCTGACTTATGGAGGCCCTTCTCAGAATTTTCCAGGTAGAGAATACTCAGAAGTGGTTTACCCTTCCCTTCTTCTGGGGGTGCCCTGGGATTGTACAGTTTGTCCAAGGCTAGACATATTGACTCTTTTCTCAGAAAACACAGTGGGGGACTCAGGCTCCAAAGCCAGATGCCTAAATCACTTAGCTATCCCGACAAGGAAATAATTCCATAGGGAATTTTTTCCCCACAGGAGAATAAAAAAGCTGCCTGGAGACAATTTGGGAGAAGGAAAAACAACATGAGAGAAATGGTGTTTCCTCTTTACTCCTATGTTTACATCCATCGGTTTTGGAACAAGGTTGGAAAGAAGACACACAGTAATGGTTTGGTTTAGGACCTAATAGTAGTGAAGCACTGGTATAAGAAGAAAAGAAAAAAGTTGAGAGCAAATGCACCTGGATAGAATGATTAAAGTCACCTTCTTCATCCAATAGATGTGTCTTGGAAGCTGCTCAAGCAAGACATATAATGACATGGACCCCTTATCAAAAAGCAGAGGAGAAACAGCACAAGGTGACAGAAGGCAAGGCATGCTGACCTGTATGCATGATGTCTTGTGCCAAGTTAAAGCAACATATATTCAAGGGAAAATGAGAAGAAAAATGCAAGAAATTCCAGAACTAGGTATGTGAAAAATCTCTCATCTTTTTTAAAAAAAATTATTATTTATCTGAAGTCCATTTACATTTACTTCCCACTCTTCTTTGGTATCAGGTTATAGAGAAGAGGCTCACATAGAAACTTGTGTACAACTTTTACCTTTTTTATTGTTGTAATATGCACATTTATACATTTTACTCAATGTATGCATTTCCCCTGTTGATTGAAGTGTAAAACATATATGTGCTCTCCATTATAATCTTCATTGGTAGGCCATTCAAAAATTGAACAGTGGGCTTTGCTTTGGCTTTATTTCATCAAAACGTTCCATAAGCCTTGCAATGTCCAAACTTATGAGGTACACTTTTTTCTTGCAATTACACTTGAGTAGTACAAAATGACTATTGTCATCACGGCTGTTGAATCCAATAAAATTATTTTCTGTTCCTATTCACATCTGGCTCTCAGCCGATTAATTAGTTTGTGGAAACTCTTAATCCCATGCTCTGGAAAGACAGGCAGGGAAGCAGGCCAGCTGAAGGGGATGTTCAGTAACACCAAGAGACTCATAAACTCCTGTCAGAAAAGTGGGTAAGAAAACATGTTCAGTCTTAAACACTAAAATAAAAGATTTTTATTTTTCCTCTGGGAGAATGATAGCATCTTCTAGAAGTCAGGACAACCATAGAGGAGGTTCTATAAATATATAGTCTCGTGACCTATTTTTTTGTGTTACTCAGTCCTAGTATATTTAAAAGATTAGGTGAATATTTTTCAGACAAACTTTGTTTTTGCTTTTATTCATTGACTTCATTTAGAGGTTTAGCAATGTCTAATCAATTGAATGACAGCTTTTTCAATGGTTCTAATCCTCTAGGAAAATTGGAAAGTAAATCAAATAAATAATTTACCATGAATCTAAAAGTCTTTCTAAGAAGGAGCTAACAACTGGATTTCTACTTTGTGCTTCTGAGGCTGCAAATAGGAAATTCCCGAGGTAATCTAGAGGTTCAGTATTCTCCTCACAAATGATAAGGGATCATGGTTCTTCAGTTTCTTCAGAATAATTCCTACAACACATTCATTTGTTTTTCTACAATGTACTTGTGGGAAAGGTTTTCCAAAGGTTGGTACTACTATAGAAAAGAATCTGTTCACTATCACAGACAAGTGGAAACAATCAGCTTTAGTACATTCATTCTTGTTCATCTCCATTCAGGACGGTAGTTTTGCTGCATTAATATTAAATGACTCACCATCCAATAAACCTGTTTGAGCTACTATTGTGGGAGCCATAAAGGCCTGGTAAACTGCATGGCACAAAATAATGAGCAAGAAGATATAATAAACAAATTATGGAATCTCATCTTCACTGTGCTAAATTATAAATTAGGTGTATCATGAGAATTAGATTTTTGTCTCCATGCATCTAAGACTATATAGATCTTCTGCTATTGGTTATTTATTCTTCCAAATGCAGAGCAATTTTGAAGCAGCTTTCAATCAGTTCTAAGAACAGTTGCTAGAACTGATGTTGTAATCCACTTGATGTTATTCTTGTGTCTGCTGTTCTGTTCCATCGTCATCTCTGATTCATGTCAACCCTACGAATGAGAGATTTCCAAAATGTTCTGTTTCCAACAGCTCTGTTCTGCTCTTGCAAACTCAGTTCTGTGATTTTTTTAAGGGATTCAATCCATCTCACATTTGGTATTATTCTTTTCTTGCTGCCTTCAACCTTTCCCAATATTAATGTTTTTTGCAGAAAATCCTGCCTTCTCATGATGTGCTCAAAATAAGACAGCCTAAGCTTCTTCATATTTTTTATTTCAGAGATAGTTCAGCCTTGAGTTACTCTAATTTTTCAGTTTTGTTTTCCAATTGCTAAATGTTAAAATTCCATTTGTTTCAGAGGCATCACCTTCCTCATACTAAAAAACATGAACTGCTACATCTCAGTGGATTGGACTGGCTGACTGCAGGTCAGGAATTTATATGGGGGTTCTCTTGGACTCATGACTACTGCTCAAAGAGCAGGTGGCAGTTGTGGCCAGGAGGGCTTTTGCACAACTTCGTGTTATACACCAGTTACACCCGCTCCTTGACCGGGACTCCTTGCTCATGATCACACATGCTTTGGTCACCTCCAGACTTGATTATTGTAATGCTTAGGGAGCTGCACTGGTTGCCAGTATGCCTCCGGGTGCAATTCAAGGTGCTGGTTATTACCTTTAAAGCCCAATATGGTAGTGGGCCAGGATACTTAAGAGACCGCGTCGCCCTAAGAACATCTGCCCATCCCGGACTAGAGAGACTCTCTGGTTGTACCATCGGCTAGAGAGGCACACCTCTCTAGCACTAGGAGGAGGGCCTTCTCTGTGTCTGCCCCAGCCCTATGGAACCTCCTACCAATTGAGCTATGTCTCCAGTTGGAGTTGCTGCCGCTTAGGAAGGGGGTTAAGACCTGGCTGGTGGGACAGTTATGGGGTTTGGGTCAGACAGTTACATCGGCTTGTTGGCTCATCTGACCCCTCCCTCTCTCAATGTATGAATTTCTTAATCTTTTAACTTTGCTTAGTTTTAATCTCTTTTAATATTAATTGTAGACAGGATTTTATATTGTGTTTTATGTCTCTTTTGAAGCTTTGTTAGCTGCCCTGGGTCTCCTTGAGGAAGGCAGCATATAAATCTGATTAAATAAATAAATAAATAAATATCCCTTCTGTGCCTCTTGGTAGAGGGGCTAGCCACGAACACTCAGATTAGATTGGGGTACATGTCCAGCCCACTGTACAGCCTTCAGCAAGTTTCGTGGTTGCATAGCATCAGCAAAAAGAGGGATGGGCAAACTATGTTTGAGTACTTTATATATGGCTAGAAAACTACTGGAGGATCATCAAAAGTTAGAATCAACTTGATACTAACTGATGAACATAGACCATGTTCAGTTTTGCCAGGTCCTATCACCAATTCAAACATCTAAAATGCTCTTAAAAGAAAATATCAGCTAGTGGTGAAAATAACATAAACATGCAGCATTTTATACCTCAACTTTTAAGGCACAAAAATAGTGGGAATGAGATTGAGTGTGGAAACAGCTAAAGAAGATGGCTTTTGAGAGATTAGCTCAGTGAGAAGGCCCTCCTTTCCCCTAAAAGGGCCTGAAGACATGGCTGGCGGGTCAAGTGTGGGGACATAGCAATGCAGGTTCCCATACGGGATGGCTAATTTAAGAGCAGCCATCCGCCCCCATCTGGTAGCTGTTATTATGGGTTTCTATCCGTTTTTACTGTTTAACGTTTTAAATTTTTTATGAATTCTTATGAATTTTATGAATTTTAAGGCCATATATATTATGAGCTATGCTGTAAGCCGCCCAGAGTCGGGTCCGCCCGATTGGGGCGGGATATTAAATGCAAATAAATAAATAAATAAATAAATAAATAATTCCCTCAAGGAGACTAAACTTCAAATAAGTGGCTCCTTCTACATTTCCTTGCGTGGTGACCTTTTGTATTCTACAGCTAAATCCCCCAGGATCAAATAATAGCAACAGAGCAATCCCAAAATTAATAGATTCTCTGCAGTAATTAAAAATCTATTTGAAATCAAAGGAAAGTCTGCTTTGTTTCTGACTCTCACTGTGTCTTTTTCTGCAGGAATGATTTCATTGTGTTGGCCATGACATGACAATCTCAGTTATTAGAAGAAGTCATTTTCCAGTTATTGTATTGGAAGTCAGTAATTACTTTCTCAATAAAGCAACTATAAACTGTTAGGAGGTGGGAAGGGTAAAGGAAAATAAGTTAGCATAATGTTCCATGTCCTCAATTAAAATACTGTAGGAGGAAAGTAATGAGTTAAGATAGTTTGTGGAACTGACTTTATCAACTAAACCTTTTACACATTCTGAAATATTTATTTATTGTGACCTGCCTAGAGTAGTGTCAGGCACTAATTAAGGCAGAATAATAAATAAATAGCAGAAACTATCTCTAGTCTAGTAAAAACTAGCAGAAACACCTTCCATGACATAATGCAGTCACTCACACACTGGTCACCTGCCCTTGATGACCATTCAGAGGCTGCAACTGGTCCAGAATGCAGTTGCCCGAATAGTGATGGGGTGTGGACCACACCTCACCCTCACCCTTGTTGTGGGAGCTGCATTGGTTACTGGTATGCCTCTGGGCGCAATTCAAGGTACTGGTTATCACCTTTAAAGCCCTACATGTTAGTGAACCAGGTTACCTGAGAGACCACATTACCCCGAGGTTATCTGCCCGTCCCATGAGAGTGGACAAGAAGGGTTCTCTAAAGGTACCATTCATCAGAAAGGCTCATCTCTCCAGTACAAAAAAGAGGGCCTTTTTGGTATCTGCTCCAGCCCTTTGGAACCTCCTGCCAACGGACCTTAATCTTCAGCCAGAATTGTCAGTTTTTAGGAAAGGGCTGAAGACATGGCTTGCCCAGCAGGTGTGGGGAGCAGAGATAGGAACAGCTGCCCCCCCCAACCCCTCGGTTGGCTGAAATGAACATGCTAATCGCCATTCTGGTTTTTAGTATATCTGTTAGTTTATTGTTACGAAGATTTTAACAATGTGTTTTATGTAAGGTTTTTAATGATATGTTAGGTCTTTTTATGCAGAGTTGTATGCAATGGGATTGTGAGCCACCCGGAGTCGCTTTGGTGATTGGGTGGCCATACAAATCTAAATAATAACTAAATAAATAATGTAAGGTCTTACTGGTGGTTCCCCCCACAAATGGTAAGTGATAAAGTCAATATTTCCTCTTGCTGTTCTTTCCCTCCTAGCTCTTTCCTTGTTTTCCAGACAAGCTTTGCAGTAAAAAGAAAAATCCTCACAGTTCAGTTTGATTAAAAAATCCCAGACTTGATGAAAGAACAATGAGAAAGTGCTGAATACATTCTGTCATTTTAGTAATGGATTACATCCTGCTCATTTCACCACTCAAACTATAAAAATTTCTGTTAATACTAAATCATTAGGTAAAAGGTAAACGTCTCCCTTGCTCGAAAGTCAATCGTATCAAACTCTAAGGTTCAGTGCTTACCTCTTTTTATAGCCAAAGAGCCAGCATTGTCTGCGTCTGCAGATGTTTCTGTAGTCAATCAGACACTGGAGTACATGGAAAGCTGTTTACCTTCCCATCAAAGCTGTACCTATTTATCTACTTACAATTTCTTGCTTTCGAACTGCTAGGTTGGCAGGAGCTGGGACAGAGATGGGAGCTCATTTCATCATGCAGCACTCAAGTCTTGAACTGATCTTCTAGTCATCAAGTTCAGCATCTTAACCACTAAGCCACCACAGTCACTCTAAAAATCATTAGGTCTACATTAATTCCAAAACTAAATAAAGTATAGTTTCTTTGGAAAGCATGAATTAAGTTATTCTCCCTTCCTACAAGTGACTATGGTCAGGGATCTTCTTCATGCAACATTCTGGATCTTCCTTCTCCATTGAACAAGAGTGGCAAAACTGCCAGTGTCTGTGTTTTTCCCTAGTAATGCAAATGTCATAATGTTTCCTCCTAACTTGCCCCTTTATTATGCTCAGCAATATTGTTTCAGGCTTCGATTGGATTTTATTTCCAAGAAAGACATAACTCTAACATCAACATTGTATGTTTTGTTCATAGGGTAATCAAGGCAATATCACATCATAATGTAAGAGAAAAGGACTCTCCTTATCTGCTCTCCAGCATCCTCACTTCTCCCCACCTTCCTGATCACATCCCATTGTTTAGCCTTGTGGACCAAAGAGTGGGGTGCGGGTGCTATGCTCGTGCCTCACCATTACTCAGGGAGTTGCACTGGTTGCCAGTATGCCTTCGGGTGCAATTCAAGTGCTGGTTATTATCTTTAAAGCCCTATATCAGGGGTGGCCAACTGTAGATCTCCAGATGTTCTTGGACTTCAATTCCCAGAAGCCCTGATCAGCAGGAGTGCTGACTTGGGCTCCTGGGAATTGAAGCCCAAGAACACCTGGAGATCTACAGTTGGCCACCCCTGCCCTATATGGTAGTGGACCAGGATACCTAAGAGACTGCATCGCCCTAAGAACATCTGCCCGTCCCACCAGAGTGGACCAGAGAGGCTCTCTAGTTGTTCCATCGGCCAGAGAAGCGCGTCTCTCTGGCACAAGACAGAGGGCCTGCTCGGTGTCTGCCCCAGCCCTAAGGAACCTCCTGCCAATGGAGTTACGTCTCCAGATGGAGTTTCTGCCCTTTAGGAAAAATTTAAAAAAACGGCTGGCAGGGCAGGTTTGGGGTGCGGGAGGGAGTATGACCCCAGCCCGCTGGTTGATATAAGTCCTGCTTGCCCTAAATTAGTTTTTAGATTTCGATTTTAAAGTTTTAAACAAAGTTTTTAAGGAATGTTTTTAACAGTGTTTTATTGTTTGTTTTTTAATGAATTGTAAGCCGCCCTGGGTCACCTTTGTGAGGAGGGCAGTTGATAAGTATGACTAATAAATAAATAAAAACCATGGGGCAAGTCCACTCTTGAATTCCCCTGTACTCCACGTGGCCCTTGGCTAGTGTAGGTATGCTGGGATCACATTTAGTAGCATTAGTCCAATGGCATGTGGTCCAACTCAGCTCCTTGCTCCCAAATCAATAGACACAAAGATCTATATTTCATAAGGTTTAAAGGTTCATTAAGAATATGGTTATAGGATAAGAAATCAAACTGCAAACTAATCATTTCAAGGTAAAAAGTAATAAAACTGGTTTTGCTAGGCCTTTGGCCTTAATTTACTCATGGCCATTCTAGCAGTGAAGCTCCCCCATGGCTTTCTTGCTGAAAAAGAGAAAGTAACTCCGCTCACAAGTTCTTTTATCCTCGCCCAACTTTCCTACATGAGACTCCTCAGCCAGTTACAGATAGCTTACTTTAAGGTGCACATTTCATCCTAGAACTGTTATTTCTATGAAAAGGAGAGGGGGGAAGTGAAGGCCAGAAGACTAAATTTTTCCCTGACACACTTTGCACTAGTGTTTAATTGTTGCTAACTAATTATGACTTATTGTAGTCCTTCCATTTCACTGCAGTGGGGAAAATGAGCACCAACAGTACAACTGTTCAATTAATTTTTAAAAATGTTTATAGGAAAATTATTAAAATGTGACTATTAAAAACTTGCTTTACAATGTTGAATAAAGAGATCAAACAGACATGTTTGTATAATATATTTTATTCACTAAACATAAATGTGATAAATTACATCAAACGTAAAACTAGAGTTAAATCATATCAAGTTTATTTAAGAACAGGGATGACACATGCAAGATGATACACTGTGGGTTTTTTTCAGCAATTCACCTTTAAAATATAATCAGAACTGGGTGCTACTGTGTCATTAAAAGCAGTGCTCCATGTCTAAAGTTGAAATCAAAAGCCACGCTCTGTGGTATTTGTTCAGACATAAAATAAGAACACAGTTCTAGTCATGGTGTGTGTGTTTTTTTAAATAAATGCTGGAAAGTTTTCATTTCTTTAAATAGGATTCTGTATAATGATTTGTTAGGCAGGCACACTTATTTTAATGGAGTTCCAGGAGGTAGGGGGGAAATCTGTCAGTTTTGCAAGTCTAATTTAGCACCCTAAGCATAACTCAACACAACAGGGTTCAAAGGTTGACCTTTGAATGCTAAGCATAGAAAGCTCTCTGTCATTTACACTTTCTCTCACAATCAGTTTATTTTTTCTTACAAAAGAACTTGATTTCTTTTCACCAAATGTAAGAAGGAATATGGAGATACATAAGTTTATTTTTCAAAAAACAATCAGGTAAAATTATCACCTGTGTCTTGGAGCATAGTAATTAAAGGTGGACACAGGTCTAAGTTACTACAGAACACCAAATTGTCTCAAGAACCCCAACTTTCTTAATAGGCGATTATTTTGGTCTGTATATTTCAACCTGCATTCAAACAATCAGGGACCAGTGTCTCTCTTGAAGCACTGGAGCAAGAAGAAAGATGGGTAGACAATGACATCTTTTTTTGAAATCCCATACACTCTTACCATATATATTTGACTATAAGTCATCTCGAATATAAGTCGAGGTACCTAATCTGGACCTCTAAAACTAGGAAAATAGATTGACCTGAGTATAAGTCAGGGGTGGAAATGCAGCAGCTGCTAGTGATTTTCAGCAATTAAAATACATGAAAATACTGTAAAATTAATATATTCAGACATTTGTGTGGGTATGTTTTTGAGTTTTTAAGGTAGTGTTAATGCTTTTTAAAAAATGTATGTTTGAATTTGCACCACCGTAGTTTTGAGATCCTCAGGGGTGTTGACCCAAGTATAAGTCGAGTCCCTTTTTTGTATCTCATTTTGGTGGTTAAAAAACTAGACTTATACTTGAGTATATACAGTACATAGTTCCAATACATGCTGGAATGCAGTTTTGTTATTACTGCAGGAAGTTTGTAAGCTACTTTGAACATTATCTTTTAAAGGAAAGGTGGGTATAAATATAAGAAACAGTCAAGTATACTCTAGTCTAGTTTAGTCTATCTACTCACTTTAGTTATTTACTTGACACATGTGTCTGGCTAGACATCCTGCTATGTTAATAAAGTAGACTGTACAGCCAGTGACTCAATGGCGAGTGTTGAACAGTGGTAAGTAACCTGACTCTCCAAAGAGGCCAATGGCTACGGGCAGATGAGCCCCTTGGGAGTGATAGTTCCCTCAGTGGAGGAAATGCTACTGAAAACCATCATACTGGCCCCAATGGCAAAATGAGCGGAGGTGGAAACACTTCGTTCTGATTCTCAATGGTCATGGAGGTGAAAGAGGCCATGCCAGGTGGATTGGCTGTAAAGGCACACCTTGATAATATCCTCAATGCTGTGGCAGTCCATTGCGCAGGAGATGGCTCCAAGATCATAGTGTGTGGGTCACTTTATGGCAAGCTGAGAATAACCTTAAAACAAATTCATGCCAGTGGCATTTTTCCTGCTTGCCTCGGAGGGCAAAGGCAGCCCAGAATCAGACCAGGCCTCCCAGCACCCTGAGACGGGAAAAAAGTATGCTCAGATCGAGGTGCAGAGGACAACAATTTACTGACAGCAACCCAGGCTTTCAGTTGCAAAATGATTCCAGAGATACTTCATGATAAGACAATTCCCTGCCCTTTAGCATATGGTCTAAAACACAGGACACAAGAATAAAAGGAAATGGAGACAACTTCAGACACAATTTTTTTGGTTAAAAAACAAATCCAAACACCATGTGTTGCTTCTTCCAGGTGTTCTTTCTGGCAGAGACATGTGAACCTATTTCCCTGAAACTGTTTCTTCTGCCGTCACCAGAGAAGTCTTTCTGTCTGAAACAGCAAATTCAGGCTTTATTATTTGTTTGTTTATTTGTTTGTTTATTTACACTTCTATACCACCCTCCTCACCAAAGGTGACCCAGGGCAGTTTAACACATCATAAAAACATCAGAACAATACAGATTAAAAATGTAAAAGTTCTTAAAATCTACAGTTAAAACCAATTAAAAAATAGAACTACCAGTAAATCTTTGTATAATTTTAAATTTAAGGAAACAGAAGGGGGAAGGTCAAACCAACCAGCCGGCTGTGGTCGTTGTGCCTCCGGTACCCCAGACCTGCCCCGCCAGCAAGGTTTTTACACCCTTCTGAAAGGGCAGCAGCTCTGCATGGAGGTGCAGCTCAGCTGGAAGGAGGTTCAAAAGGGCTGGAGTGGACACAGAGAAGACCCTCCTCCTAGTGCTAGAGAGATGAGCCTCTCTAGCTGATAGCACAATCAGAGAGCCTCTCTGGTCCACTCTAGTGGGACAGACAGATGTCCTTGGGATGATGCGGTCTCTTAGATATCCTGGCCCACTACCATGTATGGCTTTAAAGGTAATTACCAGCACCTTGAATTGCACCCAGAGGAATACTGGCAACCAGTGCAGCTCCCGAAGCAATGGTCAGGCATGAGCATAATGCCCCCACCCCATCACCACCAGGGCAGCAGCATTCTGAACCACTTGCAGCCTCATTCACATGCCAACTATACTTGGCTGCAGCTTGATCTGCTGGCTATTTTACACTTCTATACATGCATGGGGAATGGGGATTGTCTATTGCAGTTTTATCCTTGCCAGGGTGAACAGCCCCTGTCCTTTGATCTCACCAGCTGGCAGTCCCTGGCTCTCCCTTTTGTTTTATTGTAAAGCTGTTGCGTTGTTTGAAGTGTTGCATGGCATTACAAAAAAGGGACAGTTTTCCAAAGCTCTCCACAGTTGTAAACAAATACATGCATGCATACATGCATACATAGTATTCTGCTGTGAATTATTGAAATTGTTTCTATTTACATCAATTTTTATATTTAAAAAAAGCAATGCAGAGGTGACTAGAGGGGAAAACATCATGACAAGTGTTGTGCATCACTAGAATACTACTAAAAGTAGTATCATTCTTTTGGATAATGAAATAACTGATCATGTTAGGAAAACACCATTGAAATTGCTCCAGCTTGAAAAAAGTAGGTGACCCCAACAACAAGGGAAAAAACTCTGCTTCAGAAGCAGAAAGTGCTGGGCTGATTTGCATTGGCCGGTGCATCATGTGATCAGCGGGGTGTGTGTGAATGCACTCCATTTTACATCTGCAGTAAATTCCACACTATTTACCTGTGTAGTCACATCCCAAAAGACCTCAACATGGCACAAGGGAGAGGTATCAATAGGCTTGGAGAATCCCCAAGATTCAAAACTATTTTTGCAGCATTCTTAGAAAGAACCTCCTACAGGGGAGGAACCACAACATATTCCAATAAGGTATGGACCTAGTCAAATGGCACCAATTGGCATGTTTGGTGGGTGAAACCCTGAGCATGAGGACTCTGTACCACATTTTTTTCTTGCAGGTGCTTTTTGTCCTATTATATTTAATTTTGGTTGCACAGTGACAGGAGCTTAGCTGTCTTTTGCAATGGTCTAGAGCAGCGTTTCCCAAACCATGTTCCATGAAACACTGGTGGACTTCAATTTCCAGAAGCCTAAGTCAGTACATTGGGTGATCAGTGCTTTGGAGAACTGACTTATGGTTCTGGGAATTGAAATCCAAAAACTAAAGATTGGAAAGCACTGGTCTAGAGCAGGGTTTCTCTATCTTGGGCCCCCAGCTGTTCTTGGACTTCAATTCCCAGAAGCCCAGTCAGTACACCTGCTGACTGAGGCTTCTGGGAATTGAAGTCCAAGAGCATTTGGGAGCCCAAGGTTGAGAAACCCTGGTCTAGAGCAGGAGTTCTCAACTGTTTTAAGCCAGGGACCAGGTCTCGCTCCTTCAAACAGCTTTGAAGACTGGACAGCCAATTTGCCCTTCCTCCACCCCATGGCACTTCCTGGTGTGGTGGAGGCAGTGGGGACCACATCAAATGGTGTTGCAGGCCACATCCAGCCCACAGGCCATAGGTTGAGAATCCCTGGTGTAGAGCGTAAGTCTTGTAACTCAAGACAATTCATTGCATATTGTATGCTTCATTCTTATCTATTTTGGCTAAAATAATTTGGAATTATTAAATGTGGTGGAACTATTTCCCCACCTCCCCACAAAGCTATTTTACAGTTACTACAATTTACCCCACCCACCCATGAGCAGCTTCTTCAGTCACAGAAAGATGGCAGTGAAATAAATGTGCTAATGATTCCTGACAACATTACCTTCTTATATGTGTTATGTAGTCAAATATTTCATATGTTGGCATACTAAGAATAGTGTGACATTTTGTGAAAATCATTTTACTGAAATGTTGCTCAATATTTAAATATCATTTCTTGAAATGAGACTGGCAAATACAAGAGTTGCCAGTTCCCATGGGAATGCAAAAGAAATTGATTTTGACTTTAGGGAAAAGATTTGAGTTCAGTGCAATTTGTGTAATTAAACCAACCTTCTAGTTTCTCAGTAGAGAAACTCAATAAAGTATGGAACAGTTCTAAAAACTAAACCTGGCAATCCATCAAATTCCCACTGATTTGGAAAAGGGACTTTGAAACATGCAGTTAGTTAGTTCAAATTAGATTTCACTGATTTGTTGTTTTACTACAAGAAATACATATTGACTAGTATTTTTTTAACTAGAAGTTATATATTATGTTTACTATTTGGTCTTCAGTGTTCTGTAATAAAAGTATTTTTGTATGCTACACAGATATTCAGGGAGGTGTAATTAGATAGATAGATAGATAGATAGATAGATAGATAGATAGATAGATAGATAGATAGATAGATAGATAGATAGATAGATAGTTTTTTTGCGAGGCAATCCTACAGGCATTGGCTTGAAGTAAATGCTATAAATTTTGATTCAGATTGTTAATATATGTGGGGAGCTTTGTTAACAAACTCTTTTGTTTAGCAAAGTAAACCACAAGCATTAAACTCACCATATTGTCATTACAAAGCACACGGCCTGGTGGGTGTTAGCCCACTCTCAAGAAAAAAAGGCAAGGAGTTTGAAGGTAAGTAGGAACTGGCTTTGAAGAGTCTGGAAGAGGTAAATTTTTATTACCTTTACTATCTTTTGGGCAACAAGACAGCGAGATGGACAGACACAGTTCTCTCTTACCTCCATAATGCCTCTATTAAGCAAAGAGGTGATATTTCCACAAACAGGACCCAGCTGAGAGCCCCTCCCCTCTGGCCACAACATTGCCAGAGGAGGAGGATAAAAGGACTGTCGGGGTGCCAAGGTGGCTGAGGACCCAGCTGAGAGTCACGCCCCTCCTTTCCAGCGTCAACATCACGGGAGGAGGAGGATAAAAGGACTGCTGGGGTGCTGAGGCAGCCAAAGACCCAGCTGAGAACCGTGCCCCTCCCATCTGGCCACAACATTGCCCGAGGAGGAGGATAAAAGGACTGCTGAGGTTCCGAGGTGGCCAAGGACCCAGCTGAGAGCCACGCCCCTCCCCTCTGGCCACAACATCACCAGAGAAGGAGGAAAAAGGACTGCCAGGGTGCCAAAGTGGCCAAGGTCCCAGCTGAGAGTCACACTCCTCCCCTTCAGCCACAACATTGCTGGACCAGGAGGATAAAAGTGACAGGATTCTGAGGCGGCTGAGGACTCAGCTGAGAGCCATGTCCCTGCCCTACAGCTGCCATGCCCTTCTGGCCCATCCATCAGCCAGGAGGATAAAGGAGTCCCCTGGTCACAGGAGGCTTGAAGACGCCTTCGCGCTGCCGCACCCTTCTGGCCCATCAATCAACTGGGAGGATAAAGGAGCCCCAGCCAGTCTGGCCAGGGAGCAGCAGCAAGAATACCTCCATAGCTACCACAGCTGTTCTATATATGTACTAGTGTATTGTATATTTTTTTATTATTGTTATTATTATTTTGCTATTGTATTATATATCTGTGCTAGTACTGGTAACTTTTCTCAACAGGAGGGAGTTGACTTTTTTAAAAAGGGTATACTGTATTCTTATAGGGATTGTATTCCCTGACTGTATTGTATTTTCATTTTTTAATTTTATCTTAGATTTATTAACTGTTTGGTTAGATTTATTGACTGTATTGTGTTACATTATGTGCCATATTTGTAATATGCTGTTGCATCCATATTTGAGATTGTATTGTATGTTATCTATGTTGTTAGCTGCTCTGAGTCACTTCGGCGAATAGAGCGACATACAAATACAAATACAAAATACAAATGCAAACATGTTCATATTTAGGAAATACATCCTTTAGAATAGTTCACCAACTCACAATATTACTATATATGCATGCTCGGTAGCAAACCTGTGTCATGTAAGAAGGAATGACAGAATTATTTGGCACATGTGTGATTCAGTTGCCTCTTGACAGCATGGATTTTCTACTGCAGGCTTAACAGCCCTGGAGGCAAAACAGCTTATCTGGAAATCAATAAAAACTAGGGATGAGTTGGGCAAAATTCAGGTTACATTTGCATGCAGATCTACATAGTCCCCACTTCTTGAGCCAATAGGGCAACCAAAGCACAGTGATTATCTGATGATTACTCCAGGGATGTGAAGAAAACATGCTAATTCCACATTCTCTTCAGTTCTGAATGCTGCAACATGATTTCACACTTCAAAAAGAAATCTCAAGTTCTATGATATTCCTCGTCTTTAGCATCAGAACAAGACAAGGAGCTCTTCTTGTCTGACAAAATCTCTAGAATTTATATAGAAAGTCTCTGTAACAAACTAGTGCCCTTTTTCTTTGACAAGCAAAGAACATACACAGGAAGCAGGTTGATTAGTCTAAGGGATGCAAACAAGCAATCCAATTGTTCTTATTCTTAAAAGGGAGAAACAAGGTGGCTGGTAGCATTGTTCAAGTGAAGTTCTTTGTGCAAAAATAATTCTCACAAAAACAAAACCTCTTACTGAAAATTACAGAAACCATTTGTTCTTTCACAGACACAAAAAACATTATTTGCAGTTTCTTATTCTTACACAGAGTAACAAATTTGCCTATATCCCCATTGGTGCATCTCCAAATGCTGTAATTCTGTTCTTTGATTTTAAAAAGGCACAAAAATATACAAAAATATAAAAGTAGAAATAATATACAAAATTATGTCATATAAGGGAAAGTATGGTACAGTTCTACCTCCCTTAAAGAGCATAATGTGTTCCACAGGATTGCTCTTTAAGCAAGTTTGCTCTTTAAGTGAAACACCATTGTAAGTGACCAATTGTGGAGAGGGGGATTGCGAACCCCAATTTATTTGTTAAGCGAGTTTTTGGTTGGTTTTATTTGTTAAGCGAAGCAAACATTCAGAGAAAATTCTGCTCTTTAAGTGAGTTGCACTTTAAGTGAGGTGCTCTTTATGCGAGGTTTGACTGTACTTCACAAAAATGGGCATATAGAGAAAATCAAAATACGTGTACAAAGTACATGGTTCATAAGGAATGAAAACACATATGTCTTTTGTGTAAATGTTTGAAAAATAAAATCATAACTAGGAGCAGAAAATATATAGAATATATTTAAGATTGTGAAAATGAAAAAAATGACAGGCCAAGAGTGTTATAGGTTAAAGGGAAACTAGACATATGCAGACACAGCACACTTAATTGGGATTCCCCCCCCCCATCTTTCTTCCTATTCACAAGCTCGATACCTTGGATCTTCCTCTGCAGAATGCATAACTAAACGTTTCCCTCCTAACCCCCGTCCTCTGATTCTTAAATTTATTTTTATTTCTTACACATGTCTGGCCAGGTATCCCTGCTATGGTAATAAAGTAGACCATACTACCAGTGACACAACGTCGAGTGTCAGGTGGCAGTTAACTAACCTGACCAACCTGAAGACTAACGGCTTTGGGTGACAAAGTCCACAGGGAAGGGTGATGGTCCCTAAATGGATTAAATCCCACTTGACTCCATCTTGATGGAGGGCAGCGGTTTCATCAGAACTGGCCTGACTAGGACTTGGCATGCCAAAAGGGTTCAGGACCAGAAACTGACTCGTGGAACTGGATCAGTGGTACGAGGATCATGCTGCAATGCAGAAGGCAGGAAAAAAAAGGACAGTCTTCATGATTGATTGTCATGATGATCACCTATATTTGGATACAGAAGAAGAAGAAGAAGAAGAAGAAGAAGAAGAAGAAGAAGAAGAAGAAGAAGAAGAAGAAGAAGAAGAAGAAGAAGAAGAAGAAGAAGAAGAAGAAGAAGAAGAAGAAGAAGAAGAAGAAGAAACAGATAATTTTCTCTTTTTGTGAGCTGCTCTGAGACACCAATGGTTTGTCGAAACACTCAACTTCCAAGCTTGTCTTCCTATTGGAAGACATATTGTCATATATAAAATTTACGTATACCTAAAATGGAAAGTTTTAATATACTGTTTTTATTAAATGGGGTGGGGTGGGAGAAGCTGTTTAAACAAACCATTGAATTTTTAAGTTAACTTTCTAAATTTCCTCTTCCTTGCTTTTCCTTTCCATCTCTCCCTCACACACCCTGAGCCCCTCTTTCCTTCCAACTACCTCACATTTAACCCAAGCAAATGACCTATCAACCTTTACACACACACACACACACACACACACACACACACACACACACACACACACACACCACAGAGGGCTTCACTTTAAGCATCAGGCTGTGTTTCTGCTATAACTGCAAGAAGAAGGGATGTTGTGAGTGGAGCCCCTACAGGGAGAATTGTGAGGAACAACAGGTCACTGCTTAGATGTGTGGTTGGAAAGTGGGAGGAGAAAAGAAGAAAATAAAGCAGAGTCAGACACTTGAGTGCATATGAGAGATGAATTGTGGAGGCAAGGAGTCAGTAAGTAAATAATGGGGGAAAGGAGGTACATTGCAATTTAACTTGATTTCTCAATGACTATCACAGTAGAAGGTGGGGCAGAGGGAAGAAAAAGGAGTGACATTATCCAAACAAGGGGACAAGGAAGAGCAATTTGAAAATATATCTTGGTACAGAAAAATAAAAATCTGTAGTGTGAACATTAGGAATGCTTTGATGATCCACTACTAGAGGGAACAATTTGATTTTTTTTAAGAGGTGCAATTTGAGAATGAGTTATTAATGGTGGGCTTTCTCCACATGAATAGGAGTTTATTTTTGAATAATAAGAATTATATGTAATGTGGCAGGGGAATCGGGATTTTAGAAATGCTTAGGTGGAGCATGGCCAAAAAAGAGCAGGGGTTCCCAACCTATGAGCAGGTGTTCCCACCCTATGGCCAAATTGCTGCAGATGCAGCAAAAAAATTCAAAAAATGGCTCAAAAATTTTTCTCCCTTGCTTCCTCCTCCAAGGGAAATGGCAGATGTGGGGGAAATGCCCAGAAATTGTGTGCAAATGCATGTGCTGCTGTCATTGGTGCTCCTGGGAAGAACCACATGAGTGGCCCCTTAGCTGACTGCCCCCTGGCAGGAAAAGGTTGGTAATACCTGCTCTAGAGAAATAAAACTGAATGCAGTAAAAGTAAAAACTTTTCAGAACAACCCAGATTCTCCAGTCTGGACATGATCTTTGTCTGTCACTAGGAGAGAGAAGGCTGGGGAACTAGTCCGTTCAGATCATGAGTGTAGGTGTTACTCTCAAAAGAATGAGTGTGGAATCACTGGTTCCTTGTCCCTTCCAGTTTGGGATTGATATTTTGTTTCTGTGGGACCATTTTTAGAATGTATCCCTGCAAATAATTTAAATAAATAATACTATTATTGCATTTGTGGGTTTTTGAAATTGCTATTCAAGCCAGTGAAGCCGATATTTTGCTCCCAAAAGGATTAGAGAGGCCTCTCCTCATTACTGTAATAGGAAGGGCTCTTCAAAAAGTATTGACACCTAGACAGTAAGTATATCTAAACCTCTAGGGCCCTTCTCCCATGAAACTTTATGGAACTGGCAATGTATAACAAAGACAACAATATACAATATCCCCCTCCACATTGTACACATAAGACCAAAGTCAAAGTGCTTCAGAGAGATTTTTTTAAAAATGCAACACCTTGTAATATTTTAGTGGAACACACTGCAATGTGGGGATGGTGCCAACATTTGTTAGCAAGTGTCAAGCAAGGGTTTCAACAGAGCATAATGCTGCCAAGCTCCCTGCTGTCCTTGCCTAACTGGATAGCATTAATACTGACGAGACATTTGTATACAGAACATTGAATTTAAGGGAGATGCACTTTAATTTTAGCATCCTATATACACCAATTCATCTTATAGCCAACATCATAATAGCTGTTATGCTGTTCAAAAGGAAGAAGAGGCTTGGAAAAGTTACTTTTTTGATCTGTTGGCCCCATAAGCTAGCCTGTGGCCTTCAAGTGCAATGAAGCCCATATGCCAGAGGTGAAGTAAGACAGAGCTGGTTGTTCTAGTCAGTTTCTCTAAATGGAGTAGGGGAATTCTGGCTTGTCCTCAGGCAGAAGAATGTTAATATCTGGTAATTAAGTTATTATTCTAGAATTCCTTAGCCATAGTGGCCAGTTTGACATGTTCAACATATGTACAAATTCTGTGGCTCAACTTGAGATGCTTTGGGGAGATCAGATCTGGAATTCATGCCACAACAGCTGAAGGGGGACGCTGTCATTTGTGGTCTAGGAACAAGCCACAAAGGAAATAAATGGCCATCACTGTCTTCCTGTCCATGGGGCAGGGCTTAAAGGAACTGTCTGGGGACAAACCAGGAAGTATGGGTCCATCTTGTCTTATTTATTTATTTATTTATTTATTTATTTATTTATTTTCCATTTGTATAGCCGCCCCCAATTGACATACAACTCTCAGTGGTGTACATAAAATCCCCAACGTTTAAACTATAGAAGCCCTTAAAATTCCTAAAAACACTGAAAAACTACCTCCCACCCACACCAATTAAAAATCTAGTTAAACACTTTTAAAAACATGAGTGATCATGCTCTAAAATAGGCAGTGTAGGGTGGTGGTTGCTCCCTCTCCACCTCCTCACACCTGCCCTGCCAGCCAGGTTTTCAGCTCTTTCTCCAGTATTTTGCTTCCTATCTGAACAAAGTCCTATCATTGTACCTGGGAAAGGTAGAAAACCTTCAGAGTTGTAAAGTTGTATGCCACTGAAAAGTACTCTGAAGGAAACACTTGTAGTAACAACCAGGACATCATCTTCATGTCTTCAAAACATTAATAAGGATTTTAAAGATTTTAAGAGCAGGAGTGCAGGTATCATTATTGAGAAATATCCCCTAGTTTCTGTAGGATCAATTCAAGATTGAATTATCTCCTACCAGCCCATTGCTCCATTAGCTGTTTGCTATATTTTTCAAAGGTCAGGAAATCAATCCTTTTAGTGCCTCACACTTACACACAAGCAAGTGAGAATTGCATGTTAGAAATGTTAGAAAACTATAGGGGGCATTCTTTAGTTGAGATTATGAGTTACAGTATAAATTCATGCTCAGGCGGATTTTTTTTTTTAATTAGAAGTCCTATTCATAAATTCACAGCCCAGGTCTCCCCAAAGAAACCATTATGTAAATGATTTCCATAATCAGGTGTCATCTAGTAAGCATTATGACATCACTGCACTATGTAGCAAACCAGATATGCCCATTTGAAGGTGTTATGGAGAGAAAGCAAATCATGCTCCCATTGTCTTCACTCTGATTTGACATTTTGAAGAGAACACCTTTCTATTACCCAGACAACAAGACAAATATTATTTATTATTTAAATGGTAACCATATTAGTCTGTGTTTCTGTTGTGACCTGGGGTCCTGGATGCAAGGAGCCGGATGACTTTCAGCCAGCCCAGCTGCCTGCTGCCAATTCTGACTTGGAATCTGAGCTTGAGGAGGACCCCTTGCCAGTCCTCCTGGCCACAGCTGGCTCAGATCAGGAGGCCAAGTCAGAGGACATGGACATGGCACTGGCCTCACAGCCAGCTGTCACTCCAGAATCTGCCCAGCAGGGCCAAGCAGGGCTGGAGGATCAGAGTTTGACAGCTAGGCCAGGTGCCATCAGGCAGGCTACTCGAGAGCAGGCCGGCACGCCTGCTCGTTACAGGGTTTCATTGATGCATCAGATGCAGCTGAGAAGGAGGAGGGCCCAGGCATGCCTCCTGAATGGATCCTCAGCTGTAGGGTCTGACTCCCCATAAAGGAGAAGCATTCCGGCAGGCCCTTGTTGGGCCAATTCGTCAGATGGTGAAACCGACACTGTGCTCCTGGCTTCCTGACCTTGATTCCCTGGATTCTGAACATCAGACTATGACCTTGACCACCCTCTTGGACAACCCCTGCACCTCTAGTACAACTCCACTGGCTCCTGACACTCTGTCCCCAATTTTAAAAGTGTTCAGGGCAAAAATTGTCCCAATGCTGTCATACGGGGCAGAATTGTGGGGTCTAAATAGAGCCCCACTTCTGGAACAAATACAGTCCCGGTTCCTAAGAAGTATTTTAGGAATTGATAGCAACACGTCTGCTCCTGCAGTCAGAGCAGAATTGGGCTTCCACTCCTTGTATAGCCATTTAGTATTTAAAACATTTTCATATTGGTTGAAGATCCAATCAATGGACTCAAATAGGCTGCCCAAATTATGCTTAACCGAACAGATAAAGTGGGATTATCCCAAGTCCTGGGTTAATCAACTCTGCGAAGTAATTTCTCACCATGGGTTCTCAATTCAGTATTTGCTCTCAGTGGCCACTCAGGCCAAGGAAATTTTTAAACAGAGAGTCTTAGATATCAGTGCACAATCTGACTTGGAACTACTGGCCAAAAATGGTTCGTTAAGGTGGCTGGCGGCTAACAAAATTACATTTCAAACTGAAAAATATGTTTTGATGCACCTCACTTATCCTTTAAGAAGGGCATATTGTAGAGCCAGATTCGAGCTATTAGACTCAATGAATAGATATGGGCGTTTTCACCACTTACCATATCATGAAAGAACGTGCAAATGTGGGTCTCCAAATGTTGAAAATAGCTCTCATATTATATTAGATTGCCAGTTGTACACTGATATTAGATCTAAATACCTTGCATCCCTATTGGAAAAAACAACTTTTTGGGACTCAAAAAACAAACTGTCTTATCTCCTTCTGGGCTCTAATATCCACGTTGTGTGTAGAACTGCCAAGTTTATAATTAAGGCATCAGCTAAAAGAATCGAATATGTCAATCAAATTGGGGTATCCTGTAAGGGAGATTCTCTTATCTGACTATCGATATGCATGAATTAATTGTATTTAGGAACCTTCTCCAGTTTACATTCTTTAAAAGTAGTTCAGGTATGTATATATTGTATTTATTGTATTTTTATTGTATTTTATCACATTTTATTGCATTGTACGGATTTTAATCTCTTATATTATTGATAAGGTCGAAAGACTAATCAATTAATAAATATTCATTCACTGGCTCCTGACCTCTGGACTGGCAATAAAGACTCTGCTCTGCTCCTTCTGAAACCTGAAGTAAGGAGAAGCTCCCCTTATCCCATTGTAGCTCTAACCAACCATAGAGCTCTGCTGGTGCCAGGTTGTAACAGTTTCAAGCATATAAGAGAGTAAACAATACAAAAAGACAAAAAATGTTGTGGCACTTTAAAGACTAGCTGTTGTATTTGAATGTTAGCTTTTGTGGATCAGCTTGCCAACATGAGGAAAGAAGCAGCAGCTGTGTGATGGGCGGGCTTCAAAACCCTCTGCCATCACACTGGATGCTCCCTTGGCTGGCCCTGGCCTGAGGGAAGGAGCAGCGGCTGGGTATTGGGCGGGCTACAAAACCCACCGCCGCCCCCACCACCACCACACTGGACACCTGCTTGGCTGGCCCCGGCGTGAGGGAAGGAGCAGTATCTGCATGGTGGGAGGGTTTCAAAACCCACTGGTGCCACCGCCACACTGAACGCTCCCTCGGCTGGCCCTAGCCTGGAGGGAGGAGGACATGCTTGGTAGGGTTGAGTTGGTGACATTTAGTTTTTGTGTGTATTCTTTGAAGTGTTTTGTGATGGGTTGATATTTTGTAATGGTGGTTGGGATATTTGCTGTAATGTTTCTGAAATGCTTGTGACTTGATATTTTGTACTGTAACTGTGATATTGTGTTTTCTTTGTTACTCGCCCAGAGTCACTCTGCAAGTGGGGTGGCATACAAATTGAAAAATTAAATCAAACTAGGTAAATTAAATCAAGTCTACTTCATCAGAAAGCTAACATTCAAATACAGCAATTAGTCTTTAAAGTGCCACTTTTTTTGTTTTTATGTTTTGTGTACTCTCTGACATTCCTTATTATGTTGTGCTGTCTTCTTCACTGCCTGCTAAATCTGCACCATAAGCCCCCCCCCCCCGGCTGTTTGTATTTATAGAAGTGTGTCATGCTGAAGGTAGTGTAACATGGATGGGTTGCCTTTGAATGCAGAACACTGTTAAGGCTCTTGAGTAAAAAAACATTTATACCCACTTTCAGAAAGGGTTCAGAAAACCTGCAAAAGGGGGGTTAGCAGTGCTATGTTTTTCAATAAAGCATTTTCACAAGATATGCTTCTTCATTTTGGTTCAAATGTATGTCTACTATGGTATTCTGGGTCAATTTAGATCCATCAAAATTCATGGGCATACAAGACAATAAAAGGCATTGGCTAAAATCATCTTATACAGTTGCACAAGCAGCATAACTTCTAAAGGTGAAGTGCAGCATGGTAAGAAATCTCCATAAACCTTATGGCTAAAATTCTGTTGCTTCATATAGTAAGTCACACTACATTAGGTCCAATGAATCAGTGGGGATGTGAAGAAACAACATCTCCATATGTTCCATTGATACAGTGGGCCTTTTCTAGTTCTAATTTACTTCACCAGCCAACAGTCAAATGCTGTTGCTTAGAATAGTAAATTGTATTGGAGTAGGTCATTAAATCAATGGGGATTTGGTGAGTCATATTCTCAGTAGATTCCACAGATTAAGTTGACCTATTTTAATGCAATTTACAACATGATTTTGGACATTGTGTTATACAGATTACTCCTCATGACTGGTAACCACATGATAATTTATCCTCAATTTTTTTTTAAATTTACTTTTTAAACCATCTTCAGGCATATGTTTTGACTACTGTTGTGTGTGTCATGAGATCTTCTATGGCAGCTTTGAGCCCTATCTTGTGCACTCAGTGAGAGTCATTGGTTTGCATTATTTTGTAGCAGTTAAACCTGTTTGGCACCCCCTAAGCTTGAACCATGTTACCTGAAGGACCACTTGCCTGCATTTAATCCTGTCAGGGGCAAAGGTCATCCATAGAGGCGTACTTTCTATCCTTCCATGTATTCCTAAAATTGTAGTACATGAAAGGACTTCATCTTTAGCCACAGCTCAGCTCTGCAGCCCTGCCCCAAATGGCAGGGAGTATGGCAGAAGAGATTTGATTCTGGAACCTTCCTCCACAAAAGAGCTGTATGCAGTAGTGGGATGTCAAAAATCCTAGAGAACTGGTACAATGACCATATCCATCTTGCAACATGGTGCTGCCCAGGCACTTATACTAACAGGTAAGTGACAGGTTTGTGTTTGGGGTGGGTGGTTGGGTGACCCCACCGTGACATCATTACATTGTGGGTGGAGATAACATCATGATGTCATGGGCGGGGCCAAAGAAAAAAATAAAATAAAATAAAAATATTCATGCACGCACACACACACCCCTCAACCCACCCACCCACCCACAACACAAACCCATAAAATAAATAAATAAATAAATTAAAACACACCCAACCACCCACCCCAAACACAAACCTGTCACTTACCTGTTAGTATAAGTGCCTGGGCAGCACCATGTTGCAAGATGGATATGGTCATTGTACCAGTTCTCTAGGATAATATGCCTTAATGTAAATGTAAAACAGCTGTACCTCCTTAAGGGTTCTCCAATTGGAACAGCAATTGGAACAGCACAGGTGTAGTTTATTGATGAGGTAACTCCAAGACTTTGCTTAAAAAACCCCAAGCCAGGCTGCCAGGGCTGCTGGGCACCAGGCCTTTTTAGGAACTGTGGTAGTACATCAATATAGGTAAAGGTATTAAATACACATTAAAATACACATAGACACACCACATCCAAAGGTGAGTCACTTACCCAGGCTATAGGGAGCTTCAAGCTAGCAGCTTCTCTTCCTCCTCCCCGCTTGGGAGGACAGCAAAGAGGCAATGCATACGTGACAAGCACTGTAGGCATGCATGCACACCAAGTGCTTGGCATGCATGCGCAGTGAGGGAACCAGTGAAAAGGTAAGCCCCAAAGGTGATTCCCCCCAAAAGCTGCTACTGGTTCTCCGGTACACTAGGAAAAGTTACTACCGGTTCTGGCGAGCTGGTGAGAACCTGTTACATCCCATCTCTGGCTGTATGGCTCCCTCAAAAGATCAATAAGTTTCCCTTACTGCTTGCATGCTGGGTGGCATTTCAAAATGTTCTTTTAACCAGGCTGTTGTGCCTCTTGCTTTGAGTTTTTGCTGTTTGCCATTTGTTCTTTCCATTTTAATGGCTTTAATTTCATTACTGAACTTCTTAGGTGGGCAGAGAGGGAGATAAATGATTTCAACACACATACAACCATAGCATGGCAATTATTATTATTTATCCTTAATCTCTTATTGCTCTGTCTCTGCATGTAGAGATGTCCTTCCCCAGACATCACCATTCAAAAGGCATCACATTCTTAGAAACCAAGGTCCAGAGAAGCATTTTGGCTACAGGTAGACAGGAAGCATGCTTAGCAGACTTACTGTGGATAAATATGGTACTCCATCCCTGCAATATATAGGCTGCAATACAGTTTAGTAGTCTAAGTCATTTTCTTTGCCATTTTAATTTAAATGCAGTCCTCGTAGCTGTGGTCCAGTCTCTGAATTGCTCAACTGCCTTTGCGTCTCAAATCAAGTCATTTGTTATTATGATGATGGACCATCCTAGGAGGCTTTCCCCCGGAAAATTGAAAGCAGCAACAGAGAAGCTAATGAGTAAAGCAATAAGGTACAGTTAGATCCCCTTCACTACCATGTGTCTCCCAGGAGGGCCAAAGCTGAAAATGACAGATGCCACATTGGAATATAGCATATATCAAGCAGCTATCATTTCACAAGTGTTCATATTTATTTCAGATGTTATTATCATCTTTGGCAAAACAGTCTTTCTAAGGTGTTCAAAATTGCCAGCATTCGCTCAGTTAACATAAATTTCATAGGGAGCTCAAACTGTTTGGGAAAGTTCAGTAGTTCAATATTCTACTGTTATTGCCTTTTCTTCAAAATATTCTAAATAAATTAGCTATGGAAAATGTGATTTACTGTCCAAGACCATAATGTGTTTTGTAAGCAAAAGTGCACATTTTAGCTCACTTTCATATCTGGGTAATTCGGTATATCAGAAATGGCATAATAAGTTCTCCCAGAAATCATGTTTTTTCATTGTATTTTGTGCCCATTTAGAGGTAGCTAAGGGACATTCACCCAGAAAGCCTTGGAGAAGGAAAAGACTTTGAAATCCAGGGATGGCATCTTGCCTGATAATTTAAACAGAGGACCTTCACTCAACGGTGGGATTCAAAAAAATTTACTACCTACTCTGTAGGTGTGTTATGGTGGGCGTGGCCAGGGGAAAAGCCCTGCGTTGCACCTGAATTAGGATGACTTTATTTCAAAATTTGGATGGGCGCAGCCAGCCAGAATTTCTGCTACTGGTTCTGGTGGACTGGTGCGAACCTGCTGAATCCCATCACTGCCTTCACTGCAAGAACATAGACACTGATACCCTGTGGACTGAGAGGGGACTGGTCACAGAGCAGACTATATTGAAGAGTAGGAAATGGGAGGGCTGGGGATGGTTTGGGTACTTGGGAAGTCGCTTTGACCATTTCTTCTCTGCATTGTAGAAAACTTTGAATGCAAAACCAAGGCAACATGAAGCCTTCAAGAAACCCACAAGCAGTACAGTGAACTCTTGTTCTTTAGTGGACTGACATTTCATAGCATGGTGTAATGGTGTAATGGTCTCAGGCCCTTTGCCTGTGACCCCCTATCATCTAAAATAGTTCACCTTCAGTGGCCTGCACCCCTCTGTGAAGCCCACCCCTCTTGATGTCACTCCTGGGTACCTATGGCCCTGCTTCAGGCTAGAGGAACTGTGATAGGTTTCACTCACTGACTATTCTTGCCTGCAAACCAGCCAGATCAAGTTAGTGTGCATTTATTTAAGATAAGGTAGTGTTGCCAAGACACCAGACCTCATCCAACCAACTTAGCTCTATAAAGACCAAATACCACAGTTCTGGGTACAATCATATTTTATTTAGTGCACAGTTATTAAGTTTCAGACGATTACAAAACACAGGAACATGGTTGCTAATATTCTAACATTAACACAATAAAACCTTTCTAGCTGCTTGCCTGGCCTAACCTGGCCTATTAACATAAAGACTACATTTTGCTAGCCTTACTCCCAAGCTGCCACACCAATGCAAGCAATCCTAAAGCATAGCAAAAGTCTTCTTCCTCCCCCTCTTTCTTCTTCCCATATCAAAACACATTTTTTCACACATATGTCTCCCATCAAAACTAGTTCAGTTTCCACAGTTCTACAGCTTGTTATGACTACAAATACAATCCAGCACCTCCTTTGAAGGTCACATTCCTTCTCTGCCACTGGGAACAATAAATCAAAAATCTACATTGCTCTATAAATGCAAGGCCCCCCCCCCATTTTTCATGGTGTTTTTGAACACAGAATTCCCATTCAGCTACCAAGTCAAGCACTGCTCACTTCTATGAAGGGGTCAGAAGGAAGGAAAAGTATACATACTTTATACATAATGCCTCATACCTTTTAAAAAGCAATGGATCACCTGATCTTAGTGCCAACTCTACTAATGCGTAGAACATCAGGCATCCACTTCAGGTGGCAGATGATAAGGATATGGTAGTCCCCTGGTAATTCCTTCCAAACCTTCCTGTTTATCCTTTTTTTGCAGAACAAAGCTCTTCGTGTCATATGTGTATAGCTGTCTTGATGCTCAAAATGTTCCCACTGGTAGTTAAAGAGTATTATCAGGATGGCCTAACTACAATGCTTTGCAGGCTCTGCAGATAGAAGAAAGATAAGTACCATCTTGTACTTTCCTTCAAGTAGCAAAATGGCTTGGACCAGCCCAAGTTCTTTAGAAGTAAATTCCATAGACCCATGGTGGAAGGAACTTGTTTTTCTTTCCTGTGAATTCCTAGAAAAGGCTTGGTGTGCTAAATGCAAGTTTGCTCTACTTGATGTTTAATTCTTTATATACAAAGATGCAAATTTCAACTTTTCCTTCCTTCTGACCCCTTCATGAATATTTACCCAGTATCATTACTCTGTAGTATATAAGCAAGCTGCAATTGAGTGGAATCTACTTTGGTATTAGATTAAATGTCACTTAGCAGAGGCTGTGGTAAGCTGATGTATTGTAGTGGTATATTACTTACATACCCACAGGCAAGCATGGTGAAAACTTGTGCATAAATTCCAACTAGACTCATATTGTGTGATCCACAGTCCAAAACAATAAAACAGTATTAGTGGATGACAGGTTAACCCAGTTCTCAGCTTTTAAATGTATTTCTCAAATGTACATGAATCCTCCCCTAGGTTGCCAATTCAGTTGGGAAGGTTCATGTACTCTAAAAGTTCATGAGCTTCATAAACCAGAGAGAAGTTACTGCCTCTCTCTTTTGATACTGCTTTGGGCTAATAGCTATCTATTTTGTATTAGGACAAGAAGAAATGTCAAAGCCTACTAAATCATTGCATTCATTAGGAATAGTACTTTGTCTCACAGTTTCCATAAATAAATGGATCCCTATCTCTTTGTATGAATTCCTTCTCATGGAAGGACGTTTTTCACTTTGTAAGTGGACTTATTGTTATAGATGATTGCTGAAGTTGAGTATCTGTGACTATGTGGATTATTTTTGGTTATCTTATAAAATCTATACGAGAAAGAAAAGGATAATGAGAATCCCGACTTTATACATTTTCTTTCATTGCATTGCTCATTTTGCTGCAATTAGATTTAACAGAACCCATCACCAGACACTGCTTTGAAACTATGCATCAATATATGAGATTAAGTGACCATAACTTTATTTCCCACTGCAACAAGTGACAACTATGTCTATCCTTGTCCTCATGTGTAGTCATTCTGTAAACTTAGGTAGAAAGGTGAGAACAGCACCTAATGGTTTACTCCAGTTGCCAGATCATTCAATTTATTGATTTACATCCTTTTTCTGTTCATTTTTGCTAACAGAATAGGTTTAGCATAAATAAAGCTGCTAGGCTTTGAGAAAAGTATCCTCCCCATATTCATTTAGGGAAAAGTGCAGTATGGTGCATATAACCTTTAACTATGAAGATCTGTCAAAGTGTTCATCTGGTTGAGATATCAGAAGATTGAATGAAATGTATATTAGTTCATTGAAATGTAAATTTCCTTTTATTTATCTCCAAAACAGAATTTTTAAGAAATATGACTAAGCAATCGGATGTTTTAAGTGAAGCAGATGCTTCCCTTCCAATAACCAACTGCAATAGATACATGAGGAAAATCACATGATCTCACAGATATCTTTCACCATTTGCAGGAGCATATTTTCTAAATAAGGACCCTCAAGTTTGACTTTTAATCTCCCTCCCCACTCACACAAATCTGGAAGTCATGGCCAGATTTAGGCCATATTGCAACTCTACAACTCATGGACTGAGAAGCCTCCTAGGATGGTCCATTAACATAATAGAAACTCTTCATTTCAGCTGGTGAGAGCCTTGAGTTTAAAATGTGTGCCACTCTCCCACAATCTTGTTCATGTTTTCAGGGTGCTGTTGGAGAATAAATGTGCATCCAAGTTGTAATTGTTAGAACATCTCCAAAATTACACTCAGTTCCCCCAACACAACAAGGGTGATTGGTGAATACCACTGTGTAGTTTGTTGTGTAGGTGGGATTGCATCTTAATCCTCCTCCTTTCTTCATTCCACTATGGATCATGGAGTAAAATGACTAATGAAGTATTTCCCAACCTTTGGTTTTTGGACTTCAATTCCCAGAAGCCTACGTCAATTCCCCCAAGCTCTGATTAGAATTGAATTAGAATTCTGGGAAATGAAGTTCCCCTGTGGGACATAGGTCCCACATTGGGAAACACCAGGCTAATGGTAGGAGCCAGACTATTTTATTAAACTGTTATTCACTCTTTGGTTATAATCCAGTTGCACACCTCCTCTATTCATTATGTGATTTCATCCCTTACACTAATGATGACCACTTTTCTATTTTGATAACCCCCTTTTTCAGCCATAGAGCTCCTGCTTCATATTGATATTTTGGACATTCAGAAAAAATCTTGCATATTATGCAGGGATCACAAGATGTTCCATGCTGGGATGCTAATAGGTCAGCAGGTAAGCCAAAAGCAGACCTCAGTTTTTCAAACAGTATACACCACCACCACCACCACCACCAATACCACTTCTCAGCCAAACAGCAATCTGGTTTTGAAATTGAGGATGTGTTTCAAAAACAGTTTGAGATGCCACATGGAAGAAGTCAATCTTAATTTAGAAAAAGAAAAGAAAATCTATCTATCTCCAGATGCTTTATTATTTCCTTCTCCCAAACAGTGATTCACTAGCCACTCATAATGCCAACTCTTTTTAACAGTCCACTGAAGGCTATTAATTCAAAATGCAAAGGTTGGCATTATGGACATGAAGGCAAAACTCATCATGGGTGAATCTAACAACAATGTGGTTGGTTTCCTTGTCCCTGAGATCTTCATCACCTCAGCAGTTGATCATTTGCTCCAGCATGAGGTGCATTCGCCTTAATGTTTATAAATTTCTTCCTCAGTTGTCGTCTGCAGTGTAAATAATATGGACAAATTGGTTGAAAGCCTTCTCAAACTGTGTAACGGATGGATTTTTTATCAGCTCAGCTGGACATGGTATTTACAAAAAAGGTCACTCCAGCCCCACACTGAATACAAAAAATTCAGCACAAGTGCTAGGCTCAAGCAATAAAACAAAATATGTATTTTTTTCAGGCTTGTCTATTCTACACAAAGTGCCACAATGTATGTGCACCTTTGCTTACTACTATCTGGCATTGGTAAGTCCAATCTTTTTCCATTTACAAACAATCAAAGATGATAGACAGCTATAGTGACAATGCTTTGGCTTCTGTTTTTAGAAGCATTAAGGCTTCTTTTATAGGAAGTAGAAAAATGAGAGAACAAACTGAGCAGAAGGCATGGAGAGCCATTCATTTCTGTAGTTGGATAGCAAAACATAAAGGAAGATTTTGCCATGACTGTGTATAGCAGTCGAATGCTTAACCTCATCCTGACCACTAGCTGCTGTGCTCTGCTTGTGTCTGAAAAACATGACTTGGTCCAAACAGAAGAAGCTTAGATACTATTCATACTAGCATTTCTCATAGCTTCTCACATTTCCACTTGATAATGCAGTCTAACAGAAGAGTTCCAGCTAATATGAAAACCACATTTTCTCCTTATCACAAATTTGACAGGAGTTCTGTGCACTATTCTTTAGTTAAGCATGTTTTATGACCATAAAGTATAAATTAAAGCAAATACTGAAGCAAGAATTGGTTCAAATGTGGGTTTTGTCAGTTCATCCCTTCTCTCATTTAAGAATCACACAAAATGCATCTCTGTGAATTGCTACTAGATAAAAAACAAAGGATACCAATTTGTGCAGAACAATGTACCACATCCTTAGATTAGAACACTGTCCTCAGTGGTGGGGTGTAAAAATCTTTACTACCCCACCGTGACATCATCACAGTGTGGGTGGAGCTAACATTATGACATCATGATGTGGGCAGGGCCAAATAAAAAATAAAATAATAAAATAAAATAAAAATAAGCACGCACACACACACCCCATTTTGCTATTTCAAAGAGGAACCCCCAGACACTCAAACAGCTGCCTAGATGAATCCCTTGCATTTAGAAGCACAATGCAATTGGTACTTCCTGTGTCATGGACAGCTGGATTATGCCTGAACAATTATATGGGAGGAGGTTGTCTCTTTACTATTTCCTGTGATGGTGCAAAGGTGAGAAACAAGAGCCAGTGGAGCCAGTGGAGAGGGTCATGTTGGTCAGTGAATCTGAGGAGAGAAGTTTTGGGGGATGAGCCTGGAGGGAGAGTCTGGATAAACTAGGCTTAAGGCAAAGTGTTATACAAACAAGGCTTCAAACTTAAAAGGCTCAGTTATCTATTCAGGGCCTATGTTTTTGTTCCATTTTGATAACAGGTCAGTTTCCATCATTGTGAAACTTGCAAAAATAATGAGTTGAATCCCTAGCAATCATGACTACAAGATTTGTAAAAATAATATTTGGGGGTTATGTATTACTTTTTCCTTAGCTTTTCTTGTTTGAGAGCTTGGGGTTAATTGGGGTTGCATCTTCAAGTCTTTCCACAGCCAAGAGACTAGAGACTGATCTGTTTTAAATTACACCCAGGGTTTTTTCCTTCTTCATATTCATTTGATTTCAGGAGCTGCCAGTGGAACAAAAAGAAACTATTCTGTATTGTGAGACTGTAGATAGCCTCTCTCTCTCTCTCTGTGGCAGAGACAGTCTTTTAAAAGTTTATGGATAGGGAATATATAGGACCAGCACATTTTGGTCTTTATTACAGCCATGCACCCTGTCTTGAGCCAGCCATGCTTTTCATTTGCATTTACCCAAATGGATGCAAACATAACACTACGCAACAACAACAAAAAAATTTTTTTCCCTGCTACTGGGTTGAAAATATGTTCCTTATAGTAATTCATATGTGCTGAATACAAATCTGCAGTCGGATTTGCTCTGGCATGTCAGGAAAAAAAGTTATGTACGTGTAAAGGTTGTCAAGGAAAATGCTATTAACTATGTTGAAAAGCGATTGTGAGAAATTTCAGGGAAATCAATGTGCGTACTTTGGGATGAAAACACTAAATATTATAATTAAGAAGTGAATTATAAATGTTTATTTACCTCTGAAATGAGTCAGGGACCCTTAGTTACACTAAAATTGACAATGGCTTGGTTTAAAAGTGTGTAGAGCTTCTTGCTTTCCCCCTGTGAACATTTTCTGTTGCTCTCTGCAAAAACCAAGAGTAACCCCCCATCATGTTTGGATTGAAGCGGCCTTGATATCTTGCTTCCATGGTGGACATCTCCTGGTGGAATCTTTCACCGTGCTTGTCACTCACGGCTCCCATATTTGACGGAAAGAAGGTGAGATGCAAATGCAAGAAATGCATCTTTAGTGACATTCGGCAACCGAGGTGCTGGAAGGCTGTTAGCAAGTTGTCCACAATTTCTGCATAGTTGTCTGCTCTGTGGTTCCCAATTAATTTAATTTAATTCAAGTTGTTTACAGTCCATGACCAGCATAACACACAAAAACATAATACCACATCCTAACTAGTCTGGACACAGGTAATAAAAGGAAACTATGGTACTATAATACTAAAAACCTACTGGGAATCGACATAAAACAGCAGGTGCCTATCTAAAAACAATATTACTAAAATCCCTCAATAATTACTAAAACCTAGTGTCATGAAAATAAAATGCAATACTAATATTTACAAGAAAAAGAGGGATAGCCTCATTACAAGGATATAAAATACTCTCTAATAGAGTTGTAGTTTACTAAAACTCAGTAATTTATGGCCAGACCGATAATGATAAGGGTAAAGAGATAACATAATAAGTAGTGTAGGTCAGCTGCTCAGTGCGGGAGCAATCTCAGTAAACTATAGAGCCACACTAGACTTCCTAGTCAGCAGCCGACGTATCCTACTAGCCTGTGCACAAAAACCCGCCACTTTGCGCGTGATAGCAATACTACTGTCCTGGAGTAGGAAGGAAGCTTGTTGGGCCGGCAATTTTCCTGGGCATTGGCGCAGCAAGGGGATTATTAATTCTGCACGGGCATCCCTATAGAATGAGCAGAAAAGGAGAACATGCTCAATCGATTCAACATCCCCATCTCCACATGGACATAATCGTTCTGAATAGGGTATCCCGTTATATCTGCCCTCAAGGACAGCTGAAGGCAGGCATCCACAGCGGGCCTGGGTGAATGCCAGCCTATGTTTTGGGAGATCTAATTCCTGCAGATAAGCTGCGGGGACAAGCTGGTACCTGATGGAAACATTGGAGAAGAAACCAGGAGACTTGGCCACATCTTCCTGCCGTTCAGTGTCCCTTATTCTCTGTTTCACTAGCTCCCTGGCTTGTTGTGCTTCCATTGCAAGCAGGGTAGCTGGACACAAGCCCAAAGAAGCCAATTTATTAAGTATAAAACATTTCCAGGAAGAGCGAAATGAATCTTGAAGTGTAAGAAACACCAAGGTGCCCTGGGAATTGTGTATTTTAAGCCAATATGAAATCATCAGCATCCAGCACCTCGCCTCTACCTTCACTAAGCCCGTCTCCAGTCTTAATCTGGCATTGGAAACGCAGCGGGGGGTCAAGAGAGCAGCTCTAAGAAACTTTGACTGAACTCTCTCCACCTGCTGATAACTGGCTAAGGGTCCTAGCTGCGCACCATATGTGAGCTGGGCAAGTGATTTAGCTTCATACAGTTTAATGGCTGCTGGTACATAACGCCCTCCCCTGCTCCAGTAGAACCTAAGGATTGCTGATGCACTCCTCTGCGCATTCTGAACTACATGGTCAATATGGGTTTTCCTAGAGCCTGAGGCATGGAAAAGAACCCCCAAATAATTAAAGCTGGGGACCTGCTGAATAGGATGCCCCTCGATTTCCCAATTGTAAAGTTTGGGTTTCCTGCCAAAGACCATGATCTTGGTTTTGGCATAATTGATAACTAGATGGTTTTCCGTGCAATAGGCAACTAATGCTCTGAGTGCCCGTCTGAGGCCTACCGGTGATCTTGCCATAATGAGGGTATCATCAGCATAAAACAGTGAATTAATATGCCTCTCTGCTAACTTTGGAGGATGGAAGTCTGGATTTGCCAAATGATTGACCAAGTCATTAATATAGAAATTAAACAGAAGTGGGGCCAATATACATCCTTGTCTCACACCTTTCTGGGTGGCAACTGCAGAGGACAAGTGACCCCATGGGGAGCAGCGCACCTTCAAAGCTGAGTTCTCATGCACCACAGAGATCAAGGCCAAAAGGCGGTGATCAATTGAGGTGGCTTTTAGTTTCTCCCACCCACAGTTTGGTCCGTGAAATGGAATCAAAAGCAAATCTTCCCAAGAAAGTTGTGCACGACAAGCACAAATGCGTCCCAAGCTGCTAGTTCTCATTCTGTGAGCTCCAACCTGAATTGTGGATATCGAATCAACTTTTGTATTTCTGGTCCAATGAAGATTCCTGCTTTCAATTTTGCCTCAGTTTTCATCTTTGCAAACTTGCTTTTTAGGTACTGAAAACCCCGATTTGTTTTATCCATCACTGCAACAAACTGTTTCATAAGACCCAATTTGATATGGAGTGGAGGTAGGTAAATCTTATTATGATCCACAAGAGGTACATGTTGAACGTTGTGCTGTCTGACTACAGGTAAATTTCTGGGTGGCCATTTTTTCACTATGTAGTGATTCTTGTCATCGCAAGTAAGTGCCACTCCTTCAGTCTGGAACCCAACAGTTCAGACTTTTCTTTTGACAGGGACAAATCGCGAACCAGGTCATCCAATTTGGCTTGGCTGATCAAATGTGGCTTTTTAATGTCGCTGTCAGGATCATTTGTGTTTTCCATAGCTCCAGCGTCACTGTCATTGCCTTCAGTATCACTTTCTTCATTGTTCATTGCATCAGATGAAGGAGGAATTGGTACTGGGTAATCTGTACTATGTGCCACAGGCTTTAGAGCAGACTGACAATCCGGATACACAATTTTTGACTTGTTCTTCTTGCTGTACCCAGATATGATGGTCAAGCAGAAATAGCAATCCGAATGGTGATCTTTCTGCTCCCGCCAAATCATGGGAACAGCAAAAGGCATTCATGATTTCACTTACTGTTTAACCACTAGGTTAGGCCAGAGTAACAGACGGTGCAACAGAGATGAGGAGCCCAGGATTTTGTTTGATCTCCGATTTCACATCTGAAGTAATGTTTGTAAGCTATACATAGCTTTCTGGACATGTTCTTGTATTGGTCAGATGTCGTATACTTCCCACAAATGTAGCAAAAGCAGTCCGAACAATTCACACAGCTGCGCCTATTCATCTTTCATTTACTGAATCACCATGTACCGAATTACCAAATCATATTATACGAAATCATTTAAATGCATTTTTCTGCGACTGATGATTAATAAAACACAGAACCACACTAGCACGAACTATTCTCTAGTCACCTCCGAATCAGACTGATGGACGAACACACACACTCACACAATCGTACATCAAACAGCTACATATTAACCCATGTACAGGCTTTTAATATCATATGACTTTCAGCTATAACTTTAAATCCAGATGTCCTACAACATTTCTGATTACAAAATTGGAATCAGCGCACCCTATTACATAACAATCACATTATTTTCACCCAGTAGCAATTTTTTTGTTGTGTAGTGAATTGTACTCATGACCTCAAAGAGTTGAAGAAAATAACTGCAATCTAAAATATCCCCCCCCCCCAAAAAAAAAAAAAGAAACAATAGCTTTTATTGGAATGCCATGGGAAGGTATTCTCTCAATGTAGTTATTGGAAAGGGTGTAGTAAAATAACAGTGGGCACAGTGATGTACAGTCCAATCTTTGGATTCAGCCCAAAGAGAAATTTGTATTCCAGAAGCTCAAATGCATTTCCCTGCCAAAAGCCTTTGTTCTACTCTTCTAGTGACACTGTTATGACAGTACTAAGGAGACAAGCTTTGAGATATTGCAAAAGGCACCAGCAATTGCATTATACCTCTCCCTTCCTTCTGGCTCTATCCCCTCTACTCCAAAGCATCTAAGCATGGAACAGCTGTGCTCCCATCAAAGGTTTAATATAATGCTAGTGAATATATGGCTGATACAAAACCAGGCTTAGCAAAAATAAGGACATACATTTTTCACTGTTTCTATGCTGTTGTACACCAAATGAGGACAAGATGGAGGTCAGATGTCATCCTATTCTATTCAATGAATGGACTCATGCTATGCCAGACAAAAAGGGGGATTTAAGAAAGATAGCTAGATAGTCAGAAGATAAAGAGCTGACAGATAATTGTCCTAAGTTGAAAACAACTCATTCCTGATACCTGTGCTAAAATTATTTCTATGGGCCCAACAATAATGCCATGGTGCAGCATTTGTTTGTACAGGAAGCTGTTGTATGTTCAACCACTGTTGATCCCATCTCATTACTGTTTACCATGATTCAAAGCAATTCTCCAGGCAATAAGACATGTTTTCTTCCCAGCCTATCCTGAAATACTATATCTATTGGCCTCTTTTGTATAGCTCAGAGCCACCATAGCTTTTTGGCAGAGAACATGTTTTGCGTGCAGAAGATTTCATGTTCAGTCCCAGCATACAAAAAAAAAAAAAAAAACCATTGCCTGAAACCCCAGGGAACTGCTGTTAGTCATTACTAACAATGGTGGCCAAGATGGACTAACGGTTTCCTCAGTGTAAGAAACCTCCTGTTGTTCCAGAATACTTGCCCCCTTCAGTGTGCTCTATTCTGCTGTCTAGTTTTTAAAGATGTAGTGTGTGTATTTTGTATCTTGGATTTTCACTCTGTTTACTCATGTCCCAAAAGTTAGTTACCTTTTGCCACATCTCTAATACAAGCTGATTTTTCTTAACATTTCTATCAGAAGATTGTTGATTATATAAGACCAGCATTAAGAGAACAGGTGTTGATAACAGTGGGAAGGGCACATCTTTGCTAACTTTTGTGTGTGTGTAGTGCTGCTACCCTTCTCTGGCCTACTAGACTAAAGGCAAAATAACCCTTTTGGAACTGAGAAACTCTATTTAGTGCAGCTGCTAAGAAGAGGGAAGGTTGGTCTGTCTTTTCACCATTCACTAAAAGAAACTTAAAACAAAGCTCAACACACCTTTATGGCAAATCTGAAAAAGAGCAAAAACACCAATAAAGGAAGAGGGAGTCAGACAAGATGATGTACTTTTTTCGTAATAATGCAATGAAATGTACAAACATCCCATTTGTCACCAGAAACTTAAGGCAATATAGCTCATCAATAGAAGAAGAAATTCCTTTGGTGCCTTATACATCTAATTCTCAAAGTAGAAACTTTACACATTTCTTGCAGTTTGCAGATGGGAGAGGGTTGTTGTGTTTTTTTCTGTGCATGGTCACTGGCAGGTAAGCACAAGCTTTGTTTGATTGTTCATTGTCAAAAATCTGCCTAAGTCATAGCTCTGGGACATTTATAGATTTCAGATTCTGTATGGTACAATTTGGCTCTCGAACAGGACTGATCTGTATATGTGTGGTTATATATGTGTGTGTTTGTGTGCTTCTTGCTGTTTTTCAGGTAGGGAAATGCTGTTTGTATTTTTTAACAGCTAAGAACACACAACAGGAGGCACAAACCAGAAAGGCATTTATATGTAACTGTATTTTTGACAAAACATGTGTTTCAGGAGGAAAGACCAACCACTCACAAGGAAATGAAAACTGCAGGGAGAAAGTTCAAGCATCCTCCTAGAAAACTATGAATTAACTGAAGTGCAGTGAACTAGCCATACTTGATGATACTTGCCACACTGATGCTTACAGGTACATACCCATATATAATGATGATAAACCCAAGGATAACATTTTCTGGTTGTACAAATGTTACGTTATTTGCTAATTCAAAAATTAGGGCCCCAAACCAAGTAACTGCATCCACGAGCACTGACTCCTTTTAATGATAATTCATGGGACTGCCACAGCAGCCCAGCTCTTTATTATTATTATTATTCATTTATTTCCAAGTTTCTTTTTCTCTTTTTTTTTCCTGTTTTTTATGGAAAAACTCCTGGTACATCATTTGTGCTGTAGGAAAGACCACGTCTGTTGCAGGTTGCAACAGAAATTGTGACAAGTGCGGCAGTGGGTGAGCACATTTTGCACCTCTCCTGGCCACCCAAAAATATTTTTCTTGACTCTGGGCCAGTGGTGGGATTCAGCAGGTTCGACCCAATTCACCAGAATCAGTAGCAGAAATTCCAGCTGGCCTCACCCATCCAAATTTTGAAATAAAGTAGTCCTAATTCAGGTGCAATGCAGGACTTTCCCCCTGGCCATGCCCACCATACCACAACCACGGAGCAGGTAGCAAATGTTTTTGACTCCCAGCACTGTTCTGGGCTGATAAATTTGCCTTGATAGCCAACATTTACACAGATAATATCCTTATCCAGATTCCCCTGGTGCCCATTTCCACCATCATCTAGATTAAAAGCTCTTCCAGTCTTTCTCCCAACCATCACCCACCCCAGTTCAATGAGAACACAAAGGCCCACCTCTTTTTCTTTTAGTGTTAAAATAGCCACAGGTAACATGCTGCACTGACTCAGCAAACAAATGTATATATATAGAGAGAGGTGGGCACAACTCCAGATACATGATTTCACATATTGTGTTGACTTTTCTGGTAAAACTAAGAGTATTAACATCAGGTTCAGGGTGTGTCTACATTGGTCATTGAGCTGAATGCTGGATCATGCTGCCTCAATTCACTTCAGGATGGGGTGGGGGGAGGAATGAAATGATGTTTACCCCACTTCCCCCACCGAAGGAGAACAAACTTCCTAATTTGCCAGTCTTGTGAATGACTGATGAGCAACTTTACAATTTCAGCAAATTAAAAACCATTGGATAATCTTGCAGAGAGGCGCAGCTGGTGTGTCCCAAAGGATTAAGGCTAAATATTTTGAACTGCAAGCCCTCCATAATTCCCCCTTTCTTTCTTCTTAGTTCCTAAAATACAAATGCTCAGGCACAGTTTTAGCTGAAAGAAAAGAACATTTACTTACAAGGCTTGTGTTCAAACAAAGTTGTCAGGTAGATGGCAAAAATATAATATAGCAGTTCACTTCATCTTGGTTGCAGTAAAAGCAGGAAGAATACATCTCTCAAGCTAATGATGGTTGCAAAAGGATATTGAATTACAAGCTTTCTGAAAATAATTATTTGAATCAGAAAGAGATTAAAACAACTCTGACTGTGCTTGTAAGTGACTGTGTTTGTTAAATGTTGGTTCTTCCCATCTCCATGTTAATGTACAAAACAGTTACAATGATGGGATTGCCTTCTGTAAAATCTGTGGGTGATCAGGGGAAGTTAAATTATATTTTATATATTTGTGGTTGATGGCTGTTGCTTAGATAACAATAAAAATATTTTTCTCTTTCTGTATATTCCAAATCAAAACTGTGAATTCAGGAAATTTATGACTGATAATATACAGAAAGGATTTTTTTACTATTTTACTTTTTTCTTTGAGTCCTTGATTCACTAGACTATCAATGAATAAGTTCCTTCTGGTCACAACTAATTTTCCATTCCTTTCACTGCCATGTTCTTCTTCTTCAGGTTCAACCAAAACTTTTCATGATTGGACAGGTCCATGATGGCCATTTGCTACATAGAGACAAGTCCCAGTGTGCTCCAGTCACTGGTGCCCCCTCAAGGTGGGCAGAAACATGTCACCTGGTGGCTGCACTAGATTTCCACCAAGCTGGAACCTTCCAGGTGGTGGAGCACTGTTTCTGTGGGGTGAGTATTGCCATGCACCAACCAGCCCCCCCCCCCATGGCTGTTTGGTACATGTTGAGTATCTCTGTGCACCAACCAATTTGACCTGGTGCTGTCATTGCCGTTGCCACCACTGCAAGCTGCAAAGAACCCAGTGGGTCTTTCCCATCTGTCAAGGCCATGGGGGTGGGGGTGGTTGGTGCAAAGTGATATCCACCATGCACCAACCAGCCCCACACCCTCATGGCCTCGGTGGATGGGAAACACCCACTTGGCTTCTTCACGGCTTGTGGTGGTGGCAACAGCAGCGGCAGTGCTGGATTAGATTATGAGGGAGAAGGCAGGGGGTGGGAGTCAGAGGCCATCATTCCAGCAGCCATCCCAGCAGCCAGGGTCCATCATGCCTGAACCAAAATGCTGGGGAGAGAGCAGGTTGGTGGGAGAGGCAGCTGAAGTGGATTAAAGGTCTCTCTCTCCGCTGGGTGCCGCCTCTTCCTTCTTTCCACCACTCCCCATTGTCTGGCAGAGGTGAAGTGGAGAGGAAAGTGAGGGAAGCACCTTCCTCTCTGGTTGCCCTCCACCCATTACCCTCTCCCTCTGTGAGGAGGGTGAATGAGGCTCCTTTCATGTCCCCAAGATCTTTTCTCACTGAAGTGGTCCCTATTGATCTACCTGTAATGTCTTTTGAACAGCTAGGTTGGCAGGAGCCAGGACCTGAGATGGTTGACATCATGCAGTACCCCCCATAGGTGCCACCCCTCCTTCCCTATCCTGTGCCCTTTTAACATAGCCAGCATGCCCCTGTGACTGGGTCTTCCGATCTGGGGGGGGGCACTGACAAGGGGTCTTTTAAATCCTCTGGGATACCACTTGGTGACTGCTGCTGTCCAAAGCCCATCTGTCATTTGAGACACGTGTCCAGCCAAGCGCAATTTCTGTTTGTGATATTCAGCAACAGCTTTGTTGATTCCGCTTTGTTTTCTTATCTGGGCATTATGGATGTGGTCACAAAGGGATATCTTTAGTATTGATCTTTCCATGGCTCTTATGGCTCTTGATAGTTCTTCTTCTTTGGCCTTCATTAATGACCATATTTCACCCTACAGAGGACCACAGGTAGTACTGTCAAATTATTTTACTATCATCTAAGAAGTGATGCATTGCAACAGTGGCTTACTTCTGAATACTGAAAGCTGACAAATGTATTTTAAGCATACAATAGGTTTCAGAAACAGTAAGCTGCTTCAGAATATTGGATGTTGACAGTGGAAGGATCTTTGGCAGCTGCAAGGCTCCTATATATCTAGTTTCCAGCTTCCATAGGCTCTGGGAGCATACCAAAATAGTAGATCCTCCTAATGGGGGTTCAGAAGGCATGCAGTGAGGGAAGCTGGCCTATTCCAACATCCAACATGTGTGACCACCATAAAAAACAACAGTGGACTAGCCAACCCCCAAACACTTCAGAGAACTGATTTAGTACCCATCTGAACAACTCCTTAGTAACCAGGAAACCAAATTTAAACCAGTGATATGGTAATTGCTTTTACAACCTGGTAAGATAATATACACAACAAGCAGAATTTGGTGTCTAGTCACAATTGTATCTCATTAACATCTGCATACTATATATAATTTCTGCCTTTTAGTGTGTATCAGATAGGGGCTATTGCTTTATGAGAAAGTTTTGCTTGAAAGTTACATGTTTGAATAAGTTGGAAATGGCTATTGTTATAAAAAATGAAGCAAAAAAGGTCATGTAGCAACTACTTTTTCTGTAACTAGCAAAAAAAAGTTCAAGTACATATTTGGCATTTTAGAGAACCTTCAGGCTTAGTTTGATGAGTTATTAAAATTATGGTTGGCCTATAGGGAGAAGCACGATAATTGGTAGAGGTCATAGATAATCAAAAGTGTCTCTCCCGGTGGGATGAAACCTATTAAAATCAGATATTTAAATCTCTTTACACTTAAGTATTCCAGTCATGTACAAAATGACTTGTCCCAAATCTGAGTCTCAGAGGAAGAATGCAGACATTTTTCATTGTTCTTTATTTGGTGCTAATTAACATTTCCAAGAGGTTTGGAGACAGAATGTGCTCACTATACCCCAAAGAAATAATTCTTTGTGGCTGCCAGATCATTGCATTATCTTGTTAGGAGAATTCATTTTTAATATTCTCAATATTTAGATTACTTTAAATGACATATTGAAGGCTAACAGCAGACAAGAAAGGGTACAAAACACAGCCTATTATTGCTATTGTGAACGGCTGTGTTTGAGATTCGTGTTAATCAAATCAGTCTCAGAAATTCCTCCATTGTAACCAGAATGATGACAAAGATTATGCATGCTGTTTGATTAATGTGAATGTAGGTTTCCCCCAGCATAACAGCTACACCAAAAAGAAAGAAACCTAGATGAAAAGGACAAACCTTTTCATTGCCATTTACTCAATTATTATTGTCATTTTTGGATCACTATAACATGCATTTCTAGGCTTGTATAAACACAATGAACTGTCTCATTTTTAGGTATAAGGAAACAGTCCTGCAATTTGGGGAGGACCCTTGTGGACCAATTCCTGTCAGGGGACAGTCTTTTATTTAAAGGATTGTCAGAGTATAACCCTTCATTTCAGGCCTATGATGGGGTGCCAAATTACCGGGACAGGCGGCCATGCACTTCTCCTGAGAACCCATAACTTAAACAACCACACCACCTTGGCAAATTCCACTGAGGCTCCTCTCACAGAGCTCCCCTCAGCCATGTGGGAGAAAGTCAAAAGTGCTTTGGCAGTGGCACAGATAAATATCCACGGCCACTCATCCTGGATTCGAAGATTTCCTCCATTTAAACAGCTGTCCAAGCCTGACCATAAAATGAAGAAATTTTCCATAGTGTTGCCCTTCCACAGTGAACACCAGGAGCACAAACACTTGCTTTGCTTGTTCTCACCAAAAGAAGAGGAACTGTAATATTCTCCTTCATATAATGAACATTGAGGAAATTTCTCGTGGTCTTGATGGACTTGTCACATTGGTAATCAAAGATGCTTTACCTCAAACTGCCAATTTTTGTCCAAAAATATCCAGGTTGGTTTGTTTTGCAAAATTGCCAGCTTTTGCTCAATATTTCACTTGTGCATAGTGCACAAACTGCTTAAAATAGGATGACTACTGCTTTTAAAAGACTTTAAATCACTAGCCTGGTTATGAATCAGGAATTCATTTTGCACTTGTATATGTGTGCTTTGCTTTTCAAAGGGAAAGAACATCAGAGCTATTTTGTGCAAATTAAAGCGAGCGAAAACACAAAAAGAATTATTTGTTTCATTCTGAGTTGGAGGCAAAGCATTGTATGAGGATTAAAATCCATCACTGAGGTGTCTCATGGTTTGTAGATAAGACCAAACTGATAAGAATAAGGAATTAGATAAAAGTGTATTTTTTCTCTATCTCTTTTTTTGAAAACCATTGTTCTATGAAACACTGAATGACATTTAGAAGCTGTCATGACCAATATTTGAAGTTTGCTTTAGACAATGTGAAATAAAAGAAAGGTCAAATAAATTAGGAAATTTGTACAAGAAACACTATATAAAATCCCAATAAGAACAATTCAGTGAGTTTCTAGTTGGTGGAAATTCTCTCACATAAGACTATTTTTATGCTGTCTTTCTGTTAATTATGATGTCAATATTTTCCCCTGAGCTTGAAATCCCCTCAGTTCCCCCAAACTCTGCTACAGATATTTGAGGGACTATCCAGCAGATTCGCCCCAGTTCACCAGAACCGGTAGCAGTAATTCCGGCTGGCCCTACCCATCCAAGTATCGAAATAAAGTAGTCCTAATTTGGGTGCAATGTAGAGCTTTTCCCCTGACCACACCCACCATACCACATTTTTTAATCCCACCACTGGGGCTATTCATAATTGTGCAGGAGGTGGCATGGAATGGATACAGAGAGGAGAGGTCATGATAAAAAATGTTTCCTTCTTTGTTGGAAGCAGAGCTACCAGTGAGCAAGAGAGTGTTCCTTCATCAGAGAGGCACCAGCTGGATACAGCCTTTAAAAGCAGAAATAGGCAAAACAGATAACAAAAAGCAAAATGAGTGTAGGAAATAAAATGTGTGCTTTGGGTCTCCTTTAAGCTGGTTTTATAAATTCTTTAGAATTAAACACCACTCTTCCACACCAAGATACAGGTTGCTAAAACTAAGTGGTCCCATTTAGGCTTCATAATGTTATCCTCAGTGTAGATATTATCAGAATTGCTTGGACGATTATACAGTATTGTTTGTGGCTCATTCATTACTCATTCACGTAGGCATTCAATCATTGGGAACACTGTGCTACGCACCTCTTGTCTTGCGGTGTGCAAATAATTTATTTCCTGGGGCTTACAGTGTTTATCCACCAAAATAAAGGAGAAGAAAAAACATGATTACTTGCCAATCATGTCACCAGAAGAAAACAGCCTTTATAGAACTTGATGGAGTTCCAACATTACTATTACAGTCAAACCAGGCCTCTCTGAAATGATTCCTCTTTTCTCCATTGGGATAAAAAGAAAATCATGAAAGAATGCCCAATCCTTGTGGTTGGAACTAAACCATGCCTGGATGTGTATTCCATATGTGCAATAATAAAATGCAAATAAGTATTAGGATTTTTTTTAACGAGTGGTAATTTGTGACATAGTTTTCTAATCTACCTGGAGTGAAATGTTCTGCTGCCAAAGCCTAATTTAACATTTTAGTTGTTGGCCTGGGAATGCCTTTTATATGTCTTTATAAGTTCCTTTTAAAAACCATGCATTGACTGGATTCATCTTCAACAGCCAAGGAAAAAGCTTTGCTAATGAGGTCAGGTCAGCAGAGTGACTGATCTAAAGGCGCCTGGAACAAAAACGGAATGAGCCAGGCTTGGTGTGTTTTAAACTGATAAATGGCCATGTGCTCTTCTAGCCACAGTGGTTCCTATTAAAAAGATATGTTTCTATGCTTCTCTGTATGGGTTCTAGCAAGTAATTGATGCAGAGCCAGTGTGGTCTTCTACCTAGTCTGAAAGAAAAGGGCAGCCAGTAGCATGATGGCTATTGTTCTTTACCCCTATGGAGAGAGTATTTCCCCATTATTCAGGAAAAAAAGATTTCTCAACTGTCACAGTAATCCTAACATGATTTTATGATACTGAAAGGCAAAAAATATGCTGACTGATAGGCAAACAATGTAAGAAGACTGTGCACTAAAAAAAACCCAACCCAAATGTTGTGAATAACGTATGCTGGTGCTAGTCAGATTCACACAGACAGGGTGAAAGCAACAAACAGAAGAACAAAATTACCCTGACACATAACGGAAGACCAAGTAGCATTTCTAACCAAGTGATGTGTACTAACGAAACATTAGGCAGAGGTCTTTTTGAGATAGAGGCATGGAAACAGAAATTAGAGACGCAGTTGGTTCCATGCCATTTGGGTGTAGGATGACTTCTGACAAAAATCACAATGAGAAGGCTATTCATTGCCAAAACAAAAGACACAAGGGGGCATTGATTTGCTTATAGTTGTGGTTGGCCCTTTGTGGGTACAGATAGACAATTTGGGATGATTTGCCACAATTTGAACAAAATTACAATGTCTTTGTAAGTGAAGAACACTTTGGCCTGGCAGCTGTTGTGGCTGCTGAGTCCACCGAGTAGGTGCTCATTGTGGTCTCTGACTTCTTTCTTTAGGGTTTTTTTGGGGGAGGGGGTGTTGTTATAGCACTAGACAGTGCTAGACTTGATAGAGACTAGACAGCTCTTCAGTTGGAAAACCCTATCAAAGGAGAAGTGTTTTCCCCTAGAGGAAGAAACAAAGCTGCAGTTACAAAGCCACAGTTTATCCATCCACCAGCACTATATTAATATTTTTGTGTCAGAAATTATTCTGGGTTGAAAAGATTTTTGCTGGGGACACCCAAATGAGGATCCTTTCATATCCCCAAGAGCTGGGACAGAGACAGGTGCTCAATCCTTCATGCAGTACCCAGGTCTCAAACTGCTGACTTGCTGGCCTTCCAGCTAACAAGGTGAGTTTCCTAACCACTGAGCCACTGCAGCCCTTGTCCACCACCACTGTCCCCATTTAACTCAAAAGAAGATACCATCATGAGGAGGAAAGCCAGTGTGAGCTCACCTCAATGGCCTGAAGCATCTAACATGAACATGAATACTGTGTAAAGAAACCATGAGGCTATGGCTAAAAGTAATGTGAAAAGAAGTCTGTTGATTCTAAAATGGCATCTCCTTCCAATGCAGGGGTGGACAACCTTGGCCATCCAGCTGTTCTTAAACTTCAATTCCCAGAAGCCCTGATCAGCATGAGTGCTGACTTGGGCTTCTGGTAATTAAAGTCCAATAACACCTGAAGTGTTTTTTGTCCACCACTGTTCTAATAGATCAAACAAAATTAGTGCAGTCTTTCTTTCTGATACCTACTATCTTTGCTTATTTTTTGAAATTTAAAACCTTCCTTTTAATAACCATTCCATTTCCATGTGAGCATCCAGTGACAACAGGGGATCTATGAGAACTTCCAAACTATGTAAAAATGGGGGGTGAGGGGGGAGTTGCACTGAAGAAAGGAATCACCCCATCCTATTTATGTGGATGCCAGCTTATCATTCTGTATCTTGTCTAATGTACTGTTAACACAAACTTTGCAGCCAATGATAAACAATTAAATTGCATTATTTAATTTATGTCTTTAGAGCTTAGAGTCTTGCAGGCTTCTCATATACTCAACAGCACCCTCCCACAACTTGTTGCTCCACAAGTGTTGTGATTTACAACTGTTAGGACATCTGGCCATTGGTCATGTTGGTATGGGCTCACAGGAACTGAAATATGCAACACCTAAAGGGCACCCAATTGAAGGTTTGTGGTACTCATAGGCTGTGTAAAATGTGGGACTTTATATATATGGACACCTACCTTTAAGTTTGGAACAAGTCTACCAACTGCAATGCTGCTTCACCTCTCACATGCATTCCTATAAATATGGTAAAGGTCACCCTTGCTTGAAAGCCAGTCATATCTGACTCTAGGGCTCAGTGCTCATCTCTGGTTTTATCTGAAAAGCCAGCGCTTTCTGTTTTTGCAGATGTTTCCATGGACTTGTAGCAGCCATGCCTAGACACTGGAGTGGTACCTATTTATCTACTTGCAATTTCTTGCTTTTGAACTGCTAGGTTGGCAGGAGCTGGGATAGAGACAAAAACTCACTCCATCATGCAGTACTTGGGTCTTGAACTCTGACCTTCCAGTCTTCAAGTTCAGCATCTTAACCACTAAGCCACCACATATAAATATGACAGCCTTGCAAATGGGAAATTTGAATTTTCCCCCAGTCCTGGCTTTATGTACAATCAGAATACACATCTGTGTAATGATATTTTGCAGAAGCGAGATGTCCAACATGGACCCCAATTTAAACTTTTGAAGAACTACAGATGTGAAATTTGCTCAAAGATACATTGTCCTGTAAAATCTTGCTGAGGTTTTGATATCAAAATACATTTTCAAAAATTTTATGTCACACCTTCTGAAACTTCTCAGAAAACAAAACAAAACAAAATAAAATAAAATAAAAAATACTGTAGCACTTTAAAGACTAACTGCTATATTTTTATTGTTAGCTTTCATGAATCAAGTCCACTTCATCAGACAGAGAGTGAAATTTACAGGCATGTTCTTTATATACCGAATTCAGGGGCTCGATGGGAGAAGGGGTGTGGTCAAGCAAGATGACAGACAAGCGAGCACAAGATTGCAGTTTCACACAGCCATTAGCAACAATAGATTATTCAGATAAACTCTAAATGACTCCCTTTCAATCTCAAGGTTGCTGAGTAAGCCCATTATGGTATCTGATCAACTTGTGACCTGCATGTCACTCAGGGGGAAAAAACAAACAAACACTTGTACCTGGTTTCCTTCCGTTTTACTAAAGAGAATTGGCAGGAAAGTTGTAATATAAAATCATATAGCAATCTGTGTATCAAATTTGATAATGTCCCAGAAACCCTTCACTAATATTTAGCCCCCTGTAATGGGTATCTAACGGATGGATGTAAACTTCTGAACCAAAATGATCCATTTATGAAGTAAATTTGTGTACTATGTTGCACACAGTTGAGTCCAACCCTTTGTGACCCCATGGACCAAATAGTAAAGTACACAATTAAAGTACAGAGCCTTTATAATTTAGGGTGCTCTTATCTGTGTTGGCAAAACTTCAAATGGCTTGCCTGAATTCCTACAGTTTTCTCTCTGCCGGATCCTAACATGGCCTTTCGGCAAGTATGACTGCCATCTGGTGGTCAACTGAGGAACACGTCGTGAAGAAATTTCAAGGTTTTGTTTGTGGGCTTGAAGGATTAATTTTAGAGATGAAGTATTAAAAATACTAAAAATACTAAATACTAAAAATGTGTGTCCTGATCCAATCTTACCATTTGACATCTTGCTCTTGACAGTTCATACATCTGTAACTCATATGCTATCATGGAAAATCATTATGTTTTCTCAAAATGTTACTTGACACATTAAATGACAGTTTATACACTATTTTGGGTAAATGAAAAAGAACAATTTTACCTTGCAGATGAGGACTTCATTAATGTCATTTTCTGAAATTCCATTTGTTTTAAATAATAAAAATGGTTTATTGCCTTCTAGTCAACCCCTCCCCCCCCAAAAAAAAAACAACCCTTGAGTACAAATGACTCCAAACAAGGTCTTTTCTAGAACACCAAAATGGTGAACACAACATCACTAAAACAAGCAATGCTTATTTCAGAGTTTAATTTGTCTGGAGCAGACAGCTCAGTGGCGTCGCGCAGTCTTCAGCCGCCTGGGGCGAAGAACAAACTCGCCGCCCGCCCCCCCAGCTCGCCGCTGCCGCCGCCCCCTCCCCCCGACCCAGGTAGAAGCCGGCCCCCTGCTGACTAGCGGCGCGCGCGCTGCGCGCGCCACACACCTCCGTCCGCTCGCACCTCCGTCCGCTCGCCCGCCCGGCTGGCCATCGGGGGCTCTCCGCCACCTGTTGCCCCTGGCAGCGGCTTTCAGGGGGCGGTAAAATGTCCCCTCCCCACCCTTTTGCTGGCGAGGAGGAGAAAAAGTGTTTTTTTTTAGGCGGACAATTCAAGGAGGGGCCCGCCCGCCGGGCTGGCTGTCGGTCGGGGGCTCTCCTGGTGGGCGGCCCGCGTGCGCGCGCACGCTGCCCACCTCCTCCTGCCCAGCCAGCCCCCAGGGGCTCCCCGCCACGGCGCCACCCACCCCCGACGAGCGCCCCATCTCATGGCAAGTTGGGTGGGTGGCTGGGTGGGCGGAGGCGAGCAGCGTCCGTGCGCACGCGGGCCGCCCGCCAGGAGAGCCCCCAACGGCCAGCTGGGCGGGCGACCAGGCGTGCCCCTCCTTCCCTCCCCACCCTTTTGCTGGCGAGGAGGAGAAAAAGGGGTTTTTTTTAGGCGGACAATTCAAGGAGCCTCCTTGAATTGTCCGCCTAAAAAAAACCCCTTTTTCTCCTCCTCGCCAGCAAAAGGGTGGGGAGGGGACATTTTGCCTCCCCCTGAAAGCCGCTGCCAGGGGCAACAGGCGGCGGAGAGCCCCCGACGGCCAGCCGGGCGAGCGAGCGGATGGAGGTGCGAGCAGACGGAGGTGTGTGGCAAGCGGCGAAGCGCACGTGGGGCGCTCGCCAGCAAAAGGGTGGGGAGGGGACATTTTGCCGCCCCCTGAAAGGCGCTGCCCGGGGCATCCGCCCCCCCCCGCCCCCCCCCCCCACGCTACGCCACTGAGACAGCTATCCAGATACCAGGACTGAAAATGAAAAGGAACTGGAATAAAATAGAGGTACTACAAGAAGATTTTGCAATCAAGCAGTTATGACCCAGTGGAATAAAGGGGTATAACGCAGGGATGTGACACAACCAGAAGCAGCTACTTGTACATTATAAACCATGAATTGGGAGCCTCAAATCCTGGGGTTCCAAGTCTGTCCTGAAATCCTAATCTGCCCTCCCACCATCCCAGAGTACCAGGCTGTTTTGCTATAACACCAATGCATGATAATTCCCACCATTTATAGGGTTTCACCTTTCCCAAAGGTGTGATTACATGGGGAAATAGATCACAGTCTGGGGCTGCTTCTGGAGGGGTCTGGGGCTACTGTGACATATGAGAAAATGCACTTCGGGCTGGACTTGATCTGTACCCAACCTGGATCTTTTTGTTCAAGCTGAAGGGTGACTACTTTTTGAGACTGGACTGAAGGTCACTTTATGAGGGACTGATCCCATTCTTCTTCACAGGTATCTGATCACATTCTTGGTTACATGCAGAGATTTTACAAAGAATAGGCCAGTCTGTTTGGAAACCACCAACTCCACCTTTGCCTTTTACCCTATCCACCACCACCACCGGAACATCTCTGGAACTAAATATGGGTCTTTATGCTGAATACAGTCCCTCACCTTCATTCTGAGCATACTAGAACTCTGGAGTAGGTGGAGGACAGAGACAGATCTTCAGGGGTAGTCACTAGTGAAAATATTGCAAGAGACTATGTATTTGAGAAATGTTTACCTGATGGGAATTACATGCAGTCTTAGTTTCACAAACCTTAAACTGGCACCCTTTGAAGAAAACGCCACAATGACCCATGGGATGTGTTTTCATCCCTAGGCATAGGTGATCTCATGTTTCATTGAGGGAAATGGGTGATTTATGCCAGAAGTTCAGGGTAGAAGGATGCACACACATATATCTCATGTTTGGACTACAGGCTACCTATGCCCACATGTATCCTGGGCTCCTTCATGTCACCTCACCAATCTGTGCCAATATTTTCCTTTGGCCAGTGCTGATACCAACCTGGCCTTGCAACTGCCAACAGATGCACAAACATCAATCTGCACATTGGAATATTACACACAGTTGTTGCTTTAGAGTGATTTTGACTGAGTGTTGACTCCTGACCCACGTAGACTTATGTGCTTGCCCCTCAGAGACCCCAGGGTGACCTCAGCCCCTGGCAGCAAGCCAAGCTAATCAGCCACAGGAAATAGAAATTCAAAATGTATTAGCTTCAGTGATGTTTACAAGATGGGATCTGGGCCGGTTAATGCCTTTATCATTCATAAAGGTATTTAGCATAATACGCTGTTATTAATGTGACGCTAAATAAGCATTTGGGAATATTCCTTCAATCTAATTACTTAAAATGCTAATGACCTGAAGAGACTTAACGGTCTCAACCAGATTCTCCTAGGAAGTGAGTCTTAAGTGGGCTACAGCAAGTTGCCATCCTAAAGTTACATTACATTTTAAAAATAGCAGTGATTTTCAAATGCCAGCTATGAAGAAGTTTTGTTTGTTCTCATAAATGCCTGGCTCAGATTCATTGGCTGAAATCCTCTTGTGAAGCTATGCAAATAATAATAATAATAATAATAATAATAATAATAATAATAATAATAATAATAATAATAATAATAATAATAATAATAATAATAATAATAATAATAATAATAATAATAATAATAATAATAATAATAATAATAATAATAATAATAATAATTTCATGTCAGAAATTATTCTGGGTTGAAATGATTTTTGCTGGAGAAACTCTTCTCAGGGGACACCCGAATGAGGCTCCTTTCATGTTCCCAAGATCTTTTCCCACCAAAATGGTCCCTTTTTATCTACTTGCAATTTCTTGCTTTCAAACTGCTAGGTTGACAGGAGCTAGGACAGAGGCAGGAACTCAAACCATCATGCAGTACCCAGGTCTCAACCTGCCAATCTGCTGGCCTTCCAGCTAGCAAAGTGAGCTTCGTATCCACTGAGTCACCGCAGTAAATGATGTAGTATTTAGAGGCAAATTGTTGTATTTTTAGAAATCTCTAGAAGTATTACCAGTTGCACACTGATTCATGTGACTATGTATGAAAGAGATAATTGCCTATTGAGATTTTTTAACTCATAGCATTTCACTTGCAAAAGTTACTTCATTTATGTCACCGAGCAACAGGATTTCAGCTTTTGATTTTTAACACTTACAGTTATACACTTTCATCATGATTATTGGGGTACAGAGAAAGAGCCTCCTCAAATATTGTGGGGTTTTTTTTTTTATCACATTCAGGCATACCCTGGGTAAAGGAAACCTCGTTGTGCCGGCTAATCTTTCTCACACTAGGTCAGGCAAAAGGAACTGCAGAATGAATTCACCTAAAGGTGGCTTTGTTTTGACCGTTTAAAGTCTGACCTAGACAAGAAAGAAGAAGAAAAATCATGTTTGCTTTCTTTTTTAAGAAACAGAAGAAAGACAAAATATACATCTATTCACAATTCTGAAAGCAAAGTAGGAACGGTTTAATCAAAACCACCAAGTAGGCTGCATGGCTGTGGTGAGGCAGCTGCCTCAAGCTGGAGGAAGTGGATGGAGTGAACAAATGGACCGAGGCCAGCAGGTGATGGCACAAATGAATGGTTGGACATCAGCTACTGAGAAAGAAAATGAACCAGTAGGCATGGGCAGTCTTATGGTGCCAGCTGCTGAAAGAGAAAATGGATTTCCACCTATATATCTTTCCTCCCATCCTCCTTTCCCATCCATTCCACTCTATTCATTCTCTTACCTGCTCTCCAGGTGTTTTCCCTTGCAATACTCAGGAAAAAAAAATCCCTGAGCACTGATTGTGCTCAAGGCATGTATTGGGATGGCTTCCCTACTGAGTGCAGTTTTCCCCCTCTGCAAATCTCAGAATGACTTTCAATTGGCTGATATCTCCCTCTTGTGTGTGATTGCTGCCGTTTTGGCTATATAACCAACAGCACTAAATGAACCTAATGAGAAACAGCACATAGGATATTGTGAATGAAAAATAGGCATTCATAATACATATTATATTAATGATTGTATGTCATCTTGTGTGACCATTCTTACAGCAACTCTTTCCAGGTTTTTCTAGGCACAGAGCACTCAGAGGTGATTTACCATTCTCTTGTTCTGGGGCATCCTGGGAGTGTGCAACTTGGCCAGAAAGGCTGGCTGGTCCATCATTCTATCCTCTACACCTCACTAGATATCAGATATTATATTACACCCCCAGAGAAGAGAGGGTGGGCTCTCATCTGATAGATTATTTTGATTCTTCTGCTCCTTTGCTTTTTTACTTGAGACATTCTAAATATTTAGACCACATGCTCAACATTTTTGTGATCCATTCTTTTATACGTGCTGTTTAAATCCAGCCCTGCCATCCTGCAACTGGCATATTCATCCATCCAACCAAATCACCATCCAGATGTTAATATCTAGGGGTCAATCATGTTTGTGGAGACAATAATGTCAGGCTGATAACTCTTTTTTCTGACAGGTTATGTACTTTTTCAGCTGTATGGGAAGCAAGTTTAAATATGGGATAGAGGTTGAATTGAGTCAGTGTAGATGGGTAAGAATTTAGTTCAGTTCTTTTTAAACTAACAACTCACAAAAAGTCACACATTTCTTCTTTAATTGAATAGAATAAACTTTAGACCTAATCTTTTTATCTTTTTAAGTTACTATATAACATTATATTTAACAATAAATACAAAAAGAGAAAGATTATACCAGCCTTCTTTCAAAAACAACATTGTGCCCTGAAGAAATCAAATTAAGATTATTAGCCTGTCCATTCTCTTATGGCCAGGGGTAGCTTCTGAGCAACCTAAGATAGAACATCAAGATGCCCCACCACTGCCACATCAGTTACCAGCCACGTATATATAAAGAGAATCAATTTTGGGATTTTCTGGAACACAAATGACATAATTCTCCATTCTTTGAGATCTACCTACTTCATAGGCAGATGAAGTAGGGAAAAAGGCGTAAGCCAGAGGCTTTGAGGTTTAAGCTATTCCAAGATCTACCCGCTTTGAGGTTTAAGCTATTCCAAGATCTACCCAAATGGTGTTGTCGTCGTTATGTGCCATCAAGTCAAAACCAACTTACAGTGACTCCAAATGGGCTTTCAGGGTAAGTGAGATATTTGAGGAGTGGTTTTACCAGTTTCACTCTCCCAGTAATTTTCCAAGGCTAAGCAGGTCTTTGGACCCAGGCCTCCTGGTTCTAGCCTTTCATTCTATCCACTGCAATGTGTGTTCTAAATGTTGTGCTTAGAAATAAATTTTCCAGCTTAGGACAGAAGCAGGAAGTACTCCTACTTCTTAACCATAGCCTAGCTATAGTTAAGGCCTTCTAATTTAGTCCATTCTTCCAGCCTCATCACAGTGAGGACTTTGCTGGGTACCATGCTTATCTGAAAAGTAATTTGCCAAGCAGTAGATTCTAAATGGAAAGCAGCAAAGGTTACCCTGCGGGATACTCCTGGTATTTTATAAATATGAAGAAATATGGCTATTGCTCTGCAAAACACAAGTTAATTACTGAGGAATGTTTTGCCAGATATAACTAGTTCAACAGTGGCTAAAGTATTCATTAAATGACATTTTTCTGTTATTGTTAAAGTGGGGTAAAGGCTTCCATACATTCATATTACCCTCATTAGCTAAATTGAATCCTACACTGAGAGGCTGCAAATGAGAGGCTTAGTATCTGTTTCCTAGGAATTAAACTGTAGCATACAATCGGAATGAAGAGGTTTTATCCAATTTTACATTCTTAAACATGGTAGCGAAGATATTACAGAGGTCACGGAAAGGAATGGGGGTCCATGTGGTACTTGTGTGAAAGTACTTTTCAAACTATTCTGTAGTCAAATATCTGTTATATGAATTAGGAAAAACTCAACTTTGAACTGTTTTGGAGATGGCCTGGATTCTTGAGGTTGTGTGGATATTTGCACATTTCCATATCCAAACTAAGAGTAATGATCCAGGATATGGAGGCACTATGCAGTGCCTTTGGTTGGGGAATGTGATACAACTTAAATAGAGTGCTTACACTGTAGAAATTTGGATGTCCTCCTCCCCCCCCCCCGGAGGTATCTGCTGAGGAACTTTTTGCACCAAGAGTAATAGTCTACCCAGACACTCTTAATGGCAAAGCAAGAGCAGCGATTTAGCAGAAATGGACATTCTGCTTTGAGAATTTTCCAGACTGGTAACCAAGCTCTTAGAAATCTGACCAGGCAATACAACCAAAGAAGTTTGTTACTAGTGGTCACAAAATGTACTGTAATCAACATGAATAGAAAGGCTTATTTGAGTTAAGAAATAGCTTATAAACACAGGAGGAATTAATATTTCATTGTGGTCTATCAACAACGGGGGGGGGGAGAGAAAAATAGAAAAGGGAGAGAGGGAGATAGATTTTCTAACATTACTCCCCAAAAATCCAAAGAGATACCATAGTGATTAATATGTCAATCTCCTACTCATATAGCATTCCTTCTTAGTGCTACTGTTTTGCCCCCAATACTTCCAGAGCAAACATTTTTAAGATCTGTCAGGGTGCTTAGCCCTCAAGAATGATTCAGTGTCTTCCTCCACCCTAATTATGGCCCTCAAAAGTGGAAATACCACTGGTCTGGTGAATTTTACAACTGAAGCTAGTGAGCACCTGTCATCTGTCCCAGCTCCTATCAACCTAGCAGCTTGAAAGCAAGAAATTGCAAGTAGATAAATAGGTACCACTTTGGTGGCAAAGGTAACAGTGTTCCTTGTGCTCTGGTGTCTAGTCATGTCTAACACATGACAGTGGAAACATCTGAAGATACAGACAGTGCTGGCTCTTTGGCTGTAAATGGAGATGAGTACCACCCCTAGAGTTGGATATGACTGGACTTGGAACAAGGGAGATCTTTACATTTACTACTCTGAATAATATATAATACAGTAATACCTTGGATAACGACTGCATCAGATAACGCTAAAATCGGATAACGATCTGTTAGCATTATCCGATGCAGTCGTTTAGTAGCAGCAGGGTAGCAGGGGTGGGGTGGCTGGAAAGCTGATGGGGGGCTCCCCCGTCGGCTTCCCCAGCCACCCTACAGCTGCGGAGGCATGGGCGGGTGGCTAGGGAAACTGACGGGGAGTCCCCGTCAGCTTTCCCAGCCACCCTGCAGGTGTAGATCGGGTCCTCTCATCTCCTTGGAGCAGGCAAGGGAATCAGAGAGCCCGAAATGGGTAAAAAAAGGTCCATTTTTTACCTATTTTGGGCTCTCTGACCCCCCCTGATCCAAGCTGTTTCTGGGCTTCCCCGATGTCCCCATCCAGTGGAGCAAGCCAAAACATCAAGGTTCGAACCCTGATGTTTTGGCTTGTCGCACTGGCCGGGGAGGTGGAAAAAGCCCTGAAACAGCTTGGATCGGGTCCTCTGATCTCCCCAGAGCCAACAGGGAGGTCAGAGAGCCTGAAATGGGTAAAAAAAGTCAATTTCCACCCATTTTGGGCTCTCTGACCTCCCCCCCCCCCGCCAGCTCCAGGGAGGTCGGAAGACCCGATCCAAGGTGTTTCTGGACTCTCCCCCACCTCCCTTGGCTGTAACAAGCCAAAATGTCAGGATTCAAATCTTGATGTTTTGGCTTGTTGCAGCCTCCAGGAGGGTGGGAGAACTTCAAAAATAGCACACATCGGCTCTAGGGAGGTCAGGAGACCCGATGTGTGCTAATTTTGAAGTCCCCCACCCTCCTGGAGGCTGCAACAAGCCAGAACGTCAGGATTTGAATCTTGACATTTTGTCTTGTTACAGCCTCCAGGAGGGTGGGGGAACTTTGGAAACAGCTTGGATTGGGTCTTCCGACCTCCCTGTAGCCGGCAAGGAGGGGGGGTCAGAGAGCCCAAAATGGGTAAAAAAAAGGACTTTTTTTTACCCATTTCAGGCTCCCTGACCCCCCCCCCCGACGTTCAAATCCCAACGTTCTGGCTTGCTGCAGCCTCCAGGGAAACAAGGCTTTTTTTAACGTTGTGCGATCAATGCATCGCACAACGTTAAAAACTGGATAACAACGAGACTTGTGGAACCAAGTCTCATCGTTATCTGAGGTACTAGTGTGCAATATGATGCAAACCTTCAGTGAACATCAGTAGGATTTAGGCCAAGGGCTCCCATTCTTTTCAAGTTGGTGGCCGGGTCACGCTATCTTAGTCAACTGCCTGCATGATGGGGGGGGGGGGCATTTTGTCCCAACAGGTACAAATGGGTGGCTGTTTTGTTTATTGAATGCCCTTGGGGGGATGGGGCCCTCACATGAAATAGTGCCATGGGCCAGATCCAGCCCGTGGACCTTAGGTTGGGAATCCCTGATTTAGGCTGAAATCAACAGGGCTTAGGCTAGTTATCACTACTAATTTATTCTATTGGTTCCAGTAGATGTACTCATCCATTTTATTTCAAGTTTTCTTTTTTGCATATATATAATGGTTGTAGCTTAAAATCTAATGTTTAATATAGCATGACTTTTAGTAAAAGTGACAAAAGAAAATGACAAAACATTAATGCAGTTGAACATTAAAAAAGCAATAATCATGACTACAGAACTTGAAACTGAAATAGTGAAAGATTTTGTATACAACGTTTAGTTCAATTAGAGCCAAAGTGAAGAGTGCATCCAAGAAATTGAAAAGCTGAGACTCAGAAGGCACCAATGAAGAAATTAGAAAAGATAATCAAGTGTAAAGAAGTGTCACTGGAGACCAAGATCATCCATACTTATATATTCTCGATCACTATATACAGGTGTGAAAGTTGAAGAGTAAAGAAAGCTGATAGGGGAAAATGGATTTATTTGAAAGATAGTTGTGGAGGAGAGCTTCGGAGATATCCTGGTATGCCAGAAAAACAAAAAAAACAAAGACTCTTACAGCAAATCAAATCTGAACTATCTCTGGAGGCTAAAACGATGGAAATGAGGCTGTCATACCTTGGGCACAATATTGAGAAAGAAAGATTCTCTAGAAAAGACAATGATGCTGGGAAAGGTGGAAGGCAGCAGAATATGAAGAAGAGCAAATACGAAGTGGATTGATTCCCTATAGAAATCCATAGGCTTGAGTTTACAAGAACAGGGGCATTGAGGACAGACCATTTTTTAGAACACTCATGCATAAGGTTGCCTTGGCAGTGTGTAACAACAACAGTTTAAAGTTTGTTTTGCTTTGAAATATGCTCCATTTGAAAGGGCATTTTTAATTATTTCTTCCTGGTATATCAATTTGCTTCTACTTCAGATAATACAAATTGGCTTAGGAGAGAGAATGCTCTACATTTTTATGAGGCTCGAGCTCCCCTGTGCAATTATGGGCCTTGAAGCAAATTCTCTTTGGAATGGTAAAAGAATTAGAGCTGAGACTCCCTGTTAAGAATAGAACAGGATAAAAAGAAACAGGTTCAAAGACCCTTTTTATACGGCTGTTGCCTGGCGTTAAGTTATATTCTATCCAGAGTTGCATTACAGCAGCTGTGCCCAGATTTTTCAGGCTGTGAGCCAGTCACATGGTTCAAGGGGCTGGTCACTATGGGCCGGGGGCCAGAACCAGCCCCCGATGGCAATTCATCCAGCCCATGAAACCCTTGTCACTCCTGGAAGCAGAAGTCAAACGCACCCCCTGAACCATGTGAAAGGTCAGAGGCAGGCTCATTCATTTTTTTCCTCAGCATTTTCAACTATCCTGATCCACAAAAAAGAACAACATTTGCTGTTCTCCTTCCAACTTAATTAGAATTCTTTGTTGGTACATTGTTGAATGCAATGTTTATCTTATTATTTATTTATTACTTATTAGTCATATTTGTACTGCCGCCCACTCAGCAAGCAACTCTGGGCGGTATACAACAATTACATCATGAACTACATAAATCCCACTAGAGAACTATAAAAAACTTAAAACCAGTAAAAAAAAAACCAATTAAAAATATAATAAAAAATTAGCCTGACAACAAAAAAGAGTGAGGGAGAAATATTACTATATCAGCCTGTCAGAATCCGGCCGTCCCACGCAAAGGCCCCTCCCTTCCAGTTCCAGAGACCCAGTCTCTTTACGGGAACTTTAGCCCTTGTAAGCTCTATGGGAGAGACGGTCTGCATTAACAGAACTCTTACTATGCTCAGGCAATGAAGCAAACAAGGTTCTGTTTGGAAAGAGACGATCTTCAAGCAAAAACAGTAGCTTTATTGTAGTAGGTTTCTTAAAGGATAATCTAGAAAAGCATGAATAAGTTCAGTAAACAATAGTCAGTCCAAAAACAGTCCAATCACTTTAGGTGATCATTTTGAAGAGGCAAAAAGGCATAGTCCCACAGGCAAAGATGTTAACCCATAGACATCCAAATCAAACTCCCTCTCTTCCCAAGATGGGGATTCTGCAGTCAGGTGGGGCACCTTTTAACCAATCAGGGAACAGAGAAAACTTTCTCATAACAAGAGAAGAAGTTTACACACGTGAAGGAAGAGTGCTCTCTAATAGTCAAAACATGTGAGAGGTCAGTTAGCTACAGATAAGGAATACTGGGAAACAGGCAGTCTTGTGACACAGCCTTATGACACAGAGAAGAAAGGATTTTTGAGGCCTAGTTTAAACCAGGTCCTCTCCAAGCTTTGAGAACGTTAGAAAAGATGTCGTTTCATGACACAGCCAGCAGGTGGGGGTCACCACTTCCCCAGTGCCCCACACCTGCTTTGCCAGCCAGGTTTTTAGTTTTTTCCTGAAGGGCAGCAACTCCATCTGGAGTTGTATCTTCTTAAGATGTTGACAGAAAATCTCCCATGAGGTGTGGATCATTATTTCACTAAATACCTAAGAAGGAGGAGATTCAAAATATAATATGGCTGTGGGTAAAAAGTATGACAGGAACATACTATAGTAAAACCTCACATAAAGAGCTCCTCCCTTAGATACTAACTCACTTAAAGAGCAACATTAAAGCTTATTATGCTCTTTAAGTGAGGTACCACTGTATATGATAAATCAGTACTCTATACCAGTATGTGGTCCACGTTTCCACTTTTCTAACCCATTGACTGCATACAGAGGCTGATGTTTTTAACATAAAAACATTTAGTTCTCTCATGAAGAACCTAAAAAACTTAATTACAGCTGATAGGCTCAGGTGTGTTAGTGTTAGATCAGTGGATCAAAAGAATGCTAGAAAATAACCAATGAACTTGGGTTTCTTTCTTCCAAGAGATTTTAAAAATTACATCTAAACAAAAAAAATTCCTAAAAGTTTTTCAGACACTTTACTTCTTCTAAACAAAAAACAATTACAAAAATGCTTAATCATTCCAGATGACTGATTTTTCTCTCTCTTCTCAAATGTGTGATAAAGCTAACAGGTTCTATTAATTATCAGAACTATAATAAGCTTCATGAACAGCTTTTCCTCAACTCTGTTCCCTACCAGGAGTACCTCACTAGGCCAGCAATCCTTTTTGGAATCTAGCTTGTATCAATTTGATCTTATTTGGAACAAGTAGTATAGAATGAAATTTCTGATGCTCCATTCTGTATATTTGTCTATTTCTTCTTCTCTTAACCATTCTTTTTTTTTTTTACTCTTAACAGGCCCCTCCACTGAGAAATTATCTTGGTTCCTACTGACTGTGATCTGAAATTCATCCAGGATCTATCCTTTTACAAATATTTACACTGTCTCTGGAGCCCTAAAATCCCTTGTGAAGCAGCCATGATGTGTAGGACTCCTGTTAGTTGTTATAAACCAAGATGCATGGGTTTCTGTTTGGATAAATGTTCTTTTTTTAAAAGGAAATAAAAATGAAAAAGAGATTTCCGATGTACTAAAATTAATAGATTAATCCAAATTCCTTCTTTATCTGATGGTTAAGAAAACATATACAGTAATACCCCGGATAACGATTGCACCGGATAACGCTAAAATCGCATAACGACGACAAATTTGGGGGGAAGATTTGCACCGGATAACACTCATTTTAGCATTCTCCAATCCATTGTATTAAAGAAGGAGGCCACAGCTCCTCTCCCTGCCACTACCCTCCTTCCTTTCCCCCACCCCCACCACCAGTTTGGGGACTCCCCACACCCTACCCCAATGCCTGCTCAGAGAGAATCCAGCCCAGCTATACCTTCTGTTGCTCTGCAACTCCGACTGTAGCCGATCGCTGAGGCTTGTGTTTTTGTCTTTCACTTCCTTTCTCTCTTTCCCCCTTCTCCAGTTTAAATGTACAGGGAGGGAAATAAAGAGAGAAAGATTTTGACGAAAACAAGCCTCGATCGGAGCGTGCAGGTAAGCACGGGGGGAGACTGCAGTAGAGTGGGGGGAAAGGAGCCTGATCCTACTGCAGTCACAGCAGTGGGGGGTGGTTTTAAAGGCACCCCACTGCCTGCTCGGTTTGTCCCTGAAGTCAGGGCTTTTTTTTAGCGTTGTTCGATGCATGCATCAGACAACGCTAAAAACCGGATAACGTCATGACTTGTGGAACCAAGTCATAACGTTATCCGGGGTATTACTGTAGGTCATTCTCAACAGTTCTGCCTATAATGGAACCCTTTTCAAAGAGAAGCCATAAAGCTGTCTCTGCTGTGTGCATTTAAAAATACAGTATTTAATATTCAAATAGGCATTTGCAGGTGCTTTATGACACACCCTAGAGAATTTCCATGCCTCACCTGGTAAGGCTACTGAATCTGGAAGATCACGTTCTACATTCCCATAATGTCACCAATACAGTTCAGTTTGGGTCACTGTGGCAAATTAAAACAGCTTCTTTCACATTGGTGGCACAGTGGGAAAGTCAGACTTAAAATCTCGTAGTCACACATCTGGAAATCACAAATCTAGGAGGATTTGCCTCATATGTAGTAACATATCTATTGCAGAATTTCTGGAAATTGATGTTATTTTAGTGCCCATTGAGATTTAGCTAGAGTTAATTAAAATTTTGGAGATCCTGCTGATAGTTAGTGTAATGCAGCTGCTATTTCATATTTGATATAAGAAAAACTGTCCAAATGGCCTTACTGAGCCAGGTGGCAGAATTGAAAATTACAAAAAAAAAAAATCATTTCCAAGAACTTCAAAAGAAGACCTTGTATTTGACATTCTCTGATAATGCTCTAAGCAATGATGTTGATTCAAAGACAAATTGTGACCTTGCCAGGATGGTGAATCCATCCACAAATACTATGGGTAATCCAAAGTACTAAGGCAACGAATACCTTAAGCCTAGCCCAAACATAAACTGTTGGTGTCATTTGTTACCTGCTGGAATTCACAGCATCTATGAGACAGTTGTTAATCCAGCTTTCAACCCATAAAATCTTCCAACTATTTGGCAAGCTGTGAGTCAGAAAGAATAAACTGACTTTGGTGACTCTGGGAGATAAAGAAGCTTTTTTTCTTAAGCAACATAATTTATCCAATTAAAATTCTAAGGTGGTAAAAAGCAGCACAAAAGATTATTTTTGCTCAAGGTTTTCTCTTGAGTAAAAGATCAGAGAACTGGGCCATGGCCCAAGTTTCAGATCACATTCCAGCATTTTTACCTCAAGTCTATACAGGCCTTCTTTTGTAAAATGGCATAGGTCCCTGCCAGTTCAGGTCCAAAAATCCACTGGTCAGACACTTGTGGTGCCAGAGATAACAAAAGGGGACCAGAGGTGGTAAGACAAAAGCCAGAGGGACACCAGTTTCAATTTGCTGTTGCTGAATAGTTCACAGCTCGGAACTGTGCTTGTTCCTATTCCAGACTGGCCCGTTTTATTGGCAAGAGAAGAGAATTCTATACTTCATATGTACAGTTCTCCCTTTCAACATGTCAAGGTAGGACCAGTTCTGTCCCCCATTACCAATCTCAAGACAATAAAATAGCTAGCTAGAGCTGCAAGACCCATTTTGTGTGTTTATTTTCATGTTCAGACTATAGTGGGGGTTTTCCTTTTAAAATAAATCTGTTTTGATTAAAGTTACATATGCTTGCCCTGAGGAATTTGAAGACTGCTTTCTCTTTTATTTACTAAAGGAGCTACAGACTCAGTTTAGATGCTTAGGCTTTAAAGACTTCAAAGCAGAGGCATATGGGAACAGGCAGTCTCTGGATTTTAGAGATATTCTAGTTTTAGCTTGTCCTTAGATCTCCAGAACAGCCAAAATAAAATATTGATGTATAATTATTAATAATCTTGTGGCATTAATATTATAATCACATCATCAGAAGGACATATTGCTGATTTAGACTGTTTAATTACCCACAAGTTGTTTAAATGCTTTAGAAGGCAGATTTCTGTCAGTTGTGTATTACTACTTGCCTTGCAGCTTTCTTTATTCACACCAGAGTGTTGCAAAATTTAAATTATGGATGTATATGAAATATAGATAAAATCCAAACAACTTAAATAAATTAATTAAAATATTTTGATCAAAAGCAGACTACTTCAATAGTATTATCTCAGTTATTTACTACCGTATATGCCGGCGTATGAGATGACTGGGCATATAAGACAACCCTCAACATTTCCACTCAAAATATAGAATTTGTTACATACTCGCCGTATAAGACTACCCCCTCTTCCACACACCTTCCACACACCAAATAAAACATAAAAGAACATCAGATTTGATTTCAACATCTCCCTGTGGCCGGCACTAGTGCACAAGTGCGCATGTGCAAGCTCTGCATAGACAAAGGGCGGGGCAGAGCACCATTGCTTCCCACAGAGCAGAACAGGCCAGTCACGCCGAAAAGGCTGGCACCCGTCTCACTGCTGATGCTCGCCGCAGCCACACTGGATACCGCGCGATACTGGATGGTATGTAGAATGAGGTGGGTGGGCATCGGGAGGCCACTATGGGCATCAGGCAGGCATCAGGAGGCCACTATGGGCAGCTATGTCTATCCCAACTGAAGTGCACCCGTTGTATAAGATGACCCCCCCCCCCTTGGAGGCATGTTTTTCAGGGGGGGGGGAAGTAGTCTTATACGCCAGCATATACAGTAGATGCTTTTTCATGTCAGAGATTACTCTGGGTTGAAAGGAGTTTTTTGGGAGACACCTGAATGAGGCTCCTTTCATATCCTCAAGTGCAGCTCTCAGGTATCGAAACTCAACCTTCCAGCCTCCAGCTCAGCATCATAAACACTAAACCATTGGGGGAGGTGCATTTACTAGATCTTTTGAACACATTGTAGAATGTGGAGAAATACAATCTAGGAAGGACATACAGTATGTGCATGTAATTTATGCCCTACAATGCATATAAAAGTTTTACTAGATCTTTTGTAGACATTGTAGGGCATAAATTACATGCACATATGTGCTTCATAGATTGTATTTCTCCATATTCACAGCAAATTTCTCTAGTACCCAAATAGCCCCATTTTACTTGGATATTCTTTGATTTTCCTATGTTGCTTCTAAGTTTATTAAGTGACTTCCAAATGGCCTTTCCAGGATCCTGTCCTGATGGAAGACACTCTGACACTCATCCATTTAGTAAGGTGTGTTATTTTTGCCCTCCATAGGCTTAGCCTAACTTCTTCTGGTTTAATATTTAGAGTTTGATAGTTGTGCAACAACGTTTTATCTTGATTTTAGCCATCATCAGGGTGGGGGTTGGTAGGTGTCTATATGTGGATGAATTTGGTAGTGTTTTGCCTTTTTCATCCATTATTTACTAGCATATCTCAGTGAACCTCTGGAAGAGCACTACTAGCCAAGTAGTAAAAAAAAAAATTCCATTGAAGATGGGTTTCAGGAAGCCAGTAATAATCCTGCATGATTCACTGGAAGCTACATATGCTTTCTTAGCATGTAACAATAGCAATAGCAATTGCAGTTATATACCACTCCATAGTGCTTAATACACTCTCTGGGTAGTTTATAGGGCACAGGGTACCCAAAATGCTGGTTCCTCATTTTACTGACCTCAGGTGGATAGAAGGCCGAGTCAACCTTGATCCCTGTCAGGATCAAACTCACAACATTTTGGCTGCAATACAGCAGTTTAAACACTGCACTACCAGGACATGTGCTGATTTATGCCATATTGTACTATCATATTCTGCTGTGGAATAGTACAAGGACAGAGCTGGTTTTTTTTCCTTGTTTGTGGGTTTATGGGTTTGACCCAGCCAATTTCCTAAGCATATTATTTCTGAGGAAACTGTGTTGTGTTTAGATGTGTGTGTTTTTTAGGTCAGTGCTCAACCCTAAGTGACATTAAATACTTTTGAGTAGAACAATATTCCAAAATCTTCCCTTCCCCAGCTAAATTGGAATGTACTTACTGCTTCTAATTCTTTAAATGGAACACACAGACCTGTGTTTTTAAAGTGGTTGGTTTCAGTTGACTATTTTTATAATACAGTAAAACCTCACATAAAGAGTGCCTCACTTAGAGAGTAATTCGCTTAAACAGCAGAATTTTCTCTGAATGTTTGCTTCACTTAATAACCAAAACCAACCAAAAACTCACTTAACAACTAAATCAGGGTTCACAATCCCCTCTGCCAGAAGTCACAATTGGTCACTTACAATGGTGTTTTGCTTAAAGAGCAAACTCGCTTAAAGAGCAATCCCATGGAACACATTATGCTCTTCAAGTGAGCTACAACTGTATAAGGAAAGGTATTCTAAATCAGAGATTAACTGGTTCTTGATAATTCAAAGCTTCTCTCTGGATTGCCAAGGCAAAATCATCAGCATAGGTGAAATTCCTAAACCATGTGAACACCAGTCAATCATATGTGTAAATGTTTTAAAAATAGTAGTTCCATGATGCTACCATGTGAGAGACATTTCTTCTGATTTTACCATCAACTGTGCCTCCCCTGAAATTCAGCAAAGAATCTTCTGTAGAACTAGAATCGTCATAATTTCTATTAGTCCACTATCTTTAGTAAGGAGGTAGAGCTTTTTGAGCAGCAATTGATGATGGAAAGTGTCATATGCTGTTGTAAGGTTGACAAACAATGCTTCAACTAATTTACATGATTTAGTACCATCTTCTATGTGCTGGGTTGGATTTAAGATCTGACCCGTACAGTTCTTGCCAGGTCTAAAGCCTTTGTGTTCTTGAATTAGAAGCAGATCAATTTTAGAGGCTAGGTGGTTTAATATCATGTATTCAAACACTTTGTGTAAGTGACATGGTAGGGAGATTGGCCTATAGCCAATATATAATTTATAATATATTTTGTTGTTCAGTCGCACAGTCGATTCCGACCCTCTGCGACCCCATGGACCACTGTCCTCCAGGCACTCCTGTCCTCCACCATCCCCCTCAACTCGCTCAGCTCTGTGCCCATTATCTCCACAATACCATCCAGCCATCTCATCTTGGGCCGTCCCCTTCTTCTTTTGCCCTCCACCCTTCCCAGCATCAAGGCTTTCTCAAGTGAGTCCTCTCTTCTCATTTGATGTCCAAAGTACCTTAGCTTCATCTTTACTATTTGACCTTCTAAGGAGCAGTCAGGTTTGATTTCTTCTAAGATTGACCTATTTGTTCTCCTCGCTGTCCAGGGTACTCTCAAAACTCTCCTCCAACACCACATCTCAAAGGCGTCTATTTTTCTGCGCTCCGCTTTCCTAATGGTCCAGCTCTCACAACCATACATTGCCACAGGGAATACCATTGCCCTGACTATGCGAATCTTTGTTTGCAATTTAATGTCTCTACTTTTCACTATGCTCCCCAGGTTTCTCATCGCTTGCATTTTGTCACCCTGCTTGTTCAACTTATACACAGAACACATCATGCACAATGCAGAAATGGAGGAATCACAATTTGGGATCAAAATTGCTGGGAGAAACATCAACAACTTGAGATATGCAGATGATACCACCCTAATGGCGGAAAGTGAGGAGGACCTAAAGAAGCTCCTGATTAGGTTAAAAGAAGAGAGTGAAAAAGCTAGCTTGAGACTAAATATCAAGAAAACCAAGATCATGGCAACAGGCCCTATCAGTCCCTGGAAAATAGATGGGGAAGTAGTAGAGGCAGTTACAGACTTTACTTTCCTAGGATCAAAGCTCACTGCAGATGGTGATTGCAGCCATGAAATAAAAATAATATATAATACTGTATATATAATTTGCTCTGAACACTCTTTTAATGTTTAATTTTTATTTTGCACTAGTTGGTCTTCCCTGACTGCAGCAGGCTTAGGTTATATTTGCATACAGAGTCCTTTTGTTTTGGTTGTTGTACAGTCTTTTCATCATCAGGTTTTCTGGCTGGCTCTTGCCATGTCAAGCTCTATTACAGTGTCTTTCCAGTGAGTTTCTCCTGTTTCTGCGACAGATGAGATCAAATTTCTCCCAACTTTTATTGTTTTCCACAGAAAGGATTTTCTTTTAAATGTGAAATATAATCTAAATACAGAGGCAGAAGAACATTCCAAACATCAAGTTACAAATTGATCTTTACCCTCTTTTCCCAGTTTGCCCTTTTGAAATTATACATCCTACAGAATGGTATAGATTGAGGTTGATGCTTTTCTGTTCCTGTATGAGTTTCTTGGATACATTAAGCCTTAAGATCCTGTAATATTTTTTACTTCTATTTCAACAAACATGGAAATTCTTGTTCTCTGAAAGTGCTGAGCTTCTGGGCCCTGCATACTGAGAGTCATTTATGGCAACCACAGCAAATAATGTGCTAAATTAGGAACAACAGAAGAATAAAAGAAAATGCAAAGTAGCATAAAACTAAAAAGAAAGACAGAATTTGGAAGAAATGAGTGAAAGATAATTTCATTATTAGTGATAATGAGGGAGTTAGGAAGTTACATTGCAAAACTAATGAGTGGGAATGAAATTTTTATATTGGCATAATGAATATCATTTTAACTACTTTGAAATTTTACTTTTAATTGTCCTTTTGAGGCATTTCACCGGCATTTTGGCAGATTTTAATGTTCAATGCTATCCTTATCAGTTCTAATTTCCTCCAGCAAAAGCAACAAAAATAAACACAAAAGTAACAAGCAATACACTGTAAAGAGCAACAGTGACACATCACTTTGTGAAAACAATATTATGAGTGTCAGGAAGGGGTACACAGAAAGAGTCTCCTCTACGATTATGGTATTTATGAGCCACAATCAGGCATACTCTGGTAACAGCAACTTTGTGTTGCCAGCTAATCTTTCTCACATTAAGTCAGGTGAAAGAAACTGCAGAATGAAGTCACCAAAAGGTGCCTTCATTTTGGCAGTTTCACATCTGGCCTGGACATGGAAGAAGTGTCAGGAACTAATTATTTTTAAAATGTTTTTCATGGTTTATGAAAGATGTGATTTGAAAGGGATCCAGCAGAAAGCAAATATCAAATACCAAATATCCACTGGTGAAAGTGAAAAATGGAATATATGTCATAATGAAGATAGCAAGGGATTGGGTGACTTGTGCAGTGGTTTAGTGTTTCATGCAAAGACAAAACTGGAAGCAGAGGACAAGGTAAAAGGTACCTAAGACCATAGGGTTTCCTCACTATTTGAAACCATGGTTAAAGGCAAATGGAAGAGAAATAAGAATTGTTCTCAATGACCCTACATCTCACCTCTCATTTACTTCAGAAGGTCCAAACTGAGCCTACATTTCACCATCAAATTGCTTACTTTGCAAAAAATAAAATAAAAAAATAGGATACCAGGTAACTTACACTGAATCTGGTTATGCAGATGTTATATATACTGTACTATGCTTTATTGAAATCATTGGACAAATTCATTTTACAGGTAGGCTTTAGCCCAGAGTTTCCCAAACTTTGGTTTTTGGACTTCAACTCCTAGACGCCTATGAATTGGAATTGAAGTCACTCTGTGGGGCATGGGCCCATGTTGGGGACCACTGCTTTAGCCTGTTTCTTCAACTCATTAAGTCTTAAAGGCTCTATAAGATTCTAACATGGCTGCCCTGTGGAAATCTGGATAAATGCATAACAACAGAGAGCAGGAACAAATATGGCAGTCTTGCTTCCATCAACAAACATGAATTATCCATGACCTTCTAACATCAAAAAATGGGCAACTAATTAGAGAGGGGGAATAAACATTCAGTTAATCTAGAATGTTTTTAAAGCAGAAATCAAAACAAAACCCCAGCTCAAAAGAAAAAGAAAGGCACTTGGTAATCTTAAGACGACCTTTTGTGCAATACTGTACATAGTTACCAAAAAAACATAATCATCTTAGATTAAGTGGTTGTTACTACCAGTTAAGTATAGAACTGCATTTTTAAAACTTAATTCTACTTGGATTATTCCCAAAATCCACATTAGCCTTTTACTAAAACAACACCTAATAATTAATTCCACAAGGCACTATGTTCTTCAACTATAGTAAGACATATAATTGAAGTTTAGTTTTATTTAACAAACATTTGCCCTCATATTACTCCTTTGTCATGTTTTTGCTTGAAATGGAAATACTTTTTATAAAAACAATAGCAGAGACTGTACTGCTGCCTCAGTCAGGAAAACATGCAACACTACCTCTAAATGGTACTAGTAATAGGGTTGCCATATTTCAATGCACCAAATGCAGGCAGCCTCATATATATACAGTATTGAGAGTCAGGGCTGTGCATGCTTTCTGTGTAGACATCAATGAATCACTCTATTGTTATAAGTCTACAAGGAAGGTCCTGAAACTGCTAGGAGCTTTACTTAATAGCTTGATACACAAAAAGACAGTAGAAGGCCAGTTTTTCACAAAACTGTTGGACAGAATTATGGCTGCCATGTTTTACCTTCTCCCCCCCCCCCTCTTTTGAATGAGCTAGAAACTTGCTGTCAAAAAGGGAATGGAAGGAAATTAGAAGTCTAGCACCTACAGCATGTCTAAATTCTGAATAAAGTCTGGCCATGTAGATAATACAGTAATTCTAAGTACTAAACCCAATTACTTCTAGTAATCCTCACCCTCTTTCTAGGGATACAGAAATATCTCTCACCACCTGTATTTGGCCCTGGGAGAATTGCTCCCTCAGAGGCAGGAAACTGGGCTTGGTAGGTTTTCAGGGAGACTATTCATGTTCTCTTGTTCAAAAAGAATGATTAAGGCAGGGTACCTGCTTCAAAAAGATCTCTCTGCTTCTATCTGTAATAATATTTGCTGGAGCAAAAGGGCAGAGGTGGCACAATTCTCTATGGAGCTGAGACTGAAAATGTTACTTTTCTGGAATACATGTTCCAAAAGGCCCTGGTAAGCAGGATGGCTTAAAGTCCTAGGATAACTAGTCCTAAGGGGTCCTCCTCAGTTCTCCTCTGAAGCACACACGATGGTGACTGGAATTATATAACACTACTCAGTATGCAACAAAACATTTCTTAATGCATGGCAATTCACTTCTAGAAGTAATATCTTCTGTGTAAATGCAGAACAGGATTCCAGATATTGTCTCCTCATTCCAGCAAAAGACTGCAGTGGAATGGGTATCTCTAGTGTCATCTCTGCCATTTGCAGCAAGGGATTTGGTGAACCTCAAGGAATGACTGTCTCCATATAGCAATTTCATTTTTATGACACCAGAGTATCACTGCATCATTACTATACACATTGCTATCTTTATAGAACTCAAAGTCTGGAAATGCTGCTACATCAAAAATAAATTATGCTTAATGTGTCTAATTGTAATAATAAATTGCATATATGCCTTGCTAATGGCACTTGACACTTTCTTTAACTGTCATTAAAACACTCATTAAAATATTTTTAAAAGTCTGCATGGGGAAAAACCCAACAGCTAAATCCAATATTAAACTGATTCCATCACACTGCAAAGATTTAGTCAAACAAAGGAAAAGATTGGAAATAATACCAGGCTAGTAATATACAGTGCAACAGTATCCTTTGTCATCTGTTCAACTTTTATTTAGTTCAGATAATTCTGTTTAAAATCTGAATACAGTCAAACCTCGCATAAAGAGTGCCTCGCTTAAAGAGTAACTCGCTTAAAGAGCAGAATTTTCTCTGAATGTTCGCTTCGCTTAACAAATAAAACCAATCAAAAACTCGCTTAACAAATAAATCAGGGTTCACAATCCTCCCCCCCCCCACACACACACACAACTGGTCATTTACAATAGTGTTTCACTTAAAGAGCAAACTTGGTTAAAGAGCAATCCTGTGGAATGCATTATGCTCTTTAAGCATCAGTTAAAAACACTGAGAATGGCATTTGAGTGGGATTTGAGAAGCTAAGATGATAACTAGTGACTAGTTCCAGGAAGACCTCCGAGCTGTACATGTCTTTCAAGGAGAGTATGATCTCAGCCAGATCTTCAGAGTTTAATACATGCCCATCTTCTTTGAACTGAGCTTCAGGTGCTTGCCTTTATTTGAAGACCTCCCCGCCGCCAACACACCTGTGTCGGGGCCAGCCCTTCCCAGCATGGGAAGGGATAAATGGCGGTGAGACTCACAGTGGGACCAAGACCTCCCCGCCACCAACGCACCTGTGTTGGGGCCAGCCCTTCCCATTCCGGGAAGGAATAAAGGGTGGTGAGACTCATGGTGGGACCAAGACCTCCCCGCCGCCAACGCACTTGTGTCAGGGTCAGCCCTTCCCAGCCCGGGAAGGGATAAAGGGCGGTGAGACTCACGGTGGGACCAAGACCTCCCTGCCACCAACGCACCTGTGTCGGGGCCAGCCCTTCCCAGCCCAGGAAGGGATAAAGGGTGGTGAGACTCACGGTGGGACCAAGACCTCCCTGCCGCCAACGCACCTGTGTCGGGGCCAGCCCTTCCCAGCCCAGGAAGGGATAAAGGGTGGTGAGACTCACGGTGGGACCAAGACCTCCCTGCCGCCAACGCACCTGTGTCGGGGCCAGCCCTTCTCAGCCTGGGAAGGGATAAAGGCGGCTTGAAACACCTATACTGTGTGGAATGGCCATGGCTATAACATCCCCGCTGCAGCCACCGCGTCCACCAACAGACTCTCTCCAGCCAGTCGGGCTGGGGAAAGGGAAGCAGTTGCATGGGCTGGTCGGCTGGCCAAAGATTGCCACCGCCACCACCACAGCTGTTCCACGGCCAGCCCCCTCACTGCAGGGAAGAGATAAGGACTCTTTTGACTCTTCTTACTCTACTGTATTTTCTGTGCTAGTGTATTGTATATTTTTGCTTTTTTGTATTGTATAACTGTGCTAGTATGATGTGGTAATAGTTCTTCTCAACAGGCGGGAGTTGGTTTTTTAAATGCATTTTCATTTTTATGTTAGATTTACTGACTGTATATGCTTATGTTGTATTTATTTGATATTGTAATATATGACGCCCGTGTTATGTTAGCCGCTCTGAGTTGCTTCGGCAAGTAGAGTGGCATATAAGTCTAATAATAATAATAATAATAATAATAATAATAATAATAATAATAATAATAATAATAATAATAATAATAATAATAATAATAATAATAATAATAATAATAATAATAATAATAATGCCTGCCAGTACAGCCTCCAGACACTGATTCACAGTGTTCTCTACCTCCATGACGTTAGGATGGAGAAGTCTACTTCACCTCAAACCTTCTCAACATACAGCACTTTCATGCAGAAGGGAAAAAAAACTGACGCTGATAGGTTGAAGAAGGAAAAAAGGGAAGGCATGAATCTCAAATCCAAATAGGTTCATCCTGGCATTCTATGCATCTATCTAAATATTTCATGTTTCTAAAATAAATAATAAACAAACAGCTGTTCTTTTCAGCAAAATTCTTATCTCAATTTGGTCTATGAGTTGGTTTCTCATGACTGCATTCGTTCCTGCTTCATAAACAGCCTAAGTCCTTGAAGGCTATGTGAATAATTAACTTTAACCTGAATGCAGCTGTGCAGGCTTGGAAATATGTCTACCTTGGGATAACCACAACAGAGTTTTTAAGCAGACAAGATTTGACTTTCTAAAACTTGGATCTTTCCTCATGGCTTAGCTCAAAGGCTACCAGTAGTTTCATCCAGATAAATTAAAGACTTGAGGATCTATTTTTAAAAATACAGATTATAAATAAGGGATAATAAGAATGGCAAACATTTTAATGGAGATTCTGGAAGAGGCAAACCAAATGTGCTTCTATCAATTCCAAATGAAATACCAAATGTTGGAACTAGATGTGTTGCTCCTATTGAAAGCTTTCATGGAAATACAAGTTTTGTTCCTCGTTTAGCAAGAAGAAAACAAAACAAAAGCTGGCATATGGAGTAATTTAAAGCAAAATATATACAGTAATGCAGTTTGAAAATGGAATACGTAAAGCCATTGTAGACTTACTAACTCTTTCAATTTGGAAGAGAATAACTTTGAAATTGGACCTATTTTGGAACACTTGCTTAATTTGTGTTACTGGATGATATTGAAGCACCTTGCAAAGTCCTTATGATAACCAGCATTAGGATAATGTGTCTGTAAATGCTTTGAAGCCTTAGATCAAGGATAGGCAATTTGCCATACCTGGGAACCAAACTTTTACCTGTAAACTGCCCCATGAATTACAAGCAGGCCCAGACATAGCTAAAGCAACCATTTTCCTCAGGTGAAAATGAAACTTGAAGTCCCCAGAACTGGTGCTCGTAGAAGCCTTTGGGAGTATGATTTATTTTGTAAAAGAAAAAATGACTTTGAGGGCCCCCGACATATGTCCTGCAGCCCACAGTCTCCCTGTCACTGTGGTCTGTACTTTGCCTCCCCAACTGTGTAAGTCCTGTATAAATAGATATGACGAGAGAAACAATGATGGTCAATGGATTTCCTTTAGGTCATAGGCCAAAGGAAAATTAGGTCCTCCACTTGAAACTCCTTGATACGGAGAGCTAAAGAAGGAGCATAAGGCACAAAAAAGACAGTAACATAATGGCGTCAGCACAAATACATGTAGGCCACAGAGTTCCAGGCTTAGAAGATGTGTATCGACAGTGTTGTATAAGAAAAGAAAAGAAAATCAAAGAGAGTCAAAAGGTCCTTGTGCCTTCCACTCCACAGCTGTGAGAGAGTGAACCTTCTTTTCAATATCACTTAATACATCTGAGAGCTAAAGAATCACACTGACACAAAATACTTTAGACAGAACTGGGGATCTGCAGTAAAAGAACAGCAGTCTCCAGCAGACTATGTGGCATTTCTAGTCCCCAAGGCATGACACATGGGGCTGTAGAGCAGGAGTTCTCAACCTATGGCCCATGGGCTGTATCCAGCCCATGGCATGATTTCATGTGGCCCACGCCCTCATTCCAGTCACCATTTATGCCACCACCACTGCCTCCTCAATCCTTTCCCCCTCCCCTTGGGGTGTCTCTAATTGTGCTCCATAACAAGTTACAACATCCACCCTGCTACAGATCGCCGTTAGGGACACGCCAAGCCAAGTGGAGGGTAAATGGATTGAGGTGGGAGTGGAAGTGGAAGTGGTGGATGCACACAGCTGCCCACATCTTTCCTGGGAGCCACTCTGGCCGAGCATGGCAAGAAGGACAACCTGGACTCCTCCATGAAGCTCCTCCAGGTTGGGAGAGGGTTTGGTCTGGCCCATGGCTTTAAAAAGTTGAGGAACCCTACTTTAGAATTTTGTTTGTATCTGTTCCCCAATGCTGCATCACAGCTCAAAATTTTTTGATAGAACTAGAAAAAAAGTATGAAGACCAACAAATACAAATGAAGAAGAGGGAGAAGGCATATCCACCAAATAAATGGGGAAAGGATGTCTACCAAATCCTGTTGTAATATATCCTTAAAGAGGAGGAATGAGGGGAGCAGGATAAAACCAAGTACTAATGTTAAAAACAAGGCTCACAAGCCTATGGGAATAAAATAGTTTTATTTTGTTCAGAAACAGCAAAGGAGTTGTTTTTTTTTTTCTGAAGAAGGTAAGGGGGGGGGGTTGGGAGATTTCTCTCAGCCTAGAGTCCTGGATCCTGAATGAAAGGCTAAAACAGACAAATAGGATATATCTTTCAACCTTTTCTCCTGGTCATCTCAAGTGCTTGCTATTATACTACATGATCAAAATATTAGAATTTATCCTTGCATCGCCTTCACATTCCTATTTTTAATGCTGTATGTTTTCATGGGTGTTAGTACACTCTGTGATTAACAGAAGAATTGTTAGGTCTCTTGTGTACACAATCTTAAAAACCTCTTTCCTTTTGCCTGATGTTTGTATACCAGAACAAGATAACGGGGAAAGAAGTAGCTATATAGAAATCAGCCAGATTCTGAAACTGAAGTCACACTTGTCATCTGTCAGTAGAAAAAATGACTATTATTGCCAGTTATCACTTGGGAGCAATTACCCTTCCACAGCTTACTTGATAAATGGTCCCTTTTCCAAATCTAGATTGTGGAATTATCTTAGAAAAACCTGAAGTGAGGAAGCAATGATGGATGGAAAGGTAGGAGATAATTCCTAAAAACAAGTCTCTTGGTCACTTCTCAGAATGTCAACTCTAAATCACAAGATTCTTCTCACAGCTTCCTTTTGCTTGTGTAAATTGAATAAAAAAGATTTTTAAAAGGCAGCAATAGCAGGATGCATAACTTCTTGGGAGAAGTAGTTCCATGTAATTTGTCTGTACTGTACAGTCATACCTCGCATAAAGAGCATAATGTGTTCCACACAGTTGCTCGTTACGTGAGTTACTCGTTAAGCGAAACACATTTCCCATAGGGAAATGTATTTCGCTTATCTTCGCCTGTGGTGCATTTGGGAAGGGTATGGGGAAGATCCCCATACCCTTCCCAAGGGCCCCACAGGCATGCACGCGTCAGCAGGGTGCGTCAGCGGGGGTTTGGGAAGGGTACAGGGAAGATCCCCGTACCCTTCCCAAACACCCTGCAGTCACATGGTGCGCGTCAGCTGGGTGTTTGGGAAGGGTGCGGGGATGTTCCCCGTACCCTTCCTAAACGTCCTGCACACGCATGCGCACACGCGTCAGCAGGAGTTTGGGAAGGGTATGGGGAAGAGCCCTGCACCTTCCCAAATGCCCAGCTGATGCACGCCGTGCGTCTGCAGGGTGTTTTGGAATGCAGCGGGGAGCCCCCGTCTGCATTCCAAAACACCCTATAGCCGAGCGACCTGTCAGCGGGGCATTTTGGAACATGGACGGGGGACTCCACACTGCAATCCAAAACACCCAGCTGGTACGGTCTAGTCTGCAGAGTGTTTTGGAACACGGCGGGGGAGTCCCCTGTTGCATTTCAAAACACCCACAAATGCGAAGCTTCTCATCAAGTGAGTTTTTGCTCGTTCAACGAAGCAGGCCTTTTGGGGAAAGGTCTGCTCGTTAAGCGAGTTACACGCTATATGAGATGCTCGCTATGCGAGGTATTACTGTGTATAAATATACAATAAGAAAAAATAGGTGGGAAAAGGACTAACCCTTCAGCATAAGAAAAAAACATTTTAGGTAACACAAGTCACAGACACTTTACATCAAATGGGCAACAAAAAAATTGAATCAATTTCACCCATTTTATAAGCATTGCAAATCCCAATGTATTTGATATTATAGCCACTCCCTTTGACTGAGATAGGTAGGTAGGTGTGTGGGTGGTCAAGCTATTAGATAGGTGTTTGTTTCTAGCTCTCCCCATATCTAAAAAATAACAAGCATGCAAAAAATAATGTCTATGAAGATTTCTTAATTTACAGCAATGAATGGGCTTCAGCCAAAAAACCACATCTTCAAGGAAGCTCTTTCTCTGTAACTCCTTCCAAATAAATAATAATACTTGATAAAAGAAACCTCACTATAACTCTGTTTTAGTCTCTTGGCAAATCTGAGACAAGGATAGATTGTCATCTCCCCAAGGATCTATTTATTTTAGCAGATCTCTGTGCAACAATTAGAGGGTACTAGCTATTTGAAATAAAAATTATTCAAAGACTATTGTAATCAATATGATTTGATTCTATAGTTTAGAAAAAGACCCCATTGTTTTTTCCATTGTTTAGATATTTCTATTTTAATAACACTGATGTGATAGTACTGAATAGTTGGTGATAAACAGGGACAAGATACTAGGACACATCAGTGACTTACAACCTTCAGGCAAAGCTTTCAAACTGACTCACCTGCAAAGGAACTGCCACAGATTTCCCAGGAAACTATGACATGCTGCAGAAGATGCTGAGGATTTTTGTTTTGCTATCTGTGAAGGTTGTAAAATAGGCCTTGACATTCTCTGTGCTTAACCAAAGAGTTGTTAGGTCTCTTGCGAACACTATCTTAAAAATACTTTTTGTTCTTGCCTGTTGTTTGACAGACAGCTCTGGAACACTCTAAAGTATACCACTTTGAACACACTGATACCCTAATTTATATGTGTAAATGAACTGCGTAGATGAGGTTAATTTTTGTGAACATCTTAGATTAATATTGATGACTAACTGGCAATTTTCTGTGATGGGCATAAGAAAACCCATCACACTAGCAAGCAAGCCAGGTAAGTAGATTTTAAATGACAGTTTCAAAGCATTTTTAAAGCCAAGGATTTGTGATAATATTCTTTTCAATGGGACAAACACTAGAAAATTATGTAACTGATCTATGTAACTGTAGCGTAATAATGTGAAGAAATCATGCAGCTGCAAAAAAAAAAAAAAACTTGGTCAAGACTGGTTAATTTAGGAGAGTGATATATCCCAATGGAGGATCTTGGAAGGATCAATGAATATCCCAGTGAAGAATTTGCTCCAACATAAAATCACTCTGAGTGATTTGTGGGTTTTTTTTAAATGATTGTCTCAATTTGCACCCAGGGGTTGAAATCACATAGTGGAGCTCACTCCATGTAAGGCTGATGATATCCTCAGCCATGATGATTTTCTGTAAATTAAAAAGATCCAGATCTCACACCTCTAATGATGACAAATCTTCCCATAGTTCCCTTTCATTGTTGGTGAAGCTGTATAGGACCATTCAAAATAGATTCCTTGAATGTCAAGGACTGACTCTCAACAGTATTTCGTCCCACATTTCCCCCCTCAAAAACAGGAGCAATAATAAGTTTCAGTGTCCTTGTCTCTTGGGAGCTTTGCACAATGGATACTTTCCCCTCTCTAGTATATGTAATAAGCATCTCACCCAAATTAAATATATACAAAACAAACACATGACAAATAGACAACAGTTTATTGATTAGGCCTCCACTACAGTCTGCAATTATTATCATTTCCAGCTTTCATGCCCTCAAAGCAGGAGGTTAAAAATGGTTTAATTAGATTGTGAGGAAGTATCCGCCTCAGTCAACATCTGGTAACAATGAAGATAAAGTATCTAAAAGCTGAAATTTCTAATGGCTAGATATTGGAAATGTTAAGTGATAAATGATTCTAGCAGTTGTTTCTCAATCACTCCCCAAAGCTTAATATGAAGCAATTTTGTTTAGTTTCAGACATTTGCTCCCCCAATGAATTAAAATAATCTTTAATGAAACCATCTATAAAGGGAAAAGCATTTTTTAAAAGTCAGTCTTTAATTCCAAAAGAAACAAGGCAAAACATTTATCAATGTTTATTTTTTGAGTGTAGCATTACAGTATGGATTAGCACTAAATAAGGGAAGTCTACGGGAACCTCACACTCTGATGCTTTCTGCTACCAAAAGGTAATTTGCCTTGGGTGACCCAGGATTCTTCAGCTTTCTAAGCTGAAAAGAAAAAGAAACACCAGTATGCATACATAGGTAAAGGTAATAGTTGCCATTGCTTGAAAGCCAGTTGTATCTGACTCAAGGGTTAGGTGTTCATCTCTGTTTATAGCTAAGGAGCCAGCATGGTCATGTGGCAACAGTGGTGCAATCCAATTTTTTTTTTTTTTACTACCTACTCTGTGGGCATGGAACGTGGGTGTGGCCAGGGAGAAAGCCCTATGTTGCACCCAAATTAGGACTACTTTATTTCAAAACATGGATGGGTGTGGCCAGCTGGAATTTCTGCTACCAGTTCTGGCAAACTGGGGTGAACCTGCTGACCCACTGTGTGGCAGACATGACTAAACACCAGAGTGCATAGAATGCTGTTACCTTTCCCACAAAAGTGGTACTAAGGTAAAGGTTTCCCTTGCTCTAAAGCCAGTCATATCCAACTCTAGGGTTAAGTGCTCATCTCTATTTCAAAGCCAAAGAGCCAGCACTGTCTGCTTCTGCAGAAGTTTCCCTGGCCATGTGACAAGCATGACTAGACACCAGAGTGCACAGAACACTGTTTACCTTCCCACCAAAATGGTCCCTATTTATCTACTTGCAATTTCTTGCTTTAGACTGTTTATCTACTTGCAATTTCTTGCTTTCGAACTGCTAGGTTGGCAGGAGCTGGGAAAGGGACAGAAGCTCACTCCATCATGCAGTACATGGGTCTCGACCTGCTGACCTTCCAGTCATCAAGTTCACCATCTTAATCATTATTTATTTATTTAGACTTATTTAGCCGCCCCCTCACCGAGGTGACTCCAGGCAGGTTACAATGCAGGAAACAACACTAACATAAAAACACTCCGACACACAATATGCATAAATAAAACATAAAACTCTAAAATCTTAAAATCTCAAATCTAAAAATGCCACCGCAGTCCCATACATACACTCACATAAACATGTACACATATGCTTTAGGTTAATCTCTATCAAGGAGGCTGAGGGAGAAAATATTGTTGAATTTATTCTGGCTGACCCCAAAGCACATCCTTGCTATAATAAAAATTAGAATCAGCGAGTTTCTGTATTTCTTTACAGCTCTTAAAGTATTACTGTGTGTCGTTTGTATTACATGTATCTTTTTCTGTATTTCGTGCTAAATACTATTCTGCAAGAAGACACACACTAGCTGATATCTGTTTGCTTAGCATATTAAGTCCCAATAGAGTAGGTCTATTAGTAAGTCAAATCAAATCAGATCTTTATTATGGTCCAAAACCAGCATAGAACTCTGGTTTCTCTTCAGATCATATAAATCTTTCACTTTTTAAGTCAACTCCTCTGTGTGTTCCACTGATTCAAATGGGCCTGTATTGTTGCAACTCGATACACTAAAGTAAGTCACTACTAGGAAGGAACTATACATTTGCAGATAGCCTTCAGTAAGCTTTTTACAACGGGTGATTTCCAAACAGGCAAGAAACTGCTGAAGATACATATCCTGCCTTAATGTGATTCTTCACATTAAAGCAGGGCGCCTAGTTCCACCTGCCAGCTGGCCAATGCTGGGAGGCTTCCCTGCTACCAATAGGGCAGCAACTAAATGCTCTCACCTGCTCAACATGCAGGGACAACAGAGCTGCTGGAGTGGTCCCTCGGGCAAGAACAACATTATCAGTCAGCCACTGGTGAAGTAACCAGGATGCCTCCCAGAAAAGACTAGCCTACAATCTTGTTCTTCTCCTCAGGAGCAGTTTCAGCTCCTGCATGTCAAGTGGGCAAGTGCTGAATTGCCCCAAACCTAGTGCTATCAGTTCCTGGGAAACCTCCCAGTACTGGCCAGCTGGTGAAGGAAGCCCTAACCTGGTTTGTAAAAGTGCAGATTGGCACCATTCTTAAAACATGGAAGGGCTGTGTCATGTGCTGTGACAGAAGTTGCTGCTAAATCTTCCATAATTTCAATTTACCATGTAGTTTCATCCAGTGGTGGGATTCAAATTTTTTCACTATCTACTCTGTGGGTGTGGTAAGGCGGGTGTGGCCAGGGGGAAAGCCTTGTGCTGCACCTGAATCAGGACTTTATTTAAAAACTTGGATGGGCGGGGCCAGCCAGAATTTTTGCTACCAGTTCTAGCGAACTGGTGGAACCTGCTGAATCCCACCACTGTTTTGGTCCTATGGTGGGCCATTTGAATTGATGGACCTTTTCCAGGAGCTGACTTCTCAAATCCCCACCAATTCAACAGGACTACTCTACTAGAACTAACTTTACTGAACAACAGGATTCACTGAACAACAGGAACAGAACAGGCCAGGCTGCTATAGTGGCTGGAGCAATAGTAAGAGGAGGGGGACCCTTTGGAAAGGAAAGACAACTTGTGACTGCCATGGCTAATGATCAATTCCACCTGCAAAATTCTCCTGACCAAAGGAATTCAGTAAAATGGCCCCTCTGACCAAAAATAGAATTATTATTTTTTTACCATTTGTATACATCTGTAAAGTAGAATATGTGGGGACTGCACTATCTATTTTCTAGTCAACGTGGCCTACTGATTAAAATGTTAGTTAGCAACCATCCCTGTTCCTACTTTCCCTCACCTCCCATATTATTAGCAATACCCAGAATAAATATCTCTTAGAATTAAGCCATCTTTTAACATTATCCCTTCTGAGCTTGCATTGTGAGGCTCATCAGAGCCCTGGTTCAGTCTGGCAGATTCATTTTATTGTACCGTCAAGAGACATTTTTCATTATTCTCTCCCTTCACAAATGGCCTCTACTAATAGTAACAGATTGCATGACACGTAAAACATGAATTCTCATTGCACCGAATGATATGTCTCTTGTGGCAATGTTCAATTCTAATTCAATTTTCATTCTATTACAAGGTGCTTGGCTGCAGAAGGGCAGCATGTGCTCCAAGGTGTTCTGTTGGAGCAGATCAGTCGAGCAAATGTAACCAGCAGCCCTCTTTAAACAAAGATGGGACGGGGGAATGCTTTCTATGGGAAGATCATCACCTGAACTTTCAATGCCTGGCATAGTTCTACAATATATGGAAAAAAACAATATCAGCTGATATGGGAATCAGCTGGAATGTGTGAGATCAGAGTTTTCAACAATATTCCAGGATGGCATATTTGGTGACAGGGAATGGAAAAGATAGCAATAATAATTATCAATTACAGTTATATACCAACCCACAATGCTTGTACTCTCTCTGGGCAGTTCATAATGTAATTAGCATTATTTTATCATCATCATCAACAACAACAATAATCATTTCAGTCTTTGTGGTAGCAGAGGAAATGGATACAGGAGTTTTGATCTCCTCCTTCATCTCACTATTATGGTCTGAGCTAACCCTTATTTCTATTCTGAAAGAAAGATAGTAATCTTTCATTCAGCAAATTTGTGTCATGCTTGGAAAGCAAGCAAAAGCAGGGGAACAGTGCCAAAGACTCTTTGCTGACTCAGCTTGTGCTAGGAAATCCATTTCAGTTGAAACTCAATCAATGACCCTTTGAAATAGAGCCTAAAATCCTATGTGACATTAACAGGTAGAAAAGAGATTATTCCATAGGCAGGGTCAGGTAGCCTTATCTATTTTACCTTTTCTTTAATTACATTGGATTTCTATAGTGTCTGATTTCTGGAGATATCTGGGCACATCAGAAAATAATAGTTAACCCCAAGACATTAAGAACCAGCATTTGAAAATATTACTTGCTTTGACTACAAGTCCAAGAAGCCCAGGCTTGCTGGGGGATTATTTTAAAAAGTGTGCAATAAGCACTGAAAAGTCAGAACATAGTTTCCAAAAGAAGCCTACCAAGATGGGCACTCCATCACCAGAGTGTCACAGAAGAACTGTCATTGGTGAAGGTACCTATGAAAGGCTCTGCCAATTAGTTTAGCACAGAGGTGACCAAACTATGGCTTGTGGGCCAGATATGGTCCCAAAGCCATTCCATCAGGCCCACGATGACCTCGCCAAACCAGGAAGTGAATACGGATGCTTCTGCACATGTGCAAAAATGGCCATATTTACTTCCTGGTTCAGCACAGATGTCCTCATGCATGTGCAGAAGAATCCAAATTTACTTCCTGGTTTGGCATGGATGTGATCGCACATGCACAGAAACATCCGCGCTGAACCAGGAAGTAAATATGACTGCTTTCGTGCATGTGCAGAAGCATCCACACCAAACCAGAAACTAAATATGTCTGCTTTTGCACATGCACAGCTGTCCGCACTGAACCAGAAAGTAAAATGGCCACTTTCACGCATGCGCAGAAGTGTCCGCACTGAACCAGGAAGTAAATATGGACATGGATGTTCCAGAGGCATGGTCTGACCCACTCAGCTATTCCAGGGTGTGGTCATGCCCCTAGCCCAAAAAGTGTGGGCACCCCTGGTTTAGCATCTGGGCAGAAATATAATGGGTGTGAAGGGAGAGAGTATACCTTCAGATAAACTGGGCCATGAACATTTGGGGCTTAAAGAGTTTAATAGCATTTTGCATTCAGCTGAGGAAGAGATCAGAAGCATTGGTGGTTCTATACGGTAATCACAGATTTTTTATAAAGGCAGCAACAATCCCCCTAATTCTGCACTACATGCAAAATGCAGAGAATCAAACTCACACTTTTTAAAAAGTTGTTAAGTAGTCAAACACCTGCACCAAAATGATCAGATTTTTCACTTTCACTTTCTCCCACATTAAAATCATGTTTTGTTGGAGATTTTTTAAAAAACGTTATGGAAAGAATGTGGAAGCAAAAATAACAAAAAAATAATGCAGGTCTTCCTTCAAGATTTTATCATCTGATACGGTGCCTTCACACCATTGCAATCTGTATCAGATATAGATAATTGAATCAAATATTGACATAGGAGGCTGGTGAGAAATAAGTCTTATTGTGCTTATTAACATAAAAAACACATGTTGAAAAATTCATCTTTGAGTGTGGTTGTTTAAATAATTGAACTGGAAAGCTGACCATTTTCAAAATCTATCCAAAATCTACTTCTATCCAGAATATGACAAAATCTGCACATTTGGGAAGGGCAATTCTTATGAAAATGGAAATTAAATGGTGTTCTGGCCCATCCCTATGTAAGGCATTGCAGGATGCTGCAGAATACCTGAGTAGCTCTAGAAATGAGTGGTTTATAACCAGAGGAAAAGGTTATCACAAGATTATAATTTTGAATGATAAACGATCCTTCTGCTCCAGTCCATAAACCACCAGTATTATTAGAACAATTCCAAAGATGAGAACTTCCATTAAACCCATCTAATCTTGTTTGCTGCTGTCAAAATATCTGAACTTGTATTTAATTTAACTAGTTATTTCAAAATACTTTTACTTCAGCTACTTTTCTAATTTTATAATCTATATGTTACTGTTTATCACTGAAGTTGGCTTTTATACAGAGCTGAAAGCAGGATTCCAGACAGCCAAGTCAAGATGAAAAAGGGAGTTCTGACTTTACTCAAATCCACACAGGCCTAGACCCAAATGCTAGACACTTCACTCTCCTGGTCTCTGAGTTATTGAATAGTGTGTTGCAGAATAACACTTTTATTCTTTTTGCTGCGGGGACAAAGTAAATGATGAGCCCCTGTCCTTTTATTACAGAAAGGACTGGATCCAGTTGAAATTGAGCAGCAGAGGAACCTACTTGTTTACCCCGTTGGCAAGCCCATTATTCATTTTAAATCCAGAGAGATGCTAAAGGGCTGGAGTAAAAAACAAAGCAGGAGCAAAAAGCAAAGCAGGAGCATTTATGAGCCATACTCCATGGTTTACTATCAACTGGCAAAATAGAATTACCATGTATAAAGAAATGAGATATCCTCTTATCAAGCTATCAGTAGGATTTAGCCCACCTGTTGTATTTCAAAATGTGTCTGCTGGTATCAATATTTATTTATTTAATAGATTTATATACCGCTCTAATTCAGTAGACTGCAAGACTGGTAGAAACTAGGCCAAATTTGAACTATGATTAAATTGTTTTGCTCAGTAAGAAAATCCTGCACATCTTTGACAAATTTCATGGATTATACAGTAATCACACAAATACATAGAGTGTGTCCTCAGTTGAAAGACAACCCTTCGTATCAAATGATTATCCCGGAGCCAGAGGAAAATTCATTCTTAAACACCAGTTTTGGACAATGTTACAATGTTTGTCACAACCACAGCAAAGGACAAAAATATTGAAATTCCCAACCAACCACCTGCTGCAATTTTAATAATCCCCTACTCATAGTTTTTTTTTTTTTTAAAAAAGTTTCTTAGATCTAAAGATCTGTGTAACTTCATATCTATCTTGGTATGTTTTAAAAGAACAAACAAAGTTCTCAGGATGTATAAAAAGTATACATTTATTTCAATTTAAAACCTGCTCAACATGTTTCAGCAGTTTATGACCTTTTCCATGTTTACATTACATTAAAGCAGGGATTCTCAACATGCAGCCCATAGGCCGAATGAGGCCTGTGGGACCATTTCATGTGGGGGGCCCACCGCCTCCACCACACCAGGAAGGGCAAAATGGCCCTCTGGCCCCCAAAGCTGTCTGAGGGAGAGCGACCCAGGCCCTGGCTTTAAAAGGTTGAGAACTCCTCAATTAAAGTGATATAGAAGATTTAAATGTATTTAACATAATGACCACTCCATGTGTTGTCCCTCTTTGTTTTCCTTGAAGAAGACCACACACTGTTTGAGCCAAAATGTATTGGACAAGTTGTAAAGTGTAATCAATCTAAATTTTTAAAAACATCCTGACGCTATCTATTAGATGTGACCAGTTCTTTTTGTTTTGTATCTCAATCTATAGGTAATTGTTTTGATGTATCAAGGAAAATGAATTGTCATTGTGTATAGAACAGTGTTGCTGATACATGTATTGTGTATTAGAAAGTTGTAATACCATGATGAAGAGAATAATTGGTACAAAGTGCAAAAGTATATTTTATATATGCATATAAATAGTATGGTTAAGATATTGAATTAATTTGTTGTTGTTTTTTCTTCTTTTTTGTATTATGTTATATTTGCTTGTTTTTTTATTTTCTGTATAGTAAGATGTAGTTTGTTTTGTTTTCTGTTCTTTCTTTTTAATATCTCTTATTGTCAAAAAAAACCTTAATAAAAATAAAATAAAAAAAGAACAGTGTGGCTGCAGCTGACATAATTCTGAGCACTCTGATAATCCTGAAGATAAATAAATACAAATGAATGGACCTACCATTGCTTATCCTTGTGCCCCTTTACTGGACATTTTAGTCCCCCAGGGCCATGTATTGTTCAGACCCCACATATAACTGGGTTTACATTGTAGGACTCACATCCTTGACTGTGGTTTAAACAGTTTGGGAAAGTTGCAAATGGTTAAAAAGATTTTGTCTGTCATAGGGTTGCAAATGGTGTCACCATGTTTCACTGTATGACAGGCACAATCCTACCTTGCAATTTAGAACAATTGTTGTTAACAAGAACAACCCTAATGCCCAAAAGCAGAACTATCATATTGTGGGGTTTTTTATCATCTGTAAGCCCCCTAAAGTCAGGTTCGCCTGAGCAGGGAGGGGTATAAATTTGAAATAATAATAATAATAATAATAATAATAATAATAATAATAATAATAATAATAATAATAATAATAATAATAATGATGATGATGATGATGATGATGATGATGATGATGATGATGATGATGATGATGATGATGATGATGATCAGTAGCTTGGCTTTGTGACAGTGAGGTTGGAATTCTCTCTGAATCACAGAAATGCAACTTGTTTGTGTTAATTCCAACTTCCCAACGCGAACCACAACACTAATTCTATTGTTAATCTTGCAGTGGGTTCAGAAAATGCCCCAAGTTCACTGAACGTTTAAAATTTTGCTGTTTGCATGTTAAAACTGAAATGTGACCCATACAGAACATCATTAATGAGAAGAAATGTGCATCTGCACATTTACACATGCACAGACACAAATATGTTTTCTCTTAACTCTGTACATTTTCAGTGTGATGGAAAAATGAGAACGGCGACCGGCGACTGATGAATCCTGATGGATTCCAAAGGGAACTGGGGGATATTCCTCTGGACCGGTGTAGCGATTCACCTGAGGCACTGGTTGACCTCTGGAACGAGAGGGCAGTGGCGGCCTTGGATGTAATCGCTCCACTACGGCCTCTCCGTACTCATGGGCACCATTCATCTCTGTGGTTTACTGAGGATCTTAGGGTGCTCAAATGGGCTAAGAGACGCCAAGAGCACCGCTGGGTGAAGACACAGAGTGAGTCTGACCGAACACTAGTTAGAGCTACTATTAAAGCCTACTTAGTGGCGATGGAGGGGGTGAAATGCCAGTATTTCACCTCTCTCATTGCCTCTACAGATAACCGCCCAGCTACACTGTTCCGGGTGACAAGGTTCCCTCCTTGGTAAGGGGGGGCTGGGCCCCGGGTGGCAGGGGTCAGCTGAGGCTTTTGCTGATTATCTGACAGAGAAAATTGCTCAGATTCGCTTGAAGTTGAATCCTGGCATGGAAAATGTAGAGCTGGGGTTGCCTGAGGTACAGTCTGGCCATGTTATCTGGGATCGGTTTGATCCAGTTGTCCCTGAGGAAGTGGACAGGCTCCTGGGAGCTGTCCGTGCTACTGCCTGCACATTAGACTCTTGTCCTGCCTGGCTTGTTAAATCGGCCAGGTTGGTGACTGGCAGCTGGGTCGAGGAAATTATTAATTCCTCGCTCCGGGAGGGGTTTTTTCCTGCATCTTTAAAACATGCATTGGTGCGCCCCCTCCTGAAGAAGCCTTCCCTCGACCCAACCATAATGGCCAATTTTCGACCTGTATCCAACTTACCCTTTTTGGGTAAAGTATTGGAAAAGGCAGTGGCATGGTGGCTACAGGAAAATCCTGGATGAAGCGGATTGTCTAGACCCATTTCAGTCAGGATTCAGGCCCGGATATGGTACAAAAACTGCATTGGTCGTACTGGTGAATGATCTCTGGAGGGAGAGGGATGGTGGACATCCATCCGTCCTGGCTCTTCTTGACCTCTCAGCGGCATTCGATACCGTCGACCATGGTATCCTTCTGGCAAGGTTTTCCTCATTTCTGAAGGGTCAGACCCAGTTGGTGTGGTTGGAGGGTGAGATGTCCAGCCCTAGGCTGCTCCAATACAGGGTGCCTCAGGGCTCGGTGCTCTCACCTCTCCTATTTAATATCTACATGAAACCGTTGGGCGAGATCATCCGTTCCCACGGGGTGAGGTATCATCAGTATGCAGATGATACCCAATTGTATATCTCTGCCCATGGCAACACTAGCGATGCAGTGGAAGTCCTTTCCAGGTGCCTGGAGGCTGTCAGGGTCTGGATGGGGGACAACGGGCTTCAGCTGAATCCTGGCAAGACTGAGTGGCTGTGGGTAGGGGATCCTGTGTTATCTCTGGAACTATCATCTTTGCCCCAAACAGACCTGGTACATAATCTGGGGGTCCTCCTGGACTCGCAACTACTGCTCAAAGAGCAGGTGGCAGTCGTGGCCAGGAGGGCCTTTGCACATGTGATTTGCCTTCATGTGATTTACCAGTTACGGCCGTTCCTAGACCGGGACTCCTTGCTCATGGTCATACATGCCTTAGTCACCTCCAGACTTGATTATTGTAATGCGCTCTACATGGGACTGCCCTTGGTGACCATTAGGAGGCTACAGCTGGTCCAGAATGCGGCTGCATGAGCAGTGTTGGGGTGCAGGCATTATGCCCGTGCCTCAACGCTGCTGAGGGAGCTGCACTGGCTTCCAGTTTGCCTCCAGGTGCAATTCAAGGTGCTGGTTATAACCTTTAAAGCCCTACATGGTAGTGGACCAGGATACTTAAGAGACCGCATCATCCCAAGGACATCTGTCCATCCCACCAGAGTGGACCGGAGAGGCTCTCTAGTTGTGCCATCGGCCAGAGAGGTGCACCTCTCTGGCACTAGAAGGAGGGCCTTCTCTGTATCCGCTCCGGCCCTGTGGAACCTCCTCCCAATAGAACTACGCCTGCAAACGGAGCTGCTGTCCTTCAGGAAAGGATTGAAAACCTGGCTGGCAGGTCAGGTCTGGGGAATGGATCGGTCAATTTCCCCAGCTGGCTGGCTGGTTTGATACCCAGTGCCTTCTAGCTACAATGCCTAGCTATAATGCCTGGTTTTTAATGCTAGGTTTTTAAGTTTCTTTTAAAACTTTTAAAACTTTTAATTTCTAAATTGGTTTTAAATCGTTATCATTCTGATTGTGTTGGGAATCGCCCTGGGTCCCTTCGGGGAGGAGGGCAATAAACAAATTTAAATAAATAAATAAATAAAATAACACAGTTTTGTCTATCATGGGGGTGGCAAACTGTGTCCTCATGTTTTACTGTGAAAAATCCAAGCCAATCTTGCATATGGAAAGGAGCATTGAAAAAATGAAAAATTGGAGAGTGTAAAACTTGCAACTTAATCCTATGCTCTGTTACTCAAAAGTAAATTCTGTGTGCAAGATTTATTTTAAATGAAATAGTTTTGCAGGCTTATCAGAAACACAGAGATATGATGGCATTTTAAATTGAAATAAAGACAACTTGACCTTTAATTACTACTGTGTAGTGTTTTGTTATTTTGTTGGCTGGGAGATCAATATATTTGTCGAGAGGTTTGTGAATGCAAGCTAATTTTTTAGATGTTCAAAAGTCTGCTTAGTCTGCTGACCTTTTCATCAGTTAAGTAGATATCTCCCACTGCAGAAGTTCATTCTACTTTTCTTGACTTTGTCATTCAGTACCATTGCTTAATCTTGCATACCCATTTATTATTTAATGTTTCATTTTTATTTTTTCAGTCAGTTGATGCTTTTCCATTGGGAGTATTTTCATTCCCAATAGCAGAGGTCTAAAATTGCTCTAAGCAATTTGCAGTGTTTTGAAAACTTTTTCATCTGGAACTGTCCCACAATAATTTTCCAGGCTCTAGAAAAGCATAGAGGATGTGAAATTAAAAATAGACATGTAAGCACCCTGAATAAAATGAATGCAAAAAATACTTGTCATCTTTGTATCCAGGAGGGGGGGAAAGATGATTCCTACAGATGTGAAGCAAAAGTCAACTGTACATGGTGTTTAGTGGTTATCCCTGGTGGTGTAACTATGGAAATTGCTAACTTTGTGAACCAAAGTACTGTCTGAAATATTCTACAGTTTGGTTTTGAGTGCTAGGTAGGTACCTAGGTCTGAAAATAGTGAATTGAATCCCTAGATCCCACAAGCCGAGTTATAATGACAAAAGGGTGTGTTGTCCATTGTATGAATAGAAGAGGTAGAGTTCATATTATCATAGAATAACTGAGTTGGAAGGGGCCTTTTAGGCCGAGTCCAACCCCCTGCTCAATGCAGGAATCAAAATCAAAGCAGACATGACAGATGGTTGTCCAATTCTCTCTTGAATGCTTCCAGTGTTGGAGAGCTCAGCACCTTTCAAGGCAGTTGTTTCCATTGTTGTACTGCTCTAACTGTTAAGAGTTTTTCCTAATATTCTGCCTATATCAAGCTTCTGGTAGTTTCAGCCCCTTATTATGCATCCTGCACTCTGGGATGATGGAGAACTGATCCTTCCCTCCCTCTTTATGATTATCTTTCAAGTATTCAAAGAGTTGATTTTTCCCTTCTTCCTTATCGGTATCTTTGCTCCTTGAAATCTACTCCAGGTGTTAGGGGATCATAAGGAAAACTACAGAGGGATATAGGGGAAAAGAATCAGTTGCTTCTGCTTTTCAAATTTTTCACTGGATCAAAATCTCTTCCATGAGCAAATTGGGATCCAATCCTGCCATATTTGTTATATAGAAAACTACCAAATGAATGCATATTCAAACCTGATCCAGAAATTGAAAGCTACAGTAATTTTTGAATTGTTCCAAGCAGCTGAACTGGTAAGAAATATGCAACAAATAAACTAAAAAAAATCTGGATACTTGACAAAATTTTACTCAGAGGGAGATTTCACCCTCTCTAGAAATCTACTGGCCAGGTTATCCTGCTATGGTAAGAGAGTACAGTCAAACCTCGCATAAAGAGCGTTTCGCTTAAAGAGTAACTCGCTTAAAGAGCAGAATTTTCTCTGAATGGTCGCTTCGCTTAACAAATAAAACCAATCAAAAACTCGTTTAACAAATAAATCGTGGTTCGCAGTCCCCCCACAATTGGTCACTTACAATGGTGTTTCACTTAAAGAGCAAACTCACATAAAGAGCAATCCTGTGGAACACATTATGCTCTTTAAGCGAGGTACAACTGTACACCATACTGCCAGTGCCAGTGTCAGCCGGCAGTTAACTAACCTGAGTACACCATACTGCCACCGAGTGTCAGGTGGCAACTAACTAACCTGACAACTCTGTGGACTGTGGTCTTGGTTGGCAAAGTCCACGGGGAAGAATGTTGATCCCCAAGTGGATTAAATCTCACTTACACCCATCTTGATGAAGGACAGCAGCTTCATCAATACTGACCTAGGACTGATGAGGACTTTGCATGCCAAAATGGCTCAGAATCAGAAAGTGAGTCAAGGAACTGTATCAGTGGTACTGGTATGCTTCAATTCAGAAGGCAAATGGAAGGCAGCTGCATTATATTCTCATGCCAATCTTCATGGCTGATCACCATGATGATAGCCAATATTCGGAATCAGATATGGCACAACAAGAAGAAATCTACTATTCTCTTGATGTCTTTACAACAAATCTCATCTCTACTGTGCATTATTTCTCTGCCCTGTTTCATCTGTGCATTCACTTCATTTCCCACTCAGATCTGTGGTACTTCAGGAAAGTCTGTAGCTACCTGTCTAACTAGGATAATTAATGCACTTGTTTAAATTTACATACTTGTTCTTATCTATTAGCTGCTCTTCCAGAACGGTATTTAAATAAGAACACTTCTGCCAAGAATAATAAATGATTAAAATTCATCTCAGGATTTCACAAGGTATAAGTAATCACTCTTTACAACAGATAAGCCTTGTGATGAAAGACAAGGCAAGAATAATATTCCAGATATGCTTTTATAGGTAAGAGCTCTTACACAGTTATAGGTGTGTGATTGACAATGAAAGTGTGTCCTGTGAAGATTAGATGAAAAAGGTTACTAAAAATCCAGATGCTTTTTAATGAAATAAATCTACACCTTTTGAAAAGGTATCTAGAAACCTGCACATCTGTGATTCCAAATCCAAGCAAATATTAACAGGGATTGTGAGAAATTCAAACATTCTATTCGTTTTTAAAAATTACTTCCAATATATCACATGTAGTAATCCATCCATAAAATATGTTTGTATATATATATATATTTCAACCCATAATCTCTGATGACTGAAGGCAAGCAAAGAAGATTGCAGATAGTAACAGACATCATGGGTTTTGTCATAAGAAATTGTTCCAGTCTCATTTAGTATGACACAGTGTAATTTCAGCAAAATTGCTCACCTATGGTTCCTTGTCATCCTAGATGGAAGCTTCCATCCTAGGCCCATCATTGTTCATAAATGAGTTGGATGAAGGGATAGAGATTTGCTCATCAGATTTGCAGGTGAGGCCCAGATGGCAGAATAAGGTTTGGAAATACAGTAATACCTCAGATAACGTTTACCTCGGATAACGCTAAAATTGCATAACGTTAAGTAATCTGGGGAGGAGAATTGGATCAAATAACATTAAGGTCCTATGGGATGGATCGAATAACAACCGCTAAAGCCTGTGCGGTTACAATGTATCTCTATGGAGCTTTAACGTTATCCGATCCATCCCATAGGATTTTAACATGCATCGGATAACACTAAAAATCGGATAACACCAAGACTTGTGGAACCAAGTCTTAGCGTTATCCGAGGTATTACTGTAACCATAACAGATTGGAGATCTGGATCAAACTCAACAAATTGAATGTTAGCAAGGAAGACAGCCAACTAATTTAGAAGAACAGAAGATATATTGGTTCAAGAGGTCTGTATGGTGGAAACTTTTGTTATTGTTTTGTTTTGAATTTTGGGAGTGGGGGTTTGAGGGAAGAAGACTTTTGTTTTCATGTCTTTCATCCACATGAAAGTTCTTTTGTTAAAACTGAAAGGGGCTCTTCTTTTAAGTCCTTTCACTTCACTTTTTTCCCATTTGCTTTACCAATACTACTAGTTAAATGAATCCCTGAGAATCTGTACAAAGTACTTAAAAAAAAGCAAAAAGTAAGTATCAAAGAAACAAATCTACTGCAATGTCCACAGTACATGAAATTATTATTAGACTTGTTGTTCAGTCACACAGTCGATTCTGACCCTTTGTGACCACATGGACCATTGCCCTCCAGGCACCCCTGTCCTCCACCATCCTCCATTATTATACTACAAACTGCAAAGCACATGCCCGAAATGTTGCAAGCAGACAGCTATTTTGCACTTCTGGTCTCAGAGTATGAAGGGCTATAGATTATACTGTTCAAATCCCCACATATCCATTCTGTTTAGTAGCCTGTCCTAATGATAAGCTTCACACATTCTTATTCATTCCCTCCCACTTGTTTCACCAGTCTCCCTTCATCTTTGCTACAATTCAAAAAGGAAAGAATGAGGTATAGCAGGGTAATATGAGAAAGGACTTCTGAGCTGAGCTCTCGTCTAATTCTCTTCTTCAGCGCAAGGAGAAGAAAAATTAATTTGAGCAAAATTTGAAAGCTTTTTTGTTGACGATGTGCTGCTTGCATGTACTGGCATTGGAACTGCTCCCAATGGTGGCAATTGCACAATCTATTCCTCCCTCCCTCCTGCTTTTTATCCACCTTCCCTACCTTGATCTCTCACAATACCCTTTTCGCTGTTTCCAAGATCTCTCATTCACAAGACTCACACTGGGTTCCAACAGCCAATCCAGGCCCTTTTACAATTTCAAAATTCCTGCTTTACCCGCAGGCATTCAGATTGGCTGCAGATGGCAGCCTGTCAATGCTATTTGATACATTATTTCCCCGAGGCTGTTTGACAAAGGCTGACACAAAGAAATGAAAGAGGGAAACACAATACACACACCCAATGTTACCATGAAGTATTTAAGTTTAAGATGCTCTATTACAGGAATCAATGACAGAACACAAAAGTATGAGCCTATTTTGTGATTTCTAATGCCAGGGAAATAGAAAGTCCATGTGCACTGTTTCTCATCTGTTGCCTGCTTCTCTTTTGGTGAGCTCTTAACTGAAGTATCTTCACATTGTCGCCAAACTAGCCCCTTCATCTGTTTCACAGACAGTAATCAAAGTCTACAATTTAAGGATTCTATGAACATCTCCAAAAGTCTTTCAACTCTCATCTCCTTGCCCAGTTACTGTGCCAAATTTTAACAAAGATTTCTCTTTTGCTAAAAATTGGCTCCTCTTTCCTCTCAGCCTCCTATAATTTTGAGTGCTACTTTGCAAGAAAACCAAAGCGGATGTAAATTGTAATTCCCAGGAATCAATTTCAAACCACTTGTTGTTATGATCTGTGAGCTTCTGACCAAAGACATTTGCCTTCTAGAAGTGAAGGACAAGATGATAACTTCCACCTATTCCATTCATAGTAGCTGGACAGATTGGCAGTTGGGTCTTATTTCACTGAAGATGATGGGCCATCATCCATGTCCCAGAAGGTACTTGAAGAAGGCAAACAAGGAATTTCATTCTCTATTTTTTGACTGAAATACTGCAAAAAAGTATAGCATTTGAAAATTAAATCATTATAGACATTCTCTGTTGCATAGTGAGCTGCATGAGTTAGTGTGCAATAGATTGTGCCTACAGAGATTTCTTAATTTACAACAATTAATGTCCGAATGACGTTTTTCAACTTTTAATAACAATCCTTGGAAATCAAACTTGTAGGATAAAATATGAATGTAGAAGGTTACCTAATATTAGGAGAAGAGGGCATTTCACTGTACTTTTCTGCCAGATTCTCTTTTCTAAGCATTTATCTGTGATGTCCACTTAAACACCAGAATTTTATAATGCCAATATATGGTATCTGAAAATATGACAGAAACATAATAAAATAACAACTTAAATATGGAAAAATATTATTTATTAAAATACTACTAAAACCAAAACCAAAATAAAAATAATAACAAGAATAACAAGAACGTTGCATGTGTAAATATATATAGAACCATTACATAATCAAATAAGTGCCTGCCATCACATTGTAAACCATCTGCTTGCTATCAGTATAGAGCTTAATTAAATATCGAGTTATTTAAAGACTGATATAATCTATTGAGAAGAGAGAGAGAGAGATAAAACAAAAGTGTGGTATAGAGTGGGTTCTAGTCCCTGCATAGCCATGACATCCAAAAGCATCCTTAGGTTAATCTGAGAAGGGGAGGGGAGATCTTATGCAACACATTGCTTGATATTTTGGAGAGTAAATGCACAGAAACTAATGCATAGGAAGAGTAGAGAATAGAATAGCTTAAGAAAGGACTAGAATAGGCAACCAAAGGGCCCTACCACACCCATCAATTTAGTTTCAAGTCATGCAAATTTAAAGTGTTTTGGAGACCAGGTTGCAGCCTTCTATCCTCACTCTTCCCCTATTCTTACACCTTTCCCTTGCTTTGACTGTGTTATTTTTGTTGGTTTTGGGTGGGGTATGTGAAAGGATATGCCACAGCCTTTTCATTCATCAGGGGTTTGGCAGGAACCCCCGCTGGTGCTGCATAACCTCCTCTTTGCAGAGGTCAATCCTTTTATTCTAGCCAAGGCCAGAAGCTGAAATCTATGTCTGCCATTTATTGTCATGCTTTCCTGGTTTGCCTTTATTGTGTGGTAAGGTTTTAGGGATACAGTAGTCGCCACTTAATTATTATTTTGAGATAAAATGTTGCAGAAGTACTTTTGATGGTGATTTTTGTTTGCGGAATCCGCCCCTGGCCTTGAGTACCACATTCGTGCCGGCTGTGCAGCTTATGTGGCTTGCAAACAAAGAGAAGCAGTCAGGTTCTTGGTGAAAAGAACAAAAGCCTCTTTACTCGTGAGAAGTAGTGCATTATATTTACAGTAATATATATATATATATATATCTGTCTCCTGCAGCTCCCAACGCAGCTTGGCATCCACCTTGGCAATCGAATGGACACAGCAGCCAATGACAGAAACGAAGCAAGCAAGCAAGCCAAGCAAACCATCACGCTGAAACAAGAAGCCCCTAAAACTCCACTCAGATGTGCCTCTTACATATGCTCAGAGGCTAGCTGAGTAGGGCTCACTCAGAGGACCTGGCCATTTTTGCAACAAACCTTAAAGCTACAATGGCCATATGTAGCTTACAACATAGTGGGGCATTGCTGCCCAGGCACTTATATGGACAACTTTAATAAATTAATCATTCACAAAACTAATAAACAGCCCTGACTACATGTACATTTCCCATCATTTCCAGAATTCTCCTCATTCCCTCTCTGAGGAAGTTACATTCCTTTAAGCATAACAGCACTTAACTAGAATCCTGCTCATTTTATTTTAAAGGTCAGGGCTGCATAATTCACAGTTTTGCAAACAGAAATATTTTCTGAAAAGACCACGTATAATTCCAGTTGGCATATTAAAAATTCATAACACTGTTATGAATTTCCTTTTCCTAACAAGCGAGGACATGCACAGCAGTGTCATAGTTCATTTGCAGCAAATTAAAAATTCAGCACATGCAATGCACTTGACTAAACAGAGCTCACTCTTAAATGGCACACCTCATCTGTAGAAACCACTGAACAAATGCTACTGTATTCCATAATGGCTAATGCAGATCAACATTTTCTGAGATGTCTCTGTAATATTGATGTTACAGTTCATGTGAGAATTAAATAATATTTACTCTTTTAAAAAGATAGATTTCCTGGTGGTTTAGCTCCATCCTTTTAAAATCCTTTATAGCTTTCATTTTTATTACTATTATAATTATTTATCTTTAAACACATAGAAAGAACTTGTTCCTTCCTTTTCCCTTAAAAGTAATTGAGAACCTAAATCCCAATGAACATCCTTACTTGAAGAGAAAAAAGTTAAAAGCAAAATGTAGCAAATTCATGTTGACTTTGCTTAACACACTCCTCTCTGGTGTACTTAACCTAAGCTGATCTGTCTGCCTGCCTACTTTTCTTCCTTCCTTCCTTCCTTCTCATTATTGCTTCTCATTAACAGCTATATATGGCCCAAACATCCCTGCATGGAACAGTCTCCATTAGCTTTCTCTGTATCAACCACAGCTTTCACCATTTGGCTTTAGGAGGGATATGAGCTATGCCTTATAGGTTACCCCTCCCAATTCTCACCCTCTTTCAAAGCAAGAGCAACCCTCCTGCCCTCCCAGTGAATTCAGTGTGAGACCAGCTGGTTGCTTCAGGGCTGGATAGGAATTTTTGTCCCATCACCTAACTGACACAAGTGGGGATGGGCAGGTTTTCGTCTATCCCAGACTGGACACACATGAGAAATTTTGGCACATCTGGCCTGGATCTTGATGGCGTGTAGTGCAGAGGGAATGACTAGTGTTGGTGAGTTCCCAAATAACTTGGCCGGGTTCAATGTGCACAACATCTTGGTCATGCAGATCCTGAATTTCAACTGACAGGCACATGGTAGCTACAGGAAACATAGCCTTCAAATGTCATGGGGTCATGGTGGCTATAGGCCACACTGTGCCATTTTGCTGACTTTGGGACTCACCAGAGAGGGGCTGGGACAGGGTGAAAATTATTCTCTGGCCCCAGCCTCAGGATTCCACATTACATTAGGCCCCACTGCAGGGGAGGTTTTCCCCAGTTTAAAAGTTAATAAAGTTTTAGCCTTAGTTAACTCTAGTAACTTACTGAACATATGGTGTTTTCTTTGCATAGCATACACACATGGTTGCAAATGGTGTACAAAATAGCAGTTGATGTTCTTCTGGTCTTGAAGATATTGACAAAGGCAGTTTATAAAGACCATGCTAATTGTCACTAGAGCCTAATACACTATTTATTTTCTTTAAATGTCAGGAACAAGGCATTTGTTTTTTTAAAAAATGAGCACAGTCATGGAGAATGAAACTACCACCAGATAGTAACTATGGCGCATATCAGTTGCAAATCTGACAGTCAAACCACACAACATTTCCATTTTCCATGACTAATGCATAAGGTTTTAGTGGAGAAGTACTGCTAATTGGGAATCTACATTCTAATGTAATTTGTTCACTTCTAAGGAATGGCTGTTTGCTGAATCTAAAGCAGAAAGTAGGTGCAAATATCCATATTATGTACTTATGCAAAAATTGTTTTTATTGACTCCCTGTTTTGGGGAAATAGCAAAGAGACTAAGAAAAAATGGTGATATGTTAAGAACAGATACCTTTTCTAGCCATTTTAAATTTACTTGTGGTGCTTTTAGACACATGTAGAGATATATCTGTGTTTTATCTATCTAAAATCTTGGGATGAACCAGCCCAGAAATTTTAAGTTTTCCCTAGGAAGGAATAATTATTACAATAAAGATGGATGCTATATCTCTCTTCTCTCTATGGGGAATATATATTATTTGGGGAATATATTGTGAATTGGTGGAGCTGCAATATTTCTTCTGAATTTTATTAGCAGTGAATTTTGTCAGTACTGTATGTCTTAAATGTTACACCCTCCACAATGCTCTCCTCTGGATTTACAAATGCAGACAATCCTTGCAGACCATTAGCATTTTCTTTCAGAAATGCCTCTATCTTAGCATTCTTCTCACATCACACAATATTTCAAAGTCCCAAACAGGCTGTACACATCGAAGTAATTAATACGATGCCAGCAGCAGCACACAAGGGAATACACTTTGGGGAAAGGGATACTGTCCCAAGGAGATTTCAGGTGAGCCAATTATGAAAAGTGGGAGACCGGACAAAAAACTGAAGAATTTTTATATTTTAATTCTAGGTGTTTAAGCTTAGTTAAGTGTGTAAATGTAGCTGTCAGATTGATTCTGGCTTATGGTCACCTTTCTTGGGGTTTCTTAGGTGTACAGTATTCAGAAGTGGTTTATCATTTTTCTCTCATGAGGCACTGTCAGGAATTTTACACTCCCAGTCTCTGGCTCCACAGCCAGATACTCATCTCTGCCAGCTGGAAGTGTTGGAACAACCTGTTGATTTTTCTTTCTCACACATTCAGAATCCCTTCAGTCCCATCTTCTTTCCATCATACCCATGAAGAAATTTGTGAATTTTGGTGTGTACTGAAAAGACAATCAAAACTTTCTCACTTATCCATAGTCTACCTGCCTGACATGTCATTGTGAAAGATGAAATGTCTGTCAGAAGAAAAGAAAAACAAACAAATGTGGGGATGCCAATTTAGCAGGACAAGTGGAGCTGACTACATAAGGATTTAAAGCCAGCCTTTTAAGAGTTAAGTACTAAAAGTCTTCCATCTGAGTTTATGATCTAGCACTTTAAGCTTTCACCTACATTAATTGCCCCCATCCAAATCTCAAGTTCTTTCCATCTCATTTATGAAGATATTTGCACATGTTGATAAGTTTTCATTTAAAAAACGACAAGATCAAATGAAATTCTCACTCATCCCTAATGTGAGATGTTCCAATGGGTGCACAAAAAAATGAGTGTTGAGGAGAAAGCTGAAGGAAATAGGCAAAGATTTAGTGCCTTTTTTATCCATCCTCTCATTCCTCCTGAACACCAGTTTGGTTTTCATATTTTCTCCCTTTTCTTCACTCCTCCCACTTTGGAAAACAAAGAATAACACTAAAATATTTTGAAAATTTTATGTATTGTTGCTGGAGCCAAATCCAAGGGAATAAAAACAATAAATTTGGTCCACTTGGCTAACATAAGCATGCATTTATGCATGTGCATTTATGCAAAGGATGCCAAAGGTCTATGATATTTTATGGAGGCATGGTTCAAGCACAACAAAATATTTACAGTGTCAGACTAAAGCTAGGCAGAAGGGAGGAATACCTAAGTGCCAAAGGGCTGTTATGTTTACGTGCCATCTTGTTGGAACCAACTTATAGTGATCCTAATAGGGCTTTTGAAGGTAAGTGAAATATTTAAGATGCAGATTTGCCAGTTCAAAACTCCCAGTGAGTTTCAATGGCTGAGGAGGGATTCAAACCTATGTCTCCTGAGTTTTAGTAGGTAACACTATTCACTACAATAAATTGGATATTACTACAAATATTTTCAGCAAGAAAATATGATTGATCAGTAAACTACCACCAAAGAATAGCACACTTTACTATTAGAAGAAAAAGAGAACTATATGGGATAGATCATGTAGAGGGTAAAATGGTAGGCAACCATCAGCAACAATAAGATTATTCAGATTAGCTCTAAATGTCTTGCTTTCAATCTCAAAGGGTCTGAGAAAACCCATTCTGGTCTCTGATCAACCTTTGACCTGCAAACAAAAACACTGTACCTGGTTACTTCCTGTTTTGCTAAAGAGAATTGGCAGGAAGGTTGTGGGAAACTGTATTGTTGTGCTTGCTTCTTGTCTGTCATTTTTCTTGAACACACTCTGCTCCCTTTGACCCTGAATTTGGTGTATAAAAACCATGCCTGTAAGTTTCACTCCTTGTCTGAAGAAGTAGACTTGATCCACTAAAGCTAACAATAAAAATATAGCAGTTAGTCTTTAAAATGCTAGTGTTTTTTTATTTTGTTTTGTTTATATTGTTTTGTTTTCTGATATGCCTGAAGCACAGACTAACATGGCTACTATTCAAAAAAAACATGAATAATTGTACTATTGGTAATATAATTTTTCTTACTGTTTTTTAACATTAGAATTTGTTCATGATTTTATCTATGCTTTTTTTAACGTAATTTTGTTGTGAGCTGTTTTATATCCTGATTTTGGGTGGATGGAAGGATAGAAATCAGATCATATGTTTGTACATAAAGGCAAGAGAACAGAGGAGAAAGAAACAAGGGAGGGAAACTACTGCCAACACTCCAAGGAGGTGCTTGACTGGAGAAGGCAGAAAACAAGCAAGCCAACAAACCTTTTGCTTTTAGCCAGGTCTTATATCCTCAAGAATCAGACCAGTGACTCAAAGCCAATAGACTTTCAAAGCTTCATCAAATGGCAGCCATATATCTCATTCTACAAAGTTTAACAAAAAAGGGGGGGCTCACAATGGACATCCAGCCTCAGAAAGGAAGGAAAGATTTGAATCAGATGGAGAAGATCTGGTTGCATGCCACATTAACCCTGGGAGATTTTCTTTGTGTATGTTTGGAACTATGAAGAAAAGTCTCCAGCATGTTCAAAGAATGGTTAAGAATGCTCAAAGAATCTTAGATCTGGTGGCAGTTATGTAGAGCACTAAGGAGGCAACTCCATGGATTAAAATAAGGCAAACATAGACTACAGATTTTTATTTGTAAGGCAGTAAGCAGGTACAGCTTCAATTACACCTTACTATCCTGAGTTATGATCGTTTATATTTTATTTTAGAACTGGGCAGGTAACACAATAAATATCTATACTTACACATTTGCATTGAGTCATGTTAGTCCCAGTTGTGCTGTTACTCAGCACACAACCTTCTTTATGAGCTGCATTCTTGGCCATGAAAAAGTTCAGATAACTGGTTCTCTCTTACTGTGATTAGGGTTGCTGGTGAAACCTATTCTGTTCCAGCAATTTATGTATTCAGTTCTTCTGAATAATACTGTTCTACCTGCTGTGTCTCTCATAAACCCATCAAGGATCAAGGTTTGATCTGAAATTAATGAGAAACCTGGCTCTGAAAACTCGAGCTTTCTATACTCCCCTGATGACAATCTTACTACATATGAGTTTGTATATCTGTGAGCTAACTCAGAAACCCAAGTACAAAATTCAGCATTTTGGATCGTTCTGCAGATTTGCAACTCTCCCAGGGATCAGTGGCTTTAGAGAACAGAAAATAACAATACCATTTTCACACTGATTCCTTTGATGTAAAGCTTTTCTGCTGTTGTGATTTACTTGTGTGAAATTTCTAAGCAATCGATTTTCTAATAAGATCATGTGGAGACCAAATATCAGGGCTGTTCATCTGAATTACAAGCAGCATTAAATACTGGTACAAAAAGCTGTATCATATGAACTGGAGGGCATCTCAGGCTTCGATACTAATACTGAGGGTGAGGATTACAAGCATAGATGTTTGAGGGGCAATGGTGGTTTCCTGACCATCAGAAATATGTGTTTTGTAAATCCTATAGGTCTTAATCACCCTTTCAAGAACAGATAACCCTTCAAAATGTTTTATATAAAAAAAAGATATCTCAGAAGTATTTGTTGTTCCTGGGAGAATTCAGTCCTTCTCTTTTCAGCAGTTACTATGAGACTTCAGCTAGGTTCAAAAGATAGGCTAGAGTACAAAAGACAAAAATTATCCCTGTTAATCCGCATGTTGGGGCCAAAATACTAAGTACCTTGTGAACTGCACAGAGAGTGCTCTAAGTGCTGTGAGGCAGTATTTAATTGTACAGTAATTGCTATTCCTATTCCTAGCCTATATGCTGAAGAGGCAACTGGTTACGACAATGTTACATTACCAACATCCAGTATAGTACATTATCCACAGGAGTTAGTTCTAGCTGAAACCAAACTCATATAATGCTTGAATGCTGGTACATATGCTTAACAATGCCTAAGATAGTGCCTGTAGGAATATAAGAAGCTGCCATATTCTGCCGGTCCATCTATCGCCAATATTATTACTTTGACTCACAGCAGCTCTCTGGGATCTTAGGAACATTCTTTCCTAACCCTACTTGGAGATCCTGGGTCTTCCCTGGTGGTCTTTCATCTCAGTATTAATCATTTCTGATGTTGCCTAGCTTCCAAAATCTAACAAGAACTGGTGTGTTTATGGCTATATGGTGGAACTACATGCAGGGAGGAAAGATATATGATGTCATAATAGCAATTTCATTAAATTGGCATTTCCATTTTCTGACACTGCATGTATTCTCTGTCTAATGACTGGAGTGATCACATGTTTTGCACATAGAGAGAGGGTGGAATTACACTCTGATTCACCCCTTAATCGCTCTTTCTCTCCCCCCCTTTTTTTTTGTAATGAGCAAGAGAATACTCTGTAAATTGGCTCTGTACAAGATCATCGGTAAGCTTTGCACTATGAGCCAACTGTTGAACATGGTCGGATGTTTCTTCTGTTTTCTTTTATGTGGTTTATTCTTTGCTCATGTCTTATATATTCTACAGCATGTTTTTGTTGGTTCAACTTCTTGAGCAGCCTGCTCTGCATACAATTTATTTATTTTTTCCTTTTATAAAGAGTGGCTGAGGTGTAAGCTGAACTGTATTGATCTGGGATACCTGAGTCTGTGCTGATCTGGAATGTACAGTGTTGGTCAGAATAAAGAACCTTAAGATCCTGGATCTATTGGGGGAAAATGGCCACCCCCATCATGCAGGCAGGGCAAAATGGCTGTCTGGCCTTTGAAGCTGACTGAGAGTGTGTGACCTGGCCCCCGGCCTGAAAAGGTTGGGAACCTCCATTCTAGGGTTAATATTTCCTTCTTATGGGGTCATCCTGAGGCTATGCAGATCACCCAAAATCACACATGCTGGCCCTTGTGTGATGCATATGGGGAACTGAACTCCCAATTTTTTGGTTCTTCAGCTAGATACGTAACTCACTGAGCTACCCAGTAGCCATATTTCCTATAGCCGAAGTAATTATATTAGATTCCTTCCAGTTACTCCATAGTTTGGAAATAACTGCTTACAAACAACATATTCTTAAAGTACTATTGTAATGAATTACTTTCAAGCTCTGGTGTAACTCACTACTGAGAGGCACTAAAAGGTTGCAACAGTGGATGTAGGAGTTAGCTTTAGAAAGAAGCCAAAAGTACATTCACCCAACAGAATTGCAGGTGATTCTGGTCATGGTTACAACAAAATAAAACCATGCATGAGTATCTGGAGGGTCTGTATTTGAATATGTTAAAACAGAATTCCAGAAAGAAAGAATTTCTCCCCATTATTCCTAACCTGGAAGAATACCCTATGAATCTTATGAGGTAATTTCTTTGACCCTAATCTTCAGTGTAGGCAGATTTTGACTGTTAGTTATGTGTCTCTGACCACTGAAGTTTAATGAGCTTGCCTGCATCGACAGAATTATGTCTTGTTCTCCCCAGAACCAAATATAATGAAGTTGCTCATTAAAAATAATGAGACGCCTTCAAAATGATCCCTGATCTACAGCATCTATCTGCAAAATATCTTCTTTTCAATTGAAAAAATAATTAGATTCAATTGAAGTCCTCAAGTTGGGGTATGGAAAGTAACCACAGAATCATACTTAATTTCCAATTGTGCATGGAAGATAAGTGATGACTCAGCATTTGTGCTCAGTTACTAGTTACAGCAGTTGAAAGTTTTTGACAAAATGCCAATATCCTGTAATATATTGGTGTCAGTTACTCTGACATTGATATTTGGTTTAAGTTCAAGCATTCCTTTTCACACTGGACACTGGTTTATGAAACACTTCTTGAGCCAGGATTCAAAGTAATTTCAATTGCCAGGAAATTGTGAAAATTTATCTCTCGGCAAAGAAATTCACAGAATAGTGATTGCCAGGCAAAGCAAGGTATCCCCATTTGGCAGTCTTCACTTTTATGTTCTGCAGAGCACAGAATCCTAGTGTTCAGTTCAAAATCGCAATGAAATATAAGTCCTCTGAATCAAAGCAGTAACAGATTGCAATTGTATGATCCATTGAGTATTGCAGCAATGTGGATCTCTCTTTCTCTGTGTACACAGTGTGGCCATGAAATAGATCTATCATTGTAAAACTCACTAATCACTCTTCTATCCCATTATAATGTCACCATACGTGTTCTAATCAGGGGCGTAGCTACCGCCGTATCTGCTGTATCAATTATACGGGGGCCCGGGGCCATGGGGGCCCCCAACGTGCGTAAGCAAAAGGCAAGGAGAGTGTATATTTAATTTGAATTGTTTGTAAAAAAAATTGGAAAAGTGACAGATAGATAATTATGATGAATAAATATTTCTTTTAATTTTATGCAAATTTTTTTTCTTTTGTGAGAAATCTTTACCCTTCCTAAGGGCCCCCAAACAAATTTTTATACGGGGCCCCGCCAAGGCACGCTACGCTTCTGGTTCTAATGAAAGATGCCCCAGAAATGAGGGACCATGCCATACTGGATATAACATACACATTTCTTTAAAATGACTCCGTGCAACCTTCTCAATTTAAACCCTGCAGGGCTTGGAATTTAATGGTGCTTCCTCTTAGACCTTCCGACATCCTCTTTGGATTTGCCAAGATTCTTTGCAACCATGCTTTGAAGCAGAACATTAAATTTAATCATCATGAATCACAATAGTTACATTATGGTTCCCAAGCCACATGGTCCCAGATACTGTAGCTAATATTGACAAACTGAACAGATATCAACTCACTATCTTTGGTAAAGGTAAAGGCTGCCCTTGCTTGAAAGCCAGTCATATCCTACTCTAATCTCCATTTTCAGTGAAAGAGTTGCCTATGTCTGTAGAGATTTCTGTGGTCATGTGGCAGGCATGACTAGACACTGGAGCACATGGGACACTGTTACCTTTCCCACAAAAGTGGTACCTATTTATCTACTTGCAATTTGTTGATTTCAAACTACTAGATTGGCAGGAGCTGGGACAGAGATGGGAGCTTACTCTTCTGTGCAGCTCAGAATGTTAACCACTAAGCCACCACAGTCACTATCTTTAGATTGGTCCTATTTGATAGCCGTTGGAAGGTTGGAGTATTCAGTGGATTAATGCAATACAGGAAGAGTAACATGGAAACTTTAACTCTAACCCTGATCTTTGCACCAATCATATTGCTGACATCATTTATAACTTTCTGCCTTTTTTTTATATTCTCAGAAAATACGCAAGAATAACCACTCATTTGAAGGCTTTAAATACTGGTTTGTGAACATGAAATCTTCGTTATTCAAGTCTGTTCCTGAGCAGTAATTTAAGTATCTATTTCTTTATGTGAAAATACATTATATTTGTCACAATACTGTTTCTGAATATGTCACCTCTATATCAGCATCCATCCTCTCAGTTCCACAAGGGAATATTTATTATGATTTGTGGTATCTTTATGGTGTTTTTTTTTTTTGCTATGCCATGCTGCATTGACTGACTTCTGTTGACATAGTGTAGGAAATGTATGAGATAATGATGATGTACTGACACAAGGAATGTGATCAAGCATAAATCCCTCCTGCCGCACCGAAGTGCCACGAAGCTTTTCCCCCTCTGATCTCATTAAGAACTTCCATGCCAGCAGCAACACTCACCTTCAGCTTGCTTTGTCCACTTCCTTGACCAGTGATGGCCAATCTTGGCACTCTAGGCGTTCTTGGACTTCAATTCCCAGAAGCCCAAGTCAGCACTTCTGTTGATCAGGGCTTCTGGGAATTGATGTCCAAGAACATCTGGAGTGCCAAGGTTGGCCATAACTGATCTAGACCATCCACTTCCTCGTTCTCATCACAACACAGCCAACTCCACATACTATGTAGCAGCAGCACCAGCAACTCCTTCTCATGCTGTGCAGTGCCCATCTCTGCCACTATTGCTTCTTCAACAGTAGGGTTTTACTAGGTCAGGGTGCTAACCTGACACCCAGGTCTCCTCCTTTCTCATCCAAGCTTGTAACCAGCAATGGCAGAGTCAAAATAACCCATGACTGGTTTTTATAATAAACCTATTTTGAATAAAAAAAGAAGTGAGCTTTGCTGTACATCATATAGTTCCTGATGTCTTTTTACATCAATTTACACTTTGGGCAGCCTGAGGGGAAATATTGATGTTTAGATGAGCCCTAAATAAGGTGCTATGCAGAAGTAAGATATTTCTAAAAGAGGAAGTTTAGTTTACAGGAGAGGAGATCTTGCAAGTTCTGCATTGATCTAGCGATTATAATTTTGCTAGGCTCATTTTAATTATGTGGTGATCCCAAGTGTATTTGGATGCAATTTTCACTGGTGTCAGTAAAATGCATTTCTTTGTGAAGACTGGAGAGTCAAAAATGACTGGAGGAAAAATTGAAAGAAAGACATGGCATCTTCATTTGGTGATCACAGGGTTGGGGGAAATGATGGTGATTAATTTCAAGAGCTTTTCAGCCATCATGTTTGAACAGTGGCATTTTATCAATTTAAGTGATTGAAGTGAAAAATCCATTAATTTGACTAATCAGCTCTTAAAGTATTTAAAAATCACTTAGTTCATTTTGAGCACATCCTTCCCAGGATGTAGTTTACAAACAGGAATAACTCAATGGGAATTAAAAATAGGGACAAGTAAGAGTTTTGTTCCACTTCAATTTTTTGTTAAGAATTTAACAACATTTGCAAATTTCTTCCCATTTGGCATTGAAATAATTTTACAGTAAAACCCCGGCATACGACTGCCCTGGGTTATGTTTGTCGCAGGTTACGACCTCACACTTAATTTTAAAAACTCCCTGGGTTACGATCAATTTTTGGTTTACAACTGAAAATTGTGCTACAATATTTTAAACTCTAAGATGGTAGCAATCTCCCTACCTTTTCCATGCTGCTTGGGAACCTTATATAATGACAACGATGACACCTCTGCAGCAGTAAGCACTGCATTGTGACTTTGGATGGAGGGGCGGTGGCCATTTTGAATCCTAACATGGTGGTGGTGGCAATCTTGGAGTTCAGGACTATATCTCCCAAAAATCTTTGCAAGCATTTTGGAATTCAAAATGGCCACCGCCACCATGTTAGGAATCAAAATGGCCACCACCCCCTCCACCAAAATCACAATGCAGTGCTTACTGCTGTAGAGGTGGTATCATTGCCATCAGGTAAGGTCCCCAAATGGTATGGAAAAGATAGAGAGATTTCTCCATTGCTTTTGTGGGGGTGGGGGACAATGAGGTCTGACATTTTTTTGCTTTTTTTTTTTTTTTTTTTGCTTTTTTGTATTTTTAAAAAATATATTATTTTTGTTCCGGTCATGACTTTTTAAAATTTTCAATGTGTTCCTATGGGAGAATGTGCTTTAGGTTACACTTGTTTTGGGTTATGACAGAGGCTGTTGGAACAGACCTCCGCTGTAACACGAGGTTTTACTGTATTTTTTAAAAAAATATAAGATGTGGACCAAACAAATGCTAATATACTGTGTAATCCATTTAAGTCCAAGATTTTAGGTGTTTACAGGATAGACTGCAACAGTATGTGGAGAGATAATTACCAGAAGTGCAGGCGGGCTTCAGAAGAGGCAGGGGGACTAGAGATCACATCGCCAACATAAGATGGATCATGGAAAAAACAAAGGAATATCAGAAACAAGTCTACTTTTGTTTCATTGATTACACTAAGGCTTTTGACTGTGTCGACCACAACAAAATGTGGCAAGTAATTAAAGAAATGGGAATACCGGAACACCTTATCGGCCTCATGAGAAATCTGTACATGAATCAAGAGGCAACAGTTAGGACAGAAAATGGAATGACGGAGTGGTTTGGAATAGGAAAAGGAGTAAGACAAGGCTGCATTTTGTCACCCTGCTTATTCAACTTATACACAGAACACATAATGTGCAATGCAGGGATGGAGGAATCACAATTTGGGATCAAAATTGCTGGAAGAAACATCAACAATTTGAGATATGCAGATGATTCCACCCTCATGGCAGAAAGTGAGGAGGACCTAAAGAAGCTCCTGATTAGGTTGAAAGAAGAAAGTGAAAAAGCTGGCTTGAGACTCAATATCAAGAAAACCAAGATAATGGCAACAGGCCCTGACAGTCCCTGGAAAATAGATGGGGAAGAAGTAGAAGCAGTGACAGATTTTACTTTCCTAGGATCAAAGCTCACTGCAGATGGGGATTGCAGCCATGAAATAAAAAGGCGACTGATTCTTGGGAGGCAAGCAATGAGAAACCTGGGAACATAGTGAAAAGTAGAGACATCACATTGCAAACAAAAATTCACATAGTCAAAGCAATGGTATTCCCTGTGGCAATGTGTGGTTGTGAGAGCTGGACCATTAGGAAAGCTGACCGCAGAAGAATAGACGCCTTTGAGATGTGGTGTTGGAGGAGAGTTTTGAGAGTCCCCTGGACAGCGAGGAGAACAAATAGGTCAATCTTAGAAGAAATCACCCCTGACTGCTCCTTAGAAGGTCAAATAATAAAGATGAAGCTAAAGTACTGTACTTGAGAAAGCCTTGATGCTTGGAAGGGTCGAGGGCAAAAGAAGAAGGGGTCGGCCCAAGATGAGATGGCTAGATGGTATTGTGGAGATAATGGGCACAGAGCTGAGCGAGTTGAGGGGGATGGTGGAGGACAGGAGTGCCTGGCAGACAGTGGTCCATGGGGTCGCAGAGGGTCGGAATTGACTGTGCGACTGAACAACAACAAAAAAGCTTAAATCTGTGAATTTCAATTTCACTTTGATCATTCAACTACAACTAGAGCTGCAACTAAAATATAAACACAAATACAAATATAAACAACTGCAGAGTATTCACTCAAAAACACTATGTTAACAAACTGAAAATGTAAGTACAGGAGCAAACTTCCACAGAATTCAATGTGTAAAAAATAGATAAAGGTAAAGATCACCCTTGCTCGAAAGCTAGTTGTATCCGACTCCAGAGTTCCATCATCATTTCTGTTTATAGCTAAACAGCCAGCGCTGTCTGTATTTGCAAATGTTTCCATGGTCATGTGGCAGACATATGACCTTCCAGTCATTATGTTCCATGCCTGAACCACTAAACCACCACAGTGCAAACAAATTAAAACACATATCTTTTTGTTCTGAAAAGTTTTCCTTAAGCATTATAGATATATAGAATATACACTAAATTCTCAGTTGCCATCAGTAGTGGCTGTGATAACTGAGCAAGACATCTCATTGGCTAATTTTCATTTCATTTTTCAGCTGCATTAGTTTTCTCACTGCCAGGGGATCAAAAATTAAAACAATATTGATTTTTCTTTCTCAGTTTCCCCATAATTGGTGCAAACTGTCTCCAGGGCTCTTTTGCCTTGAAAAATAAAGCACACATAGACATCAGGCACATAAGAACCAGTTGACTGTCTAAAACTATGCTGACAACCCATTTGTACTTTTGTTCAATTTGTATTACTTGTGTTAAAGGTATACTTTTGTTAAAACATTTGCACCATTTCCCTTAAATTGATGAAAAACAAAGCAAACTAAAATAACTCATTTTCTTATCTTCTTCAGAGAAAGAAAAAGTACCCTCAATTCTCCTACAGAATGAAGAGAGTAGTTTTGTGCTTCCTTGTTCTTAGAGATCAGAAGTCAGATTCTATATGCCTCAACAGCTGCATGGCCAGCAGATCTATGCTGGAAGTAGTGAAAATATTTTTTGTTTGTTTTAAAAATATTTTCCAATAATTATTAACGTTTGCAAATTTCTTCATTTACTAGATGGAAAGAATATAAATGTTCTTCCATTTTAATGTATTTCTTCAGCATTTGGGAACATTTCATTTATTGTTCATTTATTTGAGTCACACTCAGTTCTTCTTTTGAAGAAATTCAGATGTCTTCTTTTTTCATGTCCAGATCAAACATTGAACTGCCAAAGAGAATCACTTTCTTTGCTTTGTCATTGGCCAGAATTAAGTCTTCATTGGTATATGTTTCTGATAGTAATTGGCAGACAAGCAAATGAACCGGATTCTGTATCTCTCCATATTCACACAGCACATAGTTGTCTGCCAGCAACTCCAACTTGAACTGGTCTTACATTTAGTCATTCTGGCCCTCAGCCTGTTCAGGGTCCTCAAAGTGACTTAGGGAAGATCGAATTCATCAGCCATATCCTCCTTTAATGTTATTCTTTGTCCAGTGAGCTCCTTCCTCCATTTTCTACTTTGGTTTTGCTCTTGCGTACACTCAAGATTGTTTGTTCTTCCCATAAAGCTCTTCCTGGATCTGAGCTAGCAAACTTGAGGCATATATCTATTCAGAGAATGTCAAGGGTCATTCTCTTGTGTTGTTCTCTGGGTGTCTGCTGCTACTTCTCTCCTTATACTAAGTGAAGTGATGCCAACAAGAGGATAGATTTTCTCAACTGGTGTAGGTTTGAGGCATCTTGTCACAATGGACAGCAATGTCAAGATTCTGGACCTATATCTACAGTAATACCTGAGATAATGTTTGCATCAGATAAAACTAAAATCACATAACATTAAGCAATGGGGGGGGGATTGCATCTCATAACGTTAAAATCCTATAGGATGCATCGGATAATGTTCGCTAATGCCTGTGTCGGTTGCAATCTATCTATATGGAGTTTTAATGTTATGCGATTCATCCCATAGGATTTTAATGTCATCCAATGCATGCATCGGATAACATTAAAAATCAGATAACACTAAGACTTATGGAACCAAGTTTTTGTGTTATCCGGGGTTTTACTCTGTGTGTGTCTGTGTGTGTGCGCGCATGCGTGCGTGCATGTGTATGCGTGCATGCGTGTATGTCTGTGCACACACTTGTACACACACAGTAAAACCCTGGATAATACTAACACTTGGTTCCACAAGTCTTAATGTTATCCAATTTTTTAATGTTATCTGATGCATGCAGGGGAAAAGGAAATCCATAGAAAAGAGTGGCTCAGTTTATGGATTTTTTTTTAATTGATTAATTGGTTTTCAATGCATTCCTATGGGAAAACTATGTTTCAGTTAAAGTATTTTGGTTTTCAGTGCATTCCTGTGGGAAATTTGGTTGAAGTGATTTTCACTGTAAGAAACATTAATTATGTTAACCAAGGTTCCACTGTATGTGATTAGTTTCTAGGCAGCCTTCAGTTTCAGATTACACAATCAGGTTATTTAGGTTCTGCAGTAACTTTTGCTATTTAGCATGGGGGTGGGCACAGAATAAATAATATAACACACAGGAGGAACTTCAGGTTGTTAAAGATTTCTGTCAAATCATGGAATCAGTTCATTTGCATCATGTCTGTTTTAGCAATAGACTTTATGCAACTTGTGAAGCTACTACAAGACAGCAGATGGCAGCATTTCAAAGCATCTTTGCAGCTCCTTTTCTACCTAACCTCAGTGATTAAGTTCAAAATGAGATGTTTAATTGACTGCTGAGATTGTTTAAAATGAGCCAGATCTCTCTTATTTTAAAATGACAGCACTGTCCATCTTTTGTATTGCCCAATGTGTTGCACCTGATACCTTAAGACAGGGGTTCTCAACCTTTTTTTAAGCCAAGGGCTGGATCACACCCACTCAGACTGTTGTGGGTTGGCTTGGTGACCTCCCTTACCATTCTCTCATGCCACCATTGCTGCCACCAAGACTGCCACACATGTCACCAGTCTGCCCCACCAACACTTCCCCCCATGCTACCCCTGCCACTGCTAACACTCACCCCGACACTGCCCCAGCCCCAGCCCCTGCCAACACTCCCCCACACCACAAACCTAGCCCACAAACACTCGCCACCATCATGCTGCCACTGCCGCTGCTTCCCTGCTTACCAGCCTGCCATGGGTGAAGGAGGTGTCCTGCCTATCCTTGCCTGTGCTCAGCCAGAGTAGCACCAGGGGAGGACATGGGCATCTGCCGTTTCTGCTTCCACTTCTGCCACCGCTGTCCTTTTTCTTTCTGCCTGGCTTGGCATGTCTTTGGTGCTGATCTGTAGCAGGGTGGATTTGATTTGATTTGATTTGATTTATTAAATTTATATGCTGCCATACTTGGTGAAACCAACTCAGGGCGGCTCACAACATACAATCAAATACAATATAACAGTTCAATACAATATCATAATATCATAAAATACAGTACAACAAAATAAATATAAACACAGTGAATCCACAATACAATCCACAATATGGTCCACAATACAATCCACAATATAAAACAATTAGAAACATTACCAAAAGTCCTGCCGCTCCTGCGGCTTTTAAGCTCCTTCCCAGCAGAGCCTCCGGGAGCAGGTTGAGGTAGTCCCGGGGCTGGGTGCGGCAGCTGCCTCTTCCCCCCACTGCGGGTGTTCTTGGCGGCGGGGCGCAAAGGTGCCTCTGGATGAGCTCAAAAGTCCTACTGGGAGAGTCCTCTTCCCCCCGCCGCAGGTGTTCTTGGCGGTGACGGGGCACAAAAGTCCTGCTGGGAGAGTCCTGACGCTGCTGCGGCTTTTAAGCCCCTTCCCAGCAGAGCCTCCGGGAGCAGGTGGAGGTAGTCCCGGGGCTGGGTGCAGCGGCGGCTTCTTCCCCCCGCTGCAGGTGTTCTCGGTGGATGTTGTAAGCCTTCTTACAACATCTGCCCTGCTATGGATCAGTGTTAGGGACACACCAAGCCAGGAGAAGGGGGAAAGGATGATGGCAGTGATGGCAGCAGCAGAGGGAGCACAGGCGAGCACTATGGGGCCAGATGGAATGGCTGTAGGTTGAGAACCCCTGCCTTAAGGCAAAGCTTAATGTTATGCCATTTATGTGTGAGCGGAATTTATGTGCCCATCATGTTTACTTCTAAAATGGGGTTGTGAATTACCCTTTTATGATATAAGGTGCATGTACAAAAGTAGCTGAAGCCTCCCTAGATACTGTTACTGTCAGTTCTATTCTTTCAGTCTTGCTTTTAGATGAGAAGTGACTAGGATGAGGGGAGTGTTTTCAGATAAGAGCAACCAAACATGGTGGAGAAGAAGATTCTCTTCCTTTCACCTGAATAACAAAGTGTTTGACAATGAGTGAGTGAAGCACATATGGTTGCATTCTTTTATATATTGATTTCTGTGCACAAGTGTCCATGACACTTTACAGAAATTAAGAGGTTTGGTCCCTTTCCCTAAGATGTTACAGTTTAAAGTTCAACACTATGGAAAATAATAGAGAAAGAAGAGGGCATTAAAGATAGGCAAACATGATCAAAAGTAACAGAAATAAAATGAGTTAGCCAACTGAATTAAATTTGGGAACTAATGGAAATGTAGCTGTGGAAATTAGAGCTGGAGGAAATTATAGGAAGCAGTTCAACTGCGTGTTAACAGCAATATGTTGGACCTTATACTGGTGCCCCAGTTATGTTATCACATCAAAGATAGATCTGAGAAGCTGCATGGAGTGCTGCTAAGTTCCTCCTCCTACAACTTTCACTGGCTGTTCAGCTCAGACGGTCACACCCAGGCACACTGCCTCCTTTCTCCCTGTAAATGGTTTGTTTCCCACAGGAATAATAGCTAACTTAGAACTCAGAACTGAATGGGACCATATGGATCATCAAGTGTAGCCCCTGTCAAGATGGCACAGTGGCGAATCAGATACCTAACCTGTGGCCCATAAACCACTGAGCTATCCAGCAGGTTAGAGGAAGCAAGAGGGAAAAGTTACACAAGCCTTTGTTCCTTGCTTTGTAGGTCTAGTTGTCCTAACTTTGATAAGCCTGGGAAGCCTATGGATGAAAAAGGATCACTGGATCAGAGCCTTGTTTATCTCAAAAAACATATCTGAGCTGCTTGTCGAGTTGTTTTAAACATGTGTAAGGCAGTAATCTGGGACTGCGGTGGTTGAGTGGTTAAGATGCTGAACTTGATGACTAGAAGGTCAGCAGGCCAGCAGTTTGAGACCTGAGTGCTGCACGATGGAATGAACTCCCATCTCTGTCCCTGCCCCTTCCAACCTAGCAGTTCAAAATCAAGAAATTGCAAGTAGATAAATAGATACCACTTCAGTAGGAAGGTAAACAGTGTTCTGTATTTAGTCATGCCTGCCACATGTCCATGGAAACATCTGCAGACGCAGACAGCACTGGCTCTTTGGCTATAAACAGAGATGAACACTGAACCCCAGAGTCGAATACAATTGGCTTTCAAGAAAAGACAACCTTGACCTTGACCTAAGCCAGTAATTACCTCTTCCCATGCAAAGGTTCCTTCAATCTTCTGAGGCAGAAAATCTCTTTCTACAATCAGCATGTTTGATCCTATAGTTTGCTGTGGTGTATGGGATTTTGTTAGCTTTGACCCCTTTCCCCCAGACATGTTTCCTTCCTCTTCTTTGAGGATATGTGCAGATACAATTTTAGCAATTATTGTACTCATTTATGCGTGATTCCTTGAATGTGAAGTTGGGATTAAAGTCATTTAGAATTAAATCCTTTATAAGCCTACTCAGAAGTACATTTCATTGAGGTGAATAGGGTTTACTGCCAGATGAATGGGCTATTGCATTGCAGCCCTTGTTAATTTGAAACCATAGAAGATGGCAGTCACCAGAAAAGATGATATTAATCTTAGGAACAGTTGAAGGAAATCAGAAAGGTGAAAGGCAAGCCATGTGATGGCTGATATTTGTTCCATAACCATAGGAGGCTGGAGCTGTGGAGTAATACAATATCAGAGGTGGGCTTATTTGTCTTAGATCCATTCCTGGAACACTGACTTCCTGCTAGGGATGAAAAATCTTCACTAATTCTGGTCTTGCAGGTGTGGACAAAATTGTAGCACATTTTCTTTGTAATAGCAGAGGTTATGAGACTTTTTTTTGCCCCCAGATCAATTGGGACTTTTTAAAGAAAAATTCACAGATGAAGGATTTTCACAAAATTCTTTATTCTCAAAATACAAGGGTTTTTGCAGAAAATACAAAATGTTTACCTAGTGCTGCTGCAGACAAAGGATGCTCATTCCCCCCCCTTTTTTTTTTTTTTTGATGAAGAACTAAAAAGATGAAACTTTTTCCCCAGGAGGATGACTCAATATGTTGAAGAGTACAGTACTTCTCTTTCTCAAGAATACTTTGTTAGTCTTCCTTACAACCTACTTCCTACAGTTTTAGAACAGAAGTAGTGTTATTTATTTATTTATTTATTTATTTACACTAGTACCCCGGATAACGTTATGACTTGGTTCCACAAGTCTCGTCGTTATCCGGTTTTTAACGTTGTGCGATACATTGATCACACAACGTTAAAAAAAGACCTGTTTCCCTGGAGGCTGCAGCAAGCCAGAACATCGGGATTTGAATCCTGACATTTTGGCTTGCTGCAACCTCCAGGGAGGTGGGGGAACTTTGGAAACAGCTTGGATCGGGTCTCCCCACCTCCCTGGACCTGGCGGGGGCGGGGGTCAGAGACCCCAAAATTGGTTAAAAAAAAGTCCTTTTTTTTTTTTTTTTTTTTTTACTAATTTTGGGGTCTCTGACCCCCCCCCCCGGCCGGGTCCAGGGAGGTGGGGAGACCCGATCCAAGCTGTTTCTGGGCTTCCCCGACGTCCTCAGCCAGTGCAGCAAGTCAGAATGTCGGGATTCGAACCCTGACGTTTTGGCTTGCTGCACTGGCTGAGGACGTCGGGGAAGCCCAGAAACAGCTTGGATCGTGTCTCCTGCCTGCTCCAGAGAGATCAGAGGACCCGATCTACAGCTGCAGGGTGGCTGGGGAAGCTGACGGGGACTCCCTGTCGGCTTCCCTAGCCACCCGCCCTTGCCTCCGCAGCTGTGGGGTGGCTGGGGAAGCCGACAGGGGAGCCCCCCGTCAGCTTTCCAGCCTCCCCACCCCTGCCTCCGTAGCTGCAGGGTGGCTGGGAAGCTGAACGGAGAAGCCCATTCAGCTTTCCAGCCACCCTGCTGCTAAGAACGACTGTATCGGATAATGTTAAAAATTGCGTTATTCGATACAAGATTTTTCCTAAAATCTTGTAATGTTATGCGGTTTTCATGCTATACGGTACTCGCGTTATCTGGGGTATTACTGTATTTATTTACCACCCATCTAGGATTTTATCCTACTCAGGGCAATTTACATTTTTAAAAACAAAGATATTTTATCATAAAGAGCAGAAGTGGCCTTGTTATTACAACCCAGTGTTGCTGTTGCATTTTTTAAAAAGCTTCTGAGGTGGAATAAGCATTATCACCTCCCAAAAAAATATTTTCCAAAGGTCATTTTTCTGTTTTCCTCCCTCCAATGGGTATTAATTACAAGTTCCAAAGTAATAGAAAATACAATTCTAGCTATTTTAATCTTCATTTCTCATTCCTCTTTTTAATCATTTGCTTCATTGGCCACTTACTTGCTTAATTTCACTGAATTATTATACCACATCATAGACTATTGTACCCTGCTCTCTGTGCTTGGAAAGGTGCCACATTACAGGTCTTTAATAACTTTAAAATGGACTTTGGCTGTGGTCAAGAAAGCCTATAAAATGTTCTACAACATTTACTATAGATAGGAAAGTGAACCTATGCTTATTGAAGTAATTGAAATGTTAGAATACCAGAGAAAAGAAATGTATCAATTATTTCTGGACACATTTGCAAGGTGAGTGGACAAAACTCACATTACTGGCAAGCCAGCCCCACTGTCACTTTTATGTTCAAAATGTTCCCATAGAAGTGAACACATATTATTGTAACAATTTGCAAATTTTCGTTCAGTATTTATGGAAAATGAAATCTGTTGTTTTCATAGCAACTGGAGCCCTTGAGAAGACTCATAGAAAGAAATCATAGCTGTGTTAGTATGTGGTTCTGGCTTTCTCAGATCCTTTGAGATTGAAATGGAGACATTCAGAGCTAATCTGAATAATCTATCATTGCTGATGGCTGTGGGAAGCTGTATTGTTGTGCTTGCTTGTCTGAACACACCCTTCTCCCTTTGACCCCTGAATTTGGTGCATAAAAACCATGCCTGTAAGTTTCACTCCTTGTCTGAAAAAGTGCACTTGATCCACGAAAGGTAACAATAAAAATATAGCAGTTAGTCTTTAAAGCGCTACAGTGTTTTTATTTTGTTTTGTTTGTTATTTTACATATAGACCACCTCACCCCAAGAACATCTGTCCATCCCACCAGAGCATACCGGAGAGGCTCTCTAGTTGTTCCATCAGCCAGAGAGGCACATTTCTATGGCACTAGAAGGAGGGCCTTCTCTGCGTCTGCTCCTGCCCTATGGAACCTCCTGCCAATGGAGCTATGTCTTGAGACGGAGCTGCTGCCCTTTAGAAAGAATCTAAAAACATGGCTGGTTGGGCAGGTAAGGGGTGCAGGAGGTATAATGATCCCAGCTCGCTGGATGATTTTAATTTTAACCGTTTTTAGGTTTTTAGGTAGTGTTTGTGTTTTATTGTCATGGTTTTTTTAATTACTTGTAAACTGCCCTGAGTCACTTCAGTGAGAAGGGTGGTGGAGAAATATGAATAAATAATAAATAATAGTAATATTTAAGTACGGATAATGTGGAATGGCTGGCTGGTGGATCTTGGAGTTGTAATGAAGATCAAAGTAGAGGTTATGGATCTGCCCATACCTACTGTATCAAATACTTCAGAATCCCCAGGATTTTCTTGTTATACAGTAGTGCCAAGGATTAGTTCTAAGCATAGAGATGAGATATAATGATGCAAAAAACAGATGGTATTACAAGACATATATAGGTTAAATAAAACCTTCTTTTACCATGGTGTCTTGAGATGTTGCAAAGGATTTAAGACACAATTAAAAATATATATTCAGTTTACATTGTGCTCTGTCAAGACTTGTTGCTATGTGCCATCAAGTTGTATTTGACTTATGGTGACCCTATAAATGTGAGATCTCCAAAATGTCTTGTTGTCAACAGCCCTGCTCAACTCCTGTAAGTTACTGTCTGTCAAAACTAGATACTGTATCAGTAATTTCATGATGTATTCCCATGGCTACATCTTACAGGAAACTGTAGTAAGATGTACATTGGATATTTATGGGGAAATAAATTCAAAGTTGCAAGAGTTCCTTGAAGACATTTGAGAACTATAAGCTACAGCAATACACCAATGGGTTTGAAATATTATATAGAGTTGTATAAAGACTTTCCAAGTGCAAATAGAGGTGTTTTAATTGCTGTAGTAACCAATCAGTATGCCTAATTTGTTCAAGAAATATATCATAAAATGAGAAAATTGATTGGTTCCCCCCTTGTTGTTAATCTACAGCAGTTAATAATGGAAAGAAAATTAGATTGCTGTGAATGAAATCAATCCACTTTGCTAAAATGGTGAGCCATGAAACTACAGAAGCAGAAACTTTTTCAGATGAAAGGTTGTGCCTTAATAAATATGTTCATTTTCAAAAATACAAGACTCTTTATCTATATCATTAGTGCTATAGTTACTGCCCTCTGTGTCTCCTTCTTTGGGGACTGGAATGTATATTAAACATTGCCAGTGGAGCATATGTTTGTTGTTTATTGAACAAGGCCAAAAAAGGAGAATAAAAGATGCCAAACCAGTTACTTATAGCAATAGCAGTTTATATTATCAAAAAGCACAAGGCCTGTCTATTAAACATTCTCTTCTGGAGACGTTAACAGGTAATCAGTTCAAGGCTATTTCTCTTTACGACACACATAACTAGTTACTTCTTACTTCCAGATAGTTTCATTAGAAAATGAGCAATCAGTGTGAGACAATGTGCCTATATTGTCAACTCTTTGCCAAGTGATAGAAAAAACTAGAGGGGCAGTAATCCTACACAGGTTTACTTAGAGGTCATTGTGCTCTCCCTAACCTCATATTTTTGTTTAGGAAGTATTAATGGAAAAAATATAACTAGACACACAAGAATAGCTTTAATATTAGAGACTGGAAGAGAGATTTTGGTTTGATTTGTTCTTCGATTACAGTATGCAACATAAATTTCTCCTAGTTCATTGTTGTGCCATGAATAAAATCTCTTTGGCTGCCATCCTTGGACTTTATCTGCGGCCGGGGCAGAGAGGCTGCTGCAGTGCAGTACTGTATTGTATTGTTATTATATTATTATGTGTTATATATTGTATTATTACGTGTTGCTCTTGTAGGCTGAATACTGCATAATTATTTTGTATATTGTATTATTTGTGTATATTGTATAACTATTGTATTGTGTAACTATCATGTGAGCATCCCTGAGTTGGGTTTCCTGATTGGGTGGCATACAAGTGGGAAAATTAAATTAAATGTCAGATAGATTTTTGTGACTTACATCTGTCAACTCTACTAAACAGTTTTCTGTGATATGAGATTCCTCTCTCTCATGTTTCTGAAAATTATTATTATTTACTCTGGGTTCTGCAGTCCTATAGAAGTTAAAATTAACTGGTCATGATTACTATGGGCAGAAGACCATAGAAATGCTCCTTGTGTCTAAAGAAGTTATAATTTATTCTTTTTAATATTTGTACTCTTTACTCCAGTGAGCTCAAAGCAGCAAACACAGCAATCTCCCACTTTAACCTCACCAAAACTTTGCAGGCAGGATAGGTTAACTCTGTGTAACAGGCTCAAGTTCCATGACCAAATGCAGATTTGAACCCAAGTCTCCCAAATCTTAACTCCAACCAGTATACCCTGCCAGCTTCAAGATTCCAACAACGGATGTTAATACAATCAACACTACTATTCATCCCCAGGATCTCATCTGGGCAAAACTGTCGTTCATCTCTACCTCCATATAGAGTGAGCAAGCTACAATAGATGCATTGGCTGGTCATGGTTAGATTTGCACACAGTGGTTGAAATCCAGTAATAAAGAGTTGGCCCACTGAATTAATAGAACTTTCAAAGAAGTTGGCTCCCAAAATCTCCACCGATTCATTGAACCTATACTTATTGTTGGATTTTAATCAGAGGAATCTATACTAAGCATGTGCTGATGTACTGAGTGCTCATGAGTGCTGTAAATCACCTAATGTACTGCTTTTTTTACTTGTGAGGATGGAAAGAAAGCCCATCACATACTGGTAATCTGATATTTGAGCATCCTGGTTTAGCAGTATCTAGATTTGGGACAACTACCATAATCTAATCTTCATGTGCGATTATTTGTAATAGATTTTAATTTCCATTGGATATGCACCTTAACTTGTATTTTAATATTCCTCAGACTTATCTTGAACAAGTCTTTTGAGAGAGGAGTGCATTTGGGAGATAAATATAATGAACACTTGCTAAAAAGAACACATGTAAAAATCAGACATGGATAATAATTTTTTTTTAATTAAGAGGTCCATAACTTGCACAAACTGTCTCTATGCAAAACTTGTGTCCTTCCATGGAGAAACAAAGAACACACAGAGATTGAACACAGAATAAATAACTGATTGAATTTTTAAAAAAGGATTCAACTGTACACTAATGCCTCACATAGCGAGCATCTCGCATAGCGAAAAACTCGCTTAATGAGCAGACCTTTCCCAAATAGGTCTGCTTTGTTGAACGAGCAAATATTCGCTTAATGAGAAGCTTCGCATTTGCGGGGTGTTTCGGAACGCAATGGGGGACTCCCCCGCCGCATTCCAAAACACCCCGCAGACTAGAGCGTGCTGGCTGGGTGTTTTGGAATGCAGCGGGGAGTCCCCCGTCCGCGTTCCAAAACGCCCAGCTGACAGGTGGCTCGGCTACAGGGTGTTTTGGACACAAAGTGTGCGATGGGGACTTGAGTGCCGGGTTGAGCAGGCGCGTGCCCAATCAACCCGGCACCTAAACCCCCATCACAAAGTGTACGATGGGGACTTGGGTGCCAGGTTCAGCAGGCGCGCGCCTGATCAACCCGGCATCCAAACCCCCATCGCAAAGTGTGCGATGGGGACTTGGGGGCCGGGTTGATCGGGCACCCGCCCGCTCAACCCGGCACCCAAGTCCCCAAAGCAAAGTGTTTGAGAAGGGTAAGGGGGTCTTCCCCCATACCCTTCCCAAACACCCTGCAGGTGCGTGCATGTCAGCGGAAGTTTGGGAAGGGTACGGAGAAGATCCCCGTACCCTTTCCAAACACCCAGGTGACGCGCATGCACCGCAGGTGAAGTTAAGCAAAATACATTTCCCTATGGGAAATGTGTTTCGCTTAACGAATTACTCGCATAACGAGCAAGTGTGTGGAATGCATTATGCTCGTTATTCGAGGTATTACTGTACTTTGGATTCATAAAAATCAATCAACAAAGCACACCATAATCCCTTTATGTAATTTGCATTATTTGTATTAAAGCATTTGTGCAGTTATTTGTACTTGATTTTTTTTTAAAAAAAAATAATTGCCATTTTCTTCTCTTGCTCGCACCACGACATACCTCAGGCAAGAGAAAGTATTTTGTATTTACTTGTGAAGACAAGACAGGCCAGGGTTTTCAGAATGAATCTAAAAGTTGCGGCCCACGGCACCATTTCATTTGTTGTGCACTGCTGTATGCAATATCTTCTGATTCCCTCATTGTTATGTATACAGAGAGCTGTAATCTGTATTCTTTCAGGTTTTGTTTTTAAAAAATTGCTAATACTATTGTAATTGGAGTTCTAAACATGACATTATAAATTAAATATGTGCTTGGCTGAGACCATATACCTTTGAGCTATAGATGCAGTTAGGGTGAGAAGAGGAGATTGTTTGTGTCCACATGTTGCAAATGACTTGGCTTTGGGAATTGTAAGAAAGTAAGGCATACATTGAAATCGCTAAATAGATAACACTGAGCTGTCAGTGTAAATGCAGCATATTACCTCTTCATGCAGAAACTGGAAGAAAATCTCTAAACCTATTCTCCACCTTCAAAGACTTTCTGAGCTGTAAAATGTTGGATGGTGAAAGTGTTTTTCTGCAGATATTCAGATACACAATCTCGAAAGCACATCTAAAAAAGCTACACATAACTAGAGGATCTCTAGATACTGCCTCTACCTCCATAGTTTGAAACCATGTGAGCTTTAAATTTCAGATAGTGCAGGGATTCTCAATCTGTGGCCCATGGGCCAGGATGCGGCCCATGGCACAATTTCATTTGGTCCCCACCACCACCTCCAGCACACCAGGAAGTGCCATGTGGTGGAGGAAGGGCAAAATGGCCATCTGGTCCCCAAAGCTGTCTGAGTGAGTGTGACCCAGTCCCTGGCTTAAAAGGGTTGAGAACTCCAGAGGTAGTGGGTGAGATTCTCTATTGATGTGCAGAAACACAAACTAAGATACTCCCTTGATAAATTCTCCACCATAGCCACATCATCCTTTGTGACAAAAGATACAAAAACTACTGTTTTATTTTTACTACTGACCAGACTTCTTTTCAATTGAGCTGGGGGAAAGGGTTTACACAGAAAGAATCTCCTGGAAGATTATGGTATTTTTGAACCACAATCAGGTATACCCCAGTAATATCAACCTTGTTGTTATGGCTAATTTTCTTACACTAGGTCAGGCAAAAGGAATTGCAGAATAAACCCACCAAAAGGTGCCTTTCATTTTGGCAGTTTCATATCTGACTTAGATATGGAAGGAGAAGTTCAGCTGGGCATAATGTAATCCTCTGCATGGATGTTCATTTGTTGATATGCAAATGGTATTAGTAACACATTGAAAAAAAGAGATTAGAAAAGGATACCATAATAAATAACATATTCTGTCACTACATATGCAGCACATTTCACTCATTGTTACTCAGGTTTTGTTAACCACAAGCAAACACAATTTTCATTTATGCAATGTACACTATCTGCATTTACCCAATAAGTGCATTAATTTTACACCCAGTGTCAATATTTATGGATGAGGCAGAGAAGAAGAAATCCAGCTGTGCTTCATTTGATATTTTCTCAAATTCCTCCTTCACAACAACCTAACAGATCAGTTTATCAGTGTTATTAGAAGGACTTCAAAACATTCAAAATAAAACTACAAAAATCTCCCAATATCAGGAGAGGCAGCAGAGGGAAATAATACCTTGCTAGGTCAAGGTAAATGCCGATTGTCAAGTGGGGAGTGAGATAGAAATCCTTTAAATTAGAGTTCAAATAATAGAAGTGATATTAACTAGAACATAGAAAACCAAGTTCATCCATGAATAGAAAAGTAGATTTCCATTTAAATTTCTTACAAATAGAAAAAGGGTTTTATTAATTAAGATTATTTTATTGTTCTATTGACAGCTTCTCATTTGCAACAGGGTTATATATTCCTTTAGTATAGCTAACATGTGCAATTTACCATTACCTAATCCACTTGTTTTATGTAACAATGGCAACTAAACCATTCTTTGAGGTCCAATTTAAAGAGGCTGATGAAAGCATAATTTTACTGTACTATATTTAATGGGGTGTCTTTTTTTAATTACATCCACTTTTTTCTAATTGTCCAAATTCAATTAGATTTGATCATTGCTATTTTATTAAGCCTTCCCACTGTTAAATTAAAGAAAATAATCCTTGGAGAGACCAATATATAGCCAGGCTTCCACTTCTACAGCTGTGATTTCGAATAAGACCAACAACTCAACAGATCTGGTAGAAGGAGGGGGAGAGCTTGCCTTAGTGCATTCCTAATGTGTAAATAACTCCTAGCACCATCCAGTTGGCATTAAAAGTGATAATGGAGCTTGGTCGAAAGTTTTATCAGTAAATTCTACTGCAACTGGAGCATAGCAGTATTTAATTTGTCACCAGAACAACCTAAATTGTTTAACTTAACAGTAGCTATTATCTTTTCAGTGAGATGAAACAGGTTACAGCGCTTTGTAACTGCAAAGGAGCAGCAACTGAGGAGAAGAGTGGTAAAAATGTGTGTCCGTGTTATTTCAAGGATAGAAATTATGCAGTTTCCCAGGGATTATTCAGTTACAGTTCCCATTGGCCACAAGCAAATGGCTGGCCAATAGTAAAAAATGGCAGACGTGTTCTTTGGCACTTTGAGAGCCATACTTTCCCAATCCGTCTAAAGACAGAGCTCCTTTTGGAAGGGCCTAAAAACCTGGCTGGCAGGGCAGGTGTGGGGCTCCAGTAATATGGGGTCCCATGTTGGGTAGTTGATCTGATGGGACAGCCACCCCTTCCCCTCTCTTTTAAACTTTTAAAGTTTTTAAACCTTTTTAAACCTTTTAACTTTTTAAATCTTTTAGATTTTTGTAAATTCATAGTTTAATTTTTTTTAATTGATTTTAAAGTGATTTTGAACCTTAAGGTTTTAATTTATGAATTTGTAGGGGGATTGTTTAATTGTTTTGCATTGTGTATAGTCTCTCCCCCTTTCTGTAAGCCGCCTAGAGTCAGGTTCGCCTGATTGGGGTGGGATAATAAATCTAAATAAATAAAAATAAATAAATAAATAAATCCCTGTATGACTCTTTGTAGTCTGCCAGGTCTAGTAGATTGTCAGAGGTGTATAAGATCTAAACAGGACCAGTGGTATTTATTTCTTTTTCTTTATTTATTTTATTTAGGAACATTCTAGGCTTCATATACATAACATAGTGCCAGCAGGAGGACCATCAACAGCTATTTATGTTTCATTTACTGGTGCAGGGTTCCCAGGTCTCAGGACGTCGGCTGAAGTCTTGAGACATTGTTGTGGTCATCTGGTGGGAGTTGTCTCAAGATAAACAGCAGCACTAGAAGAGGAAGTAGCTTGTGTGGGGCCGTTTGTTTGTTTGTTTGTTTGTTTGTTTGTTCTGTGAGACAACTTTAAAGACCAATTGTCAATTTTCACCCATTCACACTGGTCACCAGGGCTAACTATAAAAGGATTTATGTATGTTGCTCCAAATTGCACGACAGGACTAAGGACATGCATGTAACAACCATGTCTCTTAAGTCACCTCCCTTGGTTGCCACCTGTTTGGCAATGCCAGCAGAGCAGAGAAGGAAGCACCACAATCCCACTAAGAAGTCATTCACATTTTTGCACATGTAATGTCTAGATTGCCAGCAGAACCTGTAACCTTATTCAACTGCAAGTCTTCCCTGTGATTCTGCATCTGTGATCCCTGATATGACAGTTTATGATCATGTATATATTGTAAGTATACTCAATTCAGTTAGCTAACATGCCGTGTTCCAGTCCTTTGTATTAAACATGAGAAACATGGCTACTTTTCTGGAAGGGGTGCACAAAGTCTAGTACGACTTGCATGCATTCCAACTTCACCATCATCATGCAAGCCCAATTAGAATTCAAGCATAGCACCCAAATATGTCTTAACTTGGATTGTGTAGAGAAAAGCATTGGGAGAAATTATTACTGAAACATATCCTCCATGCATTCTTGGACCATTCTACTGATATGGTGTATATTTATGAAGATGGATTGATATAATTGGAATGGCAATTACACTTATATATTGTTCCATAGCATTTAGTGCACTCTTTGGAGGTTTCACAAGATAATTAGCATTTTGCCCCCAATATGCTGGGTACTAATTTTACCAACCGCAGAAGGATGGAAGGCTGGGTCAATCTTGATCTCCATCCGGATCAAATTCACATTGTCAGCAGTTTTGACTGCAGTACTATAGTTTAATCATTGTGCCACAAGTCCTCCTGATCAATTAGGGTAACATAATTTGTTTGCATTTGTTCTATTTAGTAGACATTTTCCCCAAAGTTATGTGAGCCCCAAGTGTGTAGGCATAGCACGAGGCCAGCTTAGTACCATTCTCTGCCTAAAGCAGAGCAACAAATTCTACCACCCAGATAGTGTAAATTGCTCCCAGGCCATTTTCATTAGTTTGACTTCTGAAGTATACACTTCTGAAAGTTGGAATAATATTGAAATAAAACAAAAAGAAATGTAACAACAATCTGGTGCCATTTATTGACAGCCCAAATCTGCTGCCTTCAGCAGCCACCTCATATTGCCTTACCTGCTATGGCATAGTGCAGGGATTCTCAACCTGCAGTCCATGGACCACATCCAGCTCATGACACCATTTAATGTGGCCCACCACCACCTCCACCATACTAGGAAGTGGCATGTGGTGGAGGAAGGACAAAATGGCCATCTGGCCCCTGAAGCTGTCTGAGGGAGTGTGACCCGGCCCCCAGCTTTAAAAGTTGAGAACTTCTAGCATAGTGGTTCACTGAATAACCCCTAGAGTTTGCTGCCATATTTCCAATAAATTCTGGTGTACTGTGGAGATTATTCCCATGTTTAGAATTTCATGCTTCCCGAATTTAAGCACTTTTATCCAAGTGATCATTTGAAGAAAAAGAAACTGGGCCAAAAACATCACTCTTTGGGTGCAAGAAAAGCACCTAAAGGAGTGGGAAAACTTTTGCATGAAATGTACATATTTATTTATTAGATTTGCATTGCTGCCCCATCGCCTGGGCGACTCTGTGCGGCTCACAACAAATATCACAAACCCAACATAAAAAACATCCCCATAATAACAGTTCATAAAATCTCAAGTTAAAATCGTTAAAACCTTAAAAATCCTCAACCTCCTGTTCCCCATCTAAACTAGCTAAAACTAAGATACAAAAGCTAAAACCACCCCAGGCAACCTTTATATCAACCAACCGGGGTGTGTGTGGCCCACTGACAGCCCCCCACACCTGGTGAGCTAGCCATGTTTTTAGTCCCTTTCTAAAAGGCAATAGCTCTGTCTGGAGGTGCAAATCGATTGGTAAGAGGTTCCACAGGGCTGGACTAGATACATAGAAGGCTCTCCTTCTAGTGCCAGAGAGATGATCCTCTCTGGCAGATGGAACCCTTAGGGAGTCCCTCCAATCTGTCCTTGGGGTGATGTGGTCTCTTAAATACCCTGGTTCACTACCATGCTAATTTATATATATATATACTGTAAAGGCAAAGCTGGAAATATGTGTTATAATTTAAGTAGGAATAAATTACACCGCACGCTGAAAGAACAAGATTATCCTGGCTGGTCAATCTGCTGTCCCTGTGGGTAACATCAATACTTGTACTTGATATCGTTCTGTCTTTTTAAACAGACTTGGTGAGAATGTTACTGGTCTGTCCTCTGTAATACTGTGAATACTGTATAATGCTATGGCCTTTTGGCTCAAAGGTAGCTAGAGTCCAATTTCAGAGTGGCTTTAACTGCAGTCCAGGTTTCAGTCTATACTTTCTAGGAGCCATCCAAGATGCTGGACCTACTTTGGAGATAGCCTTGAACAGTTTCAGTAAACTGCAAACTAAAATCTGGAGTGAATTAACAGGACCGCTGGATTCAAAGTTACTAGCCTCTAGATGTGTGCCAATTTTGTTTTTGTTTTTTTGTGGAGGACAATATAGGTACCAGTGATCTTGTAGTTTTGTTGCTATATAGGGCATCACCAAATAACTACACATCCCACAAAGGCCTTGGCCTCCCAGAAAGCACCGGGCTGGTTTTCTTGTTGTAGAGGAAATAGGCCCAAAACAGCTAGGAAATTAGGGGTATCTCAGGTGAGTGAAATGTAAGTGTGCATAGAAATCTGTGGGCAGGAACAAAGTCAACAAATAGCATACCCCTAACAATGTTCTGTGCACTCCGGGGTCTAGTCATGTCTGCCACATGTCAATGGAAATGTCTGCAGATGCAGATAGTGCTGCCTCTTTGACTATAAACAGAGATGAGCACTGAACCCTAGAATTGGACCCTGGCTTTTGCGCATGAGAGACTTTTACCTGTAGCTTACCAACCACTGCCATTAGTAAAAGCCATGTACACAACAACACAAAGACTTCTATCATAGCAACTGGTTTGAATTGTTTCTTAGATCATCCTCTGAGAAGAGATCTGAATATATGTTGTCCAAAATGGATGTTGTAAACTTTTATTAATGTGATTAGCCCATTCCACTTAAAAATTTGAATCACTGGTATTTATTTCTTCCCATAAAGAAGGTATTGTTGTTCTAATGCTCCATAGTTAGTGTCTCATAAATAATAAATAATCAACAACTTTTCCTTGAGATATGGCTTGTTCACAGTTCCTAATTCTAAATGGCTCACAAGGTACATACAAATTATCAGAATTGTCTTATAGCTTTGTCATTAAGTAAAAGCATAAAAAATTCAACTGTAGCACCTGAGCAAGCAAGAAGATGTTTCATGTCACAATCCTTAAGGCTCTGCTTTGTAAGAGTAGAAGTAACCTCGATATGGAAAATCTGCTGCATTAAACGTCAGGAAGCAAGAGCCAAAATGTGAAGAACAAATTATGCAAACATACTGTGCTTCTTCAAATTCAACTACCGTATCATGAAGAACATAAAGACAGAATTGCATACATACCACATTAGTCCATTTGTTGTTGTTGTTGTTGTTGTTGTTGTTGTTGTGGTGGTGGTGGTGGTGGTGGTGGTGGTGTTAATTTCACACCTGCCTTCATAACAATAAACTCAACATGACTTACAACATAAAATTTCATAGACAAATACTTCAAATATAAACACAGATCAAAACCACTGAAGCCCATAATATAGAATCAAGTTTAAATATGGATGATAGATTGTCTTGAGGCCAATTCAGTTTAGCTCCTTTAAAATCAGAATAAGGTGGACGATATCCAACATGTCCCACTTTATTGCCCTAGATTGTGAAAAAATGCACCACATCTGTCAAAAAATGGCATGGGTTCTATAGAACATTCATAGATAAATTGAAAGCCAGAACCAGTCCTATGCTTAGGTAGGTTAAGGCACCTGCTTAATGTTGAGTATTCTAGTGCAACCCCAGCATGCAGTAAAAACTAACACACTAACCAATGAAACAAGAAACACAACACACTAACCAATGAGACAAGAAACACACTAACCAATGAGAGAAGAAAGATGAGCATGTATTTTTGAGTGCCTCCATCTTTCCATCCACGTGGCTGTAAAAGAGACCATCTTTATTTATCCTTCTAAACTACCTTCAATCAATCAATCAATCAATCACTTTATTACAGTCAATGACCAGCACAGTAAAATGGAGATAAACTTTTAAAATTTAAATGCTTAAAATATAGTTAAAATATATTATTTAAAAACATATCCATTCAAAATTTAAAAACTGAGTAAAATCCGATAATGATAAGGGTGAAGAGATAACATAATAAGTAGTGTAGGTCAGCTGCTCAGTGCGGGAGCAATCTCAGTAAACTATAGAGCCACACTAGACTTCCTAGTCAGCAGCCGACGTATCCTACTAGCCTGTGCACAAAAACCCGCCACTTTGCGCGTGATAGCAATACTACTGTCCTGGAGTAGGAAGGAAGCTTGTTGGGCCGGCAATTTCCCTGGGCATTGGCGCAGCAAGGGGATTATTAATTCTGCACGGGCATCCCTATAGAATGAGCAGAAAAGGAGAACATGCTCAATCGATTCAACATCCTCATCTCCACATGGACATAATCGTTCTGAATAGGGTATCCCGTTATATCTGCCCTCAAGGACAGCTGAAGGCAGGCATCCACAGCGGGCCTGGGTGAATGCCAGCCTATGTTTTGGGAGATCTAATTCCTGCAGATAAGCTGCGGGGACAAGCTGGTACCTGATGGAAACATTGGAGAAGAAACCAGGAGACTTGGCCACATCTTCCTGCCGTTCAGTGTCCCTTATTCTCTGTTTCACTAGCTCCCTGGCTTGTTGTGGTTCCATTGCAAGCAGGGTAGCTGGACACAAGCCCAAAGAAGCCAATTTATTAAGTATAAAACATTTCCAGGAAGAGCGAAATGAATCTTGAAGTGTAAGAAACACCAAGGTGCCCTGGGAATTGTGTATTTTAAGCCAATATGAAATCATCAGCATCCAGCACCTCGCCTCTACCTTCACTAAGCCCGTCTCCAGTCTTAATCTGGCATTGGAAACGCAGCGGGGGGTCGAGAGAGCAGCTCTAAGAAACTTTGACTGAACTCTCTCCACCTGCTGATAACTGGCCAAGGGTCCTAGCTGCGCACCATATGTGAGCTGGGCAAGTGATTTAGCTTCATACAGTTTAATGGCTGCTGGTACATAACGCCCTCCCCTGCTCCAGTAGAACCTAAGGATTGCTGATGCACTCCTCTGCGCATTCTGAACTACATGGTCAATATGGGTTTTCCTAGAGCCTGAGGCATGGAAAAGAACCCCCAAATAATTAAAGCTGGGGACCTGCTGAATAGGATGCCCCTCGATTTCCCAATTGTAAAGTTTGGGTTTCCTGCCAAAGACCATGATCTTGGTTTTGGCATAATTGATAACTAGATGGTTTTCCGTGCAATAGGCAACTAATGCTCTGAGTGCCCGTCTGAGGCCTACCGGTGATCTTGCCATAATGAGGGTATCATCAGCATAAAACAGTGAATTAATATGCCTCTCTGCTAACTTTGGAGGATGGAAGTCTGGATTTGCCAAATGATTGACCAAGTCATTAATATAGAAATTAAACAGAAGTGGGGCCAATATACATCCTTGTCTCACACCTTTCTGGGTGGCAACTGCAGAGGACAAGTGACCCCATGGGGAGCAGCGCACCTTCAAAGCTGAGTTCTCATGCACCACAGAGATCAAGGCCAAAAGGCGGTGATCAATTGAGGTGGCTTTTAGTTTCTCCCACAGTTTGGTCCGTGAAATGGAATCAAAAGCAAATCTTAAGTCTATAAAGGCGGCATACAGTGAACTCGGATACTTCTCACGAAGGTGTTGTAGGATCAGGCAATTGTCCATGACTGATCTTCCTGTCCTGAACCCAGCCTGTTCCTCGGCCAAAATAGCTTCCTGGTCGACCCAGTCTTTTAGCTTCCAGTAAAGATGTCTAGTGTAGAGTTTGCTGACCACACTAAGAAGACTTATAGGTCTGTAGTTAGATGGATCATTTCTTTGTCCTTTCTTAAAAATAGGGACAATAACTGCCATCCCCCAGTTCTGGGGTACACAACCCATCCTATCTATAAAAGTAAATAGAGAAGCTAGAATGGGTGCCCACCAACTAGCGTTGTTTTTAATTAATTCTGGGGGGATACAGTCAATACCTGCTGCCTTACCAGGCTTGAGTTGGGCAATCAGATCCTTGATTTCTTTCTCTGATACTGGTGGCCAGGGGGGCAATTCCTCCCACTTAACCTCTATGGGAGCAAGGGGTTCAGTCTCACTGTATAAAGACCGAAAATGATTTTCCCATGTCTCAGGTGGAATGCTGCATTCAATATATGGTGATCTTACTGCCGAGAGGCCTGCCGTGATATGCCAAAATATTGTAGAGTGGCCTCCTTTGACTGCTTGTATGAGATGCTTCCATGTTAACTTGGTGTCCTCATTTTTTTTCTTGGCTATCAGCTTCTTATAACTCTTTTTTGCTTCCAAAAGAGCTGGTGGCAAGAGAGGATTGGGACTTTCCTTGTAAGCTTTAAATTGGGTGATCAGTCTTTGTTTGGCTAAAATGCATTCGTTGTCAAACCAGGGCTTAGACCAAGGGTTATTTCGCTGTGACCTTCTATCAGATTTGAAGGTGAGATGTTTATTCAGGTCTGCAACAAGTTCATCGTAATGAGCTAAAAGCCCTTTTGGGTCCGCCTCCGAAATAATAGCAGTGGCCCTTTGCTGGTACTGTTCAGAGTCCAGGAGTGTCTTCATCCTGCCATCCAGGGCTTGAGACCATTTCACACCACAGCCCTGTGCCCTCTGAGTTAGTTCCAAGTTATGCCTCTCTCTTAAATGCAGAAGGTAGCCAAATGACCTCAGAAGTAGACGGAGTGGAAAATGATCGCTGTCCACGCATGGAGTAACCTCAAGCCGATCTATCCACTTGAGTAGATTATTAGACACTATCATATAGTCAATGGTACTCTGTCCGGCTCTGGCCCAGTATGTAAACTCTGCTGGGGAGTCCCCTGGGGTTACCCCATTAAGGACCTGGAGATTTAATGCATGTGTCATCTGAGCCAGGCAGAAACCTGCATGGTTCGACTTCTGGTCTTTGAACATCCGATGATAGCTAGGCATGGATAGTTCAGGGGAAGGAGGACAAGTGCGGTGACATGCATATAGCGTTGTGTCGTCTGGGCCCATTCTGGCATTAAAGTCCCCCCCAATCAGCAGGTACGCAGTAGGAAAAGCCAGTAGGAGATCAGCAATATAAACCTCAAACTTGGTCCAGCGCTCTTTAACTTGGCTCAATCTTGTCAGAGGTGGAAAATAAACACAGACCACAATAAGAGTAATTTTTCCAAGGGAAATCCGGACTGTCAAAGCTAGTTGATCCAAAGAAGAGATGGTATCGGAAGTGGCCCGGAGTGAGCTTGCCACCAAAATCGCAAGCCCCCCTTTGTTCCGGCCCCTTGAGGACTCTCTAATTGCTGGCAGGGAATGGGCTGCAAATCCGTTAAGGACAATATCTGTGGTTGCCCACGTTTCCTGAATTAAAGCCACCTCAGTCCTGTTGAATTCTTCAGAGCTCTTCTCCCGCCATCCACAGACATTCCAGGTTAAGATCCTAATTTGGGGGTTATGCTGGTCAGCGTCCCATCAATTGATGGGTACCTGCACACTTGTTAGAAAAGGCTGTGCGACTGATGCCTCTATGTTGTTAATGACTGCATGGTGAGGAGGCAGTTGGCTATCTGTCTGTGTCTCCATTATAAGTAGAGGGCTCTGGTCATTTGTCAGAGCTAGAGGTGGATTATGAGTATTTGAAGTATTTAAATCTAGCAGGTCATTTATTTCATCAAAATGTGACTCACTGCCAGGTGGAAGTATTGGCCTGGGAGTTTGTTGTGGGCTACGGGGGTATATCTGCTGTTTCTCTTGGAATGGAACAGTCCGAACTTTTATCACTTCTGTACTTATCATCCGAGATGGGAGCTCTTCATCCTCTTCATCATCGTCATTATTGACAATATCTGTGAGGGAACTGCTGCAATTAATAGGTAGACATCTCCTGGGGCTTTTATGAGTTGCTCCCTTAGGGAAATGCCTAGCAATGGGAGAATCGAAGTATATCAAGTTTTGGATATCTGGCTGTTGGTGTTCCGCATGGATACAATTTTGGCCAGGAGGGGAAGGAGATCCTGGGAAAATTTGTGATAATTCATCTTTTGCTTCTCTTAGAAATTCCCTGATCTCATCCCATTTTTTATCCAACTCCACACAGGGAGGAGAAAGGGAGTTAGCCTGAGTTAAGTCAATTAGTTGCGATGCTGACAGATTCCCAGTTTGTGAGATTGTTTTCCTCACATGAACATCTTTCTTGGAGGCAGACCAGAAACTTGGAGGGAGAAGGGGAGTTTGAGTGCTGTCTGAGAAAACTCTTTGTAGTTCAACATTGTGGGTGCGGAGTTTTCCTCTTTGCCTGTAAATCTCCCTTACACATGACTGTGTTGCAAATGAAATTAAAATTCTTCTGCAATATCGGACTGAAGGCAAGTAGAAAAAATCTTTGACCTTCACCCTATCAGCTGAAATACTAAGCAGGTGTGCTAAAGAATTAACAATTTGCCTTGCTGAGTTCCAGCCAGAGCGAATCTGATAAGGTACTTGTAGAAGGATCTTATTTCTTTGCAGGATCAAGGATCGGGGGGGGGGGGATGGGGATGGGAAAGCTTTCCCCCGAGAAGTACTATGGCCAGCATTAGTCAGCAAATTTCCACTTTCCAACCCTCTAACTGCAAACGGAAGAAAAATGTCTTTGAGATCCTGAATCTTGTTGTCAATAAGAGTAAGTCTGTCCAAGATAAGATTAAGTGTTTTGCCAGTTAAAGCACATACACTCCCCAGATTACCCGATTCAGAGACAGCCGGAGAACACTGACCTCCTCTAGTTGGATTATTATTCAGAGAAGGTGCAAGCAGAGGGGAATGGCTTTTCTCAATTCCTCTTCTCTCAGCCCGATGAAGACTCTTTGGCTTAGGGTCCAGGGCAGCTAAGGAGGCTGTGTCCCCCAATATCTCAGCAGGAGTTACTGGGGAGTTTATCTCTATAGGCTGGAATCTGTTTTCAGTGGTGATAGTCGCAGAACTCACCGTTTTCAAAGCTGTTTCTGAAGTTCCCACGGGTAACGTCTCCAGAGGAATGCAGAGAAAGTTGTCCAACCTCATCTGTTTCTGCTCTTTCTGTTTATCTATTGACTTATGACCTGTTGGGGATCTTCTCAAACGCTTTTTCGTCATGATTGAAGATGTTTGTCTTGCTTCAGGGTCGCAATAGTAGGAAAATCTCACTTCAATTACCAGAAGTCCAAGTCAGCACTCCTGCTGAACTTCTAAACTACCTTACTTTTATTTCCTACCTTTATTAATGACTTAATTCCACTTTAGCAAGACTCTTAAGCACACATCTCTTCTGGCCACATTTTGTGAGTAAATGCTATTTTTCTTTCTCTCAAGCATCTGGTCCAAGTGTGTTTATTAGCTCGGCTAAAAATGGGGAGAACTGAGGAGACTTACATTCAAATAGAAGTGCCTAAAAAAACTGTGCCGCTTTGCTGTGCAGCTGCTACAAAAAACATAACACTTCAACACCAGATCAGGGATGTCATGAAATACAAACTGTTTGTGTATTTTTACTGTCAATGAGTAAGAGAGGTGTTTGTGTGATTTTTCAGGTGCCAGAATAGCTTGGTTGGTTACTACCTCCCATGGTGAGAGGGAGGCAAGACACCCATGAAGAGCTGGTCAGGGCACTCTACAAAATGGTAGTGAGTACAGGTAGGAAAGTATTAAAGACTGAGTTCATCTTCTATCCAGCCTCTCTCCTGAAGTGTGATGACCCACTTGTCCCTCTGTGTGCTCAGTGTGGTTGCAGCTGGTTGCTTTGGGGTCAGTAAGGAATTTTTGGTTCACATATCCTGATTGGTGTATCAAACAAAAGGTGGCGATACTTTTCTGCCTATCCTATACTGATTACATAAGGGGCTAGATAGGCAGACACACCCCAACCCTCATGTCCATAGGTGTCAAACTCCCAGGGCCTGCCACCCATGCACCACCTCCTGCCTTGGGAGTTCAACATCTATGGTCAAGAGGCTTGGGATGTATCTGGAGGTAGGATACCATCATCTGAGTATTAGCTCTTCTTTCTTCACTGTCTACCATACAGCCTGTCTGGGTCTCCTAACTGGCTGGTGCTTACTAGGGTAGTGTAGGATGCTGACACACCAGCAACACTGAAGTAAGATTTAGTGGGCAATGTGGTCAGCTTTTGAGTGTGGATTGGGGGATGAAATACCATCTTATTCTTATCCTCACAGCAAAAGGTCTTGGGTCAGCCTTATATATGATTGTGGTCCACAAAATATATTTGTTGCAAATCGGATCAAATTGTTTTGCCACAATATTGAAGGATGGGAGGTCTACTCATTCTATTTCTATGTTTTTCATTACAATCAGGATGCAACGCACATTCACCTGCCCAGGAAATTAGAGATTCATTTCTTATTTCACACACTTACTGAGGGCAGAACAGTTCCATATTCTTTATTCTAACCTTACCGCTAACCTTCCTTTAAACTATTTTTAAAAGGAGAGGGCTTTCATTTTCCTTTGATATCAGTGCTTTATTGCAACTCTGAGTCTCACTTCCTTATTTTCGCTTTGTGGCCAAATAAGGATTCATTTTGCCCTAATCTAAATTAGGTTTTAGAGAAAAGCATGATATGAAAATATCAGAGCCTTTGGTCTTTCTACAAACCTTGTTAAGATTCCCCTGCTTCAATTTTGTTTCTCTTAATGTACTCTGAGCCACCTGAAGTCATAAAAAAGCAGCTTAAAATAAGGATAAAACAACTATCTTGGCATCTGAGGATATTCATTTCTCCATTTTTTTTTCTAATAACATTCAACACAAAGCTTATACCTCCTGTTTCTTTTATTTATTTCACAAGCCCATATAAAGTTGAAGTGATTACTAAATTTGGAGCAAGTGTAAATGTTCTGTTAATTTCTGTGTTGGGTTCCTCTGTATAATTTGAATTTGTGTAACATACATACTAATTAGGTAGAGACCTATAAGAGGATCTTTCTACTGAGCCAATGTCTGTAGCAGGAACACACAAGTTCTAAACCTTGTCAGCTCTCTGTTCCTTCATTTAACTTGAAAAGTTATTTCTGTTATAAACTGTTATAGTTTGATTTTTTTTAATGAATGGAGATAAGGTCCTACAAATGTATGGTTGACTTTACCATGGTTGAAGAGAAGAAAATATATTTCAACAAGTGGGCCCATACCCAAAATATTGTTGAGTGATATTTCTCTTTTCTGTTTCAGTCAGTTAGCCATGGTCTTCTGAGGAATAAATACTTCATTCCATTCCTGCCCACTCCCTATGACTTCTCGACTTTACAATCCTCCTCTCACCAACTACAAAGACTTTTATACATCTGAAAACCTTGGATTTCACACCAGCTATGGAACAGGTCTATACATTACCTAAAATATTAAATACCTATTGGCTGCAGCTATTTAAAAATAACACAGATGTGTTGTCCATAACAGCCAGCTATAAAACAACTGTCAATTTTTTCCATGATCTCATTGGTTATAGATGTGAGTGGAATTTCAGGGCTATCAACAACAACAGGGATGACAACAATAATGACAACAACAACACTATGTCAATGGATCCCTGGTGGTGCAGTGGTTAAACTACTGTACTGCAGCCAGAATGTTGTGAGTTTGATCCTGACCAGGACTCATGGTTGACTCAGCCTCCCATCCTTCTGAGGTTGGTAAAATTAGTATCCAGCATGTTGGGCTAAAATGCTAATTAACTTGGGAACTGCCCAGACAATGCACTAAGTGTTGTGAGGGGTATATAAGTATAATTGCTATTACTAATTGCCGTGATGAAAATATTCCACATCTGAAGAGCAATATAAGTTTTAAATGAAGGGAACTCTTTTGTAACATGAATGCAAAGTATGCAAAACTTATTTCAATATTAAACACAAACCTCTTGCTTTTAGAAGTATTCTAATGGAAGATATGTTTCATTTCTGTTTCTCCTGGAGTTAAAATGAAGTATATGCCATCCATTCTAATGCTTCCAGAAGTTACATATCCTGAGATGGGTTGATACGATCTGCATTTTCCAAATGAGCTTTCATGTGGTTATCTGCTGTCACCGAATGGATGATCAATGTTTTCAAGGGCAAATGTGCTGACCATTAACTTTATGCTGCATGTACACTTTTAATAATTGAAGTCTAAGACACATAAGGGAACCCCAACTGCAACATGCAACCTTAGGAACCACCTGAGAAGTACAATTTTTACTCCTCTTTCTGAAACCTATTAGGTCTGCTTTCCCATTCGTGTAGTTCTTTCTTGACAAGCTGATGCTATAGTTAAATGGTGTGATACAGCCATCTCAGAATGTAGATTTTGTTGTAATGAAAGACAGCAAATAGTGAACTTCAGTTGTTTCTTTGCTGTTTTTTTTTTTTTGCTTGTTTTACTGCCAAGTTAAGGGAAGAGGTGCTTGCGAGGTGTACGAATGAGACTAATGCAAAAATAGTTTGGTTGCCACATTCCAGTCTCATCATTAGACAGATTGAGACAAGCTACCGGTACCATAAGCAGGTGTTTCTAGGGAATGGGTGGAGAAAAACAAAATGGTCATCTACCTTTTATTCTTTCACTGACAGTGAAATATGTGTCTATTCAATCAGGCTATTATTATTATTATTATTATTATTATTATTATTATTATTATTATTATTATTATTATTATTATTATTATTATTATTATTATGAGTAGTAGGAGTAGTAGGAGTAGGAGTAACAGTTCAAGCCCTAACCAAAGACCTAAGAACTGTTAAGGTAACAGCTGAGGATGTATGCAGTTCCTAGTAGAGTTGGGGTTTTTTTAGAGTCAGGTTGTTCTAATAAGTCCAAAATGTCCAAATATATTATTATTATTATTATTATTATTATTATTATTATTATTATTATTATTATTATTATTATTATTATTAGTAGTAGTAGTAGTAGTAGTAGTAGTAGTAGTAGTAGTAGTAGTAGTAGTCGTCGTCGTCGTCGTCGTCGTCGTCGTCGTCGTCGTCGTCGTCGTCGTCGTCGTCGTCGTCGTCGTCGTCGTCGTCGTCGTCGTCGCCGCCGCCGCCGCCGCCGCCGCCGCCGCCGCCGCCGCCGTCGTCGTCGTAGTTGTCGCTGCTGCTGCTGCCGCCATCGTCGTCGTTGTCATTGTCGTAGTAGTAGTCATCGTCGTCGTCGTCGTAGTAGTAGCAGTGGCGGCGGCGGCGGCAGTATTTATTACATTTATATCCTGCCCATCTGAGATATTCTCGCACTCTGGGTGGCTAACAACACATTAAAAAAAGCCCTAAATAATAAAAAATAAACAAAAAGAATAAACAAGCTAAATAAATTATAAATAGATAAACAAAAATAATCCTCCACCCAATTAAATATAACCACCAACAGGAAACACATCTTAGTGGCGGAAAGAGTTAATCAAAGCCTTGCTCAGCCTTTGGCAGCATATCTGCAAAAGCCTCTTTGCAGAGGAATGATTTAATTTGTTTTTTTTAAATATAGGTAGAGATGGAACCTGGCACACCTCAACTGGAAGATAATTCAATAAAGTTGGGGCCACCACCGAGAAGGCTCTTCTCTGAGTCATGGCCTTTTTTTGCCAATCTCAGGATTGGCACCTAGAGCTGCGCTGTCTGGGAGGAATGAGTAATGCAGGCAGATGTCCTGAGGGGAAGACATTCCACCAGGTAGAAAGGCCCAAAATCATTTAGGGCCTTAAAAGTTAGAACTAACACCTTGTACCTGATACGGAAAGGAACGGGTAGCCAATACGGCCATGTACTTTAATAACTGGATATTGTGCTTTTATTCTCCTAAAAGTGTTTTAAACACCCTAAAATGTTTTTAAAACATTAGGGCAAAATTAATTGACTTTTTAAATTATTGATTTATTTAGTTTGGTAACTTTTTGTGTTTTTAGTATGACTTGTTTGAATTGAGTTGGCCCACTTGGGTCCCCTTACAAATAAATAAACAAATGGCTGCCCTTTCATTCCAGAACAGAGCTGAATGGGCAACAGAGCCTTTTCCTGCTCTCCTGAACTAGTCTGCTACTATCAGGGAAAGTGCAATCTTATCATTACAACTGAAGTAATATTCATGTTACTTCTGAACATGAAAAACGTATGTATCTGTATCTGCTTGTTCTTTACCTCAGCAGTAAAATGCCCTAGGGCTAGGCCAGTGATGGCATATCTTGGTTCTCCAGTTGTTCTTGGACTTCGATTCCCAGAAGCCCAAGTCCCTGTGAATCCACACAAATGGGTTTACTGGCACTCCAGCTGTTCCTGGACTTCAATTCCCAGAAGCCCAAGTCTGTGTGAATCCACATGAATGGGTTTGCATACAGGCAGTAAACCCATCCTTATGGATTCACAGGGACTTGGGCTTCTGAGAACTGAAGTCCAAGAACAGCTGGAGTGCCAAGGTTCGGCATCACTGACCGAAGCGTAGCTTACCTTGGCGGGGCCCCGTATAAAAATTGTTTGGGAGCCCTTTATTTGCGGGGCGGAGCTAACGTCATGACATCATGACGTCGTGGGGGAGCCAACGTCATGACGTCATGACGTCGTGGGAGGGGGCCAAAAATAAAAATAAAAAAAATAAATAAATAAAATAGAATAGAATTAAAATAAACACACACACACACCTCAACCCACCCACCCACCCAAACAACCACAACACAAACCCGTAAATAACTTAAATAATTAAAATAAATAAAGAAATAAAATAAAAATCCACCCACCCACCCAACACACACAAAAACCACCCACCCACCCACCCGAAACACAAAACCCTCACTTACCCTCCTGGCTCCATCCTTGCTCTCTGCCCCGGGCTCCGAGGCGCGCCTTCCCGCCCCGCCGAGCCCGACCGCGGTGCCCTCCGACGGTGCCGGGCTCTGAGGCAGCCGCGCTCCCGGGAGGCAGGAGGCGCGTGAGCGGGCAGGGAAGAAGGCGGAGAGCCCGGCAGCCGGCCGGGGGAGGGGGCAAGGTGCACGCTCCCGACCCGCCGGGCGCGGTCCCGCCTTCCCTGCCCGCTGCCCGCGAGTGGGCTGAGCTTCTCCGGACCCGCTGCGGACGAAGGACGGGCACCATCGCATCCTCCGGAGGAGGCGGTGGCGCACTCTGCCAGGCAGGCGTCTCCAGGCCATGGGGGTTCGGCAGCAGCGGACAGCCCGGGCAGGCCTCAACCTGCCCGTGGGAGCTGGGCGGCCCCAGGGGAGGTGCCCTCCTCTGAGGGCCACCATCGGAGCCACTCTGAGAAGCTGCGGCTCCGACTCCGAATTTTTATTTTTTTAAAATTGGAGCCAAAAATGTCTCCAATAAAGTGCGCATGCGCAGAAACTCAATCTGATGCATGCGCAATGCGTCAGATTGAGTTTCTGCGCACGCACAGTAAATTTTTGCTCTTTTTCTTTTCTTTTCTTTTCTTTCTTTTTTTTGCCGTTGGGGGCCCCCGTAGCCCGGGGGCCCCGTATAATTGATACGGCTGATACGGCGGTAGCTACGCCTCTGATCACTGAGCTAGGCTGACCTTGTTGCTTAGCAGCATTGACCACTACAACCTTCAACCTGAATGGAAGGGGCACCATTTTCTGCTCCACTTACAAACTGTCTTATCTCCTTCTGGGCTCTAATATCCACGTTGTGTGTAGAACTGCCAAGTTTATAATTAAGGCATCAGCTAAAAGAATCGAATATGTCAATCAAATTGGGGTATCCTGCAACGGAGATTCACTTATCTGACTATCGATATGCATGAATTAATTGTATTTAGGGACCAGCTCCAGTTTACATTCTTTAAAAGTAGTTCAGGTATGTATATATTGTATTTTTATTGTATTTTGATTGTATTTTATCGCACTTTATTGCATTGTACAGATTTTAAACTCTTATATTATTGATAAGGTCGAAAGACTAATCAATTAATAAATAATAATAATAAAAAAATATTCTGCTCCACTTCTTTTTTTGTGTCAGGGTTTTTCTTTCACCAAGGCAACCCTTTTTAGGTCATTACAACATAGCATTTCCACCACACCCTATAGCTTAAACTACATTTTCCAAAGATCTGCATAGGCCAGAAAAGCCCAGAATTCTGCCATTTATTCACATGACATTCTTACAATTTATAAGCTTTGGGACAAAGTAGCCTTTTAAATAATTTACTGGTAAAAATGTTTCTAGTTAGATATATATATTATGTCAACCATTGACAGAGACAAATTCCTAACTGTTGGCAGCAGGGCTAAATCTGTATCATATATGTCTTGAACAGTAAGAGCCTAGATTGTTTTTGTTTCCAACAACAAAACAATCTCCTAGTTTCTGTTCACTGAAATTTTTCAGTAAAATAATAGTCCCATTTGTTTACATTAGAATCAAGGTTCCATTTTTGAAACTTAATACTGTCATCAATTCTCAAAAGTGACCCACCAGTGTGGAACAAGAGAAAGTAGAACTATATTTTATAATTCCAATATATGGTATCTGAAAGTTTGACAGAAACATAACAAAATCTGAACAAAAATATGATGTTATTTTAAGACTTTGACACCATATATTGAAAAGAAAGGTAGTTGGGTAGCTAGATTGATAAATTGATAGATTTATAGATTGATTGAATGGAATTAACTGTGCAGAGAGGTGCAGACTTAAAGATATGTGTATGAGCATGTGCACATGCTTGTGTCTGCTGGTACACATAAAACTTGTCATCTGCTTAGAATCAAAGGCTGAAACTCTATTTATTATGTCCTCCAATATAACATTAGGGGCATAACTTTCAGTCATGAGTTGCTGCAAGTCATGTCAGTGTAAGCCTTTCCTAAGACACACCAGTCACAAACCTCCTCCCGCTTTGTTTCAGAGTTAAGAGTGTGACCCTAACCATTTCAGCTCAGACATCAACCCCAGTAAATTCCTTCAGCTTTACTATTAGGCAAGTATGCACAAGATTAAAATCTCAGATTAAACTAGAGACTGTCTCAGGTGTGCTTCACTGTCTAGTAGCTTTCAGTGGGATAGATGGCACTTGACCGTTAATTTCATTATCTGAGGAAGATTTGTCTGGCCAGGTTATCCTGCTATGGTAATGGAGTAGACCATACTGCCAGCAACTCAACACTGAGTGTCAGGCAGCAGTTAACTTATCTGGCAACCCTGGGGACTATCATCTTGGGTGCTGAAATCCACAGGGAAGGGTGATGGTCCCCAAGCTCACTTGAATCCATCTTGATGGAGGGCAGAAGCTTCATCAATACTGGCCTGGAGCCAATTAGGACTTTATGTGGCAAAAGGACTCAAAACCAGAAAGTCACTGGGGGAATGGGTGTCATGCTGTGATGCATAAGGCTGCTATATTATATTCTCAGGACAATCTTTATGGCTGATCACCATGATGACCACCAATATTCGGATTCGGATATGACAGAACAAGAAGGAGAAGAGGAAGATTTCTTGCAGCTTCCCTCACACCTCCACATGTTGAACAAATGTAATGAAAGTGGAAAATATTTAGCTGCTGCTATCATTATGAACTTTGAACAAAGTTTAGGAAGATTTGGCAGGCATGAACATTTACTGACATGGGATCTCCCTTTGCTGTTTTGTTTTTATTAACTCTGACAAGTACTATGAGAAATTCTGGTGAGGTGGATGATAACACATCTGTGAGCCATTGATATTAAAATTAATAGGGATGACTCAGGAATTCAATCATGGCTCATTCTGAGCAGAAATTTCCTAATCTTCTCTTGGATAAAGATACAAATCAGAACATAGCTATCTTCAAGATTTGCACGTCTCTACTGTATTTCTTAGAAATGCAAAGATATCCAAATGCACATGTATATTTTGAAATACAACTCTAAAGGCATAGTCAAACCTCGCTTAGCGAGCGACTCACTTAGTGAAATAGTCGCATAATGAGCAGGTTTTTCAAAAAGCGATCCGACTCGCATAGCGAAATTTTTCGCTATGCAAGTCAGACTTCCCCTATGGAAACGCTCGCATAGTGAGCATTTCTATTGGGGAAAACTTGCATAACTAAAAAAAATTCGCTATGCGAGTCCGACTCACGTAGCAAAAATATTCGCTATGCAAGTCGGACTTTCCCTATAGAAAACTCGCATAATGAGCATTTCTATGGGGCAAAATCGCATAATGAAAAAAATTCGCTATGCGAGTTTTTCCCCTAAAAACGCTCATTATGTAAGTTTCCCCATAGGAATTTTCGCTATGCAAGTCTGACTCACATAGTGAAAAACTCCCTTATGAGCAGCCTCACAGAACAAATTAATTTTGTTATGCAAGGTATTACTGTATTTTTCAAATAAAATGCACATTTAATGGTGCATTGGCCAGAATCCTATTGATGTTTGCATCAGGTTTGCATAGATTACTGCAGTTAATAGTTCCTAATTAACAATGTGTCAGCATGCATATCAGTTGTGCAGTCAGATGTGTGACATGGCAAATGACAGATAATCCTTTAGTACCTCATCAATTAATTACAACTACACATGGAAAGTTATGCATGGATATTATGTCAACTTTATGTGAAAACAAATACGATGCTGGTCATTAAAACACACATTTAAATGCATATCTAGGAGGCTGCTAATCAGCAATAAACAACTTCTGCAATGACCCTCTTAAAATCTCCTGGATCTTTGAAAATCGACCATATTAACTGTTATTTTCATATAGCTGACCAGCATAACTAGAAATATAGGAATACATTTTTTAAAAAACAGCCCATGATCAGAGTTTGCTAACAGCAAATTCTACACATCACTGTAGTTCTTCTTTGAGAAAGAACCCAACAACAAACCACTAAGGCAAAACGTACAAGTGTGCGAGTATGATGCATGCAGATACACATACACACAGAGACATACCAAGGAAGATAATTGAAGAACTAGCTAGAAAGAAGAATGAGTTACATTTAAAAAGATCTTTCTTCTACTAGATTTTCCCAAAGAAATAAACTGAAATGACAAAAAAGAGATGACATTCTCAAAGAGAAATAAGATTCAGAAAAAGTCTGACCTGGAGACAGAGTGTTGTGATAATGATAAAATTAATACTGTATTACCAAATGGTAGATACCCATTATAGATAACTCAAGAGCTGGGATAGGATATGGAAGTTTTCTCTTGCCTCTTTCTGAATATGTTGTATGGTTCGTTGTTTTGTCAAATGAATGCTGCTACTATATCTTGAAACAATTGAAGACATCATTTTGAAAGATTCTTTCTTTCTCCCTCTCTCTTTTAAAAAGAGATTTCTCTGTCCTTTTTGGAGATAGGCATAAAGGAATCAAATACAGTACCAACTTTTACAAGCATAAAGAACTACAGAGCAAGTGAAAAGACAAAGTGGTGTACCTCTGATCTTTCATAGGACAATTTCTGTAGATTTTCATTACTAAATTCAACTAGCCATAAAGCAGAAAAACTGAAGACTGAGACCAGAGATCTTGTGAGAAAGACAACAATCGTGCATGCTTGCATTTATAACAATAGATATCAGAGAGAAAAGGTCTTACAGGACCTTTTATACTAATTTGAGGCAAACCATGTCTCCACTTCTAGTTTATACTACTTTATGTCTCTTCCTTATTTAGACTGTCTGTCTACACCTGCCTACTATCTGCACCTGCGAATCTGTAGTTTCTAGCAACAGCATGGAAAGTCTGTCTATGTGGGAAGATTTTGTTTTTTTTTTAAATTCTTTTTATTATTTTGTTTGTAATTGGTGGTACTGATTGTAAGTAAGGATGTCTTATATTTATCACGAGCAGCTTCTAGTGTGAGTTTTATGTATACAGTGCTAGTTATTGTCAAATGGGATAGAATAGGCTTGAGCATTTGTGCTACCCTTCTTATGCTTTTCTCTGTGATGTGTTGTTTAGTGCATTTTACTCTGCTAACTAAGAGGAATAACCAAATTTCAACTATATACCCAAAAGTTTTCCTGTCCCAGTAGTACACAAAGCAGTTTAGCTTAGAAAAATAGCAGACAAGTATTTTTCAGGCTGTATCTTTTTCCAAATATTATGACTTCTCCCAACTTCATAAATCACATAGCCAGCTTTTAAAAAGGTTGTTTTTGATCACTTGTTGATCTTTTTTTCACTGAGATTAATAATTAAATTTGCTCAGAAATAGAAGAATGGGTTTGGATTACAGTAAAGGCTTTTTTTGGGAAACCTCCAAAACATATTCCTGCCAATTTGTCACAGTGGAAGACCAGACTAAAAACAGATTTAAGATCCTTACATGTACATGTTTACTTAGAGACTGAGCAATCACAGATAATACTAAGGCTAAATTTTGGGATGGAAAGAAAGATTCTATTATCTTTGATAACTTTTCGGACCAAAAAATGGTTTATATGAGCAATTGAGGAACTGCTAAAGAGATGTTGAAAGCACTGCATACATCTTTTGGTTTTCTCAGTTTTTAAACACAGACCATTTGAATAATGGTGAGTTTGGTTGGGCTTAGTGATTTTATTATCTTAACTGCCCAAAGAAGTGAATTTCTGCTAATTGGGGTAATATAGAAATTTGGCAAACAAACAAACAAACAAACAAACAAATAATAAATAAAATAGACAGGGCTGAAGCCCGGATTCTAGATGGGGGGGGGGCAGCAAAAAAATTTTCAAGAGGGGCAACAATGTCACACTCACATATATAACATTGGCACCACAGGTGAGTCAAGAGGGTGCTGTTAGCTCAGGAGGGTCCATCCCCCCCGCTACAGCCATGAAAATAGATTGTCAAATAGGGGCTAGACTCTAAATAAAATGTGAAACAACAGAAAGGCAACACTCAGTGACCAATCATGAAGCTATTGGAACTTTGGTTGGAAGAGATATATAGCCAAGGAATGTCTTTCATACAGAGGCATTTCAAGTATTAGCAGCTGTATGGGTTCTGAGAGGAAAGAACAAATGAAGCAGCAAATATTAAAGAAAATCCAAGGCACTTCAAATGAATAATGAGGGTGAGCATGTACAAGCTTTCCTGTAGGAACAAGACATTTTACACAGGAGGAGTATTATGCATACTCCTGGGCAGAAAGGAATTCCTGGGGAGAAAAACTGAGATCTCTTGAAGATCTGCAGCATGCATGCTTGTAGATGTAGAGCTGTCCAATAAATTTTATGGTGATGCACTCATGACAGCACCATATCAGTAGAACAGATTATTAAGTAAAGAGATCACAAATACACAACTGAAATTATGTTATATAGCACAGTGCCAAGAGTGGAGCACAGTAGAGTGTTTGGAAGTTGGATAAATGCTTATGTACCTGTAATGGTGAACCTTGACACTCCAGATGTTCTTAGACTTCAATTCCCCAAAGCCCAAGCCCCCGTGAATCCACACAAATGGGTTTACTGCAACTCATCTGGCCCATGCCGCCCTCATCACTCCTGGAAGCGGAAGTAAAACATGCCCATATGGGTGCATTTTACTTTCGCTTCCAGGAGTGATGAGGGTGGCATGGGCTGGATGAGTTGCAGTAAATCCATTCATGTGGATTCACAGGGGCTTGGACTTCTAGGAATTGATGTCTAAGAACATCTGGAGTCCCAAGGTTCGCCATCACCATTATATACTAAAACAGAAAAGGCTAAACCTGGACTTCAGAACAAAACAGACTATGTTGCTTACCCATGCCACTGAGATATCCACAGATCATTACCCCTGAACACCAACACAGCACAGCAGCTGAACTTTTTTGATCACTTGTACCTTAAACAAGGAGCCATTCTTTCTAAACACTTATAGAAAACACTTTAAACTTTCCACAAAGTGTTGAGTTGCATGTCAACAAATACAGAAGGATATATGTTCAGGATGGTACCATCTCCTGCCATGGCTGCAAGCAAGCATTTAGATCTTCAAAGCATATTAGATGTGTACATAATTTTACTCACTTCAAGTGTCATGAGGTTTCCAATGATATTTACCATAGTTCCTGTGACCTTATGAATTTACTTTAAACTACATACAAAGCATACATTATAGTAATAAATGTACCTGGCTTCATATGGGCTGGAAATCTATTCATTCCACTCCCATTCCAGTGCTTTCTCCCTGTTTTTCCCAATATAACTTTTCATACTAATCTTTTTCCCCCCTTCCTCCACTGCCAAGCTTATTTGTCACAGAAGTTGCCTTACTACTCACTTCTACCAGCATGGGACCAGACTTCTCTATATAAAAGTTTGGAGATATTGATTTAACAGTCACATTAATCCAACCATTACAGACAAAGGAACAGTGTTTGTCATACTGTTTGTAAGATTTGTTTGGGTCAGAGTGCATCATCACCCAAGCCAATTATTTGGAATACCAATTACAATAAACATTATGGTGCAATAAAATGAGATACTTGGCAAAAGCTAGTGAAGAAGAGATGAACTACTGGAATAGATCCAAAGAGTTGCAGTTTATTTGAGATCCTTTACAGAAGAGTCCATGTAGTGCCAATGACCAACCCTTACTAAAAGCTTGCTATCAGTGGGCCAAATTAAGATTCTGTGGGGACACATTTCAAATAATTTAATCTGGGAAATCAGTAGTATCTGTGCAAATGTGTGCCTTGGTAACTGCCACCATTTCAAAGATAATTTGAGAAAACAAATAAACATTCAACAATATTTTATTAAGAGTTGGTAGCTAGAAGGAAAATATCTCATCACAGCACTCCATGTGACATGCTTTACAATTGCCTCTCATGAGGCCCTGCTCATTATTACTGGGCTCAGTTGGGGCTCTAGTGTTTTGAGAAAGTATCAACCAGGTTATTTAAGTTGGGAACTCAGCAAGTATCCATGCAATATTTTATGTTTCCAGCTCTTGCTGTTATGGGGATTTTTAGGATAGACAAGCAAACAAACTTCCAGAAATATTTAGAAAACAATATAAGAAAAATAGGAATGGCTTCTATGGAATGGGATAGAAAGGAATGCAGCATTTTAAAGCAACCCTGATTTGAGTTTGGCATAAACCACCTTGTAAAATTGCCCACACATTTTGACTGTGTTGAATTGGCAAGAAATGAGATTACAATAATCTCTGATAATGACAAAATATAATTTAACAATTTAGGGTCTCAATCATTCTGCCATAAGAAAGTATTTAGTCATTTAATTTAGGCAAGCAGAGGACACATCATAACAACTTCAGTTTGAGTAACTAATTTTAACTGTGAGACTTCACATGAGAAAGGACTATGATAAAGTGCTATATTATATTTCTGATTAATGGCTACTTTCTATTGTGCTATAATTATCAGGTGATAGGTTAAAAGAAAATGGTTGGGAAATGAAATTTCACTGCAGATAACAATACTCCTGTCTGGAAAGAAAAATGGGTACCCATACCCTATATATTACAGCATACAAGGCCAATCAAAGGAAAAACTAGGCTGCATGAAGTTTGATGGATAAGATGGATGCGAGAATATGCCAGTCTAAATGAAGTTGTGTGAGATGAAAGATTCTGATGATTAACACAGAAATAAATCTTTTACATTCACTTATGATTGACCATGTTTCAGTGTTATCCCTGCATGTGAATAAAATTAGACTGTGGAAATATCAGCTATCAATAATAGCCTAAGTACCTGACTTACTTCTACTAAGTAAAGTTCATATTAGCCCAAGTTTAGGATTTGGATGCAACACAAAATTGTGGTTGCTTGGAAATGGGAAAGAAGGATTCTTCCTTGTCACACCTTATCTGGAGAAAGCTTCCTCCAATGGTGAAAGCCAGGATAACACACCTGATCAGAAGGGCTAGAAAGTGCATTGGGGCTGATGCACAGCCTGATCTCTTTCAGGCAGAATCTATCTTCTCCCCTTGAGGGAGGAAGCAGTGAGAGAGAATTCTCCCCCCACCCCCGCCTCCAAATGTCAGAGAAAAAAATGTCTCAGAGTACAGTGAGACCCAACAGTAATGCAGAACTCCACTATAGGATGCCTCACCTATAGAATTTTATATGATGAGTAACTCACTAGAAGAGGACACTGCCTGTACCACAGTAGGATATATGTACTGCAGAAGCCACAACACAGTGCTCATAACATCTTCCTGTCTTGGTTTCTGCTCTTGGCTCTCAAATTTCCTTGCACTTCTGTCATTAAGACTTCCCAACAGCCCAGTACCAGCTACCAAAGGACTTCACTTTTTGCTAACCCATCTGGACTAATAACCTTGTTATGTCTTTGATTGATATCAAATCTTTGGCTTTGGCTTGAACTGTGAGAATCTTAATTGCCTACTTCCTGAGCTCTTGATATCATCTTCCTTGTGCTGTTTAATTCTTGTTTAACTCTGGATTCCCCTTCATCCCCCTCACATAGACTGCATTAAACCAGACTATTCATGGCTGTGCTAGAAACGGCCAACCAGCACATGAATCAAGGCTCAAGCATGGAATGATCCCACCACCCATTTCTTTAAAACAAAAGTCATTGCTTCAACAAAGCCAAAATTCTAACCAATGGCTGAAATCCTATTGTGTAGCTCAGGGATTCTCAACCTGTGGCCTGTGAGCCAGATGCAGCCCACAGCACCATTTCATGTCTCCCCCCCCCCCAGCTACTCCACCACACCAAGAAATGCCATGTGGTGGACAAAGGGCAAAATTTCCATCTTCCCCCCTCCCGGCCGAAGCTGTCTGAGGGAGTGTGACCCGGTCCCCGGCTTTAAAAGGTTGAGAACTGCTGGTGTAGCTTATAGCTGCACAAGTCAAGGATGTGCAAGTAGTAGAAGGAGTTGTGGCAAGGCAGAGGTGATATCCATGAGTCACTTCCACAGGTGTGTCATGCAACAGTCCTGAGAAGAATGGTGCAATCAGTTGTACAACAGTGATGTGAACAATGGAGCTGCATTGAAATCACTTGGTCAATTGCACAGGACCTGGCATATTTCTGCAGGCATATAGATTTATGTACACCAACTTGAACAGGATTTCACCTTTGTGTACCAGCTGACAGATTATTTGCATTAGCTAATTACTTGACTTAATACTTTGAAATCTTATTACAAGTAATAACAATGCTCTTATTACTCGGAAGGTCTATTACTGGTATTAAAAATGGACTGGAACCCTCTGTTTCCAATTTGATTTGGTCTTTTCCTCTACAGTAATGTACGCTGTCTACCTAATCCTGTGACTCAAATATTATATTTCATGGCCAAAATTCTATTCTTATAGCTGCAACAGTAAATACTTTTTAAACGTTAAGTGTCCAAGATGAGATCCAGAGGTTTCACAGACCATCTGCAGATCAAAAATTGGGATGAACACAAGGTTAATGACCGTAATTTTTCTCTAATCAAATGTAAGAGCTTAAGCATCATATCCAATTTCTAATGGAATTAATTTTAAAACAATTACCTTACTGAACTACTTCAGCCAAAGGATTATGTAGAAGCATAATTTTGGCACAAATCCAGAAGATATTCTTTAATTTTCAGGCAGTGGGGGAGAATAATTTTCATGTATAAATATTCATGATGAATATTTTTAAAAGAAAATATTTGGCTTTAGCTGGGTATTCTTAGCCTAAAGGAGGGGATAAAATGTCCAATTTCTCAAAAAAATGGAAGGAGAAATAATGTGAGATGGGTGGCATTAAAATATTATTAATATGATTGATTAATATAGTTTATTAGGTTAGAAATTAGAGGATGCTTTTGGGGAAGTTAAAACTATGTCTAAAACCATATGTATGCTTTTATTATAAATACATGTGTGCCATTTCAGTTATGGATCCTTGGTAGATGGATGAATGTGCAAACAAGTGGATGCTGAAAATACTGTACCAAGACCAATCTCTGATCTCTGAGTGGATAGAGCAATAGAACATAATCAATTCAGCAAAAACATCTGGTTTATGCACATGGGATACTGTGATTCTGTATCCACAATTCAGAACACCAAGAAAAGGCCCAATATTGCTGCACAATGTTGCCAGCAGAAAAAGAGTATGCCAAACTTTACATAGCAAAGGTTAACCTGAATGTTGACAATACCAATGGCAACAGTCAAGATGGTCTACAGCAGCATTTCCCAAACTTTGGTTTTTGAACTGCAATTCCCCAAATCACTGATCAGCCAATGTACTGACTTAGGCTTTTGGGATTGATGTCCACCAGTTTTCTGCAAAACATACAGTGGTACCTCACTTAAAGAGCATAATACATTCTATGGGATTGCTTTTTAAGCAAGTTTGCTCTGTAAGCGAAACACCATTGAAAGTGACCAGTTGTGACTTCTGGCGGGGGGGGGGGGAGGATTGTGAAACCTAATTTATTTGTTAAATGAGTTTTTGGTTGATTTTATTTGTTAATCAAAGCAACCATTCAGAGAAAAATCTGCTCTTTAAGTGAGTTACTTTCTAAGCGAGGCGCTCTTTATGCGAGGTTTTACTGTAGATTGGGAAACACTGGTCTACAGGATACCGTCTTGAGTTCTGTACATTTACACTTGTCAAAAACCATCCATATCAATTATTTTGTGTTTGGACAGTGGTTAACTGGTAACCAGAGTAGACCGCAGAGGCTCTCTAATTGTTCCATCTGCTAGAGAGGGAGCTTAGTGAGCGGCCGGCCAGCATAAAAACTCTGCTCCTGCCTCCACCACCACTGGACTCTTCTCTCAGCCGGCCTCAGCCTCGAGAGAATGGAGCACAGGTGTGTGGCATCCGATTGGTAGTTAGAATGTATTATGTTATGTTATATTGTGTTGATGTGATATCTTTTGTAATTGTAATTTGTAGCTGATACCTTGATATTTTGATACTCTGTTTCTTGCTTCTAGACCCACTTGACTGTATTGTATTGTAGTGCTAGATATATTTTACTGTACTGCATTATGTTGCTATATTTATATTATGTTGCTGTATTTATATTTGACATTGTAATACTGTGATATATAGTATGTTAGCCGCTCTGAGTCGCTTTGGCGAATAGAGTGGCATACAAATCTAAATAATAATAAATAATAATGCCTCTCTAGCACCAGAAAGAGGGCCTTCTCAGTGTCTGCTCTGACCCTATGGAACCTCCTGCCAATTTAGTTGCATCTCCAGATGGAATTGCTGCCCTTCAGGAAATGCCTAAAAATCTGGCTGGCAAAGCAGGTGTGGGGCACCAACAATGTGGTGACTCCTGCCTGCTGGCTGATATAGGAAGAACGCTCTCTCTCTTTTAATCAGTAAGGGTTGGGGTAATTTTTGATAGTTGTTTTTAATTGGGTTTTTATAGGTTTTAGAGTTTTTAATTGTGATGCTGGGTTTTATTCTTTTTGTCCCACCCACAGTCTTTTGAGTTGGGTGGCAATATAAATCACAAAAATAAAATAAAATAAAATAAAATAAAATAAAGGAGTCAGATTCTGGAATTTTCCTTTGCTTGGAATCTGTATGTGAATTGGTATCAAATTCAGGCTGCCCTTTGCTGAGTGGAGATGTTAATGGTAGAATGTTTTGGAGTCTTTAATGCATAATAATCACCATACATCTGAATTGATATGATGGCACATAGTAACTTTGAAGGGTTTTTTCCTACTTACCTAGCAATTGTATAGTGATATTCGGCGGAATAGGCATGAAAGCTCTGCTAATATCAAGTAAGACATAGCCACAAAGCAAAAAAATAGTATGGTCTCAGCTTAAATGAGTGAGTTTCTGAATATTTGTTCCCTATGCTTTTAAAAATATTTTACCATCAGAAACAGACTCCCTTTTTAGTGGCTGTTTGGTTATGAAGAAGTTAAAGAATTATCCTCCTGAATCTCAGCTAATTAGCTTCTGACTGATTGGATCAAACATTCAGATTGCCCCAAGCTAAGGGAACTGTAACAATGTATCTATACTTTGGAATGTTCTGTGCTGGTAAGACTCCTGCACACAGATTGTAACAGTCACTGTTATACCATTTTGAGAAGTCTTTTTTAGGATGGATAGTTCAACCTCTGAAGCTAGGTTTCCTTCTTACAAAAAAAAGTGGATGGGACCAACCACTTTACATCAAGATTAGTAAGATTTGTCTTTTCAATTTATATTAGCTAATTTAAACATGGTTGCTTGTTTCTGGATGGGATGAAACAGTTTAACTTTTAAAACAATCATAACTTGAAAATCCTTTGCCCTAACTTCTCAAATTTGGCACAGAGCAAGAGCAGACTGCCAAGTTTGAAACTGTAGTTCAGATCAGCACCAAAATTACAATTTTGTTCAGGGTTCCCACATTTTTAGAATTGTCCTGTAGAACATTTTTGGTTCTGCTTCACAATAACAAAGCTGTACTCTGATGCAGTCATAATGTAATTGTTCTGATTCAAGTGAAAAAGCTAGGCTGAATTTAGTGCCCTGCCATAACTCTGTCACACAGATGTCCACCAAAACTGATACATATGACCATCTTATTCTCTAGAATAAGTAGCTGTTACTGCTATGTATACATGCAGAGTAGAAATTGAGTTTATTCTTATTTGGAAGAAACTTATGAATTTGGCTAAGTCCACTGGAACCACCATCTGCGTACACATGTATCTACACAGCACATATTCAGAACCTTCCCCCCATGATTCGTTGCCACAAGCATATTTTTACACTACTTGTCATGTGAAATCGATGGCTCATGTATCCCTCCTATATCCTTGTCTTGTTCTTCATGCGTATCCCCTTCTGCTTCTTGAATAAATATGTGGGATAGGAGAGAAGCATTAATCTAACAAATTCAGAATTGCTGGGACTTAAAGGCAGCTGCTCTTCATAGTTTCAGCCAGGACCTTCTGACTGAAAAGCATGTACTCCATCACCAAGTTAAAGACACACCCCATAGGCTTCTATCTCCTAATGGCTGGTGTGATGCTTCTTCATACATTGCACAGCTATGGGGTAAATCAGAGTTCTCTTATGCAAAAGAAACCCAACCGCTGCATGTAACTGATGAGCCCATGATACTTTAAAATGTGTCTAACATGTTTGATTTTCTAGTTCAGTATGCCTTGACTCTGGTGGCACAACAAATGCCAGTAATATCTGAAAAGATTATTTTCTGTACAAAGAAGTTATGGTTTAATTCTCCATTCATTCTCTGGATTAAAGAATGTCTGTCTATCCCCGTACGGCAAGCTACAACACATAAAATATTGCTATTTATTGCAGTGCTGTGCCATTTGTCACTTTTATAGAATCCACCATATTTTCCAGGCTATAAAATTGAATAAAATTATGCAGCAATGATGTATGCTATCATTACTTCTCATTTCCAGTGTTTGGATTATATTCAGTTTCACAAAACAAGCATGATTTATAAAGAGAATAAATAACAATAGCTTTCAACTGGGTATGTCTACAGAGGCCTCATTAGGGGTCATAGGCATCTAGAGTTTTACTGGAAATACATACATTGAATTAACTCCAGTGGCCTATATGTGGCTATGGGGGAAGGAAGATAATTTAAATCAAAGGGCACACTCAAATGGATTCCAGTATACTAATGATAAAATCCTGGAGCATGTCTCCCTTGGTAAATAAGCATATACACATCTCTTCATGAGCCATAAGATTTCATGGGATTTGAAAATAAAGTTTACAGTTTGGATGCTAGTAAAGAGGTCTCCAAGGGCTGCAACTGTAACGTTCATTGAAAGGGCTCATGATTTCTATGTTTATAGACAGATATGTTCACATGCCTATTCTACCATCCATGTTCTGTATTTTTTTTTTTTATTACACAGGTCAGAATCCTGCTGGTAGGTCTTAACAAAGGTACATCCATAAAATCGATAGGGTTTAATACTCACTACTCAATAACTGTTTTAACAAATCTATCCTACTTGGGAAAGCCAATAGGATTCTCACCATTCCATAGGTCCCTGCCTATTGTAGACAGGGACTTAGTTTTCACCATGATTGCTAATGTTTTTACAAGAACTGTCCAAAATTCATATATTATTTCATCAACTGCATGGGGTGAAACTTGAGAAGTAAAGGAAACCAAAGGTGGAGGAAAGCTGAAACAATTTCACCCCCATGAGATTTCAAAATTCAAAGCCTAAAAATCTGATGTTTTTGAGACATATTTCTGGAGCTGAATTAGATTTGCTCCTTACTTTTCTTTGTTTCTTTGCTTGGTTTAGTTTTCCTTTCCTCTAGTTGTACCTCGCTTAAAGAGCATAATGCGTTCCACAGGATTGCTCTTTAAGCAAGTTTGCTCTTTAAGTGAAACACCATTGTAAGTGACCAATGGGGGGGGGGGTTTGCAAACCCCAATTTATTTGTTAAGCGAGTTTTTGGTTGGTTTTATTTGTTAAGCAGAGTGAACATTCAGAGAAAATTCTGCTCTTTAAGCGATTTACTCTATAAGCGAGGCATTCTTTATGCAAGGTTTGACTGTACCTGAGTTTTGATACCATGGGGCAGGCAAATGCAAAAGGGTGGGTGTGCTCTGGGTGAAAAATAGCTATTTTGAAGCTATTTAGCTTCACAAGTAAAGGTGGGTGAGAATTTCATTTTATTTCTAAAAGACACAGGGCTATCAAATTGTATTCATAAATGGGATGGTAATAATGCAAAGTTGGGTGCCTTTTTTGACAGAATGTGAGAGGACAATATAGTTAATCCATCCCAAGGATGTCCACAACTATTTTTTTCTCACATATTTGTATCTTGAGGGTTCTAATTTTCCCCAGCCCCCAGTTTCAAATCTGAAAAGAAATCAAGGACAGGGATCCCAAAATTAAATTAAGAGTAGAGTTTTGCAGCTTGGGAGGTGGAGGAGAACAATGGGTTTGGGATGAGTGCAGGTTCTTCTATCTTGGTAAAGAAAAGTACACATCATATCATTTTTCCTAATCTGTAGAAAGGATGAACACATTAATTGCTCTAATTGGAAGAGACATATTTGACTGGACTAAATAGCATATTATATTTTCTTTTTGAAAAATATAATTTGCCTTTGCTTTCATGTCTTACATTATAATAATGATGACTATAAATATTAGTAAAATATTAAGTAATAATAAAGCAGTGACCAAAATCTTCTTAGATATTTATGCACATGCAAGAGGAATCATGGATATTGGTGGCAAGGCACCAAGCACAGGTAACCAAGCAAGTGAATGACATGTGACCAGTACTTCTTCAATTAGTCATAGCAACTTCCTTTTTTCCTCTTGCATTTTGTGGAATATCTAATCAGATTTTGGACAGTAAGCAGAACAAGGCTACTGTCTTCAGTGAATGCAAAACAACCCGATTTCAGAAATATCCCTATTGAGGGCATTGTATTTGATGACTACTGTCAGATGGGCAAAAAAAATTGAGGACCCCTTATGCTGGAACTCATCTTTTTGTCACTTTGCTATGATTATATTGTAATATTTATACTGAAATATGAGGCATTAAATGTGTGCGTGTGTGCGTGCGTGCGTGCGTGCGTGCGTGTTTGCTTGCTAGCAGGCAGGCAGGCAGGCCAATAGACTGTGATACTGATTTGGTTGTGAGTGTTCTCAACACAACCAAATCAGAATTTATCACCTGTGTACTATTTTCACCAGAATTCTGTCTCTAATATCATGTTCTCCTCTTTATCCTAATGACAGTTTAACTTCTTGACAGTTTGTCCTCTTGACCTATCATTATTTCTCATTTCCAGTGTTTGGATTATATTCAGTTTCATAAAACAAGCAAGATTTATGAAGTGAATAAATAACAATAGCCTTCAACTGTGTATGTCTACGGAGTCATGTAACTTTCTCTTATCTCTTATTATTCTATGTTTAACTATAGGATGATTCCTCATTTAGCTTCAAATTATTCTGTGGAGATATACACAGTTGACAGCTATTGTTATTTATTTACAATATAAATCAGGCTTGTTTTGTGAAACTGAATATACCGTAATCCAAACACTACAGTTAACTATAGGGACTGTGGTGGCCTATTGGTTAAGACACTGAACTTGATGACTGGAAGGTCAGCAGGTCAGTTGTTTGAGATCCGAGTCCTGCCAACCTAGCATTTCAAAAGTAAGAAATTGCTAAATGACATGAAAATGTCTGCAGATGCAGATAGCATTGCCTCTGGCTATAAACAAAAATGAGCACAGGGATCCCAGACTGGTTTTTGAGCACAGGGATCCCAGATTGGCTTTCAAGCAAGCAAAACCTTGAGCTTTACTTTACCTTACTGTGAACTTCTCAGTAATTCTTGCAGTCTTTCTTTTCTATTAATATTCTTAAGTCATCTGAGAGATTCCCACAATATGTGTTTGTTTGTTGTAGCTTGGAACGTGAAGGAGAAAAGGAGCTGTTTCTTACTATTTTATCTAATAAGTTTATATAACTGTGTATGGAGACAAGCTATGGCAAGCCTAGGCAGCATAATAAAAAGTAGAGACATTACCCTGCCAACAAAAGTCTGCATAGTTAAAGCAATTGTCTTCCCAGTAGTAATGTATGGCTATGAGAGCAGGACCATAAGGAAGGCTAAGGGCAAAATAATATACACCTTTGAACTGTGGTGTTAGAGAAGACTTTTGAGAATCCCCTGGAGTGCAAGGAAATCAAATCAGCCATTCCTAATGGAAATCAACCCTGACTGCTCCTTAGAAGGACAAATGCTGAAGCTGAAGCTCAAGTACCTTGGCCACCAAAGGAGAAGCGAGGACTCACTGGAGAAGGCCCTGATGCTAGGAAAGATAGAAGGCAAAAGGAGAAGGGGGTGGCAGAGAATGAGGTGGCTAGATGGCATTGTTGACACAGTGGACATAGATGTGAGCAGACTATGGTGAATGACAGAGCACCCTGGTGTGCTGTGGTCCATGGGGTCGCAAAGGGTCAGGCTCGACTGTGTAACTGAACAACATCAACAAAAGGTTTACAGAAGTAACTTTTCAAAGTTCTATGTGAAAACAGAGCTACCACCTCTTGTCCAAGTAAAATCTAATGACTGACTCCAATGCTTTCTTAATACTGGGTGTGAGGCTTCTGCCATCAGTAATCTTGCATTGGGGGTGGGGGTGGTACACAAAAAACAAATTAATATATTAAAGATTCACTAGTTTTTTTTCTGGCATAAGCTTCAGCCTAATTCAGATGAAGAAGTGGGCTAATATCCACAAAACATTAAACCAAATAGAACTTGTTGGTCATTCAGCTGCTGTAAGTCTCTTGGCTGGTTTTATATTTCCAGATATATATTTTCTGTATTGTTGCTCCAAAGCGTGTAATTTCCTTGTGATCAGACTACAAAACCTGTAGACTTTCTTAAACTGAATTTATAAAGTTTATACATCTCAAATACTTCTTTATTCAGAGAGATATTTCTATATCTTTAAAAGACAAGAGGAAACTCTGAAGTGGAAGTACAACCTATATCTTCTGGTCTCCTTAGCCATTGAAATGAACACCAGTTTCAACTGGTTACACCTGAGGAGAAGGAATATAGAAATGTTGCCCAATCTTCAGAGGGAAAGCAGGCAGTACCTGACAGTGGACCCACCTCTGCAACTGGGAGCTGAAGTGAACAATACACCCACAATTTCATCAGCAGAACTGACTGAATTGGGCTTGTATTGTTTGCATGTCTGGAACATACAAACAATATTTATGCTTGGTTTATAAAATCAATCTGGCATACTATCCTTTCAAACATAATATTGCTGGAGAGTAGTTGGAATAGACAGAGCAACAGCTTTATAGTTATGGATGGATAATCTTTGCCTTGATTTGGCATGAAGCTGGCAACTATAAGATTCATCAGAAAATATAAGTATGGAGTAGACAACCATTTTCAGCAGTTCAGCACCTCATCATGAGTGTAGACTCCATTCCTAGATATTTTTTTTCTTCATAGAAAATGTTGGAGACACTTGGGAAGACAGTACTGAGATCAAGCACTAATTTCCAAAGTCTGCATTATTATGCACACAGGTACAGTCCCACAGAAAAGCAGCATATGGACTTTCCGTATTATTTATTTATTTAATTTATTTATTCTAATTTGTTATCCCGCCCCAATCAGGTAGACCCAACTCTGAGCGGCTTACAGCATAAATTAGAAAGGGACATAGCTTAAACAAGAAGTTAATAATTACATGTAAAACCAATAGGACAGTCCCCATCATGCCCCACGCATATTAAAAATTCACTTTAACCGTTAAAAATTGAGACTATAATTAATAAAATACTAAAAAAAAATAAACTTTAAAAAGTTACAAGAATTAAGACAACGAGAGGCAAGAAGCGGGGAGGGTGGCTGTCTCATTAAATCAACCACCCGACATGAGATCCCACATTCCTGGATCCCCACACTTGCCCTGCCAGCCAGGTTTTTAGGCCCTTCCGAAAGGGCAGGAGGTCTGTTTGTAGGCGTAGCTCAATTGGTAGGAGGTTCCAAAGGGCCGGGGTGGACACAGAGAAGGCCCTCCTCCTAGTGCTAGAGAGTGCTATTAGAAAGGCTTTGCTCTCTACATTACCACCACCCACACCACCACCACCAATGCTGTGTCAATATCTGTGGCAGCCAACATACTCACTGCTCTCCTTCTCAAAATGAAACAGCAGCACTGGACTTTGAGGTGACTATTCATAATTGTAGTTGAAATGAACCTACTGAATTTTTTTTAAAAAAAACCTATGACAAAACTAAACCACTGTTATTGAGGTTGAGAGGTAGTGTGCCCAATAATCTCCCTCACTTAGAGCATGTAGATGAATTCAGACCATACAGCTGTCAAACAGGCAGAGAAACTCATCATGTTCAAATTATGGCCAGAGGAAGTATTTCAGGGAAATAATGTACAGATCTATTCTAAAGATTAAAAATAAACAATGTAAATTCCAAGAACTTTTTTTAATTTCAGTAACATCACAACCTGCCAACCTAGCAGTTCGAAAGCAAGAAATTGCAAGTAGATAAATAGGAACCACTTCGGTGGGAAGGTAACAGCGTTCCATGCGCTCCGGTGTCTAGTCATGCCTGCCACATGACCATGGAAACGTCTGCTGAAGCAGACAGCGCTGGCTCTTCGGCTTAGAAACAGAGATGAGCACTGACCCCTAGAGTCGGATACGACTGGCTTTCAAGCAAGGGAAACCTTTACCTTTACTTAACATCACAACCATCACAGTGACTACTCTGTAGCTCCAAAAAATTCTATTTCCATCATTACAACATTCAGTAAAACCCAGGTTGGATAAAAGATCACTTAATGTGGGCAACATTTACTGAAGAGTGGCAAGGAGGTTTTTACTTTACAGCAGATGATCTCAGCACCCTGAATCCTTGGCCTTTTCCCATAGCAGCTGAGACTTGTGTGAGTGGAAGCTCAAAACATATGGAGGACCAATGGCTGAGCTCGTTGCTTTGGTGGTACATTTGGTCTAGATCAGTGATTCACAATGTGGAACCCATAAGGGATAATTCAATTTCTAGAAGCCTAAATCAGTACATTGGTTGATCAGTGCTTTGGGGAATTGACTTCGGCTTCTGAGAATTGAAGTCCCAAAACCAAAGGTTCGGAAACACTGGTCTAAATTTAAAAGTATATATTTCATCTTCTTTTTACAAAATAAAGTATTTACCAGTTCTGTAGGTCTACAGCATCATTGTCCTAGTGTTTGCTGTGGAGTAGCACTAAAATATCAGATGCTAGAAATTGCCTCCTCTTCAATCTTTTGTAGCTGAACACATACTCTTCAGACCTTTCAGACTGCATTGAAATTCTCTAGAAGGTTGTGAATCAGCGCTCATGAATCATTGCTCTAAAGTAAAAACTTGTCTCTCCCTCATCAATAAATATCACCTACATAAACTGGCCCTTTCTCCAACAGAAGATCTATTGAACTTTATGATGACAGATTGGGAAGCAGCTGCTGAGATTGTAGTGATGTTATCTATATCTTTGCTCTTGATGTGAAGATCAGAAACCAAAACTTTTTCCCTCCACAGTAGACAAGCTATATTTTGGTAGCGCTTGCATGAATGTGTGTGCTTTTCTTTTCCTTTTCCAGAAAATGTGCAAAATTACATAATGCTGCAGAATTACAATAACTGATGATTTGTTGCTCGGCTTTCTAAGAGTCAGATGAAGACAGGCTGAATCAATGAGGACACAAAATTTATCAAGTATTTTTCACAACTAAGTACAGTGCATGATCTTTATGCCTTTACTGTCTTCAGTTTTTGAAGCAATCCACTTTATTCTCCAGGTTGCCTGATTCTAAAATAAGACACATGACTTTTTTGCACACAAATACCAGCCCCCAGTTCTCGAACACAGTTAGTGAGGAAACAGTTCAACAATAACAATGATGGAAGACTGTTGTCCATGGATCCCTGGTGGTGCAGTGGTTAAACTGCTCTACTATAGCCAGAAGGTTGTGAGTTTGATCCTAACCAGGACTCAGGGTTGAATCAGCCTTCCATCCTTCTTAGGTCAGTAAAATGAGTACACAGCATGGTGGGAGCAAAATACTAATTAACTTGTGAAGTGCCCAGAGAGTGCTCTAAGTGCTATGGGGCAGTATATAAGTGTAATTGTAACTGCTATTGCTATTGTTGACTGCTCATCCTCTGATGCGGATGAGATTCTACTCCTTTGCAATTGCCTGACAAGGCACTCCTGGATCCTGTGAAGTGTATGAAGCTGGGTTCATGAGCCTTCACATCATCTTCTTCAATGAACTCTCTATTTCTTTCAATGCATGTAAATGGCAGGGAAAGGGTAGGTTTCTAACCTACTTTTAATTTTCCTAAAGCAAGTTACGTGCAAGAGCAGCATCTCTTAAATTTCCCAGATGTTAAGGAAAAAGACAGAGAGAGAGAGACCAAACATTGCAGAGTGATGGATTGCCGATGACTGAAATCATTCTAGCCTCTCTGTAGGAATGAGTTTTAAAGCCCTTGGGAAAATGAGAAGCATTGTCTTAGGAGGAGAACAAGATTGCTTTTCCAGAGTGAAATTACAGGATAGCAAACATATTTAGAGGCCAAAATAAGAAAAGTTAAATTTCAAGTCTGAATTACTGTCTAAAGCAGGGGTGCCCAAACTACGATCAGTGGGCTGGATCTGGCCCCTGGTGCCAATTCATCCAGCCTGCAAAGCCCTAGTCACTCCCAGAAGTCAGAGTAAAATGTGCCCACATGGACACGTTTTACTTCCGCTTCTGGGAGTGAGGAGGGTATTGTGGGCCGGATGAATTGGCATCAGGGGCTAGATCCAGCCTAGAGGCCATAGTGACCAGCCCCCTGAACTACATGACCGGCCCATGCCACCTTGCCATGATTATATTGTAATATGTATACTGAAATGTGAGGCATTAAATGTGTGCATGCGTGTGTGCGTGCCTGCATGCGTGCCTGCATGCATGTAGGTCTTTTTTATATACAGTAATACCTCGGATAATGTTTACCTCAGATAACGCTAAAATCGCATAACGTTAAGTAATCTGGGGAGGAGAATTTGATTGAATAACGTTAAGGTCCTATAGGATGGATCAGATAACAACCACTAAAGCCTGTGCGGTTACAATGTATCTCTATGGAGCTTTAACATTATCCGATCCATCCCATAGAATTTTAACATGGATCAGATAACACTAAAAATTGGATTACACCAAGACTTGTGGAACCAAGTCTTAGCGTTATCCGAGGTATTATTGTATATATAAAACCTAGGATGTGACTGTCACTGTGCCCATAGGTCTTTCATGCCATAATATTTAAAAGTCTTCTGTAGAGAAGCTGCAGGAAATTCAGTAACAGCAGCAGCTAACGCTATAAATACAATCAGTATTTCTAAAATGTCTTGTAATGAAAAATAAAGAAGGGAAAGTAGACAGAAGTTTGCTCTACACATCAGACTTGTTAGCCTTGTTTCAAGAGAGATGTATTCCAGAAAATGAGAAATACCATAGAAAAGTGCTGAATATAAACAATATATTTGTTTGTTCAGCAAGTATATTGCATTTTTCTCCATCAAATGAGGAGGTAGGCATTGAATCATTAAACTGTTAAATGGCAACTTCTGAAGTGGCCATATCTCAAAAACAGCCCTGGGCTTATGGGAGTCTCAGAAGAGGTATACCTCTGTATACTGTGTCAAATGACTGTTGTATTTATAATGCATTGCCACTTCATTCAAGCACATTCCAAGTCACAATCTTCCCACCTATAACCTGCACTTTTCATGTCTTTGTGTTAATATTTCACCATTCCAACACAAAACATTCACAGTCCTCTAATATATATGACTCTGCAAAGAAAATGACATCCTAATTGCATTATATATTTTTTCTTCTCTGTACCATTTCAAGAACATTTTAAAGACTCACTTACTGTATATGATTCAGATCTTTGAGCTATCTAGTTTCCCTGTATGGGGTGACAACTCGTGTCTTCAGACAGGAGGAACTGGATCTGGGACACCTGGAAGACAAATCACAGGCTTTCCCAATTTAGTGATGGCCCCTTCTCTTTAGCATCACTATTAGAAGGGAAGCAATGATAATTGTAACCTAGGCTCTTTTATGGAGACAGAAAATATATAGTAGCACCAAACAGTAGTATTGGTATTTAAATGGTAGAACATTTCTGAATGTATAACTTGTAATCACATTTGTTTTGCTTGATCATGCCGAACTGAAAAATACTCTCTCTGATTTAAAAATGAAAAATCAAGAGGCCACTTCCTGTTCACTCTGTTCTACTTTTTACTCCCTAGGCCTAGAAAGCCAAGTAAAGAAGAACATTTGAATGCAGCTTACATATACATATGCTCAGAAGAGAACTCTCTCTCATGCAGGCATGAACAGAGGCAGATGGCAATCAGGGATCATTTAACTCACCCCACTGTTAGAGTACCATGAAGTTTATTAAACTCTGGGAGTTTCCCCACTGTGACCTAAATAGCTTCCTAGGTAGCAATGTCCCATGCAGAGATGAGCTGGACATTACAGATAGCCAGTTGTTAGAATCTGAAATCCACTACTTTTTTCCCTATTTATCCCCTTTTGTGTTATAATGACTTTGAGGGAAACCCTTGCATAATGCACCTGCCCTTAAGAGTTATATTAGTGTGTAGAGCATGAATTAGATGGAATAGCCTGTGGTCAATTGACAAGGCTTCCAGCTCTTCCCATTATTTGGTCAGAGATACTGAGTCAAAAGCTGCCTTAAGATCTAAAAAGGCAGAATACAATGATTCACATGGTTAGTTTGATACTTTTCAACCAAAAATTGCTCAAACATTGATAGATAGAGTCTCTACCTTCTCTAAAACCAGTTTGTTCTTTTGCTATCAAGTTTCTTTCGTCCGGCCAATCCTTAAGTTTCTCTTAGAGATACTTAGCATAAAATTTACTAGTTATGTTAAGTAGGCTCTTTGGCCTGCCATTAACAAAGTCATATCTCTTCATCTTCTTGAAGACTGGTACTATGATTGCAAGACCCCAATCCTTGGGGATATATTCTGTGATGTTAATGGAGATAAAAAGTGTTAACAACACTTCTCAGCTTTTTAGCTATTACTATTTTCCCCCAGAGGTGTGATTCCAGCAGATCCTGATGATTCAGTAATCATACTTATAAACGAAATTTATATTTGCAGTATTTCTCAATGGCCAATCACAAAAGAAAGAAAACTCATTTGCAAACCCAAAAGCTCCTATTGTGTCAACCAGACATTTTCAACACTTAAAAAAAATCTCCTCTTCTAATTATATATGTAATGCAAAGTTTGGTTGTTAAATGACAGTGTGAAACTATCATATTGTGTTTAAACTAGATTGATTAGTGTCGAACCAGATTCTAAATTTGAGTAGGACAACTGCAGTACTCCAGCTGGGGCAGTACTCCAACTGGGGCCACAAATACAATTCTATCTTAAGCCAACCAAGTCATTCAAATTATGCAATTCTAATGTAGAGAAACAGCTACCAAAAAGCAATTTCTGCTGCAGTCCACCACAATTTATTCAAAAGAAGAGAAAATAAAACACATTTCTAATTCAACTTAAAAAGGAGAATAATCTCAAACTTACCTTGTTTTGTTCATCAGAAGACTTCTGTCAGGATTATATATATATATCTTTCCACCATGCAGGTTTTAAGTCCCTGAAGTTTAAGTAATCTTGAGAAATGAGACTAATTTAAACAACTACAACAAGGGGAAGTCTGAATTTCCTTGTCTGTGATACAAAAGAAATACCCCTACCATTCAGTTTGCAGGTGAAACAACTAAAAGAGTTAACATTAAACTCTAGCTCAAATACAATATAAAATCAATGTAAAACAATTTGTTGTTTAATTAAGCTCAAAAGGGATGCCTCTTAAAATAACAAATTAGATATTTTAAATAGCCCAATAATAACCCAGGAAAAGAATAGAGAAATTACCATTAATTAGAAGTGGTTGTGTAAGTGTAACACATTCCTTGCCAGCTGGACCAGAGGAACATGATTTCTAATGATGGGGTGTGATCATGCTGATATTATCTCATACTGTTCCACTTGTTGCAGATAATCAACTTACAAATTTTCTATATCTTCCTGGGATTCATAACAATAATTCTATTTCCATATTCAGTGATTCTCTATACCTGGCCCCACAGACACCTCCAAAATGAGTGTTTCTTTATTACATTATTTGCCTCACGTCCCTACCATGAGAGAAAGGCAGCACAGAACTTAAACAAAAGTTCTTTAATTCTTACTTTTAAGTACCCTAGAACCTAAACCACCTGAAAATGTTGGACATATTCAGGTAGGAACTCAGCATGGAGTTTGGATTTTATTTTCTGCCAGCATTCCTATCACTGTGACATATTCAAGGAGCCCCTTTGAATGTTCAACACTTTTTTAAAAAAAATCAACCTTATGTCATCACTGTATGGTCATGTGTATTATATTTTCTCCTCAGGTGCCAAGACAATTGAGATATTTACTGGATATCTCTGCACATCAAAGGAAGATAAGAGAGAACACTTAGAATGTGGGAAAGAGCACATTTTTCATCTCACCTGTGGATTAGCCATAATGAGGCTGTCCACTTTTGTAATTCTTCTACAGTACTGTACAGTATTTGGTTTCTAGTAGAAATGAGTTCATGGTTTAACCACCAGGAGACACTGTGAGTTTTACTGAATAAACCTATTTGCTTCATTGCTTTTCTGTGCTTTCCAGGGTAGTCAGATTTAATAAGAGAGCCATTAGAATACACATTCAATTTTGTTCCATCCAGAGATTGTGTAGGGAGGAAATTAATGCACCAAATTGGTTACAATATTTCTCATTTCTATTAGCACTGAACTATAAACTTAATCTGCTATTGTGCTGAGTCTTCTGGGCACTATTGTCCTGAGCACAGACATGAGCCCGGCAGGTAAAAGAAGGGGGGGGGGGACATGTGAGAATTCATATACAGTTTGGTTATTCATGAAAACATGAATAGTGTTGATCAGTCATGACAGACCAAAGGAAATCATATTAATATTTGATAGTGCTGATCAATCATGACAGGCCAAATGAAATCATATTAATCTTTGTAGAGTTCAGACAAAGGCATAGGGGAATTAGATGGAAAACAGAATGGACAAAATTTATTTGACACCAGTAAATTGAAAAATTTGCACTTACAATACTGTGCATTTCTGGTCTATTGGAACAGTATACTGGGCAAACCTTGTTCCATATGGTGATTGTTTTCAAGCACAGTGAGCAGTTCCTGGAAAATCAAACTGTTCACCTCAACGTCATATTTCATGCACAAGTGATTAGAACAAATAAGAGCCAACCTCACAGCTGGAGAACACCAAAAGTGCTGAAGTTTCACTATATTGGCCATCCAATTACACAGACTTCAAGGTGAAGATGAGGTTCAACATATGCAGCTTTTAAATCGCTGGAAAAGTCTAGAAATAGAAACAGCTGAAAACTAAAGGCTGGTCCTAAATAGCAGAGGTTAGAAAGTGAGATTTTTAAAATAAAGGCCATAAACTACAGTTCCGTAAATAAAACAGAAAAGGAACATATGTGTTCAACGTGATAGCAGGTGTGCATCTTTAAAATTGGGGGAAACACATTTTTTTCTCAAGTACAGTCAAATTTTTGTCTCACATTTGAAGTTAAAGCTGGTTGTTTTTAGAGTTCGAACAATCCTGCATTTTCTGAATAAATGTATGTAACAGCCTGGAATTGGCTGAACGTCATAATGGTAGCCAGAATTCTTCATATAAAAATGATGTCACTCATCCTTTTTTTTCCTGTTGCCTCAGCATCCATGCTTTCACAATTTGGACAAAATGAAATTTCTGTACCATTTTCTAGACAAGTCCACATGAAGTTTGTTACAGTATCCCAAGCTGGAAGTAACTGACACGTGAGTAATTTAGCCCAGAGCTGCTGGCAGGGGTACAAGCCTGAGCCTGGCCAATAACAATATGTTCGATCTCTGGCAAGGAAAGAGGCTGGGGACAATGATGGGTTTTAAAATGGGCACCAGTTTATTTTGTAGGTCACCTGAATTTCAGGGAAATAATTGGAAATCTGTGATCTGAATCAGTTAAGGAAAAACACTTCACTTGCAAAGCAACTCTTGGCAAAGCTCCAATACAAACTGACTCAGCAGGCCAGTTCAATCACCAAAGGGAGTTTGATGAGCCAAAGTCCCCACCCCTTTACTGCTTTGGATGTTCATGGTCAACTCCTACAAGCTAGGAGCCCTTCGATGCTCACTAAATCTCAAGAGGTTCTAAGCCTTCCCTTGTAGAAGCACCAGAAGCACCATCAAATTAATCACACCATAACAATTAATACAAAACAGCCATGTCGGGTTAAATATGAAGAAAAGAAACCAGTTAGGAAAATGCATTACCTGCGGGCTGAATCAGATTATTCACAAGTACATTTGGTACCAAACAGTCTTCTTCTTCTTTCATGTCCAGATCAAACTTTAAACTGATAGAAAGAGGCCACCTTCTTGCCTTTGTCATTGGCAAAAAATGAAAATCTCATTGATACACGCTTCTGGTTTTAATAAGTAGACAGCAAATGAGCAGAATTCTGTATCTCTCCAATCAAACTGGAATGTTACAGAATCATCAATCCCCATGTGCAGTACAGAGTAAGCAAATATATATATATGCAAAAGCCCTGAACACTCCTAGAATTCTGGCTCAATCCCAAGGCAAAGCAATTGGACTAGCCCATGCTATGCAAGAAGCAAGAGCCTGAAGTCAAGGAGTGCTGAAGCAAATCAAGGACCTTTGCACAACCTCTCTGTGTGGGAGTTTGGGAGGCTTCCTCATTGGTAAGAAAAGTTGCTGAATTGCTTTTGTTACTTCTAAAGGAGAAGGAGTTAGACACTTGTGTGGGCACAAAAGCTATCTCACCAAACAGCAACACCGATACCCTCTGGATCTGTGCTTTACTTGCCAATAGAAATATGACTCCATCTTGATTTAAAATCTCCCAGTAGCTTCCCAACTCACAAAACCTTGGGTTTAAGTTTCAGCTTATTAACTTGCTTGAACTATTTTCACAGCCCATCTGCATTGCTCACAGTATCACTTGTTATACCTCTACATAAACAAAACTTGGAGCTGCCACAAGTCTAAAATAAGTGAATGTAAAATGTGTTTGTGTTACCTTGAATTTTTTCTTATCTCAGGAGGAAAAAAATCCTAAAGGTAAAGTACTGTGACTTAGACTTCCAACCTGGTTTATTTACATTTGATAAAAACCTCTTACTTGATAACGTTCATGTGACCATGTTTGGTGGGAGACAGGTGTCTACATCAATAAGGTAATCCTTCCAAACAAGCCCACTTTACTTGGTGAATTAGATCAGACAAACAGGCTAATAGATGCACATTAGGGAATGATCTTTCCTGGAAAGAGATGGGCTGGATGAACTAATCGGGCATTCACAGCCTCCCATCCCCTCTACATATTACAAATGTGTCCAAAACTTTAGCACATCACAATAGATTGTGAAGGGGAGGATAAAATACCTGCAACATCAAAACAATTTATCTGCTTAATTGTCCGATATTTTCCTAACTGCAAAATCAATTTGATCTGCAATTTACAAATGAATTGATTTTGCATAGCAGACTGTCATTATTAATTAACATTTTCCCAAAATGCAGCACAGCTACAGTAAATAAAGCAATGCTCTCACACACAGGCACCCAAGGTTATTTTTCTTATACTTACACTTCTGCAGTAAAAGCATGCATCTGTTATGGTTGTGCACTGAACAGTTCCTCTGAAATCATGTGGTATAAGTTAGCCAACAGCAACAACAATATACAAATCTTTCTTATTGGATTCACGTTTCCAATTTCAAATGGAATTGACCTGTGGTGGTGAACTTATGGCACACATGCCAGAGGAGGCACTCAGAGCCCTATATGTGGACATGTGTGCCATCACAGAGTTCACCCTGCCCCTCTGCCCAGCAGTCCAATGGGAGGGCTTCCTCCCTTCCCCCAGCACAGTGTTTGCCCTGCCCCTCTGTCTAGCAGTCCAATGGGAGTGCTTCCTCCCTCACCCAGCACAGAGTTTGCCCTGCCCCTCTGTTTTGGCATTCAGTCTCTAAAAGGTTCACCATCACTGGAATAAGCCATTAGGAAATTTGAATGCAGTATGTCTTTCTTGCAGGTTGCCACCAAGAAAGCACCTCACACATTAGGTAGAATTTGCTGATGATGTCCTGCTGAATCCATGGAGATTGCATTGGGAAAGGGGGCTCATCATACATCTATTAAGCTCTCCATTTCAAACTTCTCTTTGACCACTCATTGCCTGTTAGAATTTGAATTTTTAGTAGGGAGTGCACCGTTTTTAATTGTGTGTTGCAAATTTGCTTCAATTTGTTTTAACTACCCATATTTGCCGGTGTATAAGACGACTGGGCGTATAAGACAACCCTCCAACATTTCCACTCAAAATATAGAGTTTGTTATATACTTGCCATATAAGACTACCCCCTCTTCCGCACACCTTCCACACACCAAATAAAACATAAAAGAACATCAGATTTGATTTCAACATCTCCCTGTGGCTAGCACTTGTGTGCAAGTGCGCATGTGCGAGCTCTGCGTAGACAAGGGGCGGGGCAGAGCGCTGCTGCTTCCCACTGAGCAGAACAGGCCGATCATGCCGAAAAGGCTGTCACCCCTGTCTTGCTGCTGATGCTCGCTGCAGCCACGCTGGATACCGCGCGATACTGGGTGGTATGTAGAATGAGGTGGGTGGGCATCGGGAGACCACTATGGGCACCAGGCGGGCATCGAGAGGCTACTATGGGCACTGGGCGAGCATCGGGAGGCCACTATGGGCAGCTATGTCTATCCCAACTGAAATGCACCCGGCATATAAGACAACCCCCCCCCCCCACTTGGAGGCATGTTTTTCAGGGGGGAAAAGTAGTCTTATACGCCAGCAAATACTGTAGTAATGTTTAAGTTTAACTGCATTTTAATATTAACATATTTACTGTGATTTTAAACAATATTTTTAGCTGTTGTACACTGCCTTGAGTCCCATCACTGAGAGAAAGGTGGGATATAAATGTTGTAAATAAAGAAAAAAAGAAAGAAAATAGTATACCAGTAAAATGATACAGCACACAGCTCTTTTCCAACTAAAGCATTTTCCTCTCTCATTGTTCCAAAGGTCCTGGCTGAGTCTGAGAATATTTGATCTCACTTTTTCATGGTTGCTGAGCATTCAACACACATTCTATGTAGGTAAATGGCATGAAGGACATTTGAAGAAAAAGTGCATGCTTATCTCCCTCCTTTTTCTTCTGTTCATTTGTACACTTCAAATGTACACACGTTCAGTATGCATTTTCTTTCATCCTAAGCTACACTTTTACTGCAAACAGCTAATATGATGCCTATTGCCTACCTTACATTTTTTACATAGTTTTGAACTAATCTCATTCAGATATTGTGATGCCTTGGCTGTCTTTGCACTAAGCAGGGGAATTGATAGGCTTCATTACTTTCTACCTCCAGGAAAACATTATTTTCATCTACAGTACTTTTCTCCACCAACCACTTTTTGAATTAAACACAATAACATGGCAATTAATCATTTTAAAGTATAGGACATTCTGATAGGTGACATTGTGACAGAATATCCTGACATTCATCAATACAAAGTAAAATGCAACATCACCTAGCACAATGCCCAATTTGTTAGGATCAGCATGACTGTTACCTCTATGCATAATTACTTTGAAATAAGTTTTACTGGGTTCTTTGATGTTTACTGCTTAGAGCACCGATTGGGCCAGAATCATGTTACAGAGTTTGTTTAACTGCATGTTGCAGGACCTTTGGAACCATTTGGCCAGAATCATGTTATAGAGTTGTGCTGATAGAAGGAAAATGTTTTAACTCATTCATCCAAATCACTGCTTACCAGCCAGTGCCCAATGGAATTATTGACTGAACATCAGTCAGATGGCCAGGTAACTCACAAATTAGCAACAACTTGCCACTGTGAGGTATGGCAATAACAATAGCAATAACATTTACACCCCACCCCACAGAGCTTGGAGAACTCTCTGGCCAGTACACAAAGTAATTAGCATTTTTGCCCCCAATATGCTGCATACTGATTTTACTGACCTTAGAAGGATGGACGGCTGAGTCAGTCTGGAGCCCATCAGGACTGAACTCATAATGTCAGCATTTTGGGCTGCAGTACTATAGTTTAACCTCTGTGCCATGAGGACTGCTATTCCCATTCAATTCACATACAGTAATTCCTTTCCACTCACATAACTATGTAACATATTTATAACTAGGTTTTTGCTATTTTTGTATGTTTACATTCATACCCTATTCTTCCTCCAATAATTTCAATGGCTTTCCTTCTCCCACTTTAGCTTCACAACAATCCTGCAAGATAGGTCAGCTGGACAGAATGTAATTAGCTTGTTCCCATATAGAGCTTCAAGTACTGAGAACCCCCAAGTCCTGGTCTGATACTCCATGCTACTCCCAGCTAATAATATACATTGGGCATTATCAAAAGGTCTTATCCAACTGAAGTGTAACTTTCCCCAAGCAATCTGCTGAAGAATTGTTACAGTTTAAAGAACCTTAGCATTTAAGCTGCCGGAGTGATATCAGCACTCAAACAAAGAAAAAGAAATAGGTGTCTGACCTCCGTTTAATTATCTTCCTGTGTCTTTGACTTTCTGCATCCTGATCTCTACTGCCTTTATCTACACTGGTAAAGCTCTCTAGGAGAGAATTCAGAGTGCCATCCAAACCTATACATCCTAGGATCCCAGTGGGTTTATGGCAATTGTAACTAGTTAGGGTAGGTACAATATTACTATTGTAAAACTTGAAAGCATTGTCATCATTTCATTTATCTGCCAGACATCAATGGCAGTCCATCAGTTAACCAGGCAAAACCACCTGGGCAAAGACCCAGAGTGGGGTTTCTCTTCTTCTCTCATGTCCAGATCAAACTTTAAACTGCCAAAATGAAGCCACCTCATTGGCCAAACTTAAATCTTCATTGGTACATGTTTCCAGTAATAACCAGCAGACAGGCAAATGAGATGGATTCTGCATCTCTCCACATTCACACAGTGTGTTGTTATCCACCAGCAGCCCCCACTTGAGCATGTTGGTCTTGCATTTAGGCAAGACCAACCCAGTGAATTCCCTCCTCCATCTTTTGCTCTTGCGTACCCTCAAGATTGCTTGTTCTTGCCATGAAGCAATTCCTGGATCTGAGTTGGTGGACTTGAGGCACATATCCATTCAAGGGGTGTCAAGGATCATTCTCTCATTTAGTTCTCTCACCAGTCTCTGCTACTTCTCTCTTTATCTTAGGTGGAGCAATAACAACAAGAGGATATATTTTCTCAACTGTTGTAGGTTTGAGGCATCCTGTCACTATGCATTAACAGTACAGTAATGTCAACTTTTCTTTAACAATGTCAACTTTTCCTCTGGGTTCCTCTGATTCTACTACTGTCTTGTCTCCTCGGTCAATAGTCCTTTTCCTCGAGTGGTGGGTAGGTGAAGGGGAACAAAGCTATGTCAGGTTCTAGCCTTCTACAGGCAACTAATTGTTCATCTCTATGGACAGATAGTGATCCATACTTCTCATGTTGAATTTATTTATTTATAAAGTTCCTCAGCCACAAAAAATATCTATAGCTTACATCTATGAAAACTAAAACATAGTGGCAGTTCTGCAAACAGTGCTGCATTTGGGTTGCCTGATATGGCCTTTAAATTCAGCAGTAGTAGTTTCAGTATATGATCAAAGTTCTGGTAGCAGCTGATAAAGCTGTTATATAATTCGGTAAACTGACTTTTTACCTCAGGAGATGGAGCCAATTCCTGCAATTAGTTAGAGAGTGGAACATGGAATAATCATTATTTCAAAAGTGCTGTTTCATAAATCAATATTCTAATGGCTCTTCCTTGAAACAAGGGATGTGCGCTATTTCTGGAAAAATCGAACAAGGGCTATTTATGCACTTTTGAGGCAACCACTGAGAGGAGCAAGTATCCAGGGGTAGAGTAGTGACTCTACAGAATGCTAATTTCAATTACAGCATTTGTGGGATTAAAAATGGTAAAATAAAATGAGTTGTCAGATAATTAAAAAGGCATCAGAGAGACTGAGAAGGTGCTAAAGAGGATTCAGACCACTAGTCCCCGTAATGCCCCCAAACCCTCTTGTCTACTTTAACTCCAGAGGATTCTCAGTAAGGCCACTAGGTTTCCTGCAGCTCATTATTTTATTTTATTTTTTAATAAAAGCTGCAATGGAAAGTTGTGGGATTTCCATCACAGTAGCACATTACCAGGGCTTTGATTTTTTTTCTCCTTCTTATAAAAACATAGTTAATTACATTACTAGGACTAGTAAGCATGTGTGTAGAATTGTGGTGGCTCAAGTGATTAAGACACTGAACTTGATGATGGGAAGGTCAGCAGGTCAGCAGTTTGACACCCGAGACTCCTGTCTCTGTCCCAGTTCCTCCCAACCTAGCAATTTGAAAGCAAGAAATTGCAGCATTCCGTGCACTCTGGTGTCTAGGCATGACTGCCACATGTCCATGGAAACGTATACAGATGCAGACAGTGCTGGCTCCTTGGCTATAAACAGATATGAGCACTGAACCCTATCTTTCTACTCCCTAGTTATTTTGGTTTATCTTTTCATATTGGTAGTATAGTGCTACCTCCCAATTTCATAGTGCCTTTCTCCTGCTTCATTTTATTTCTTCTGTTCTCTAGGCAGGATGACATCAAATAATTCTCATGGCCTCTATAACCCCACAAATCCAACTTATAGCTGTCTGCATTTCCGTATTCTTGGAAACAGGCTTTCCCACAGAGGTCTGAAAACATATGAATACTGGCAAGGATTTGGACAAGGGCTGAGTTAGAGAATCTTCAATGCCATCTACTAATAGAGAGATTCTTGGTAATATACTTTTTATATCTACTGTTCAGTGTGTAAAAAAAGCTTGGATTCAAATTGAGGCTGTGAATGTTCTGAGAATGTTCTAAAACTTAGAGAAACTGGACTATTCTAGGTAGGGATTTGATTGTGAAATTGCCCTGCCTCCTTTACTGAATGCTACAGAGGATTCTGCTAACTTCCCTTTGTAACCCATTTATGTTTGCCCTCCACTTCTACCATCTCTCTCATTGTCTGCCAAACAGAAAAGGAAGGGAAGGGAAATACATACTTGCAGCATAATAATAACTTCCTCGATTGTTAGGAGTTCTTGGAAAGAGTCCTCACTGTCAACTTCTGAATGTACTCTTTGCCCCACCCCTGGTCCCCGAACAAAGACATGGAGTTGAATAAGGGCCACAACTTTGTTAACTGTTAACTTATAGCCATCCTTTCCTGCAATGGGGCCTATGTAGTGTGGGGTCCCGAGACAGAGTGAGGCAATTCCACATAACCCCCCCCCCGCTCCCTCTTTGAGCAAATCCCAGGTCCAAAAAGCATGCTGCCCAAGGCTTGCCAACTCAGGTTAAATGTGACCAATTACCACCATCTAAGCCTTAGGACCTTAGGTGGTCAATGCTGTCAGCAGGCCACCAGTGCACTCTCCATCCTGGGAATGAACCTTGGAATCCTTGTACCCCAAATGTTAGGCACCCTGGGACCAGCTCCTGAAGTATCCTAGGACCTCAAAGATGCTACGGTCCATCTGCACTACCCACCACAGCAAAGGGGCTACCCTATTTAAGCCCCTTGCTCCTACCAGACCACCTAGCTCGGACTGAAGGCCACACTGCTAGTACCAAGTCAGCATCAGACAGGTGTATTCCTTCTACCCCATATGCTCTTGGGCACTCCACTCTGGTGTCTTGGTAAGAATAATCAAGCCAATACCATGATCAAATTAATGAATTTTCATCCCATGACATGTTATCTCGTCACATCGCTAATGGCTCCATGGATTAGGGTTGCACCCTTCTAGACTTAAATTATCCCCATGCAGGTGGACCAAAACATCTGGGGAAAATCATATTCACCCCCACGACCATGGGAGGCATCCTCTCCAAGTATGTCATGCTTCATCACCACGCAGGTGACTGACATTAAGTGATAACTATTCAAACCATGAAGAGTGATTTAGGTTCAGATTCTAAGGGCTTCATGCAATAATGTCATTTTACATTATTTATCTTACACTTGTCTTTGTGCTAAAACATTATTTGTGCAGTTCAGCTTAACCCCCCTTCATTTTCTTTTCTTTTCAGCTCCACTAAAAAACATCTAGCCCTGAGACAGAAGAGAACAGTTCTGCAGTTCCTCATTTTCACAAGCAAGGATGAGACAAGCAAGGATTTACAATCCTACCTGCTGTACACAAAACTAAGCATAACCATCAGTCTACCATATCATTTTTCCACAGCTGCTGGAACATTTAATGTTCAGCTCGCTACTTGACTAGACCATTTAGAGTTTTCACATGGAATGTTTTCAAGCACTAAGCAGTCATCTGTTCACTTCAGATTGTATGGCATGAGTCATGAATGCTAAGCAGGATCTTCCATAAGACACTCTCGTTGGACTGGATCCAAAGGTACTCTTGTATAGGCCTTCACAATGTGTGCAGTGTAAAGTTGAACATGTAGCTGTTCACAGTTGAAGAGCACATATGGTTACAGCCTACTGGGGACTCAGTAGACCAACTGTTTCTGTTTCATGCCTGGAAAAATGGCTGCTATATCAGGTAGCTGCTGTTACTCAACAGTATGCAGTTATTGGCTGGATTTGACCTAACTGGTGAATTGTAGATTGGGCAGTTCCAAAATATTAAGCCAACATTGTGGGCTGATTCAGTAGAAATGGGGTAAAATATAAGGTGTCTCTCTAAAGGATATCAAGCCTCTGAACATATTCAGGCATCTCCTGGGCAGACAACCTTGTCAGCTGATTCTTCCATACCAAAAGTACCGTTGGATTGTTTCTGACACAAATTAAGAAGAAAAGAAACATATTTATGTTTATATTAAACTGGGTACTCCAGATTTCTAAGACTTACACAGAATGGTTTCCATACTTTTGTTCCCAGCCTCTATGTTTCTTCTTCCACAGAATAAGAAGAAGAGCCTTTCCCACTAGATCTTAATTAGAAGACAAGCGGCGATAGAAAGGTGGGCAGACAATTTTTCACTGTTTTGGAAACAAACCATTTAGAACTTTAAAGCTAATCACCAAACTCTGAGTTATACCAGAATAATAATTTTATGATTGCTCTTTGGACACCTTTGGAACTTTTGGTGGACATAACATGGTTGCGCAAAGAGGTGCCCTCCAACACAAATGCTACTCATTTTACTGATCTTGGAAGGATGGAAGGCTGAGCCAAACGTGAGCCCCATCAAGACTTCACTCAAATCATGAACAGAGTTTTTTCTGCAGTACTAGAGTTTAACCACTACACTATGATAGCTCCTATTAGGCAGCACACTAGCTATAATGCAGCTGCCCCAGTGGCTTAGAGGTTAACATGCTGAGCTTGGGGACTGGAAGGTTGGGTTTCTATACCCGAGACTACACAGGGACATGAAAGGAGCAGAGTTTCTCCAGTAAAATATCCTTTCAACCCAGAGTAATCTCTGACACAAAATTATTATTACTAGTATAACAAGGAAAAGGTATCCCTTGAGAGAGCTATAATTTTGAAGTCTACATGCAAAGTCAAAACCAGGGCTACCTAAGACTGTGCATATGTTTCTTTGAGGGAAGAACACATGTTCCTTTGTAACTGCTACTTCCAAGAGAAAGTTTTGCTAGACCCACAAATATAAAAAAAGATGGAATATTTTTATGACTCTAACCTTATTTTAGAAAAGTAACATTATTCTCAAGAAATCTTGGGTTCTTTTCCTTCTCTACTTGGATGAGCTATGTACTAGCAATTTGACAGATCTGGGAAATGTTCCTGCTTTCATTTGATGTGGCTTGCACATATGATTTTGGTATACTCTTCCTCATCCATGTCTTCCCTTCCCCTTTGGATTGTTAATCCCTTCATATTCCAGACCCATCATTGTGGATTACAATCCTGCTAGCCACTTAATGACAGAGAATATTGGTGCTTTATCAACAAAGCCCAGCAACTGATAAGTCGCTTACATTAGTGTTCTTGCCTGTATTCAATAGTCACTCAATATTCTATTAAAACAAACATGTCACTTTCATCTGTCACACTAATCTCTTCATTATGCTTCTCCTTGGTGGCACATATTTTAAGCGGTGCAATATAATTGCCACCATAAGTTATTATAAACCATTACCTGGCTTCATTTTTAAATGGCAAGACCATCTATCTAAATAACAGGCAATGACAATCCAGTAAATAGGAGAGGGAGAATACTGAGGTAGACCATGCTTCAGCTTTACAACCCCATGCTTTCCTTGGAGGCTAGAACATTTAATTATCTTCTAATTGCTAAGACTGTGAGAGGAACGATCTCGTGCCATGTGCATTTCCACAGCTTTGCAGATCTTCTGGGGAGGCTCTTCTTCCGATTTTACCACCCTCAAGAGTTTGTTTCCTGAGGATTCTACAAAGGACTTATTTTGGTGGCTGCTTACAGTCTATGAAATGTCCTCACATGAATGGCAGATCCCCCCCCCCCCGGCCAGCACCCCACAATAATCTGCCTATTCCTTAAAAACTCTTTTTAAACTAAATGGGAGTTTCACCAGCAATGTGTAGTTTTAAGCCTGGACCTGCTCATCAATAAAAGAAAGTAAAACATGTCTGTGAACATGTGTAACATCTTCCTATGAATCTCAGCTTGCTGGAAATAGCTGAGGGATGCTAAACTCATGGCTGGAAGAAGAGAGGTGTGAAGCAGATTAAATGTATTAGTTCTTAGATTTTAAGGTGGTGTAAAGGAAGGCTCTAAGCCAGTAAACACACATCTGGATATAGCATTCTGTCGCTTGTTTTAGGCCCTTAAGCCTCAGCTCATTTCCAGTTGAGAAGGCTGACATATGGACAGTGCAAAATGCTTTTTAAGACACCTTTTAAAAGACAACATGCAGAGCTAAATAATTCAAAGGTTTCTTCAGTGGGCCTTCATAGTTAACTTATGAATAAAATGTCTTCTGGAGTGCTCACCTGTATGCTGAGTTGTGGTTTCTGTACAGGGCCTCGTCAGCACATAGAAATGACTGCTCTGACATGAAAACCAAAGATTTCCGATCCTGTTTCATCTGCCATATTCCATTTAAACAAGATGGAAAGATCGATATATTGATTTCTTCTTGCCAAAAAAAGATTTTAAAAGGAAAGCCTTTAAACACTTACATTGCAATAAAGAAAAATGAAGTAAAACTCTGCCACCCAGAGTAGTTGTCTAGAACTAATTGTTGGTGAGATATTAAACAAACAAACAAATAAACAGAAGGGTTAGCAACTTTCTTGTGTAATGTACATTACATAATCTACCAAGCTAAAACAACTTTAGTTGAGCTTCAGAAGCAATAGTGGTGTTTTCGTGAGTTTTTTTAAAATGAACATTGACATGGAAGATATTTGAAAAATGAACTTGTATCCCACTGTGTGACCTGTACTATTAATTATAAACCAATGTAGACAAATAGGTCTTTCTTTTATTCAAATATCTTGTTATTCAAGTTTCTGAATGGTTTTCAAGTCCCACATAAACAAGTTATAATTGGTTCTAGTATGTTTGAATTTAATTTTACAATTATTTTACAACATATGGAAGATCTTTCATGAACATGACAGAAAGAACTTGATTTTTCAGAAGAATGCAGAGGAAAGAATAGGTTAGAGATTTATCCACTCAGGAAGAGGCCTTCAATGTCTATTTCTTGAAACTTCTCCTCCACATATTCAGTTGCGTGTATGTCACTAACATAGAACTGAGGTCTTATTCCCTGCTCCTACTAGCTCCTCATCTACAACGCTTACATAGGAAGCAGTAAAAATGCAGACCAATACATATTAGGAGCAGCTCTACCTATTTACTTTGGCCAATATCCATGGCTTAGAATACTGAGCCCTTTGGGAAAGACTCTCCAGTGTTCATAAACTTCTCCATAAATAACTTAGAAATAACTTTACATATTTAAATGTGAAAGTGAAACCTTGTGGCTGGAGCAGGGAGGCTGCTGCTGCGACGGGCGACAGGACCCACCACCACCGGTGTCCTGGGGCCCACACCAGGCCAAGGCACAAAAGGCCGCTATGGCAGCAAGACTCCGCCCCTGCTGCCAGACTTTCTTGTGGCCGGGGCAAAGAGGCCGCTGCGGCACTGGGTGCCAGGACCCTCCACCACTGCCGATGTCTTGGACCTCACCCTGGGCCGGAGCACAAAAGGCTGCTACGGCAGCACATGGCAGGACTTCTCCACTGCTGCCCTCAGACTTGCCTGCAGCCAGAGTGGAGAAGCCATTGTACTGCTGTATTGTTGTACTGTTTTATATTACGATATGTGCTTTTGTAGGATGAAAATGGTACAATTATTGTCTATATTGTATATTGTATTATTTTGTTTACTGCATAATATTGTGTGAGCCACCCTGAGTCAGGTTTCCTGATTGGGCAGCATACAAGTATGAGAATTAAATTAACTTAAAAATTAATGATTTTCTGCCCACTAAACTGGCTATATTTAGCTTACCATTTTCAATTTTTACTTATTCCTATTTTCTGAAGATGATTATGACAATTTTTTTTAGAGGGAACATTTGTAAATGTTTGTGACTGAAATATAGTCAAGCTCAGTGTTTGAAACCTGTCAACAGCTGCAAAGATCTTACCCGATGGACCTTCAACATAAGAAATATTTCTTATATATATATATATATATATGTTTATGCTGGAGAGATTCTCTTTGGAGTAGAATTGCAAGCCTTCAGGGCTTGCTAATTTTCTGGACTGCATCCCTGTCCATTTCTGTTAAAGGAATAAACAATGACAGGACTTAACAAACATTGGGCCATCATTGTAGCATTCCTTTCTAAAATATAGAACAATGACTTCCAGAAATCCTAGGTAAAGAAGACTATAGATGCAAAGTGAACTGACTAACTGCCTTTATTTAACAGCCTTATATTTGCTCCTGGTAGATAAGAGAATTTCCACACGACAAGAATTTCATTACAGAACATGGGAATTAACTTCAAGTGTTTTCATGAGGGATTCAGTGCTGGAAGCTGCCCTTCCCTACTCCATTTACCTCTGTGCTGACTCAGGTACATTCTCTAGTTTTACATTGATATGCCAGTCTCATACCAAGTATGGCATATTGATAAGAGTCAGCAACAAAAAATGTTGATGGGTTCTTGAGGGAGAAAAAAAGAACTTGCCTAATCAAGCAGGACTTGCCTGCTTCTGTTTCAACATCACACCTTTGATATGATGCAAAATGGACTTGCAAAATGGAGATTATAAACAATTGAAGGGGTTTTTTTTACTATCTCCCAATATTTGCACTATGTTTTTACTATTATGTTGTTCTTGTTGTTCAGTTGCATAGTCGAGTCCAACCCTCTGTGACCCCATGGACCATCATACGCCAGGCACCCCTATCCTCCACCATCGTTCTCAACCCACCCAGCTCTGTGCCCATTGAGTCAACCATGCTATCTAGCCATCTCAGTCTCTACCGTCCCCTTCTTCTTTTGCACTCAACGTTTTCCAGCATCAAGGCTTTCTCAAGTGAATCCTCTCTTCTCACATTATAAAAACCTTACACACTGCTATAACATAGATTTGAAAGATCCACTTTGGAATTGTTTTATTGCATCATCCTAACCTATGAGGTAAACCTTCAACCTATTTTTACAGAAAGCAACAGTAAAGTGAATGGCTTACTTTTATTATTATTATTATTATTCCATCACAAATAGTGAGAACTGCTACACGTCAAAACACTCACAGCATCAAAATGGCACATTCTACAATAAAGAAGGATACTTCAGAAAATTCACCTTGTTAGTCTCAGTTTATTCATTCAGCAGAATCAAAAGTCTAATTCAGCATGACCAGGTTCTCAGGCAGTAGCTGAAGTCTCAAATATAATTCTTCTACTTTGCCTTCTCCAATCTCCAAGTGGAGAGCCAATTCACATGGTGAGTGATGCTAGAGGAGAATCCAGTTTGATTTTTGTTTGTGAAGAATTTCTGAAGCAGGAGTAGGCAATGTTCAGATGTTACTGAAAAGGAGAACTCATCAGCTCCAGCAAGAATGGCCAATGGAGGCCAATTTGAGTGATGCAACCCAGTAGCATCTCAAGAGCCATAGTTTGTTCTCTTCTTCTTCAAAGCCTGGGTACTCACCTCCACTTTTTCTTAGCTGGTAACAGGGTTCTCTGTCTGCATGCAGAAGTATAGGTACATATGCTATGATTGTTTCACTCTCAACTTCCAGCATGGTTTCATTTCTCAGATCTCAGGAAATGGGACACTGCTGACAGGCAAGCCTACTGACAAAGGATTCCACATTGCTTGGTGCCTAAAACTATATATGCAAATGCTTCTAATCTGCAAGATTTTTCCAGCACTATTTTGACTGTGAAACTGGAAGGGCATGATGACCTGATATGTCTCATTCACACATTGACAGAAAACATGGGACACAGGTCTTCTGAATACAGTTATTTTTTTCTGGATTAAATAAAGGTGGCACCTTGATGCCATCTCCCAAACCTGCTGCCAATAGTTACTATATTTCAGCTTCTGTTGCCATCTTCCAGACTCTACTTAATGGTAGACCAAATAAGGCCGCAGGTGAATGGAGGAAGAGACAGTCAATGTAAATTTCAAAGCTCCTCCATGCAAATCCAATGAGCATTCTAACAAATAAAATCCTATCTGCATATCTTTAAAGACAATGACTTAAGAACTGTCTAGGAAAGCAAACCATTTGCTTTTTAAATGTAGTAAACTAAGATCCATCTTAGCTGTTTTTCAGTGGAGAGGTAACATCTAAATGTTTTAATGAAACAAACTAATAATTGTTTAATAACTGGTTTGGGTATTATATCTAGATAGCCAATCACAGACCATTGACTAGACAGTTTGCCCTCTTTGATTCTGACCTGTAAGCTAAATGTAATTATGCATAATGACCCAAGTTGGGATTTCCAAAAAGGACAGAAAAAAGGAAGACAAGCAGACAATGTGCAGAATACAGATCAGCTGCATTGAGTATGGCGATTCCTAGTTTCTGTCCAACAATGATGGGTTCAAATCACTTCTTTGAAGCTCATTGTCTCAAGTATTTCTCTACATTTCTGCATCTAATTCTCAGCACCATGGTGTCAAATGCTACTGTTAACATTTTGAAGGAAAGGTAAGAAATGAAACAGATAAAAGTAAATGGAGCTGAATTTTCTGTTTTCTAGCTGTTTAAAAGCAGGTCCTTTTATTATATTTAATAATTCAATTTTGGATAGAGCATAAACCCTTTTTGCCAGCACAAGTGCCCTTCAGTTGGTCTAACCCAATGGTTCCCAACCATTTTTTGGCCATGCCCTACCTAAGCATTTCTAAAATCCTGATGTCCCCCCACCCTGTGACATACAATTTTTATTATTCAAAAAGTGAACTCCTATTCATGTGGCGGAAGCCTAGAAGGCCATTCACTGTTAATAACTCATTCTCAAATTGCCCCCCTTAAAATCAAATTGCCCCTTCTGGGGTGTGTGTCCCACTTGGGAACCATGGGTCTAACCTCTTTTGATGGCTGCTAGCGATTGATAGCTGTCAACTCAGTTTCCATGGTGATTGTGGTGGGATTGTGGTTTGTAATTCTCACCCTCACCCTATGCTATTTTTCCCTTAGGTAATTTGAATTCACTCCTATCCTGAGTTGGGAAGGGTTTGGATAAAACAGCCTCAGCCAGCCAAAGCCTGCTCAGCCAGCCTTAAATCAGACTAGATCCTTTGGATTGTGCCTTTATGTCATTTTATGCATGTTTCATTTAGCAGGAAGCTCTGTTTAGTTCAGTAGGGCTTTCACACAAGAAAGGTGATAAGATGTAATATAAATTAGTGAAAACAGTATTTCAGAAAATGCAGCAAGATTACATGCTATTGTAACAAAAGAGCATGGACACATTTTATCGAACACAACATTTTAAAACAGCTTTCATTTTGTCTGGGTCAGACATATGTTTCTTGTTAAACTAAGTAGATATATCTGTATGATTCAGATTGAGAATTTAGAATTTTTTAAATCTGGAATTTCCAGATACAGTATCTGGAAGTCCATTACAAGCAATACGAATGCTATATTGGGATTATTTTCCCCTTTTAAAAACATGGTCAGGCAAAACAGTTTAAAAGAATTTCCCTGTGTCCTCTGACACCTTCCCAGTGTCTTTAGATTATGCCAGTCACAAAGACTATGCACCAACAGTCAGTGCCTAGACCAGGGGTAGCCAAACTTGGTGTTCCAGCTGTTCTTGGACTTCAATTATCAGAAGCCCAAGTCAGCACACCTGCTGATCAGGGCTTTTGGGAATTGAAGTCCAAGAACATATTGAGCACTAAGGTTGGCCACCCCTGGCCTAGATATTAGAAGTGGATATAATGGGCCTAATGAGCGAATGTTGTTCAAGAAACCCAAACAGTAGGAATGCCAACAGCATCAGGGAAGCAGAGGACTGATTGCCCTGAGAAATGGGTGAATACCTAGAACTGTGGTGGCAAATCTTGGCACTCCAGCTGTTCTTGAACTTCAATTCCCAGCAGTTCTAATCAGTAGGTGTACTGACTTGAGCTTGTGGTAATTGAAGTCCAAGAACAGCTAGAGTGTTAAGGTTTGTCACACTGACCCTGAGCAACACTGGAAGGCTGACTGGAACAGTAGATACCTTGTGGTGGGTCTGAACTGTGACAACAGCGAAGAACACAGCACAGGTGAGTGGGCACAGTCTTGGAGTAGTAGTTGGAAGAATGAATGAGCAGGAGGAGGAGAAAACAGATTGAACCATAGCATACCTAACACTCAGAGCAGAGTGTGCCATTCTCTTTTACTTAAAAGAGAAAGCTGGCAACTGGTTGTTGTTGTTTTTTACAGATCAAGGTTCTGGGTGTGAATGGCTTGCACTGACAACATTCCATGCCTGAAGGAACACTGTCTCTGTGACCACACTAATATAATGGGCAAAGCAGCAGTCCCATTGCCAACTTGGCCAGAACTGCACAAACAAACTCCTTCTTAGCTCTTTCACTTCTGGCTTCCAGGACTCCTCCATGTACACATCTACCTCTGCTTCTGCCATGTTCTTCCTCTGGGGCGGATTCCCTGGAACATCTGCCTTGCTTGAGTCCTAGAAAGCAGAGGTAGTATACTTGGACTATAGAATACAACTCCTGGTAATGCTGTTTTAGGTGCCATGAACATTACTAGTTTTTTTCCTGCTTTGTGTAACACTTCAGAATTGGCTAGATCTTCTTCACAAGGTCCTGCTGTAAAGTTAGCTGACATTGGTCCATCTCTAGCTGCTGCTTAACATCCATTGCCTTCCATTTAATTTGGGTGGTTCAGGAGGGTACTTTCACAAGGAGACAAACCTGTAGTGGACCAGGTACCTTAGCTCTCTAACTAGGGCCACCAATTCAGGCCAGAAAAAGCACTGTTCTCCCTCTATATAACCCCCCATTCCCTCATTATGCCTGTCATCATGTCGACCAAACTCTGGAATGTTGGGGTCACCTGGCTAAGGATGTCTAACTCTGCACTAAGGACCTCTATTGCACTGTTAAAGCTTTGTAAGGCAAAGACCAGCTGACCCATTATGTTCCACTCTTCACTGCCCAAAGGAACAGCTATACCAGTGGAAGCCTCTAGTGAAAAATTATGGAATTGTCCTTTGCTGCTCTAGCACTCTTTCAAGCAACTAGAAAGTGGAGTTCCATCAAACTGTCACTTCCTAGATTAGATTTGGCAGTGACAATCACGATTTTCCTGTCTCTGTTGGAACAGCTCACTTCCGTAGATACTGTGTTGAAAATGCCCTGTCATTTTTCTTTGAGACTCTCTTTAATTTTGATGTGTTTTGGTGGCTCGGGGTCCAATTTATGCACACACACCCCATCCTTCACTGAACTTTCTCCAAACCAGCTGGTGGTGGCCTAAGACTGTAGTTCTTCTACCAGTACTGTACTTCTTCTACCACATCCATATTGTCTACATACTGTCTACATACTGTCTACAAACTCTACCCAAGGAAGAACCATATTTGCTTCTTCTACAACACAACACAAGCTCTTCCAATAAAAATCACAAATGTACACACAGAGACACAAAAGTTATTACCTTAATATATCTGTCCTGTATCTTTTAGCTACAGTTTCTAGCATCCATATGCAGAAGTACTCATGAAAATGCTTAACTGAAAAGACAGTGTTGCATTGGTCATTTGTTGTGCTCTGGCTCCTTGTACTCTATTGAACTAATACTTAATTTATGCAAAAAACATAGAATGCAAAAGATCACCTAGGAACTGTTTTCCATTACTTATCAAGCCATTGAACTAAATATGAGATTATTCCTTTGGAAATTCAATTACATCTCAGGTATATGTAGCTGAAAGCTTTCTCCACAGTAGTATGGCTCTAATTAGATTTAAGAATGAATACAGTAGTTCCTCAATTAGACAAATAACAGAGAATTCCAATTGTCTGGAACATGTAAGCACTAGAATGAAAAGATTGGCTTTTTCATTAAATGTATTAAAAACAAGGCTTCCAGTGGAACTCATTATATGACCAGGAGAGGATGGCTCACAGAACATGTAATGATCAAATGCAATATTTGTACTTCAAGAATGAATGGATGGAGCACAGGGAAGATGAAGGCCCTGATACAGAGATGTTGTTGCACTAGAAACAGCTGGTTGAATGAAGCTTTGCTCTCTGTTCCTAAGATGTTTTTTTTTAAAGTAGGAAAGGAAAAAAGGATCATGGAGAAAAGAGGAGGAGGAGGAGAGGCTTATTTATGTAGAGACTTTGTCAAAGAGAGTGTGTGCGAGGGTGCAAACTTTTCTCTTTTGCACATGTGCATTACATGTATGTGAGTAACCAAGGGTGTATGTGTGGTTTTTCTTCATGAGACAAGAGGTGAAAGGGGAAGGTAACAAAGGTGACAAAATACCTCTTTCTGTGTGGGCATGTATGGCTCATCTTCCCTTTTCTGTGTGAGTTCAGGGATTACATGCCTTAATAAATATAAATGGATCTGTTTGTAAATAATAGAAGTCTTAACAGCAGAGAGGAAAAACTATAGATTTGGGGTGGGGAATGACTTTAGGCTGGTGTTTCCCAACTTCAATTCCCCAAAGTACTGATCAGCCAATCTACTCAGGCTTCTGGGAATTGAGGTCCCCCTGTGGGGCTTGTGTCCCACATTGGGAACCACTTATCTAGGCTGATTCACATTTCCCTTTGTGTTGTGTGATCAATAGGAAAAAAGTGAATCAGCTCACCCTGAACCTAAAATTTCCCACACCTTTTTATCAATGTGGAACAAATGTCAACCTGCACAGTATGAAGGTACAGCTTCACAACAAAAAATAAAGGTTTTTCCCACTTAGCATTGGGCATCTTGTTTTAAACTCCTCTCCAAACTGATACATCTAAAACAAGCAACTTCAAATCCAGTCTTTGTGATAAAAACTATGGTTCTCAGATCACTTGTCCTGCCAACAACACTGTTTAATGAATGCAAATTTGGTCACTTCTCTCACTATAGATACAAAATATTTTTATTTTAATTAATAATGCAAGTACTGGCAGGACTTCAGCTATATAATTGGTTTCAAAAGTCAGCAAATATGCACACACCCACACATCCTGAATGGCATACTTCATACAAATGACAAAGATAAAGATTAATGTGAACTTTGAGAAAATGGCATAGATCCAGAATTTCAGAATTTTTGGCTTCATCTTCCTCAGTCTGACGTTTGCTTTGCTGATGGCAATCTATTCTTACCAAGAGAATCTTTCAAGAATATTAATGCATTTTTACAAATATTCTAATGTTATGCAGAATTTGTGCTTGCAACATTTAACGTTTGCCTTTATGTTATGTCTGTCTAGCTGGACATCCAGGTATGTTAATGGAATAGAGCATACAGCCAATGACTCAATGCCGAGTGTTGGGTGGTGATAAATAATCTGATTTCCTAAATGGGCCAATGGTTATGGACAGATGAGCCCCTTTAGGTGGGTTGAAATGCCACTGGAAACCATTATATTGGGCCCAAAATGAGCATTCTGATTCCCAAAAGTCATGGAGGCAGAAGAGGCCATGCCAGATGGACTGGCTGTGAAGGCACACCTTGATAATATAATCAAGGCTGTGGCAGTCCATTGCAATTCCTACACGTCTCAATTCATGTGCCACAGGAGATGGCTCCGTGATCATAATGTGTGAGTCACTTCATGACAAGCTGGGATCCACCTTAAACAAATTCACACAAATGGAATTTTTCCTGTTTGTCATTCTTCTTTCCTCCATCAAGTGTAAAAATAAATTTGGGGTGGGGGGGGGAGAGGATGTATACTTGGACTCAAGTACCAGCTGACAATATTATGTCTACACTTTTATGTCTATATATTTCTCTGATCACATAGAAGCATACACACATTATAATACTTGAAATAATTCATCACAAACACAGAACATTTGTCCTTAAAAAAACCTCCCAGAGTCCTTGGAATGGGGTGGTGATATAAATTGAAATAAATAAATAAATCATCATTCAATGCATTTTTGAGAAACTGTGGGCAAAGCGCACAGACCCAGAATGTCCCCAAAAGAAGTGTATTCCATACCTAGGAAACTCTGGAAAGGTTGCCATATGTTAGAACTGATTTGATGGCTTATAATTATAAGAAAACATAGATCTTCACTGGTTGCAGCTGAAACTATATAATACTTTAAAATCTTCAGTTTGGTTCAGACATGACCATACAGTTGATATAGGGAGAGCTGGTGTGAGAACCATGAACTAGGAGGCTTTTCCAAACTATGTGGACTTCAATTCCCAAAAGCCAAAATCAATACATTGGCTGATCAGTACTTTGGGGAATTGACTTAGGCTCCTGGGAAGTGAAGTCCAAAAACCAAAAGTTGGGAAACGAATAAGCTGAAGAAAAGTTTTGAAGAACACCTAGGTTACAAAATTCTCTACCCAGTTTCATTTTAGTAAACCTTAATCTCAGAAGGACTTTATTTTGATTATGAGGTTGCATAATCAGATGAGAAATTGTTAAACTTTCTGCACAGAGAATAAGAAAATAGACAATACACATTTTTTTTCTTATTCTCAATTGTCCTGCAATGAAACAGCCTTCACAATAATGTGAACCAGTGGAAGTGTTTTGTTCCACCACAAAAGCAAAGGAAAATGACTTTTTATTGTTGTTTCTGCCTGCAAATGGGTTAGCAAACATAGGTTTTCAAGAAACACGTATTTTCTGTGGAAATAGTGTTTTTTAAAGAAGGTTTTTGCTGTAAACTACAAGAGTTTCAATATAAATGCAAAAATGTGTATGCTTATCACATCCATGCAATTTACATCATATTTAGTGCAGTGGTGTGATCAGATAATACTAATCCAGATTAGGACAAAATTCAAAGGATTTGGAGAAAGAAAGAGTCTGATGATAGCTCAGAGTCATGGATAAATCAGAAACCTGGTTCACAGCTCAAACATACCACTGGATTGCTGCAGTATCAAGTAATACTTCTGAGTAGTGGTCTATCATAGATATGACTGCACAGACTGCGATTTCATTATTACAAGACAGTTTGTCATTGGTATAATTCATGCACACATGCTTTTGGTGCTCATTAAGTGTAGGGCAAGTGATTAATTTAGCTGTATTTGCAGGCCACACTCAGCATATAACTGTAAAAGAGGAATTTTGCCATTAAAATTTCAATTTTTTTTAAATAAATCAGTGGCAAGCAAGTATCTACAGAGGTACTACACAGGTAACCCTGTTAAGAGGACAATTCCTTTGTCAAACTGACCAAACCTTAGCTATGGTAACACTTCTAAGTGAACTGGAGCATTCACTTCTTAAACTCACATATTTCTGCCATTTTTAAAAGGACAAACAAGACTTGATTGATGTGTGTTTATATGCAATCCTCATATGTTCACCTATATTGTACTTAGACTCTCCATAACTGGGTAAAATAAAATGCCTGAATATAAGTTCACAAGAACATATCTAGAGAATCTTGCTTTATATTTCCCTGTTGTCCTCCCTTCTACATCATATATCATTGTTTTGACACACAAATGCTGTCAGGTATTGAGTGGCAAATTCACCTTGTTTTTATTATACAATAATACCTCGGATAACGTTTACCTCGGATAACACTAAAATCGCATAATGTTAAATAATCTGGGGGGAAGGGAAGAGTTGCATCGACTAACGTTAAGATCCTACGGGATGCATTGGATAACAACCGCTAAAGCCTGAGCGGTTACAGTGTATCTCTATGGAGCTTTAACGTTATCTGATGCATCCCGTAGGATTTTAACATGCATTGGATAACACTAAAAATCGGATAACACCAAGACTTGTGGAACCAAGTTTTAGCATTATCTGAGGTTTTACTGTATGTTCTTCCTCCAGGAACTATGGATTATTTCATGTTCTCCTTATACTTCTTACCAGTCTTCAGTAACCTACATGTCATTATAGTAAAGAGTCCAAACACAAGATTTGAAGTTTCAAGAAACCAAACCAAGAACCTACTGGTTTACTTGAACTAATTAATCTAAAGGTTAAATATATGCAGCAAACTATCATAGAGGGTTTTGCTACCTAAAAACCACAAGCAGAAATTATGTCAGAGAATGTATACATGGCAGTGATGAGGAAATTCCCAGTAAGTCATATTTTAGAAGTCTTAAAAAAAAAAAAAAGCAAACTATTTCCCTTAAAAGGACTGATTTATTCCAGCTCCTAATTCAGAATCAAAATCAAACTCTACGACACTCCTCAATGCTATCACTATGACTGAACACAAAGAGTTGGCTTTCTTTCCCAGTTAACTTCCATTGAGCCTCCAAACACTTTCCAACTTTCTCATGGCTGGAACATCTAGTGCAAGAGTTCCATTCCATCAGGCCTGTTGCCTTCTCCCCCGCACCTGGAAGTGGAAGCGGATGCATTCACGCATGCACAGACACGTGCCCACACATGCACAAATGCACCCATGACTATTGTAAATGCGGAAGTGGGTGCATTTACAACAGCCATAAATGAACCCACTTCAGCTTCTGGTGGTGTGGTCTGGCCCACTCATCTGACCAGGGGGAGTGGTCAGACCCATGGTGCAAAAAGGTTGGCCACCCCTGCTCTAGTGGCAATAATGGGCAAAATAAAGGAGATGTTCACTCTGCTTTTTCCATCTTGTGACTGATTGCAATATGGTCACTTCATAAGGGTTGCATGCTGTCTTCGTGCATCCTCACTGGAAAGGAGATGACGTGAAAAATGGTCCTCTTCCTCCATGCCAGAGCCTGTAGGTAGGTTGGTGAAATGGAGAAAGGGAGAAGAGGGGTGGGTAGGTGGGTATGTAGAGGAAACTGAGAAGACTTAAATTCACCTCTGGCTCTCTTTGGAATCTGAGAGGATAGATATCTTTCAAATTCCAATACTCCCACACTATTTGAGGGCACCATAATGAGTCACCAACATTGATACTTCTGAGCAAGAAGATATGACATTTTCTATAAGTCAGTATGAATACTCATGCTAATCAGACCTTCTCTCTCCAATTTTTTGCTCTACCAGCCAAAAATCAGTTATCATTGCAAGAGAGTCTGTTATGCCTGGCAGCTGCCTTCATAAATTTTCAAAATATCTTAAGGGGTTATTGTTACTGACTGGTGAATTTAACACCAAATATGATACCTTCTTTGCACATTCCACTTTTGCAGCTAAATTGGCAAAACTCAGGAAATATGCAGTAACTTTGAATCCTTTGAATCACAGTGCTTCTGAGTTAGTGCCCCTCTGCTCATCTACTCAAAGAAAAGTAATAGAATAATTTTCCATCACAACCTTAGATCACTTAAATGATCTAAGTCTTAGTATAATGAAGGATTATTTTTGTCTGAATTATGTGTCCTAAATGCAAAGCACAGACTGTATTCCTATAGCCATTGTCAGTTTAATTATTAATTATACATCACACCTTCCAACAGATTTCAACAGTTACTGCAGCTCAAAAAGATGAACCTATCTATATTTGATAAGAATGAAACCAAACCTTACATTAAGTTATGTTTACATCATTTTTTTGATTACTTCAGTGTTAAAAGAAATGAGCCAGACATCTTCAAGTCATCCTCAAGAAAGTCATAAATCAAACTCACTACTGCTATGAAGTTTATAAGCAAGTTCATTTGACAGAGTTATGGTTTCATTAACTTTCCTTGTATTCTGGTTGGATCACATGCAAACCCTGGAGGAAATGGAAATAGAACAAATGTGCTATGATTTAGCACTGCTCATGACATTAAAAAGAGTATTTAAAGTAAAGCATGAAATACACAGTGATTAAGATGACTGAAAATTTGCCCACTTATGTACAATAATTTATCAGAATGTAATGGAGGAAAATCAGTGCCAGAAGAAAAAGTGGCGCATCTTTCTTTCAGTACCCAGGCCAGTACAGACAGCCAATGTTAGGTCTCATGGAGGAAGGAGGAAATAATTAGTTGTTGTTATTGTTGTTGTTGTTATACAGATGGGTGTTTCTGCTTCTTGTGCCAAGATAACTTGGCTGGCTTTGGGTCCTATACATTTTGATGGAGGAAATACCTGCTCTGTTTTAAAACAGAAAAAAAAACCCTTTCCAGTCAATTGCAAAAAGGAACATATTTACCAGCAATTCTTAAGGCAAGATCCGTAGTGTTTGAACAGTTGGTGTCTTTGTTTATGCAATGTTTTTGCCATTTTTCCAAGTAACCATTCAAGGGTGATAGACAAGAAGATCACAATAAATCTGTTTATTCTGTCTTACGGTAAATCAAACAGTGACAAGCCGCCACCACTCAAACCTTGCATGAAGTATAAGAACACCATAGTTCGTAGGAACTATGCTTTCTTAAGTGTAAGGAATTCTGACCACCATGGGTTGGAATATAAACCAGGTCTTTAAGGTTAATACACAGATTTGTGCTAGATATCAGAGATTCTTATGAACACAATCGTCATCTGAGCAAAAATGGGAAAATATACCTGGTTCTCATTTCCAGGCACAATCAGAAATCAACCCTCAGTTCTCAGGTATTTTATGTCATATGCTAGTAATCCTTCCATAAGCAGAAAATGCTTGTGAAGTTATGACAAGGTGATGCTGTTTTCACATAAACCCTGCTGAGTGAAGGGCACTGGAAAGCTGGTTTCATTTAATCTTGAACAAAATCTGCAACGCAGAGTTGCAATAACATATTCCATTCTTAATTGAACATGCAACTGAAATATAAGAACATATTCAGAATGTAATAGTTTAGTAATGAAGAAAATAATATCAGTACATGTGAAGAGAAGAATACCAGGGGCATTTACTTACTTACTTATTTATTTATTTAATGAAGATTATCTACATTAATGTTGATATAACAAGCACAAATTGACCATCTCAAGTTCCTAGCTAGCGTTCCACGTCAAAGTTTGATAGCCATTGAAAGGCTTAATCTGTAACACCATGCAAGTCCTCCAGTGTGCCTCCAAACACATGTAAAGGACATGTGGTCCATGATTTGGTCTTCTACACAGTCACATTGGGGAGAGGACTTCCATCCCCATGTTAACAGAGTGTCTTTGCATCTACCACAGCCAGTCCTGTGGTAGACGGAGTGCAAAAGTAGACTAGTCTCCATGTATTGCACCCTGGGTAATGTGACGCAGTCACAGCTAAATAGTCTACACATTAGAATAAGATGAGACCAAACTGCCACACGTGGCTTCCTGATCAAAAGCTACATAGAAGAAGAAGATGATGATATACACCAGGGGTAGTGAAGAGGACATTCTCTGGCTCCCAAAAGCACTGTTCTAGGCACCTAAGTTTGATTTTGGCCAGGGTGGGCCATTTTTTTCTGTTCCATGGCAGGATCACATCCTCCAAAAAAAAAGGACCCTTGGGCTAGGTTTTGTGAGTACTTGCCCTTCCTTTTGGTAGCTGACCCGAGCAACTGTTGCTCTCTGTCTGTGCCCAGATGTTTAGGAAACAGAAGCTAGATTTAGGGCCCCAGAATGCCCATTGAACATCACAACTACAATGCTGTCTTTTCAAATGGAAAGCTTTATTGATTAAAAGCAAAAAAAAAAAAAGATGGAAAAGTGAGGCAAAACAGGACACTCACCCATACTCAGACTCCGAGATGGAAAGTAAAACTGCCAAACTGAAAAGTCAATAGAAAGATAAAGCAAACCTTTCTGTGACCAAATCTGATCCACACAGGAAAGCTAACCATAACATTCACAGCCAACTCTTACACTCATCGTCCCCTCACCTTGGGGTGCCAAGGCAGTGGGGAAATTTCTCCATGGAAGCAGCGCACCCTAGCCTAGGGGTCCCTCATTAATCATCCCTAGCTGCCCTAAGGCTGTCTCTGGGATGGAAGAAACAAGGGAGGCTTCTGACTGACTCTCCCAGCTGACCACAATTTTCACATCTCCAAGGATTTTTGGTCTCCATTTTTCAGCCCTTTTTAATATTACTATTAACCCTTGAAGGGGAGGTTTTTCACACTATATGACTGGGAAGATTGAAACCATTTCAACAAAGGAAAAGTAGCTTCTATTACAACTTTTTCCCCTATAAGTTGTAGGCAAATGTAAATCAAATGGGGTTTTTTTGTTAACTACATTATTTATCTTCTTCTTTTTTGCTTTCATTCCCCCCCCCGTACCAAGAACCACAGTGCATCATGTTTAACAAGGTACAGATCATTTTGCCCACGTTAGTATTTTTACACACAAGATATGGTACCTCTAAATGTTCAAAGGCTTTTGTATGGAAGAAGCACATCAAGTACTCTATCTTTGGGAAATATAATAAGTTAACATTTTAAACATACTGAAAAACTTTGCCTATATAACTGCCACTGTCATTTTCCTTTGGCAGCGCAAAATGTCAGTATCTAAGGAAAATTCTTTGACAAAAGTGTGAGTCATAAGGAAGTATCCTGGGAAGTACAATGCTTAACAACTGTGAAACAATTGAGTTTCTACACAACATGGCACTGCTGGTCTGCAGTGTTTCCATTGGCTCAAAGTTAGCATCAGAAATGATGTGACCTGGATTGGAACTGATGGCAGTTCCAATTTCTGTTGCATCAGGGCTGAAATTAGGGAATCTGCAAAATCTCCCCATGTGGCTCAAATTGAATATATGCACAATAAGGATATTTAAGCCTAAAATGCCATCTTTTTGCCCCTCAGGTATTTTACTTCACAGAACCACCTACTGCTAGAATTTGTTTATTGGCTTGATGCTTTCTGTGTTATCACTTTCTGACAAACCACAAAGAAATCTCATGGGAAATTAAGGTTAGCCACAGCTCATGTGTTTTCATTCCATTTCACCAAATGACCTCCGCTGTGAAGGGAGTAAGGAGTATGCATGAGTAAGAAAGCTATTTGACAGAACGATTTAGAAGGAAACACGTGGCACCTCCGTCACTTATGTGGATGGTACCATGTCACGAACAGAATGTGACATACATAGAAAGACAGGTTAAAAGGTCACATTTGCCAGTGGCCACAAATATGGTATATACCGAAAGGAAATTTTGGACTTCAGACCAGTTCTGTGCAAAGAACCAATCCTAACTAACTTGATTTAAAAGTAGGCATTCCAAAGGCAAGCATTTCTCTAAAATCATGCCTTGTTAAAAGGGGAATTACTGTAAATACTTGAGTGTAATTCTAGTTTTTTATCCCCCAAAATAAAGACCAAAAAGGGCACTCGACTAATACTTGGGTCAATGGCTCCGACGGTCCCAAAATGAGGTGGTGCAAATTCAAACATACATTTTTTAAAAAGCACTAACATGAACATAAAATCTCAAAAACATACCCACACAAATGTCTAAATTAATTAATTTTACCATATTTTCATGTATTTTAATTATTGAAACTCACTAGCAGCTGTTGCATTTTTCACCCCCGACTTATACTTGGGTCAATCTATTTTCCTAGTTTTAGAGGTCCAAATTAGGTACCTCAACTTATATAAGGGATGACTTATAGTTGAGTATATATGGTACTGTTTACAGATTTTAATATCCCCTTTCCCTTTAGGAGATTTTTCTCCACTATCTATCTTTGTATACAGATAGATATTTTAGACAAGAAGCTGGATGAATGAGTGAATTAAAATGGAAGCTAACACATTGCTCTCCATTGAGCAAACCAGGCAGATTGGATAGGCAAGGTAATCCATCAATGAGCTCCTCATTTTATGGTTATCCTAGAAGTTTTATATATTAAACAAATGACTAAAAAAAATGATATTCTGTCAGCTGTGCATGAAAAGGAAGACAAACATACTGTATAGAAAGCACTGAAAGGAGATTTTCAGAAGTTCACTGAAGTGGGAATAAACAGTGATAATAACAATAACAAAGTCATGCCTTCCAGAATGACTAATGCATATCAGCTATAAAGGCCCATTATTTAAACCTGTTGGGAATTTAATCTTTGGAGATTTGCCTCAGAATTAGAATGAGTCCAATTTTATTCTGGCAGTGCCTAAGTAACTAAGAGTTGGTCCTCAGGCTTAGTTTTGGTGAACAATTTCCATTGCCCCGTTTTACACAATCTGTTGAGTTGGGGAAGGGAGTGGCAGCACCTGACAAACATTCAACATCACAGAGAAGAGGACATCTTGAAGACTGTTAATTTTCTTCATAATGACCCAATGACTTCAGATTTCTAGATTTTTATCTCCCAAATTCAACTTCAAAAGTAAAGCAAAATGTTAAAAAGTACCGTAGTACCCATAGGTACCCATGGGGTCGCAAAGGGTCGGAATCAACTGTGTGACTGAACAACAAAATCGTAGTTTACAGTATACCTTTAAGAGAAAAAGATGCAGTTCCCAGACTCCTTTAGTAAAGGTAATGATCACCCTTGCTCAAAAGCCAGGGTTCAGTGCTCATCTGTTTATAGTCAGAGCCAGCAATGTCTGCATCTGCAGACCTTTCTGTGGACACGTGTCAGGCATGTCTCAACACTGGAGTTCACAGAATGCTGTTTACCTTGCAACCAAAGTGTTACCTATTTATCTACTTGCAATTTCTTGCTTTCAAACTGCTAGGCTGGCAGGAGATGAGACAGAGAAGGGAGCTCAGACTCCTTTGGAATAATACAAAATGTCCCAAATAGACGAGAGTGTAGGTGACTATACAGTAAAACCTCATATAACACTAAAACCTGGTTCCACAAGTCTTGGTGTTATATGATTTTTAGTGTTATCTGATGCATGTTAAAATCCTATGGGATCCATAGAGATACATTGTAACCACACAGGCTTTAGCGGTTGTTATCTGAAGCATCCCATAGGATCTTAATGTTATCTGATGCAATTCTTCCCCCCAGATTCCTTAATGTTATGCGATTTTAGTGTTATTCGATACTAATGTTATATGAGGTATTACTTGTATATGATTCATACCTTAGCAAAATTTAACACTCCAACATACATACTTAAGATACTTTTACTCACCAATGCCATCTTCCTTAGTTGCTTGCTTGCTTTCTCCCTTTTAAAAAATGTCTTCAGAGGCACAACATTGATGAGTTAAGTGAACACTATTCCAAAACTTCAGAGAGGGATTGATGGGCAAAACAGCAAATTTCAAGTTTCAATCCTATGAATAATATTTATCTCCTTTAAAATTTCTAATAGTTTTCTTGACATGATCTTCCCTTAGTGCTACACTATGTGAAAAGATGATAATGGTGCCTAATTGCTTGTCCACTCACCTGCTACATAATCTAAATGCACACTTGGAGGATTCTGTCATTTTGTCAACATATATAATGTTCTCTAAAAAACACAATGTGCTAAAAGCTATTGTAATATGGAGACAAATATGTGTTTCTACTAAATTGTGCACAGGCCACTAACCCTATATGGGAAAGTGCTGGGGGCAGGAGAGAGAATTAGGTATGTTGTGACTATTTCTTCATCCTTCTGATATTTTGATTGCTCAGGAAAAGTCAAACAACTTCCCCGCCCCCAAATGGCTCTCAGGAATCAGATTAAGATACACCATGGCCCTTGATGCATGTCTAAATTAAGAGGCCCCATAGCATTATTAAAAACTTACATGCTCCAAAATGGCCACTATAAGTCACCTTAAAGCCATTGTACCAAAATATTAAATGATGCTTAAATGACAAGCATTCTAGGAAAAATTGAGAGCAATAAGAAATGAAGACTTAACATGAGATGACTTTAATCAAGAAAATAGATCACAGGCTTCATTTGCAAGATCTGAGCAGCACTGTTAATAGGAACATTTGCAAGCAATTAATTTGTAGTATCCCATAAATTTGAAATAATTTTATACAAATGGCAAAAAAAGGTGCATCTAAAACCAGTTCCTGTGGCCTAGATAAAGGCAACAGATTAAGATGGCTCTCAATCGACTTTCAGATTGAATTGATCTAATATTTATAAGATGTCTAAACAGAACCTGGCATCAATACCATATCCGAATGTTTCTGCAGTTTAATCATTAGTACAATAAAAGATATCTGAAGCGTATATTTTGATAATATCTTGGATGAGAATTTGCATTTTTGTTTGGGATATGAGCAGCTGTAGCCAGTTAGCTGTGAAATGGTTGTATCAAGACAATTATAATAGATGTATCTAAATATTTTAAAGATGATCTACTTATTACACTAGCTCAGTGATTCTCAATGTTTTCAGGCCATGGGCCTGACCACACCACCTGGGCAGCTGATCAGGCCATTCATGTGGTTCCTCCCACCTGGAAGCTGGAGTAAAACATGTGCCATGCATGCACACAAAGCATTTAGCAGCATTCTGCACATGCATGGCATGCATTTTACTTTTACTTTCAGGAGGGGTGAGGGATCGGGGGCCAAGTCTGGCCCACGGGCCGTAGGTTGTGAATCCCTGCACTAGCTAATAATTTTAAATTTTAATAATTTTTAACACTCATGCGGTGCTCAAGTGTATATCAGTCAAGACCGTTTCCTCTGGCCAGAACACAGGAATGTGGGAACAGATAAATTTCTTAATGAGCAGATGAGTAAAATCTGTTTACACACTTGCATTTATCTCTCTCAAAGACAGAACTGCTTTCAAGGAAAAGAAAAGAAAAAGCAGTCGGTAGAGTCTAAGGACACTACTGTCAGGGATTTAGTTTGTTAATATGATGTGTTAAACTATGCTCATTAGTTCATTTATTTCTTTTATTTCATTCGGATCAAAAGAAATAAATGAACTAATAAGCATAATTCAACACATCGAATTCATGAACTAAATCCCTGACGGTAGTGTCCTTAGATTCTACCTGCCACTTTCAAAAGTTCTTGCTTGCCTCTTTGCTGCCTGGTGGGTCCTGCCCCCACCCCCCACTTTCTTTCTTACTTTCCTTCCTTCACGAAATGAACACATTGATAATCTGTTTACTTCCACATCCAGTGAGAAGGTGAGAGTTGGAGTGATACTTTTTTTTGAAGGAAGGAAGGTTAGAAAGAAAGTGTGTATGGGGGGGGTCATGGGAAGACCCCAGTTATTTAACGTTCTCCAAAGATGGAGGAAACCTGGTTCTTACTAGGCCTCCAAAATCATTTTCTGCTCTGTGTCACAATACTGCTTGTTTTTCAGTACTGTGTGTTACCATTCCTTATCTCTAGCTAGCAGAGGCCTTTTTTTTTGGCTATCCCAGAGACAGTGTCTCTGCCCGTACGTAAACAGTTATGTTGTGGGAACTTTTTCCTAGAGGAGCCAGGGTGCCTCTGATTGGGTCAGAAGGCAACACATGGGTCAACGAACTCCATTTTGGTGAGATAAAGTCTCAGTTCTCTTTTGGATGTCTATGGGTTAACTTGCCTGGGAATATTTCCTTTTTGTGTCGCCATGATTACCTAGGCCTCATGTTTTGCTTTGGACTGATTCTATGCTACTGAACCTTATCTACTTTTTTTCTGTATGGACTATGCTTTAAGAAACCTGACTAATAAACTATGTTCTGCCTGAAGAACAACATCTCTCTTTTGTGAGCAAGAGGTAACTATAAAGTATACACACACAAGGGCACACTGTCAAATATATCTCCCTATTTACAAATAATCACTCCGTGGCATTGGATGACTTCCAGAACGGGGTTGCAGCTACGTTTAGCTGGTTTTCGCAGGCCAGCTCTCCCTACTGGGGACTGGGGCGAAGTTCTCTTAGGGGAGAACGCAGGGAGACACCCTGACAGAGTAGGATGGCTGTTTGCCTGACCTTGGGGGGGGGGGGTAACAGGACTCACCCGGCAGCGAAGAGGCGAGCCAGAAGCAGCAGACACAAGTGAGAACTCTTTAAAGTTCTTGCTTGCCTCTTCACTGCCGGGTGGGTCCTGATCCCCCCTTTCTCTCTTACTTTCCTTCCTTCACGAAACAAACACATTGACAGCCTGTGTACAGTACTTCCACATCCAGCGAGAAGACAAGAGTTGGAGAGAGATCTTTTTTTTTTAAGGAAGGAAGGTTAGAAAGAAAATGTTTTTTTTTTAAACCTTCATAGAAAATGTTTCTGAAGTCCAATTCAAATTGCATGTGTCACAAGAAAGGTTCTTATGTCCTCTATCAATCACACTTTGGATCACTTTGATCGGTTGATCAGTTTGGGCGGTGACTCACTGCCAACCAACCCTCCCCAAAAAAGTCATTTTTATGAGTCACATTTTTCCTTAATATCTTTGTTGTTGATTCCTGCTTCAGCTTCATTCTTCTCCACATGTTGAATTCAAACTGTATCCACCTCAGGAAGTTGTCATATTCAGTTTCTAACATGTTTTTCCCTTTTATTTTTTCATTTTTGTGACCTCGTTTGAGTGGTTTTTTTGTAAAATGCTTCATAGTCTTTTTCCCCAAAGTCCAATTTCAAATGTAATAGTGTCACCACAAAAGTCATTCTTTCCTATTTCAAATGCATTCAACCAAAATGTAAGACGTTCATTGAATTCACATCAAAGAATCGGTTCATGAAGATCGTGTAATATTTTTGACAGGGATAGTATAAGTCAGTGATGGCAAACCTTGGCTCTCCTGATGTTCTTGGACTTCAGTTCCCAGAAGCCCTGATCAGCAGGAGTGCTGACTTGGGCTTCAGGTAATTGAAGTCCAAGAACACCTGGAGTGCCAATGTTTGTCATAATTGCCCTAAGATACATTTGGAATTAACACTGCAAAATTTTGATTCCACAGTTCAAGTCATCTAAGCTACCAAATGGGATATTTCAAAAACCTGCTTTTTACAAAAACCAAAAAATCCACTGCACCGTTTAAAAAAAACCAGGCTTCCAAAATACTGCAATGTTTTCAGGAACAATTTCAGTATCTTGTAAAGGCAGGTTTTCCGCAGAGAGTGCAACATTCATCAAATGAGGACATAAAGTGTTTCATGGTCTCACACTTTAACAAAGAAACATGAACTTCTATCTAGGGTCTCATATTTTGACTCTGTGTTCTCATTGAACTTTGGTTTTTATCTCTATCAAGTTGGTATTGGGCATCTGCATGTGTTTAAGCTAAGACAGTGTGATTAAGATCACATCTGTAAAGCAACAAAAGGAGGAAGCAGCTCATTGTTTGTGATCTAGTTCAAAACTCTATGTTTGAACATGTACACAGGATTCCATAGTGACAGACAGCAACTGTCCGGAGGATAGGTGAGGAATCAACGAGCTGGAGTTAACATGCATCCTGAAAGCCAAAGCCCAGGAGATATATTCAAGGAAGAAGCAACAAATAGAACTGAGCAGCAAGGCACCAGAAGGAAAAGGGAATCAAAACCAAGATATAAGCCAGAAATCAGAGCAGCAGAATAAGGAAGAATCAAAAGGAAGGAGCAAACTAAAAGAAACAATGAACAATGAGGGTCAGAACTAAAGGAACACCAAAAGCCACAGATTACCTAAAACTGTTCTTAGACAGTCTCAGACCAACTAAGGTTTGAAGTCCTCTGCAGATGGCTAAAGAGAACTACTTTTCATAGATCTTAGGGCTGAGCATAGATAAAATCATATAATTAAATCTTTTTAAAAAATAGTAGCTAAGATGCTAACTGGAAGGTGGGAGGTCAGCAGTTTGATTCCCGAGTACTGCAGGATGGAATGAGCTCTTGTCCTAGCTCCTGCCAACCTAGCAGTTCGAAAGCAAGAAATTGCAAGTAGATAAACAGGGACCACTTCGGTGGAAAAGTAAGCAGTGTTCAGTGCATTCCAGTGTCTGGTCATGCCTGCCACATGACCATGGGAACGTCTACAGAAGCAGACAGCACTAGCTTTTCAGCTTTGAAACAGAGATGAGCACTGAGCCCTAGAGTTGGATATGACTGGCTATTAAGCAAGGGAAAACTTTACCTTTACTAAAAATAAAATACATTATACCTTTGTGTAACTTTTAGTCTTTAGCATATACAGACACATGTGGAAAAATTACTTAGGAATATTTTCACCCAGCACACCCAATCATGTGCCTGTTTGCATTTATGAAGCAAAATCTATCGTCTCTATGTAATGCTTCTGTGGTGCACGGTTTCGTGCCTGCTTCTTGCTTCTTCACATCTTGTGTCTGGTATCCAGTATCCAATATTGTATGTGTCTGCATCTCTCACTTATTTAGTCGGTCCCACCGAGTAGGGCGGTATAGAAATTGAAATAATAATAATAATAATAATAATAATAATAATAATAATAATAATAATAATAATAATAATAATAATAATAATAATAATAATAATAATAATAATAATAATAATAATAATAATAATAATAATAATAATAATAATACATGCTCATATTCAAGTGTTAGCTTGCTAGGAAAGGGATCCTTTAGTCTTAAGTTATTTACTTTACAAGGGAATGTTTATTTCTAAATATTATTTCTTTGCAAGGAAATGTTTATTTTCACCTGGGGCTGGGTGAAAAACCTTGGACTGCACCAGGTGGCCAGACATCACCACCCAGCTGGCCTCGGCCCCACCCTCCCGGGACCGGGTAAAAAGCCATGGACTGCACCAGGCGGCCGCACACTGCCACCCAGCTGGCCTTGGGCCCACCCTCCCAGGACTGGGTGAAAAGCCATGGACTGCGCCAGGCAGCCGGACACCGCCGCCCAGCTGACCTTGGATCTCACCCTTCCAGGGCCGGGTGAAAATCTGTGGACTGCGCTGGGCGGCCAGACATCACTGCCCAGCTGGCTTCAGCCCCCACCATCCTGGGGCTGGGTGAAAAGACACAGACTTCGCTGGGCAGCTGGACACCACCACCCAGCTGGCCTCAGGCCCCACCCCCCCACCCCCCGGGGACCAGGGAAGGGTCCCCCTGCCCAGTGCCCACTCTGAGGGGAGTGACTGTAACTGTCCGCTCAGAGGGACAGTTGTAATTGTAATTGTAATTGTTTTATGATATGCACTGATGATATTGATTTATTTGTTTTTATTTTGCTGTTTTGCTGCATTGTATTATATTGTATTTTCTGTTGTATTTCATTTCAAATGTATTTCAAATGTATTGCTGTTAGCAGCCATGAGTCACGTAGTCGAGTGGGTGGCATACAAGTCCAATAAATCAAATCAAATCAAATCAATTATTTTACATTGGCATTTTGATGCAAAAACATGGCGATTTTGGCACTTCCAGTGACATCGGAGCACTTCTGGCACTGGCAGCAATTTATGCCAGGGGCCAGATCCAGCCCATAGGTCATAGGTTGGGAACTCCTGCTCTAAACACACAAATTTTCAAACCTTGACATATTTTCAAGAGCTTCAGTGCTAAGTGTAACTATATCACTTAATTTGGGCTTTACAGGAGCAATACTAAATGAGTGGAGTAACAAAATGGTTTACTTTCACCACTGGCAGTAGATTGACTAGTGGTTCACTTACTTATGGGTGTAATGGGAACATCTGGGCCAGATATACCTCTAGGGGAGTTCCTCCACCTAATTGTAACCCATCAGCCAGTGAATCTAAGAGTCAGGTGTTGTTGGTGTTGTTGTTGTTTGTTGAAATTACACAAAATCTCTGTGAAATTAAGACAGTAGCAAGTCCCACTTTGGAAACACACAGCAAGACACATAATAACTCTGAGACATAGAGGCAGCAACAGTGATGAAAATAAAGATGAGGGCAATAACAATAATTAAAAAATAAAATAAAAATAAAAACTCGACAGCACTTTAAAGACTAACTGCTATATTTTTAATGTGAGCTTTCATGGATCAAGTCCACTTCATCACACTGTCTTTAACATGCTGCAGAGGTTTTTTATGGTTGTGTGTGTGTTTTTGCTTTCTGAAACACAGACTAACACAGCTGCTAGTCCAAATAATTAAAAAATCAATGCTTTTATAAACACGTCTTTTGATCTGCAAATTAAAAAAAATACCACTTTTTAGATGAAATTTTTGAAGTGGTAGCCGTGTTAGTCTGTGCAAGCATATCTGAGAGTAAACAAACAGAACAGCTGGCAGTGGTAGATGAAGTGGACTTTATGTTTGACTAAATGGACCTGGTCCATAAAAGCTCACATTTAAATACATAAGTTATTATTTCAGGTGCCACAACATTTTTTGTCTCCCCCCCCCCCCGGTTCTGTTTTGTTTATTCTCAGATATACTTTTTAGATGAAATTTTTGAAATGATAGCCATCTTAGTTTGTATTTCAAGCATATCAGAGAGGGAAAAAAGAGACAAAAAATACTGTGGCACTTTAAATACTAACTGCTGTATTTTAATGCTTTGTGTGTCGGGGAAGATGGGGCCCGGAGTCCCTCAACTGCCAACCAGTTAGGAAAGGGACTGCCTGGAATCCCACCCTCCCAATGAGACTGGAGTGGGCAAAGGTAGCCTTCTGCAATGAGGCAGGCAAGGTAGTAGCTTAAATAGGCAATACTGCTGAAAAACAGTCTTTGTTTATATTATGCCACCTTTCCCACAAAACACTTTCTTACACACACACAGAGAGAGCAGCATTGCAGAGCTGTCCCTGGGAAGATGCCTTGGCTCTCTCAGGCTGCAGTTCCCATCAAAGCGGTGACATCTAGAATATTTCACTTTCCCAGGCCAATGGCTAGGTCAGCTCTGACTTCAGGGACAAACCACGTGGTTTGTCCCTGAAGTGAAACTGACTCTAGGCTAGCGATTAGGTAGCCATCGCTGCGGGTGGGGGTGGATTGGGTAGATGTTCTACCCAATCCACCCCCTACCCCCCGCAGATGATTGCATCGGATAATGCTAAAGAATCGTTATCCGATTCTAGCATTATCCAAGGCAATCGTTATCCAAGGTATTACTGTATAGATCAGAATACAAATCAAAGCTATTAAGCTAACTAAATGTTCTATGCCTAAGTAACCTAACATGACTCATGTCATGATAGGCGAACAATGGGCCCCGGAGTCCCTCTACTCCTGTCTGTTTAGAAAGGGACCCCCTGGACTCCCAACTCCTCTGTCAATGCTTCTGGGTAGGGAAGTGGCACTTCTTCTCCTTAAGCAGGAAAGTTAGTGGCTTAAATATGGCCCCAGGCTGAGAAACAGTCTTGTTTATATTATGCCACCTTCCCCACAAAACACTGGTTCTCACACATATAGAGCAGAGCTGCAGAGATGTCTCCAGGAAAATGTCCTAGCTTGAAGTCTTGAGGTCACCTTCAAAGCAGTGACGTGTAGGAGGCTTTCTTTCTCAGACCTAGCAAGAGACACAGATGTCATCCCTTCTCCTGTCTGATCACCACAGAAACCTGGCAACCTTATCAGTGCCTAAGAAAGTTCCCGTCTTCCCAGGCCTAGTACTCTGCAAAACCCTTAGTTCTTAGTGAGGCCTTTATTTACAGGCCTCTGTAGAATTTATCTTCTTCCTTAGTAGCCAAAAAACACACTTCTGGACGTCTTTCTGGCTTTTTATTGAAAGATGATTAAAGTCCATATATAAATCAAAATGCAGCTTCAAGCTATTAATTCAACTACATGTTCCATTTCTAAATTCCCTAGCATGACTCAAAGATAGTCCTTTTCCTACTCTAACTTAGAAAACTGAATAAAATAAGAAAATAAGAGCATAGCTAATTCTCACCTAAAGCATCTCTGATCAGCATTTCTATTAGGTGGGCTGGATGCCCCCATGGATTGCTTCATGGATTCGGTCCTTGGTTCAAAGTGACATCATGTTGAGCCTGTTCAAGAGATGGTTAACAGACCTCAAAAGGTGGCTCTTTTTATATGATTTTGGGTGCTCTAACATCCACTTATTGAATGTTAGGTATGTAAGGATGACCTAACTGGTATTACTAAAATGTGTTTGATCTAACAGGTGTCTGTCTGAAGTTGTTACCTTCCCAGACGCACATTGACGCAATTTAACATTCTTCAGGTGTTTTGCTGAAGTCAGTATCAGGCTGTTATCCTGTGCATAAACAGGGGTTATGAAGTCACGTGGTTACTTTCACATGTAAAAGTAGGTGATGTAACCTTGGGAAGTTCCCTTTTATTATCTAAGTGTGACCTCATTTGCAGATGTCTGGTTGTCTCATGTGTCCACTTAGCAATCCTTGACATGTGTAACATAATGCTATCTGAAATGCCTTAGCAGGTGTAATGGAATGTGACCAGCACAAGAGTGTCTCCATTTTGAGTCTAGCTATTCTCAAAGCTTACAACTAATATGATATATAAATATTTAACACTATTAAATGTGAATATGTAAATATGAATATTAATGAATATATACAGCTGTGTCACATATTGACCAGCTCAAATAAAGCAGGTAAATAAAACAATTATTAGAATCATGACAACTCAGTGATAGCGTCTCCTGTATTACAACATTGAGGATCAAGTCCGCTTCCTCAGTCTTAGAGTGATGAAGTGGACTTTATGTGGACTTGAGCCACGAAAGCTAACATTAAAATACAGCAGTTAGTCTTTAAAGTGCTACAATGCTTGTTGTCTTTTTGTTTTGTTTACTCTCTGATACACTTTTTAGATGTAACCCTCTGGTCTACTCACATGCAGCAGCAATTTTGCAATATTGTGAAATAATATATAATAATATTTAATAATGGTAATAAAAAGAGTTATCAGACATATACATTTTTGGAGATTGTCTATGATTTGATCTTGAACTTTTAAACTACTCATAAGAATACTATTATTTCTTTCAGAAAGACAAAATAAGGATTATAGCTCTCACCTAAAATGTTCTTTTCCCCTGCATTCTTCTCAAATAAAGGCAGAGTTGGTTTGCCACTTAGGAGGATTCACCTTATTTAAAGAACTTAATAAATGTATTGCATTACTTTAGTCCTTCTGTCATTATCACGCTCCGTCAGATCACTATCGCCTTCCTACGCCAAACTCAGAGTGCTAGAATAATTTCCCCTGACTCCTGGAATCCTAATATTGTTACAACCTGCAGTTTTGCATTTGAGAAGGAAAATATATAGACAGAGATCAGCATCAGATTCTAAATTAAGCCACCTGCTGAATCAAATGAAAGAATTGGTTGAAAGGAGGCCAGCTAATTGTGCGTGCTTTTGTCTGGCTGTTGCGATCAATACAACAAGGACCTGAGTGCATTAGAAATAGACAGCATGCCCTAGACAGACCCACCTCACAGTCAGACAGGTCAGAATCATAGACAGCTATAGTTCTTGCTCTTTTTGGCAAAGATTTAATGTTCAAGGCTATAAATGGGCTACGGTTTAAATGGTCATGACAAACGCAACCATACCCTTGCAGTATATGGTTTAAGTGGTCTCATAAATAGCTTTTGATGCAGTCTTTGTACAAATTGCAGCAGCAGCCCTGAAGACATTTGGGTGATTGTGGCAATCCTAAAACGTAGCACTCTCAAGACTTTTACTTTTTAAAAGGGAATTGCTGTAATTGTAATCTGGACACATAAGCAACCGCATAAAGGAAATAAGAAAATTATCTCCTGCTTCTAACTAATTACAACGATTTGAGGAAACTGTCGCAAACATGCATTCCCAATTTCATATGCAGAATTTACATATATCATTCTACTATTATTTTCCAAAGATATGTTTAAAAATGTCGCTGGCTTTCTAAATTAAAAAAACCCAAAAGCAACTAAAAAATTATAATAAAATTAATGAATATATGTGATAGGACCTCAAAGTAGTTTTGTCAGAGGTGAGTGAATTCTGATTTCAACCTATAAAAGAAAATGCATTTGAGCTTCATTTAAAGCTGGTTTTGGACATGAATTATGATACAAATGTCTGGGCTTGCAAGGAAGAGGTTGCAGAGTTCTCTCCATCTGTGCACATAAAATCTTATATACAATGCTTACACTGCAGAAAATTAATTCATATCTGAATATGTGATGGTGAACACCAGACATAACACTGAAAGTTGTGATAAGCTACCCTCACTAATTTTCCTAAGGGACTGATATTTGATCTTTAGAGGTTGTAATCTCAGTGCTCACTCATTTTCATCTAACACAGAGATTCCCATTATTCCATTATGTTCATTCACATAATCTTCATGGTAGGCTCTATCATTAGACATTGTGAAGTTGCTGTCTTAGGTGACAAATCACAACGAATAGTAAATTCACCACTCCTTCATGCCAGAAGGATCCTTCCTAACCTTTATCACTCTAATGAGCTCTAAGCGACTCCACAAAGTTTTGGCTACTGCTGAAATACCAATCCCTTACAGCCTGACATTTTAATAGTGGTTGCTGCAATCGCATAGACGTATTTCTGGGTCTCTAGCCACATCAGGGAGGGGGAGCATGAGGCTTAGCTGCATGAGAGCTATTGTGCTGCATGTATGCAGGTAGGTGGCATGCTGAGGTGAGCAGTCCTCAACATAAACCAGCAAAAGTTCCAGAAGTGGGTCCTTGTCATCTGGGGAAACTTTGCAGCTGCTGCTACCATCATCACCTCATGCTAATAGTGGTGTATGCCTTTTTCCTTCCTTCCTTTGCCTGCCCCCAACCAGTCATTTTACATTATTTTCTCTCCTGTGTGAGGATATGTCTCAACAGTGAATCCTCATATCTTGCCTTTCTCCATCAGGAGACTTCAACCCGAGTGCATTCTGTGTAACCCTCTAACACGTGTTTACCTCTGAATGTTTACTTTTACTCTAAATCAGTAGGTTAATAGTTGTGTTAGATTTTGCTTAAAGATGTGACCTTCTTTAGGCATTGGGCATTCTAACGCAACCTCCATGTCCCAGAAGGTTGGGATCTATTGCTGTAGGTAATAATACAGATCCAGCCAAATTCTCTTCCATCACTCTACTACTACAGTGCATGCTACCACCACCACCATTGCTTAGCTTACCACTTTAGGCATTAGTGTCATGCTTTGCTTCCCATTTTAGGCACTAGGAGAGCTTTCTGTAGAGATTCAGGAGTTACATCCTTGGGTTCAAACCCTAAATCTCAAGTCAGATCTCTTTTTCTCCAAATTCATGTACAGTTATACCTCGCTTAAAGAGCATAATGCGTTCCACAGGATTGCTCTTTAAGGGAGTTTGCTCTTTAAGCGAAACACCATTGTAAGTGACCAATTGTGGGGGGGATTGCAGACCCCAATTTATTTGTTAAGTGAATTTTTGATTGGTTTTATTTGTTAAGTGAAACGACCATTCAGAGAAAATTCTTCTCTTTAAGCGAGTTACTCTTTAAGCGAAACCCTCTTTATGCGAGGTTTGACTGTATATGTGATCTCATTGAAGGCACCAAACACACTGGCACTTGGAGCAAAATTCAGAGTTCACACAGCCAGAGAAAATGCTAAAATATATGCTAATAAATCAAGTTATTTCCAGTTTGTTGACCATCTATGATATCCAGTGGTGTGCTGTCAAAACTTTTGCTACCCCACCATGGGTGGAGCCAATGTCATGGGCGGAGCCAATGTCATGACAACATGGGCGGAGCCAAAATCATGACATCATGACGTTGTGGGCAGAGTCAAAGGGAAAAAAATAAAATTAAATAAATAAATAATAAATAAATAAAAATACAGATTACAATTAAAGTAATCAACCAATCCACTCACCCACCCCAAACACAAATCACCCCAAACACAAACCCGTCACTTACCTGGCCTGGGGTCATTGAGCAGGCACTAGGCAGGCAGGCAGTAGGCAGGCAGGCAGGCAGGAAGTGTGGAGGAGCTGTGGCAAACCGCCATTGTGGCAAACTGCTGCTGTGGCAAACCGCCACTGCAGCAAAACTGGTGGCGGCCTGGTGGCGTGGTGTGGCGCAGCCCAGCAAGGAAAGGCTGCTGCTGCCACTTCTCCAGGCACTGCCTGCACTCTTTTCGGGCAACCAAAATGGCTGCCCGGAACTGTGCATGCATCAAACCTCCATTTGACGCATGTACAAGTCTTCTTTTTAGTGCACATGTGTCAAATGGAGGTTTGATGCATGTGCAGTTGCTGCCCAGAAATACACTTCTGGAGGGCGGCTGGAGAGGTGACCGAACTGGTTGCCCGGGGGTTCTCTATCCCCTGGGCAATCCCCTCCGGAAAGCTGCTACCGGTTCAGGCGAACTGGTCTGAACCAGTAGCAGCCCATCACTGATGATATCCCAGTACATGCCACCTGTGGGGAAGTGTTTTCCTCACCTGACCTAATGGCTGGGCTACTCCTGGTAATCTAACATGTTGAAACATTAGAAAACAATAGCACTTAAGAGCATTTTACTGTCTATGTTAGCTTAATCTGTGAACATTGTATTAATTTATATTTTTTTAAATCTATTAAGAGGATACTGTATACTGAGTTGTATTCTTTAACTATGTATTTCTTAAATTTGTTTATGTAAGCCACCCAGAGTTGGGTTTCGACCCGATTGGGGCGGGATAACAAGTTGGTAAAAAAAAAAAATGATTATTTTATTATAAATGTGATTAAATGAAGAGATGCATTTCCTTTACTCCATAAAGGCTGAACTAAACAAAAATTACATCTTATAGGAAAGTTCTCATTTAAAGAAAAAAGCAATGAAATTAGTTAGGTAGGTAGTTAGGTAGTTGAATAATCCAGTTCTTAATCATTTATCCTTTGTCCTCTCCATTCAAAGGCAGGTATATGCAATTCTTGATACTTAAATAAAGTAAGTAAGCAAAGCCATTAGTCTGCTTTTCCCCCTGAGCTTCTAAAATGCTTTAATGGGTTTAGATTATAATGGGGGAAAATATGTTTACAGGGCCAGAAGGCAATACATCTCAGAAATTTCCTCTTGACCTTCCAAATGAACAAGGTTAAAATATAGATTTGATTTACAGACTGCAAAGATCCATAGTCTCTTAGAGTGTACGCATTCATGATATGGCAATAAGAGGGAATAAATTTTGTCCTATGAAGAAAAACAAATAAATATTTCAGACACACTCCCAAAAACCACATAAACAAACAAACTGCTTCAGGTTTGCAGGGAGGGTTCTGTGAGAAATGTTACATTTGCAGCATAGTTTTGCATTTCTCTTTAGCTGTCCAGAGAAGATTAACTACATGTCTTCCAGAATCCATACTTGACTGACACTCAAAGTCTTAATAACTTACTCTGAAACATTTATAGAAGAAAGAACAGGGGCGTAGCTACCGCCGTATCTGCCGTATCAATTATACGGGGGCCCCGGGCCATGGGGGCCCCCAACGTGCGTAAGCAAAACAAATATTTACCCTTCCTAAGGGCCCCCAAACAAATTTTTATAAGGGGCCCCGCCAAGGCATGCTACGCTTCTGCGAAAGAATAAGAACATTTCTTTACTTACAGTTACTTGGCATTACAGATGCGTCCATGTTGCTTTCTTTACTGCACACATGCGAGCAACCAACTGGACAAATCAACAAACTAGTTACATCAACCAACAAGGAGAAGGAAAGAACACTGGGCAGAGAGAGGTGGGGTTCTTTTTCACTTCAGAGGCAGAAAGGAATGATCAGTGAATGCTGGTTAATAAACTGTTGCTCCAGCCCAGAATATTTTCTTCCAATCACTCCAACTACAGGCAGTATGTGATATCGTAAATAACCAGCAAAAACATTTTACAGGAAGCTGCTATGTTAATCATGATGCAAAAGCAGGATTTTTTAATGTAAGCCCATCAGACTCTCTGAAAACGTTAACTGTCTCATCAAAAACTGAGTTGACAATGACAGTCTTCTTGTCAAGAACCTTTCCTTCATGTATTATCTAATCACTTCAGTTTCCTGGAAAATATTAATTGAATAGAACGTCAAGTAGGATTGTCCTATGACCATATATAACTGATCTACAATAGGTTAAATAAAACTTAACACCATTAAGGAAGGTCTGTAGCACTTTTGTTTTAAGGACAATATTCTGTATGGATGAACCTGAAAGATAGAGGTTGCCCTTGCTCAATAGCCAGTTGTATCCGACTCTAAGGTTCGGTGCTCATCTCTGTTTAGAGCCAAAGAGCTGTAAATGTTCCCATCGTCATGTGGCAGGCAGGGCTAGACACATAAGCACATAGAATGTTGTTACCTTCCCACCAAAGTGGTGCCTATTTATCTACTTGCAATTTCTTGCTTTGAAACTGCTAGATTGGCTGGAGCTGGGACAGAGCCAGGAGCTCACTCCTTCCTGTAGCACTTGGGTCTCAAACTGCTGACCTGCCAACCTCAAGTTCAGTGTGTTAACCACTGAGCCACTCCAGTCCCTGAATCGGAAAGACTGACACGCAAATTACATCTAGCTTCTATGGAGCCAACACCCCTTTCAATCTTACCTCTTGCCTACCTCAGTTGCTTGAACAAAGCAAAGCAGATAATCTTCTCCACCTCCTCAAGTACACCGCAACTATACCCAGCCATCTTACTTGCTGTTTAATGACATTCCAGATTTGCTGCCTGAGAAAGAGCAACAATTAAGCCACCCCAGTCAAATTGCATTATCTCCAAAGCCAGCCACATTATTTGCTGTTTAATGACACCTCAAATCAATGCCTGAGGTGGTGGTCTGAACCTGTTTAGGGACAAGCCTGGCTTCTGTTTCTGTGTTGGGATATCTGGGCTCCCTAAAGTTAAGGAGCCAGCAGTGTCTCCCTGGAGCTGCAATTTCCACCCCACTTAACAGAAAACTGGCACTGTGCCTTGCTGTTACATGCCAGACCTCTGATGATTCTATGAGTGAGGAGACAGTAAGAGCCACAAGAGGTATGGAGCCTCCCAGAGATATCTGTCTTTTGAACTGCAGCCAATGTCTGAAATCACGGTTAGAGAATAAAAAACAACAACATTCTTAAGGTCACTTTTTGACAGGGACACCATACACACGTATTCTACAGGCTGTACAAGCAGAAAGATGTGTTACCTGAAAACTCTTTCATAAAATAATCCAGTTTTGATCTGGAAACAGACAGCCCTGTAATAACACAACAGACACTGCAGCACACTTATTAGATTATTGTTCTGTGTGTGCCTGGTTTCTTATGGCCTTTTTGCTTCTAAAAAATAAATGAAACAAAAACAAAATATAGATTGAAGCAACACTTGCTATTATTGATTCTGGTAATTTACTTTTCTGAACTAACCCTGTACTGCTTCAATTGCTAGGTGATCTGAAATTAATCTGGGAAATTTAACAAGCACGAGTCATGATCTCTAGAGACTATGCAGTGGAGCAGGTCGGTTGCTGTGGATGTTTAACCCAAAAGTGTTTCCAGATACTGTATATATATATATGACACCTACAGTATTTCTATAGTGGCTCCATACCTTGGGGGTTCTTGTACCAACTTTCCCAGAATTTTTGGCCAGCACACCCAATAGTGAAGACTTGGGGGGGGGGGGTTCCAGAAACAATGGAGCCCTAAGGCTTATAACAACTCTGGCCCTGTGGAACCTCCTCCCGACAGAGCTACCCCTGCAGACAGAGTTGCTGTCCTTCAGGAAAGGAGTGAAAACCTGGCTGGCAGGTCTGGTCTGGGGAATGGATGGTTCAATTTCCCCAGCCAGTTGGATGGTTTGACCCCCAGTATGTCCAAGTTATAATACCTAGCTTTTAATTAAGTTTTTAAGCTTTTTAAAAGTTTTTAGTTTTTGAAGTGTTTTTAAAATTGTTGGAAATCGCCCTGGGTCCCTTCGGGGAGGAGGGTGATAAACAAATATAAATAAATAATAAAAAATAATAAAACAATTTATTAGCAAGAAATAAAAGAGGGAGAAAATTAAAAGGCAACAGGCTTACCAATGCTTGTGTAGTCAAGCTTTCATCAAATATTTCAGCATAGCCCAAATGAAAGTATTTTATCAGGATAAAGTTCCAAACACTGCTCACTATTTTATAATAAAGTACACAGTGTTCTGTGCACTCTGGCATCTTGTCATGCCTGCCACATGACCATGGAAATGTCTGCAGATACAGACAGTACTGCTTCTTTGGCTGTAAATGGAGATGAGCAGCACACCCTAGAGTCAGATATGACTGGCTTTCAAGCAATGGCGACCTTTACCTTACAAGAACACAAAGAACAGTACACCTTGAAAAATGCTGGTGTAAACTGTTAAACAACTTCAGTGACATGGTTCCACTATAAACACAGTTTTAGAAGGTTTACTTTTGTTGTTCAGTCGCATAGTTGAGTCTGACCCTTTGCATCCCCATGGACCACTGCACCCCAGGCACCCCTATCCTCCACCCTCCTCCGCAGCCTGATGTTTACTAAAAGTCCATGAAATATGGATTGACTTTTCAAGATAGCTTTTGGCATTATTGGAAACAAAAACAAGAAAGTGGCACTTTAATTATGAAGGACAGCCCTCTTTCTAAAGGACTGTCAGTGGGCAGTTTATATCTGATGAGGTGCAGTTCAAGGACCATAAAAAGATAAAAGACTTTTGTTGTTGTTCAGTCACACAGTAAATTCTGACCCTCTGCGACCCCATGGACCACTGTCCGCCAGGCACTTCTGTCCTCCACCATCCTCCTCAACTCACTCAGTTCTGTGCCCATTGTCTCTACAATACCATCTAGCCATCTCATTTTTGGCAGCCCTCTTTTTCTTTTGCCCTCTACCTTTCCCAGCATCAAGGCTTTCTCAAGTGAATCCTTTCTTCTCATTTGATGTCCAAAGTACTTTAGCTTCATCTTTACTATTTGACCTTCTAAGGAGCAGTCAGGGTTGATTTCTTCAAAGATTGACCTATTTGTTCTCCTCACTGTCCAGGGGACTCTCAAAACTCTCCTCCAGCACCACATCTCAAAGGCATCTATTCTTCTATGCTCAGCTTTCCTAATGGTCCAACTCTCACAACCATACATTGGCACCAGGAATACCAGTGCTTTGACTGGACGAATTTTTGTTTGCAATGTGATGTCTCTACTTTTCACTATGATCCTCAGGTTTCTCATCACTTGCTCCACAAGAATCAGTTGCCTTTTTATTTCATGGCTGCAGTCACCATCTGCAGTGAGCTTTGATCCTAGGAAAGCAAAATCTGTCACTGCTTCTACTTCTTCCCCATCTATTTTCCAGGGACTGATAGGGCCTCTTGCCATTATCTTCATTTTCTTTATATTGAGTCTCAAGCCAGCTTTTGCACTTTCTTCTTTCAACCTAATCAGGAGCTTCTTTAGATCTTCCTCACTTTCTGCCATTAGTGTGGTATCATCTACTTATCTCAAATTGTTGATGTTTCTCCCAGCAATTTTAATCCCAAATTGTGATTCCTCCATCCCTGCATTGCACATTATGTGCTCTGTGTATAAATTGAATAAGCAAGATGACAAAATGCAGCCTTGTCTTACTCCTTTTCCTATTCTAAGAGCTGACTTTGGGTTGAAAAAGAAAAACTTGGGCAGCAGACTGAGAAGGCATATAGGTTGTTTGGTGATAATCTTTCCTGCTTTGGTGATATGTTCTCTATTTTTGTTTAAATCATGGTAATTATTTATAAATTGGCACCTGTAAATATAAATTAATGTTTTGTTATGTAAATTTACATTTTCCCTCTTTTTTGTGATAAGTTTCATTTTCCATGAGGAGTAAATGGGTGTGTATCACAGAAAGTTAAATTGCTATATAGTTCATACTATTTTTAAAAATTTCATTGCTTATATAAAATGTATGCTTCAAGTTCCCATTTATTATTAATTAACATTATGCTGTCCCAAACAATGATTAAATTGAACACCAACCATTTCCAAACCCAATTATTGTTCAGTATCAAGATTTAATTATCATGCCCCGTGTGCCTGAGTCCAACGGTTCTCTGAGTCAGCCATACTCCTTGCTTGATTTGTATGTTTTTGGGCAATGAACTAGTTTCTGGAAACTGTAGGCAGGTTTTGAATAAGTTACTCCCAGCATCTTCAGTGCCAAACTATATTCTAGTGAGATTAAGCTGCTGGCACTAGTAAATTGCTCTGTCCATTTTCATTAGTCTGTTTCCTGAACATTTTCTTGTCTGAAATCCAAATCCACATTTGACAGCATACATAATCCTTTCTGTCTTCTTCCTGGATTGCCAGCTGCCTGCCACTTAGAGTCTTTTAATACTGGGTGAAATTTAGCAAACAGAAGCACATTGATGGGAGCATATATTTTGATCTTGCACCCTAATTCTTCCAGTTTCTCTGCCAGAAAGTGGAGCACAATCCTGCTTTCAACTAATGTTTGGTGTTCAGCTTAATTAGACTTATTGAGAACTTCACATCTGGGCATTGATTACTGGAGACTGCTGTGGAGTCACAGTGGGCACTACATATTTCTGATATTTGTGATATTTTCACCAATATGGTTCTGTTTGGGAGATATCCTTTTCCCCCCAGTACTCAGACTTTGTACCCAGCAAGTTGAAGCATTGCATGATGGAATCTGTCACATTTACCTGAGGCTTTAGAAAGCAATAGAGTGATTTATAAAGCTAGCAAAAAAAAAAAGAAATACCTTTGACCAATATAATTGTTTTGAGAGTCACAGAATTAGCTTCTCTCATTTGGAATACTATGCAGATTATCTTGCTTTGTTTTAGTCATTTGTAGGATTTAAACATATAATTTCTTTCAAATCTGATTTCACAAAATGGGAGTTTTATGTTAATTTGTAGCCAAAAAGTCTGATTTCACAAACTGGAAGATATGCCTCAGTCATTTTGTCTGTAACATTAACATGCTTTTCCATTCTAATGTTGGGTACATTATAATGTCTGCTTCTAGCCTAAGAGATGCAATATTACAATTGCACTTTTCTTCTTTTTATGGAAAGTGTAGAAAGAACAAAGCCTTTAAAAAGTATTCAACAGAGTGAATAGTAAAAGGGAACAATTATAAAATTAAATATCTCGTTCTCAGTCATTATACACAATGTTAATGTAGGGCAAGTTCTACCACTGGAAAGAGCAAAGCAGCTGCTTTAGATAGCTCATTCTGAGTGTCATGAGAGGGCAAAAATATAGCCATCATTTAGTATGTTACTTCTGTATGTTTACTGCCATGAAAGAGGGCAAGTGCTGGTGAGAGGGAGTTCTGCCTCAAGTGCTAAAACAATTGGACCAAAATTAGTTATTATATAACTTATCCTTGAAGGAAGACAAATGGGGGAAGCACCATTTGCTGCTGTCTCCAACAACAAAATGCCTTGGGCCAACTCTGTGTATATGTCCCTATCACCACCAAGTCCTACTTTTCAACTCTTCTGACTTGGCTACTTTTTGTTTACTGCAAAACATTCATGTTCATCACTCAGGAATTGCAAGCCCAAGCAATGTAACACATGAAACAAATCTTGGCAGATGGGAAAATTAAAGAATTACACGGACTTTGCAAAGAGATGTTAGAAAATGAAAGGCATTCGACCACCAATCATGAATGGGCCCATGCACCGATGCCCTTTGGTAGCACTGCTTGATGACAGGGATTGTACAGTAGAAATGCCAATACTGAAGGATGTAGCCATGCACAATCCACACAAGAAATTCATGAGAAGGTTTATTTTCTCTAATAAATGGAAGTGTGCTCCAAAGATATTGACAAAGAATCACTTGCTTCATTTTGTCACTCATCAAAAATTTTCAGATCTTTCCAGTTTAACATTGATGACTGGCCTTTGAATCGTGTTACCAAAGTTCAACTATTATCTGATTGTATTGAATATTGTTGAATGGATTATTGCATAATTTTTGTATTGTGTATTTATTTTTGCTGTTATGGGCCATTTTTGTATGGTGTTTATTGTGTAATTTTTGTGCATACTGTATTATTATATATTGGATATTGTATCATTATTGTTCTTAAGCACTGGTTTTTTTCTGTTCTGTTTTTTGGATGTGTATTGTAAAATTGTTGTACAGTATATATTGTATTGATGTATATTCTGTAAGGCGCTTAGAGTCATTTTCGCAAATGAGGCAGCATAGAAATATTTAAAAAAAAAAAAGAAGAAGAAGAAGACTCCTTCATTGGTCAATACAAAAGTTAAACATATTCCTGAGTAGCTGTGTATAGGATCACAATCAAAACCCCGCAGCTAAAGCCATCCTATCCCATCGTGTTACCTCAAATAAGGTGCAGATATCTCCTGCATGCATCAGCACATCTTCCAATAGTTTTTCAACAAACCACATAGAGCATATAGACATATGAGTAGCCCAAAGTGTTTGTTTTCCTTCTTCTGAATCCTTTCTTGTCTTATGCATCTAAAAGCTACTTTTATTTTTTGTCAGTTTTGTCTGCCCAGAATTAATTGGTGATTTATGCTTGTGCAACAGATAGCACACACTTCTTGGCAACAAATTACCACTCATTAATGAAGTGCCAAACATCAGGTGCAAGACCAGGAGTGCAATCAACAATTCATTAATAAGTTGAAATTTGCCATCAAGTTTTGCATGATTTCTCTTACACAAATGATAAATCATAAGCAAGATTCTCACCATAGTCTTTTAGTAGCAAAGGAAGAGAGTGTAGAAATTAGCATTATTTGTCATAATTAATTAGCTGTATGCCATCAAGTCAATTATTTTTATAATATTTTTGCTATGATTACACTGCATCACAAAAAAAATTTGTCTGCTACTTGGTCTAATCTATGTGTCCTATACTAAATCAATTGTGCTGAATTCAAATCAGAAGTCTGATTCTGCCTAGGACAGGGATCTGCAAACTTGGCTCTCCAAGTGTTCTTGGACTTCAGTTACCAGAAGCCCAAGTCAGTATGCCTGCTGATCAGGACTTCTGGGAATTGAAGTCCAAGAACATCTGGAGAGCCAAGTTTGCTGATCCCTGGCCTAGGATATCAGGACCTTAAGTAAGCAAATCTCACCCTCTTGGTTAGGTTTTTGCGTTGGTCATGTGGGGTATATTTGCCACAAATGTAGCAAAAATTGTCCAGTTTATTAACACATCTGCACCTACTCATCTTTGCTCATAACAGACTCATTATGGCCTAGCTGTACTATCCAATAAGATGGTTTTGCACTAGAGACATGCCCTTGGTCCATCTAGCCTTATATACCTATTCCTGACATCAGCTCACTGACTTGCCCAGATATGCCAACCACTGCTGGAATATGCATGCCACCAGGGGGACATGATTCAGCTAAGGCGGCACCAGGTATAGTGGTAGCTACAACTGTTATAATGTTCCCATGTAAAAATACATTACCCAATACAATTTGAACAGATATAGCATGCTAATAACTATATGTGATAGGCTGCAACTGTTATAATGTTCCCATGTAAAAATACATTACCCAATACAATTTGAACAGCTATAGCATGCTAATAACTGTACGTGATAGGCAAATTCTGAGTTCAGATTTGGAAACAGCACACTTGATATCATATAAATCACATGTGTTATTCCCAGTAGCAAAATCGTTGTATATATAACAAAACCTTGAAGGCCATAACATCTTCATAACATCAAGATAAGTGTTTTGGGATTGAAAATGTTGCTATTTTGCTTATTTGATTATTATTTTCAGTTTTGTTTTAATGTTAAATCATTCTTCATACTTTTTCCAAGGAAAAAAAAGTCTGCTGTAATGGAACAGGAAGATAAACTGATTAATCAAGGAACTAGGTTATCCCTAACTAAGGAATTGATTTTTGAAGTTTTTGAAGTTGTAAAGTTGTAAAATAACAAGACAATGGGAAAGAAGGAGCAGGTGCTACTTACTCGACCAAAAGGAAAACAGTCTGAATACAGTTAAGGTCTTTCTGAAAGCATGTAAGAAGAGGAAGGTAAAGGTAAAGGTTTCCCTTGTTTGAAAGCCAGTCATATCCGACTCTAAGGTTCAGTGCTCATCTCTGTTTCAAAGCCAAAGAGCCACTGCTGTCTGCTTCTGCAAACATTTCTATTGGCAGGCATGACTAGACACCAGAGCGCATGGAAGACTGTTTACCTTCCCACCGAAGTGGTCCCTATTTATCTACTTGCAACTTCTTGCTTTTGAACTACTAGGTTGGCAGGAGCTGGGACAAAGACGAGTTCATTCTGTTCTGCAATACTCGGGAATCGAACTGCTGAGATTCCACTTTCCAGTCAGCATCTTAGCGACTTTAGCCATTGCAGTCCCTAGAAGAGGAAGAGAGCCAGCATATATGTTCCTATTCCTGCACTCTATTCAGATTAATCTGGCCATCTCTCTCAGGAACTGAAGTGGCAACACTTGTTGTGAGGCATAGGCACATCCCATTCCATCTGTGAGCTTCCAGCTGAAGCATCTGGTAGAGCATTTCCACCTGGCATTGGTCAGGGAGCCAGATGTCTCTTCCCATCTCCTTCCCCATATCAGAGGTCAGTGGGTTAAAGAAGCAGAGGCATGGAAGGCCCAGGAACCATCAGCCACAAGCATTTTAATTCCCCCCTCAGTTCTCCTCCTTGCGTTGTCACTAGCTGCTACTTGAAGTTCCAAGGTTAGTCTTTAAGAACTGCCCATGCAGAACATCCTGTAGTTCTTCAAACTAAAGACTGTCCCCCCCACCCCAATTCATCTGAAATCTTTAGAATATGTTTGAGAGATATCTCAGCAAGCCTATGGGAGAAAGCCCATAGTTTCCTCTGACAACCCCCCCCCTCCCCTGCCAAATCTAAACCACATTTGGTATTTGTTGTGGGAGTTCTATCTATGAAGTTAGAAGAGAAATCCAAACCCACTGGCTGTGTAAACAATCCTAAAAACAAGACTGGAGCACTTAAAGAAGAAAACAGTCTGATACAAAGCCAATAGAAACCAACTGACTGCAGGGATATTTGAGCCGCAGTGTGGAAAAGTCCTGCACAGTCGAGGATGATTACACAGGTTTGGCAATGGAAACTGTGGTCCAAATGAACTCAGATCAATACACCAGGCTCCCTCCTCTCCAGAAAATTAATCACTGTTGGCATTACTGCCTACAAAATCACAATACTGGATTTATTTTCTCACTGTATTTTAGTTTAGCAGATTTGTGAAGACAACACTTCATTGCCAGAACATTAAATTATGTTTACTGCCTTAACGCTAGCATTGTGCACCCATATACCTCCCAGAGAAATACAGCAGAAAGGCATTTTCAGAACATTGCTTCTATACTGTTGCAAGTGGCTATCACCCATCTCAAAATACTGAATAGGCACTCAGTATGTACATAAAAGCCTCATGAGCTTAAAATTATCTGCTCTTGTGAATCAAATTCATGTAGCCAACCTACACAGGAGAGCCTGCTGTCTTCTAGTCTTCCAATGTGTTCCTTTAAGTTCACCCTAAGAGTCACACCTCCCTCACATAGTACAGACTGGGAGCTAAACTAGATTTTACTTATGATCCTCATAGCCACTATTACTAGTCTAAGAACTTCCAAAGTAGTGTTATTGTTTTTCCTAATACTAATTTCCTGCTTGTGGGGAACAGATTTTGTTGTTGTTATTCAGAAGTCTAGCTAGGAAGAGCTCAATTAACCCTCCCCTCTTTCCACACTGCAGCCTCTGTGCCAAGGATTAATTTTAATAAACCAAAAACAGAAGTGGTAAGTATTAAAGTACTGAGGAATTTGGCCCGAGGAATTTACTCAGTTGCTGCCTTGTGAGTCCAAACAGTCATAATTTTACCTGCTGATTGTTTAACATACTCATTATTTAGACAATGCCAGAGATGAAAACATCTATAATCAGGAATGAGTTACACTAGTTTCCTTAAGGTTTCTGAGAAAATCTGTGGAGAATGGATATGGACTACAAATTTGGTGAAAATGAAGTGAAAAGAATAAGAGAAAAGGGGGAGAGAAAATGGAAGACTGGCATTCTCGACATTTTTTTCCAACAACTCTAAGGCCTGTATCTTCTCTCCCTGATTAAACTGCTGGAAATTTCTGGAGGGTCAGGTGGATGGCAGGGAATAAATAACAGCAGCTGTTGACTTTTCATGCATATTTTTGGCGAACAACAGATCCCGCCTCCAGTCCTTGGTTATGGAAGGAACTCCAGCACCCACTGTTCTGAGGCTCAGCCATGTGTCCTTTTTCAACCTTCAGAATTGACACAAAACAGCTTATCCTTTTCCAGGAACATAGACAGGGACCAAATTAAAGTTGGTGAATATCTGGCACCCTCCTAGCATTCAGCTTTTTTTTTTTTTTTTGCCCATAAGTGGAGGAGAGAAGAGGGAGCGTGCCAATATTAGCACTTCTGAAAATTGATATGTGGACTTGGAGATCTTGAGAATAGAAAAGCTGTAACAAAAAAAAACTGGGTGGGAGAGCTGGGGGGAACCTTTGCAAAAACAAAAAACAACCCCACAATTCTAATCATCCCTGAAATATTTTTAAACCTTTCAATCCTAAAACTGCCCTGCCACCATGAAAATGTCTGTATTGTTCCAGACCAAAGCTGATTATGCTATGTTGCAAGGATCTCTCCAAAGATATAGCAGAGAGTGTGCACCCCCAGAGTGAATCAGTTTACTAGATGACAATGGAAGGTGCTTTTCCCCAGTCATGTGTGGTAAGGAGGCTGATGTTCAGGCTTTGAAACTGCAGCCTTGTGGCTTGGGTGAAGTATCTGAGCCTATATAAGCTGCCCACACTCCTTTGAGTGTTCCCCCCTCCCATCACCACCCTTTAATCACAGTACCTATTGAGGTCACCATTAATGGGCCTGATAGGAAATGTTTAGCCCAGTAGTTCCCAACCTTTTATTGGCCATGCCCCAACTAAGCATCTCTAAAGTCCTGATCACCCCCCCCCCCCGCCCGGTGACATATAATTCTTATTATTCAAAAAGTGAACTCAAATTCACTTAGAGGAAGTCTAAAAGGCCATTCACTGTTAATAACTAATTCTTGAATTGCACCCCTTAGAAATCAAATTGCCCCCCAATGGGGCATGTGCTCCACATTGGGAACCATGGGTAATGACCTCTTGGATGTCTCCCTGATTGGCAGCCAGCCTGGGCAGTAGCTCACAAAGATAGGACCTGAAACAGGTAGAATAGCTTCCCCAGATATAGCACTACCACCCCCACCCCCACAGGTTGGGTTGAATTTAAATAAATGTGGCCCATGCCTTTCTCTGAATATTGGTGTCTTGTCTCTTTATTCCACAGGTTGGGTGGGAATTACAGTTCTTGCACTGCAGATGAGGAATAAATGGAAATCCAGTTTATGTGCTGTCAAGTCGGAAACAACTTAAAGCGACCCTAATAGGGCTTTCAAAATAAGTGATCTATTTGGTTTTATCAGTTCCATAGTCCCAGTGAGTTTTTATGACCAATGCGGGATTTAGATTCTGGTCGCCAGAGTCTTAGTCCATCACTCTATCCACTACACCACACTGGGAGCACAGGAAGCCTATTATTCTATGCTTTCAATCTTTTATTTTTGCCCCACCCTTAATTGTCTTCCTCAATTGTTATTTCCTTCTCCATATCCAATACTGAGTGTGATAGCCACATTTGACCCAAGAAATTGGTGTTGCCCTGTCCCAAAGATAATCACAAGCTCTTTGCTAAAGGTAAAGGTTGCCCTTTCTCAAAAGCCAGTTATATCTGACTCTAGGGGTCAGTGCTCATCTCTGTTTATAGCCAAAGAGCCAGCACTGTCTGCATTTGCAGACATTTATGTGGAAGGCACGTCTAGACACTGGAGTGCAAGGAATGCTGTTTACCTTCCCACTGAAGTGGTCCCTATTTAACTGCTTGGAATTTCTTGCTTTCGAACTGCTAGGTTGGCAGGAGCTGGGGCAGAGATGGAAGCTCACTCTGGGTCATGCAGTACCAGGGAATGGAACTCCAACCTTCCAGTCAGTGAGTTCAGCATCTTAACCACTTGAGCCACTGCAGTCCCTTCGCAAGCTCTTTACAGGAATGCTTTACATTAATAAAATACATACCAATTGTCAGGAAACGACATCTTTTTCCTAATGTCTCTCAAGGCTTGAGGTTGTAGTTTTACCTAGGCCTCAAAAAATCCTTTGTTCTCTCTGTCTCACAGACTACGTGTCACGAGACAGCTTGTTGACACTTTAATGTTCCTGTGTTCATATCTCTAGTTTCATGTTTTGACTACATGCTAGAACACTCTCTGTACATGTGTGTAAACAATTATTGTTTTGAGAATGTTTTCTTCTGTTCCCTGATTGGCCAAGGTTAACCCACCTGACTGCAGAATCTCCATTTTGCAGAGAAGTTAGTTAGTTCGTTTTTGGATCTCAATGGCTTAAGACCCTGGCTATGGTGCGGAACTATTCTCTTTCTTTCATTATGATTACCTAATGAACTTGGACTGTTACCTGGACTGATATCTGTTATTGATCTTTTATATCTACGTTTTTCCATGGACTATGCTATATGAACCTGAAGAATAAAACAGCTGTTTTTCTATGAAGATTGTTGTTCTTTTCATTGGCACACACACACGACTTACGCTACCAGAACCTCCCTTGTTTTGCTCTATTACCTGAGCATAGTAAGAGTTCTTTTTTACGCAGCCCGGCTCTCCCAAGTGTGTAAGGTAAGGGTGAGAGTTCCAGGAATGGGGCAAGGTGTCTCAGGAACTGAAAGGGAGGGGCCCTTACAGGGAAATGCCGGTGTCTGACACCAATTGCTTTCACAAAATCAGGCCACATCTGTATTGTTACCTCCTAAAGACTGTTAAAAGACAATTAAGAACCACTGCTAAGACCACTACAATTATGATTCGTATACATTCCCCTACCATACTTGTATATCAATGTTGTTGAGAGTATACAGTATGTCATAAATCTAAAGAAGGGGACTGCAGTCTTTCAAAGCTGATGCCAAATAAAATTGTTAAGTTACTACAAAACTCTCTGCTGGTTTTGTTGTACTAAACATCTAGTTTGACCCTTAGCACAAAAAGGAGTGATATGGATGCAGGGGATTATATACACTAAACTGCAAGTAAGTCAGGCACAATTCTGCTAAAACTGAAATATACACAGCATCACTTGCTGGATCCTGCTCTGTATAAATGCATAGATGTATTTGGTTGCACAAGATCTGAGCCACATATACACATCTCTAAAAATCAGCCCAGATAAATGCCTAGAGAGAAATGCACATAAACAGTTAACTTGCCAGACAATCTATGTGGAGCTTATTCTGCAGTGGAACCATTTTTCATGTGAGTTACTATATTGACATTTCTTTACAGAAGAAACAGATAAATGCAGTATTGGGATAAGTCCACAGAGGAAAGCTAGGGAGACTCCAAAGTACAACAAAAAAATGCAAGTTTGATTCTATTTATTCCCATGGGTATATAATAAAAATCCTATATCCATAACATATAAGAATCCAGTAAGAGTTATTATAATTTTAAATGAAGTTATGTTATTGGTCACAGCTCCAGAGAGCATTTTAAAACATATTGGGAGCCTGTGCCTTTTGAGTAGTAAGAAGGAGCATTTCCTCTGGAAATGTTGGCCTTTTTCTTGTTATTGCCATCTTTGGCCAAACAGGGAAATCATCTTAGACATAGATCCTCCCCTGCTATGTAGCATATCGGGCAGCAAGGGTTCTTCAATGGTTTTGGTCTTGGGTGTAGTTTAAAATCCTCCTATGTCATTTTCAGGGTCTTTAAATCTGTCATGAAAGTTCTTCTCCATGTATTATGAGGGCATCCTCATTTATCATTTGGCATTAGGAGGGGTCCAAATTATTGCCACTTTAGGAATCCTGTTTTCCTCCATATGAAGAATATGGCCTGCCATTTGGAGTTTTCTTCATGCAACAATGTTATGTAATTTGCACAAGTCACTTCTTTGAACCACCTCCTCATTGGTAATGTAGTCAAAATAGTGACTATTTAACATTTGGCAGAGGCACCTCTGCTGGAAGATATCAAGTCCTTATTGATACTTGCTGATGCCTTCCAAATCTCACAGGCATAGATCACTATGGGAATCTCTATGAAGATGAACAAATGGAGTTTAACTTTCAGTGATATAGATGGCAAGGACCAAATCTTCTTCATTCTCCAGAAGACAGCTGTTGCTTTTCCGAGTTGACATCAACCTCTCCATCTCCATTTCAGGTGATCACACTGCCCAAGTAAGTAAACATCTGCATTTTCTCTAGCTGCTGGAACCTGAGTATGATTCCCTGTGTCCCTGTTGTGAAATCATCACATGGCCAAAAAAGATAGGAAGTGTTTTCACATTACTTTGGCCATTTGGTCATCATTGACTCAGAGAGGCATTTAGCCCAAATCATCTCCAGAATGCTCTTTCCTGCTCCTTCCTGACCCCTGTCAGAGGTTTTTACTTTTTTTAGTATGTTTAGTAGGTTTTTGTCCATTTCCAGGATGTGTGATTTTTCTCCTAGCACCCTTGCACAGTGCCACATTGCCCTGCACTGAAAATTGAGGACCACTTTTAAAAAATAAAAGACAAATGGGAAGATTCAACTGGAGGCAAGCCGTTGACCAGACCTCTAAGAGAAAAGCAAACAAAAGCTTCAAGGATGAACATTTTCCATTCGTTTTTGATTTGTAAAAAAAGTGGTGCAGTGAATATTCATTGCCTATACTGTACATCCATTGATAATGTACCTCCTTGGCCACCCTAAGGAGCCAAGTAAAAGATTAATTTGCCAGTATCCTGAAGCAACTGCCTTATTAAATCACTTTAAAATATCAGCAAATTACTGGAAAGCTGCTGTGGACCAAATAGGGTAGCCTGAGGTCAACATGCTATTTGCATATGAGTATTGCACCAAATATCATACCAGATCTCCTATTGACCCTTAGCCTGATCCAGACTGCTCCTTCCCAGCAGTGTAGGCAAGCCCTAACTCAGGAAGTTTCTGTTGGATCCAGATTTTGTCTTCCATAAACAAAAGGAGTCCTTCCATTTGTAGAAGACTTTTGATCCAGCAGAGAAATCCCACTGTGAGAGACAAAGACATTTTTGTTGCTCCCCATTCCTTTCAAGCCTTCAGGTCTTCCCTAAACTCTGGTTAAAGAGGTGCAGAATCTTTCTATAACAATACGGAAAGTCAGGCTAGAGCCTACAGAGTGATTTTTAAAAATGGACTAAAATTACCTTCCCTCCTACTCACCATTTTTGCACTACTCAGGAAATGCTACTGCCAGCTTAGTCAACTCTGTATCTGGCCTTTTGGTGCATCTGAGTTTGAAAATTGAAATCAGAATATAATCAGTATAGCTCCTGTTACCTACAGTTATGTACCCTAGACCTACATAATTCAATGTCTGTCTTCTCATTTCAACTAGGCATTTATAGTTTCATGAAACATTGAAACTTACAAGCTTTGGGACTCACATGTGCCAGATGAGAGTGGCTATATTTTTTATAATGGTCTATTTTTGATGGTCAGTGAAAGACAGCCTAAAACTGTTCAGAGGTAGGATGCTAACAGGACACATTCAAATAGCATAGAGACTGGAGCCCTGAATAAACATTTGCCATGATTCTCCAAATAAAATGGCATCTCACTTTATGGTTCTGTTTATGATTACAAGATAGGGCCTTATGCACTAATTTACATAATGTTTAGCAAAGCAGTTTCTACAGTGTCTTTAAAAACCTAAAGTTATAGAAACAAACACCAAAAAAGTTGTGCTGTTGGCACCTATTCAAGATCATAATGGACAGAACAGCCTTGTGAGAAATGAACCAAATTCAAGACTATAAGCATTGGGGTAAAAGAGCCAAGGCTATTTAGAGACCCTTCACATAGGCTGAGTTAGGCAAAAAGTAACTCAAAAATAGTCTCTTACTTTCAACTAAGAATAACCTTCAGTGAATAACACAGGGATGTAGCAATGAACATTTTTGTTGATAATAGCCATCTGAGAACTGCAAATTTAGCCACGATTATATCCCAAGGAATGAACATGCTTTCAAAAGGTTCATTATAACTTTCACAAACATTCTGTGCCTACCTGCTTTGAAACAGCCTTCTTCAACCATGTCATTAATCTAAAAGCTATTAATGGCCAAAGCACTGTGCATGTAGTTCACCATATGACATGTAAATCTCAGGTTATAGAGATCAGGGAGGGGTTCATGTGCTTCATGAAACATTCTTTTCAGTAATAGGAAGACAACTAGAAAATTAAACCAAAAAATGTCACAAAATACTCAGGTTTTAATCTATATGGGTTTGATCCTCCATCAGAATACTTCTACTTAAGCACTTTATGCTTTCATTGATGTTTCATTCATATTGTGTTAAAATGCTAACTAGATGATTATGCATTCACAGGTTGTGGGTAAGGAGTTCAATATGGTGCAGTATTGATCTCTAAAAGGTTAGATATAGCAAAGCATTGGCAACAGTGGTGCTAGATGTGAGCCAGCCCATCTTTGTACCCATTTCAAATTATTCATTTATCTTCTACCAGGATCATAGGAAGCCTCACAGTAATTTTTTTAAAAAAAAATTGAGGCCACACCTAAATACTAGATACTTTATGATAATTTGAAGACAAACAAAGGAATATGATACAGATATATATCTACATCTAGACCAGTGTTTCCCAACTGTTAGTTTTTGGACTTCAATTCCCAGAAGCCTAAGTCAATTTCCCAAAACACTGATCAGCCAACGTACTGACTTAGGCTTCTAGGAATTGAAGTCCCCCACCTGTGCGGTGTGGGCCCCACATTGGGAATCACTGATCTAGACAGATAATATATGAATACCTACATCCACATGTACATGTTACTGTTTTGTCATTGTCAAGAAGAGCAACAGGAGTTTTGGAAACTGCAGAGAGCTGCATAGCAATCGGTTAGCCTAACCCATCTGCTTCATGTGCACCACTACAACAGTCTCTGTGCATTAAAATAATGAGTAAACTTTGGGTTCCAGTAGGGCAAGGACGTTCCTCTTGGAGCCTCCACAAATACCCAAGGGCCAACACTCTATAGGACTGCAAGTGAATCTAGATTTCAGAAATATTCTTCTTTCCAAACACATTGTTCAATTTCAGTGCATTCAATTTTAGACTGGAAGCCTGTAGGCAAAACCTTGTATGTTGAAATCTTGTCACCACAATTTTTTTTACTAACTGCATTTCTTACCAAGTACCAATTTTCCATCATATTTCTTACCAGCTACATTATAAAATAGGGTTTTTATAGCTATAGTTTTCCTCCTTTTCTCTGTTTTCCATTACGATGGATTGGCCATGTTGCAGTAGGATAGCCATTTCACATGGAAGGGAGAAATATCTTGTGATACTTTAAAGAAACATTGTTGTTTCTATTTTTCCCCTTGATTTTTTGCCCATCTACACAGGATAGATGCTGTTGATCGAGATGAACCCAAGAGAAAGGTGATCTTCTTTGGTAGAATATAGCACAGAGATATGAATGGAACTGTGGGAAGAAAAATGGTAAAGGTTGGAGACAGTGAAGCAAAGGTTAAAGAAAATGAAACTAAGGCAGATCAAAGCAGGGCAAATGCCTAGGCATTCACCAGTTTGCGGATATACAGCCAGTTTGATGCTTAATTTTAAGATAAATTCTAATGAAAGATGCAGTAGTAGAAATGAGAGAGCCAGTGTGGTGTAGTAGGTGGAATATAGGACTAGGGCTCAGAGGACCCGGGTTCAAACCACACTCACCACCAGAAACTCACTGGGGATGGCAATGGTAAACTATTTCTTGAATATCTTGTGCCTCAAAAATCTTATGAAGGTGTCCATAAGTGGGAAGCAAATTAACAACACCTAACAAAAATAGATATAACAAGCAAATTAACAACACCTAACAATAGTAGATATAATGCAATAGTAGATATAACAATAGCAATAGTAGATATCTACTATAACAATAGTAGATATAACAAGCATTAGTTTTATTTTATTACTAAAGTTGGCAAATTGCAGGAAGCAAAAATACAGATCAAGAGTTGGGAAGAAACTGGGGAAATGTGTGGATTGTATTTATATCTTTATATTTAAACTTATATCCGACCCATTTAGTGATAAAATTCACTATTCTGGGAGGCATGTACAAAGTATAAAACCCACACACAGTGCAACCCAATTTTTAAAAAATAAAACAATATTGTTAAGAACAGTATACATTAAAGGTGACAAGACAGACATAAGAGGCATTAATTATTCCCTGAAGGGAAAAAATGTCACCCAATGCTTCCCTAAACAACTCTGTCTTCAAGAGTCTTTTAAAAACTGGGAGGGGAAAGGTCTGGCACATCTTCTGTGGTAGAAGATTGGACCCACCACCAAGAAGACTTCTGGTTACAGCCTTTCTGAGTTTTCTCAGTGTGAGTTGATATAACTGCCATGTCTGGGATGATCAGGACCGATCGATACTTACTCTTCAGGAAATGCACTCTGACAGTGTCCAAAACTATGTAGGGTTTTGTACACCAGCACTAACACTTTGAATCAGCTACAGAAAATCACAGGCAACCAGTGAAAATTAACCAGGGTTGGAGAAATATGATCAAATTTATGAACTCCCGTGATCAATATGACTACTGCATTCTGGACCCATTGAATATTTCATATCTACTTCATAGGCAGTCCTATGTCGAATGCATTACAGTAATCAATCCTTAAGACTACAAATCCATGGATTAATGTTGTTAGAGCCCATCTGTATATAAAGGGGCACAACTTGGGCAATCTGTTGAAGACAGTAACTCACACAAGGTTAACAAAACAAGCAGTTTTAGTTAGAACATGGCTGCTTGCCAATATAGCATTTTGAGCCTATCTAAGAGTACATGTGTTTATATATTTTCATTGCTAATCCTGAGCAACATAATCCTGTCTGTATTTACTCCAAAGTAAAGTCAGTCCACAGTACTAAATGGTGCTTGATCCTTAGCAACTGTGTTTAGGCTTGTAGCCTTAAATCCTCTGTTCCTGAACAGCTGTTGTAAAAGCATTTTGGCACATCTCACAGTATTATTTCACCCACCTGAGAAAATTTCCCTGACAGATTACACAATAAGCCAAACTCAAGTTTATGGAGAACATCAGCAAGTAGGAGAAGAAAAGCCTAATTACCCAGTGCTGAAAATGCCAGCTGGGAATTACTTTGCTGTTGGGACAAAATAGAGCGGTAAAGTCTATTCAAGGCTATTAGAGTGGTAACTGCTCAGGCAGTCTTCCCATTAGATGTCATTAGCTCGTATTAGTGATGTGTGACATTTGTTGCACATGCTATAGGATAATCCTTAATGGACCAAACAATCATGTTATTTTTCAGATACCGGCTTACTTTATAGCACTGTATGTTTCAGAAATGGTCTGTTCAGTTTATCAACCCGTGGAATAAAGGAGCTGCTCATAGTGTTCAATAACCCACATAAATTTGACAGAGTCACTTATGCAAATCTTTGCCTTAAAAAAAAAACCACACCAGGCAGTTGTAAGACTAAAGGGAGAGAGTGAAAGAGAGAGAAGACAGGGAGAGACACTTTCTGCATCATACACATATATACACAGACCATTACATTGACAATCTGTAGTCTAAGCAAAGGGCAAGCAACTCAACCAGCTGTTATAGGATTTGCCTGTCCAACCTGCTCTGAAGATAGACTGCCAGACAGATTACAAAGATCTGATGTTAAAATAACCTGCTTTAAACAGCATTCCTGCCTACTAGGCATTTCAGGCACCTTGTTGTTCATTTAATAAAAATTGCTACATGCTGCCAATTCAATCCTGATATATGTTAACTCTTACCACAATTTTTCTCGTTATAAAGTCTACCAGTCCCTTCTTCCAGGGTCACTCTAGGATTGGGCAGTTTGGATAAGTAGGCACATGCTGGCTCTTCTTGTGATAAGTACAATAGGAGACTGAGCCCATAAACTACAGTGTACCAACACAGAAAACCTACAGATTCTCAAATACCACCACCATCCCCAAAAAAGAAAAAAGGTTAGTACACTTCTTTGGGTAAACAAATCCTTATTCCAGCTTTCTTCGGCCATTTCCCTATATAAATTGATATCCATTTCCTAAGTGATCTCAGATGCAAGGCAAAACCAATGGCAAAATGTCAAGGATGTGAGATTTAGACACTATTAGTGTAGTTTCTACTAGGCAGGCAAGTGGCAAATATATCAGATGTATTGCATTCACAGCTTTTAGGTAACATTCACATTTATTGTATCAGGAGATTTGCAGCAGTTCTTGAATTTGGCAAGTCGAAATGATTATAAAATGTTAACAAGATAAGCAAAGCTTTCATGGTTATCTCCTCTGTGACACAATGTTTCCGTGTCACTATTAGTAAAGCATAAATGTACCATACAGTGACACTTTTTTTTGGCCACAGGATCTAATTATTTGCAGTGTTATGAGATGAGGCACTAAAGAATAGAAACATGTTATTTGCCCACAGGGTGCCTTCTGAAGTGTTAAACTTGTAATGTAACTGAAAAAAGGCAGATATTTAGTATTCCCAACTAAGCTTTAAAAACTTTTCTGTGGTACAGACCTAAGTGTGTGTGGAAAACCATTATTCAGAGAGATGCCTGGTGAAAGATTTGAAAGTGTTTGCAATTAGTTAATTAATTAAAATAGACCACCTGTTAGAGGCTCCATTGTCAGAAGTGTGGGAGTTTCACTATCTGAACAGAAAGACATTGTATCTTCTCTGAGATTTCCATTATTATCAGAGTATGACTTGAAGACTGTTTTTTAAAAAAAGAATTCCAAGAGATACACATTATCCTCAATGTAAATAGCAGTTAATCTGTCATTCTCTGTCTAGGTAAAGGAAAAACACATAGAGATATAAAAAGCTGTCATGTTGTAGGGCAGATCAATGATACCGTCTGCTACAGTATGGTTTATCCTAACAGGCAGAACTGTCTCTGTGTTAGACAGGATTCCATTATCAAAGCTTTCTAAGTGACATCTTTGTAATTCAAGCTGCCGAGAGGTGTACCAGGGTTTTGTTAAATGTGAAGCACTGCATGATGGTGCTTCTCCAACAGAACTACAGAAAACTATAGTTCCCTTAGGTGTTTTGGACTATGCTTATCATAGGAGTTTTGCACTATGCATGCTGTCTGGGGCTTCTGGGAGTTGAAGTTCAAAATATCTAACTGGCAGAGGACTCCCCAATCTAGAAGTATTTAAACAGAACCCAAACTATTCCCAGATGATAACCATTCAGTCCATTATTGAGAAGTGTGTACAGCACATACAGAAAACATATATTAGCATAAAGTGGACTTTTCTAAGTCAGGAACAAACTCAAGACCCATCATCTGAGAGCTCCTTACTGTTTCATTTCTTAGTTATCTAAAGATATGATTAAATTGACTCCTTGCAAGTCGAAGAGATGGTTTGCTTTATCAAAGCACAAAAAAGGTGAGCATAATAACACAGTCCCAGTGTGATTCCAAAGGTGCCCCAAATTTTGTTATGTACAATGCAATCTTTCTCAAATTTATGCTTGTCCACAAAAGTGTTTACCTGTTTATTAGTCAACCACTGCATGAGTATGGACAAAACCTCAGCCTCCTAAAGAGGCGACATGAGGAAGAATGTGATCATTGTCAGGGCAAGTGGATCACATGAGAAAATACAGTTACAATTCAAACATTCTAATAACTAATTCCAAAGCTCATTTCCCTAGCTTTTGGTGAGAGGAGTCACTTTCGTTTCCACACCTAATAGAAGCCCATTTTAAACATTGTCTTTAGTTAATGAATAAGCAAAGCTTATCCATATTCAGGAAACTAGCCATGTTTGCTAGTGGAAGAATCTGACTTTAGACTGACCCCTTACAAATACAGTATTCAGTTTTCAAGCATGGTTGTGGAATGTGTGTATTGTTTTTGGAAATGACCAGGTCAATTTCCATTTGGTTGCCTCTGTCCTTTGCTATCTTCAGTCCCCCTCATCTGTATGACCCTTTGTGGAATGGACATTCCACTTAGAAGCTGAAAACATGGGAGAGCAATTATAGTAAAGACACTGTGACAAGAACCACAGCATCTATGATGGTGGTGACAGAATTACTGGATCAACAACATGAGAACCTCTTCTATAGATTGCTGTGGTGCCTGAAGGCATCTTCATGGGAGGGTTGTACATCCAATGCATATAACATAGGCAGCATAGATCTCATGGAGTCCTGAGTTTTGACCAAAAAGGAAGATACGTGGTGCCCTGTTAATTCCCTGCCCTTTGATTGAAAGCTGTTGCACATTCAGCTGTTCTGCCAGACATTAATTCTTGGACAAACAGATTATTCAGAATTCCACTAAATTACCTCTATTCTCTTTCTTCTGTTTATTTGGTCTAGGAACATACCCAATAATGACTTCTTTCTGCCTTTGATCCAGTTGTTTTTTAGTCCTACTCCTGAGTTTCTGCTACCATTGTTCCAATTCCACCCTAAAACAAGACTACAAGTGCCATTTCTCATGTGCATGGTACTTATCCTACCTCATAGGTTACATTCCTTCTCAGCTATTAAGCATTTTCCTGGACAGTTTAAAGCCTTTGTCCATTCCAGTTGAGTGCTGAAAAAGCAATTAATTAGTCCATCTACTGCATTTATATTGGAAACACTACTACAGAGCAGGCATGTCAAAGAGTTTCTGGTTTTCAACTGCCCCCAAGCAAGCTGTATCCCAACTTCACATTTAATGGCAGGCTGCTGTAATCATTTGCTTACCACTGCAGTATTCTGAAATGTTTTTCAAAGAAAATAACACACCTGACACTGAAAAGAAAGAGCACATCCTCAAAAGGTTAATATCCTCAGCCTTGTTATGATTGTGAGGGGTGTACAAGAAAGGATATATGCTGAAATCCAACTCACTCCCCCACCCCTCAAAATGTGTTGATATTTAATGTCATTTTTGTCATTTCCATTCTTCCCTTTTGGCATGTTGTGAAATGCATTTAGTACCATAAGTGAAACAGTTTTAGCAGTGGTCAACATGAGATAGGTTGTGGACTGCATTGCATGTACTTCTTATAATACTCAAACTGCAAGGACTGCAGACCCTTAAGAGAAGTTAAAGTTGATTTAATGCTAGATGCAACATGAAAAACTCAGTTGCACTTAAATGTTTGCTTACCTTCACAGTCAAACATGATATAAGTGACAATTTCTCTTTTCTAGGTAGCAACTCATGCAGCTGATTGTTAGGCTCACATTTCTTCCTCTGGTGCCTGCCTTAGAAGCATTTGTTGGACTGCTGAAACAATCTGTTTACTTGCATAAAAATATTAAGGTTGCAGAATGATCAGGGAGTTTTGCCTGTTGAACTCAGTGGAGATTTCGTTTGAGCAGATATCTACCAGATTATATTGCAAATTATGTTTGCTTTGACCTGTTCAGAATAACTAGCTGTACAAAGCTTAATTGGGAGGTGAATTTGCTATAAATAACTGAAAGCCATTCTGCTCATCCATAGTCAAGCTTCCATAGAATACACAAGGCATCTGGATTTCTCTGTGCTACATGATACCCTGTTCTGTGCAGATTTAGTTGCCATGTGAAATGCATGCTTACTTGCAAGTAAAATGTTGCTGAACTCCATGGGACTTGCTACAGAAGCATCCTAAAGAGGGTTGCACTGCATTTCCCACTGCATTCAGTAAGACTATGCCTCACTAGGATTGCAGTCTTAGTATGTTTAAGCGCCTTCTTCTCGAATTTTACAGACTTGACATTTCATGTACTGTTGTTTTATGCACTTCATGTAAGAAAGGAAGGAAGAAAAATTCTAAACACATAAAATATTTTGTTGTATTTGAATGAGTTCATCACAGTCAGAAAATAGCATTTTAAAGTGTTTTCCCATAACAAGAGAAATGATATACTGTACATATAGAAATCATCTGAACACCAGATACAAACAAAACTCTGTGCATTGGCTGAAAAGTTGCTTTACTGTAATACATATTCAAATTAATGTAATGGATAGTCAGATTGAAAAAAATCAGTGAAATCTTTCTGACAATCTTCTTCACCTCAAAACTGGAAATACTTTTTTTGTCACACATCTAATATGTATACAAGTGGCCTAAATGAAGTAAGGTGGAGACAGAATTATGAGAGAGCTTATTTCATATTGTTAACAGATCACTTCATGTCACTCAACACCATACACAAACTGACAGGGCATCAATAAAACTTCAGCCTTCCATGACACAGCTGGGCTATCTTAGCTACCAAAACATTTTCAATTAATAGCCAACCAGCAAGCCAAACATACTGCATTTCACTTCAGCTTGGCTTATATAGCTATCCACACAACTCAACTGACCTTACAGTGAAATAGGCGAATAAGAGAATTCAAAATCTCAGTACCTGGGGCTGTTCTTTTTTGAATATAAAAAACCAAAGAAACCAAAAGAAAATAATCAAACAGGTTCCTGTCCCCGTGCCGTGGTTTCTGTACATAGTACTGTAGCACTTACAAAACTTATTCATGACAATTACCACTTTCCAACACCCAATTTGAAAGCTTCATGGACTGCACCATCCTGAGTGGACAACTAGGAATGCCAAAAGAGACATTATTCATTTAAAAGATTCTCACTTTCCATTCTATAAACAAACATATAAGTCCAATAGATATATCACCACATCCTAAATATGGGGAATACTAAGAAGCACATAGTCCCAAGTAAAGATAGAGAGACCAGCACAAACATACAAGCAGTAATGACTTTTTCCTACCTTGATAGACTTGGAAGGCTGGCATTTCACCTGATGGGACACTGATGCAGTTTGATTCATGTTTCAGCACCTAGGACAGTGCAAACCTGACAGGGAGTGACAGGACGTTTGGTTACAATGAGATCCTTTCTTTCTGTGCAGTCTTCAGCTGTTGCTCCTTTCACAAGAGGGCTTTTGACCCTGGAGTCTGGAATGCTGACAGATGTGTGTGAATCTCTCTCTCTCTCTCAGCCTTAAAGTCGGCTGTGCATCCGATTCACCGTTCTTAATGTTGCCAAAGCCTGTGCGCAACACAAGGAGAGCCCAGGCACTGTCTCCATTCACTTATGCTGCACCTCTCCAGCACGGAGAATGTGACAGCTCCTCGGTGCAGCCAATGATCGCTACGCACCATCCCTTTGAAAAAGAGCAGAATACCAGAAAACTGCATCAGTATGTACTGCAGCTCTGTGGCTTAAAGAAAAATGCTCTTGCCTCCCTTGGAATTAATCTATCGTAATTACACAAGAACCGTTGAATACTGATTGCATACATACAAACAGAAAGAGAAGTTACAGCATTATCAGATGCCTTTTCTGTTTCCTTCAGTGGCCACTAGAAAAGCAGCTGAAATTCAAAGAAGAGGAAAGGGTCAGTCAAACCTGGAGTGAGTTTGCCAAAACTGCTCTCCTCTTTATCCACTCTCAGATGATTGTGAAAAGAAGTACCTGGCTTTTTTTTTTATTCCATGAATCCCACTAGTAGTGTACACACAAACAGCACACATTTTGTAAGCGTTGCTCTTGTGCTCTTTGTTCCATGGGTCCAGGCAGTAGCTGGACTTACTCTACAAAGAGAGTCTCCAGTTTAGGCAAGGATGTTGATATAATTAATCTATCTCAGCTAGTAGCACAAGGACTGCCCAGTGGAGGGACAGATTAGATCCCTGCAACGACACTGTACCTCTGTACACAAGGAGGCTGGGACATCATTCCCATCTTTCTGGTGACATTTGATGCTGCCCATGGAAGAGCAGAAGTAGAAAGATGAGCCACATCATTAGTAAATCTGGTATATATATATAAAAATATATAGCAGTTAGTCTTTAAAGTGCTACTGTGTTTTTTATTTTATTTTATTTTATTTTCTGAGATCATTAGTAAATTGATCAACAAAAACAAATGTGCTAAACTTTAAGCATTAACACACCTAATTACATGCAATCAAGATGTTACAAAGAACCCATCCACTGCTACTTTTTTGACCAGATTGGGCAAGAAGGCCACAGGCATCACACTTTCTGACACTGAACAATACAGAAAACCTCTGTAAGCACAGTCTGAATGTTGACAACACCAGTGACCACAGTCAGGATAGTTTACAGGATATCTTCTTGTCCTCACCAACATTCACACTGAAAAACATGCTGAAAAACAGTCATGACAATTGGTTTGTGTTTGGGTGAGGAGTGATTAATTGGGGGTGGGGAGGAATCTGGTAATAGGATTTTCTCTTTATGAATGATTGTAAGCACAAAGGGTTCTCCCTCAAACTAGAAAACAAGAGGGTATCCTGTAGATCATCTTAATTGCTGTCATTGGTATTGTCAACATTAAGCTGTCTTTTGTTATGTGAAGCTTGGCATCCATTCTTCTACTGGCAATGCTGGCAAGATATTGTGCAGCTATAACATAGCGTTGATTTACAAATAAACTGAACAAGACCACATGAAAAAGCACAAACAGATCTATTTTCTAATGTAAATAGCTTAAATTTTTATTTTATAACAGTGGTTCGCAAAGTGGGGCCCATGCCCCATGAGGTGACTTCAATTCCCAGAAGCCTAAGTCATTACATTGGCAGATCAATGTGCTTTGGGGAATTGAAATCCAAAAATCAAAAGTTGGGAAACACTGGTACACAATGTCATTCTTTTCAAATAATCAAAAATCTTACCAATGGATATTGTTTTCTTACTAATTCTGTGTTGTGTTTGGGTTATGATATACTTAGTTTAATCATAGAGGCACAATAAAAGTGTGGAAGAAAACACAGCAAGAAAAATGTCAACAGAAACTGTGCATCCAGTTAGATCCACTGTTAGATGTATCAAAAGGGAGTGCAGTCTTGACCACAAGCCTAATGAGGTCCATTGAGTAACTGCAAAAGATGTTTGACCAGTAAGAAATCCAGGGAAACTACAATGCAAGGCAGAAACAAAGAAGGTGGCAAAATACATTTCTTCTGCCATATCCGAATCGGAATATAGGCAATCATAATGGCTATCACCCATGAAGACGGTCCTGAGAATATAATACAGTAGCCTTTCATCTGACTTCTGCATCACAGCATGACACCCATACCAGTAATCCAGCTCCAGAAGTTGCTTTTGGGTCCTGAACCCTTTTGGGACACAAAGTTTTCATCGGCCCCAGGTGAGTATTGATGAAACTGCTGCCCTCCATCAAGATGGATTCAAGTGTGATTTAATCAACTTTAGAACCATCACCCTTCCCTGTGGACTTCAGCATCCAATGTTGTTAGTCCTCAGGGTTGTCAGGTTAGTTAACTTCCACCTGACACACAGCATTGATTTGCTGGCAATATGATCTACTCTATTACGATAGCAGGATACCCTGGCCAGACTGGAGTAGCCTAGTTAGATGTTTTACAGAGAAGCCTTGCCAACCTCACCTCCCTAAGAATAAAGTACTCTACCACAAACTAGAAATCCCTCATTTCATACGTATGTAACAAACTGTGGCATTCAGTGTTTGACACCAATGAAATTCATTGTTAAGAATTTGAATAGATAAGTGTACAATGAATTTTATGAAATCCAATAAGAACTTTATAGGAGTCTTTATTTTCTGTTTCATGCTTTTGCAAAACTTATCTTCTGTGCAAATTCCCTTTTCCTCAATGGAAAGGTACCTAAATTAGACACCCTAGAGCTGTCAAATAAAATTCTCCTTCAAAAAAAAGATGCCTGGGAGAAGGAGTAGACAAAGATGTATGGCACAATCGATAATATGTTGGCATTGTTTTTGGATGGACTTCTACAAAATGTTAATTTATCTATCCCTAGGAAGCATAAATTTTGCTGATTAACCTCTCAGTCTTCTTTGATCTAACCTAATTACAGTATAGGCCTAACAATGATAAAGGAATGATAATGACTCTTTAAGTGCATCATTTATCATTATGAAATATTGTACTACAATCCCTGTCAATAAGATAGAACTCCATGTGTTGCTGACTCAAGTTCCTTACAGGGTTCCTATGGAGCCCACATTGTCTACTCCTTTCCCTTTCTATTAAGTAGCTTCTAAATCCTCTATAGCGTCTATGGAATCCTTTTCAATGCTTCATGTGATACCTTCTACATCACCTACTAAAGTGTAAGGAGGGAAAGGGTAGGTCCAATGATTAAATAGCCTTGTGGATACATAATAAACAATGGAGGATTTTAAAGGGCTACTGGATAGAATATGACATTCAGAGACAGAAGATTAGATTTCACATTACAGTGGGGAGGCACCCTAATGAGGGTGCTGCCCCCAACAAGATGGATATAATACTGCTTTCTTTAAAAGAAGGAAGGGGAAATACAATGAATGAATGAACTCTCTGGGAAATGGCTAAGAAAGCCCCTGTCAGACTACAAGGAAATGTCTCCAAATCCTAAATTGTTCATAGCCCTGCAGTTAAAGCACATCAACTGCAACTGCAGGATGCTAATGCCATGACTGCAGTCATCTAATTAGGAAGCCTATTCCCTAAAGCTCTTGATTGTTATTCAGGTCTTCCCTTATCCTGCTGTTAATACTCTGGTTCTTAGTATTGTTCCCTTGCCACCAATTTTGGCCTCATTCAGGTTTCTAAAACCTGAACACTTACCAAACACTGCCAAAATTAAAAGGTGGGGAAAGAATACCTCTACATAATATTTTAATTGTCTGGAAAGGAACACAGAGAAACCTACTAATATCTTAATCTTTTAATAGCCAAGGAGTGCCTAAGGGTTACCTCCTCTTGCCATTTGCTTTCTTTTGACAACACAATATTTTCCCTTTTTATTACTTCTTGGCACTCTGTGAAGTGGACCATGGAGTCACTAAATACAGCAACTACTGAGATCAGCAAAGATACTTCTAATTAGTAGTAAAGGTAAGTAATAGATATAGTCTTTATGAGTAAGCATCTATGAGTGTTCTGGATGATGTCAGGGACAAAGAGTATCATCTTTGCTTGTTGAAAAGTGGTAAAATGTGGCTCAGTTCAGGTTCCTTTGATATACTGTAGAAAAATATTTACAAAATAAACATAGACTATTAATTTTTTACATATCCAAAGCCAAGTTTTTTCGAGCAGCCACCGGTGCCAGAAACACCTGTGGCTGGGCGGACTGGCTTGTCACTTGTTGTGGGATTTAGCAACTGTTTTTTGTTTAGTTTTCTGCTTTTGTAATTTTTGTGTAAACTGGACTGATATTTGGAATTTTTTATTGTTGCTTGATATTGTTGCCTATTGAATTTTGATGCTGTAATGATTTATATTATAGTATCTTTGATTTATTTCTTAGGATGTCCTGATGTTTTGTAATTGCAATTGTTATTTGAGATATATATACTGTATATGTGATATTTGTAATTTGCTATGTGATATCTGTAATTGTTTTTATACTATGGAATGTTGTATGTAATTGTAACTGTTTCTTCTTTAAGCCGCCCAGAGTCACTGTGTGAGTGGGGTGGCATATAAGTCGAAATACAAAAAAAATACAAAGAGCACCTAATGCTTTTTACAAAAGTTAAAATGTGTTAATCCATGTTGAAAAAACACCAAAATACACTGCTTATTGATTTTGTTACATTGATGAGGAATTGCTTGTGTTCCTTTTTTTTCCTTCATAAATTTTCCTCAAGACTGCTTTTACAGTTGGAAGAGTGACACATTCATTGAATAAATCAATGATGGGTTGCTCTGAAATATATTACAGTGTGAAGTTAAAACTTGCTCCAAAATATATTGCTGGAGGAAAGGATTCCTACTCAACTCAGTTCCTTGTTTCATTTTCCTTGTTAAACCAAGAACAGCAAGAATAACTTGTCCAAATGCTCCAACTTATATTTGGCTAGAAGGCTCATCACAAATCACAAATGAAACTGAAGCATTGGAAGTGATCTAATGGAAATGACTGCCCAAGTTGACGGATACTCTATAGTAAGAGCAAGCAATGGTAATGCAAGGAGTAAGGCTAACAAAGCTGACCCAGACATTTCTCAAAATTATTAAATTGGTATCCTGAAAATCATCTCTCTGTTTTGGATGGGAAAAATTATTGCCATCCATCAATATAATTTCCACCAAATAATTTTAACTGAGCAAAGACACACCAGAACTGAAATCGCATACAGTTATGTATACCCCATGTAGTTTAGTGGTTCAAATATAAAACTATGTCTCTGGAGACCTAGATTCAAATCCCCACATGGTCAAGAAGCTTACTAGGTAAGTTTACTCCCTCGGCCTGACCAGAGGTGTGCTGGGCATCTTGGGAGGGCAGTAGACAGGAAGTGATGGGGGCACCTATTGGGGAGGCTGGGGGGGGGAGAGAAATCCCATACATTCCCAATACCTCTTCCTGCTTCTGGGAGCGCCAGTTGCTGGGGTGCACTGGGATGAGTCCCTGTATGCCTATGGGCCAGCACACCACAGAGCCTGACCTGCTTCACAAGATTGCTGTAAGCATAAAGCAGGGAGGAAGAGATCACAGCTTATAAATATGGCAAATATAATAAATAAACCAATACTTTTCCAAGCAACATAGATGAGGATTTTTATTTCAGAGATGATGATGATGATGATGATGATGATGATGATGATGATGATGATGATGATGAACTTGCACTTATACCCCACCCATCTGAGGTTTCATCCCCACTCTGGGCGGCTACCAAGAACATTAAAAACATCTTAAAATCACACAAAATATATATAGGCAAGAAACCTCAGACAAGGCAGATGATGATCCCTTTTCAAATGCCTCCCTGAACAGAAGGCATTTTAGCTGCTTTTTAAATGTCAGTAAGCAAGTTGTCTGATGCAATTCCACCGGAGCGAGTTCCATAGAGTTGGTGCCACCACCAAAAAGGGTCTTCTCCAGGTCATAGCCTTTCTTGCCAGTTTCAGCATTGGCACCTAAGAAGGAGATGTTCCACCAAGTAGGTATGTCCCAAATTATTTAGGGCTTTACAAGTCTGAATTAACACCTTGAACCTGATACAGAATGGAACGGGCAACCAGTGCAGCCCTGCCAGCACTGGTGAGACATGTTTGAATTTCCTCACCCCAGTGATTAGCCTGGCTGCTGCGTTTAGTACCCATTGAAGTTTCCGTACCAGGGTCAGGGGAAGCCCCATGTAGAAAGCATTGCAGTAATCTATATGAGAGTTTAACAGCAGTATCGTTAGAGACAGCCTGTCCAAGTAGAGACACAACTGACTTATTTAATATAGATGGAAAAAAGTGGCTTTGCAAACTGCCGTAATTTGTGCTTCAAGGGTCAGATGGTGATCAACGTTGTGTACCTGTTTACTGGGCTACAATACCATCCCAGCTATCATTGGGTTACAGAATCCCAGTCAGACAGACTGGCCCTCCAACACCAGTACCTCCATCTTACCCAGGTTGCAGCTTGTTAGCTCTGTTCCACTCCAACACTGAGGCGAGGCAATCATCCAGGCACTGAACTGCTTCCACTGCTGATGATGTAAAGGAGAGATAGAGTTGCGTGTTATCTGCATATGGATGACAACACACTCCAAATCTCCAGATGATCTCTCCCAGCAGTTTCACATGTATGTTAAATAGCATAGGGAAGATAATCAACTTCTGTGAAACGCCCCATTGGTATGTCCACGGGGCCGACAAACTTTCCCCAAGCTGAACTCTGGAGACGATTACCGAGGAAGTAGTGAAACCACTGCAACACAGAGCTCCGAGCTCCCAACTCAGATAGTCGCTCCAGAAGGATACCATGATCGATGGTATCGAAAGCCACTGAGAGGTCCAGGAATACCAGGGCAGACGACACCCCCCGGTCTGCCTCCTAGAGCAGATCATCCTGCAGTGCCACCAATATGGTTTTAGTGCTGTGACGATGTCTGAAGCCTGACTAGAATGGATCCAGGCAGTTGGTTTCATCCAAGAGCTCCTGCAGTTGGTCCACCACTACCCTCTCAATCACTTTACCCAAAAAAGGAATGTTCTCCATGTGTCTGTAGTTCTCCAAGATGTCCGTGGCTAAATTTGGTTTTTTCAGGAAAGGATGTAAGATTGTCTCCTTTAGTTTTGTGGGTATCATGCCCTCCACCAAGGAGGCATTAATGATGCTTATTACCCACTCCCTTGTTACCTTAGCTGACTTTAAAAGCCAGGATGGGTGAGAGTCGAATTGAGAGGTTGTAGGGTTACAACATGAACGAGATAATTTGTCCATTTAAAACAAATGTAAACAGTATAAATCAATCAAACTTTCAAACTTTATTGTGGTTGATGACCAGTGCAGTAAAAAAAAAGGGTTTAAGTGCATGAAATACCATCAAAATGCACCCCCATAAACACATTCGTTTGAATCAAAACAGAATAGAATAAAATCAGTTTTTTAAATTTATGCTATATTTGGGACATGTATCTGGTTTAAAAAGAATAAACAAAAAATAAAACAGTTTAAAATCTATAGTTTCAGTTATAAAATAAGGATAAAAATGTTTATAAATAAATGCACATAGTAGATACAATTGCATGAGTTAGGATATAAAACAGAATTACTAGTGCAAAATAAAAATCGCTATTGTTGGTTTTTAAACTGTCCCTGCTGTAGCTGGTTCTCCATAATGCTACGTACCCTGGTAGCCCTCCAGTTAAATCTGGCAACAGCAGCCATTAGGTCAGTGGTTCTATCTGAAAGCATGACTCTAAACATGTGGATATTCAACTCAATCTGTGGGAAGGCAGCAATGAGGTCACGTCTGAGGTTGTCATAAAATTGGCAATCTAGGAGCTTGAACAGTGTAAAAACTATTTAAAAGGGTCATTTCTCTGAGCTTTCTGTAAAACAACAAAGCTGGATAATGCAAAATGTTGGCTAAAATTATGTTGCTTGGCATTGTAAATTACATTAGAATTGAATCAGTGAGGATTTGAAGAGTCAACTCATCCAGAAGTTCCATTGATTTAAATGGGCCAATTCTATTTGAGGCTTACTTTGCTGAAGAGCAAGATTTCAGCCATTGTCGTCATCCTCAGCATCCTCACGCCACAGCCATCATCCTCATTGACCTCAGGCTCATCGTTGTTGTCCTCCTCCTCCTTCAGGTAGCCTTGTTTTAATTTGTCTTATCTTTGTGGTCACCAACAATAGCAATAGTCATTGCATTTATATACCACCCAATAGCACTTAGAGCACACTCTGAGTGATTCACTAAGTAGTTAGCATTTTGTTCTCAACATACTGGGTGCTCATTTTACTGAGCTCAGAAAGACGGAAGGCTGAGTTGGGATCGAACTCTCATTATGAGCAGTTTTTGGCTGCAGTACTGCAGCTTAACTACTTCACCAGGAAGGCTCCAAATAATGAAAACTGCAGAGCTGGAAGGCACCCTGTGGTTCACTGTGTCCAGCCCCTGTCAAGGAGATATAGTGGTTAATGGAAGTCCCAACCTCTGCCTTTTCAGCCAGATACTTTAAATCATTGAGCTATCCAGGAGTTCTAAACACGGACCTCTATCACAAGAGGCTCTTCCTCCTCCATTTTTCAGGCTTCTCCAGCTCCTACCACACAAATGACATCTGCCCCATGTTAACAAGTATATATGATAAAAAGGGAAAGAAGATCGCTGTAATCCAGCCAATTCCTTGCATCATTTTTGCAAGAAAAAGAAGATAATTTTTTATCAGGTTGCTTGAAACAGTCTTCATGAGCTGTAGTTTGAACTAAAATTAAGAGAGTAGAAATGATTCAGCACTTTGACCTATTGGATGAATTAAGAGGTGACATAGGAATGCTTTTTCCTTTCTCATTTAATCAGAAGCCACCACCCACACATTGTGGGTATTTGATGCTATACTGTTAAAATATTCAAAGAACTCTACATGATTTTTCAAAGTTTCTTTCACTGCACATTTTCACATTAAGATGGTCTTTGAATAATTATTTTTCTGGAACATAGCAGCGTAATGAGGTAAGACGATTGCATAAGTGCCTGATGAACTTTTAATTACACTGAAACTACATTTATACAGATTTTTAAAATACTTAGATACTTCTAGATGGGCTTTTATAGAGAGAGTCATCCATAACATTGCAAGCTTCTCCAAGTCATTCCCACAGAAAATATAATCGATGGTTTCTAGTGCAAAGGAAGCTAAAATAAAAGACTACATTTAATGTAAAACATTAGCTACTGCAGTCATTTAATGAAATCATACATCTTCGTGCTATTCTGACCTTTAAGTGGCTAAAAAATAGGTGTTACAAAACAGCATAATCTATTTGAACAGTTTATACTTCTTCTAAAGATCAAACTCGTTATTAACTGATATGATTCTGTCATGAGGACAAGTAGTGTTTACTTTTCTTCATAGAATGACTAAAATTGAATGGAGCTGGGTCCCCCACCCCACCCCTTGGAGTTCTTCTCCTCCTCTTTCCATTTTATCCCCCAAACACTATGAATGGCATTAGCAACTGAAACACCTAAAAGGGTGAAGATGTCATATCATTACTTAGGAGGACACAGAATCAGGATTTTCCTCTTGTTATTATCAGACTCTACATCAGAGAAGAGAAGAGGAAACCATCTGTGGAATCTATTCAGTCTGGTGGGAAGACTCTTCCCAAAGATAAACTTTCACCCAGGCTATTGTGGCCTTTTATTGTGGTCTTGATCCACGAAAGCTAACAGTGAAAATATAGCAGTTAGTCTTTAAAGTGCTACTGTGTTTTTTATTTTATTTTGTTTATTTTGTTTTGTTTTATTTTCTGAGACGCCTGAACCACAGACTAACACGACTACTATTCCAAAAAATTCATGTGTTGACTAGATTAGTGCATGAGCATACATGTGTGTGCTCTCACAGAAAGTTATCCTAAGGTTAGTTATTTTGTTGTTGTCTGTTAACTTGTATTTTTTATTTCTTAATTAATCACTACCATTCAAATGAGATAATAAAAATGACAAACAGTTTGTAAAACAATTAAAACATGAGTTGACAACAAGAATTACAAGTACAGTTGTACCTCACTTAAAGAACATAATGCGTTCCACAGGACTGCTCTTTAAGTGAGTTTGCTCTTTAAGCGAAACACTATTGTAAATGACCAATTGTGAAGAGGATTGCAAACCTCAATTTATTTGTTAAGCAAGTCTTTGGTTGGTTTTATTTGTTAAGCAAAGCGAACATTCAGAGAAAATTCTGCACTTTAAGCAAGTTACTCTTTAAGCGAAGCACTCTTTATGTGAGGTTTGACTGTATGATGCAAATGTTAAGTTTCTGACTAAAGGTGTTACCATGATCAGCTTACAACCTCTTTTCATTCCCATATTCTGTACCTTCCCCCCCACCACTGTATAATCATTGTACCTCAAATTTCTTAAATTGTTTTTGTCTCATTTGAGTAAATTGGCAAATTTTGTAAAGGATTTTCTTTTCTGAACTGTTGTACTGTACTTTGGTGTGTTTTCATGTCTTGGGTTTTTTTTTAATAGTAGCCGTGTTAGTCTGTGGTTCAGGCATATCAGAAAACAAAATAAAAAACACTTTAGCACTTTAAAGACTAACTGCTATATTTTTATTGTTACCTTTCGTAGATCAAGTCCACTTCTTCATACAAGGAGTGAAACTTACAGGCATGGTTTATATACACCAGATTCAGAGGTCAAAGGCAGAAGGGTGTCTTGGGAGTCACCTTGGACATGACTCACTGTGGAACAGAAACATAATGCAGTTGCGTCATGTTGCTTACTGGTAGGGGAAGGACCACTTGACCTGCCAAGGTCAGAACATGGAAGCCTTGAAGATGTCATGCTGGACTTTCCCAAGTAAGAATTTACTTTTCTTCTTGTTTGCCCTGACTTACAATAAAAGATAAAGTGGAGTGTGTGGGGGAGGGGGGATGGCATGCACCCTGCCCAGAGTTTAGTGGAGCAAAAGCAGGATATAAATATAAACAGACACATGCATGCATGCATACATGCACACATGCACACATATGCACTGCATATGCAGCTTGTCTTTATTGGGGAATTTTTGTTGCTCCTCTTAGTCATCAGGGTATGAGATAAAAAAAAAATACAACAATGGAGAATTTCTGAGAGATTAGCCCAATCTTATTATTCCCCTCCCCTTGGTTTCTCTCAAACAAAATAGCCCTTTGTATCATAAAATCACTCTAAAGGTACAGGTTTCCCTTGCTTGAAAGCCAGTTGTATCCGACTCTAGGGGTCAGTGCTCATCTCTGTTTCAAAGCCTAAGAGCTAGTGCTGTCTGCTTCTGTAGACATTTCCGTGGTCATGTGGCAGGTATGACTAGACACTGGAGCACACAGAATGCTGTTACCTTCCCACCAAAGTGGTCCCTATTTATCTACTTGCACTTTCTTGCTTTCTAACTGCTAGGTTGGCAGGAGCTGGAATAAAGACAGGAGCTCATTCCATCCTGCTGTACTCGGGGATCAAACTGCCTCTCAGCAGCATCTTAGCCACTTGAGCCACTGCAGTACTAGAAGCATTAAAAGTAGAAAGTGCCATCTACCATAGCCACAGGTGCTTTATGGCAGTGTTTTGTGCATGCCCAGGCACGTTTTACTTCCTCTTCTGGGAATGGGGACATAGTTTGGCCACCCGCTGCTAGGTCATTCAGTGTCTGTGTCTTACCCAGAGCTTGGAAACCTTTAAGGAAACCCACTGTTCTAAACATTACTTAGGGGCAGCCAGAGGATCATTACTGATGCTCTACTGAGAAAAGCAACATGTGCTATTATAATGTTGCCCTATGGTTTTCAGTGAGCCAGAAAAACAGATGGAAATATTTTCCATTCTCATTTTCTGGCCAAATATGATAATGCCCCTTGAAAAGACAAAAGGGAAATGCAAAATAATGCTTCTGCCACTTATAATTTACTAGAATATAGTATAAAAATGGAAACTTCCTATCAAAATAGTTCTAAAAATGCTTTTTAAAAGCAAAAAGAATTAGAGACAGACAGTAGTGGGCAGCCAAAAAAAATTGCTACCACACTGTGGGTGGAGCCTACATAATGGGTGGAGCCTATGTCATGGGCACAGCCTACATCATGGGTGGAGCCTACGTCATGGGCGATCTAGTCATGCCTGCCATATGGCCATGTATACATCTGCAAAAACAGGCAGCACTGGCTCTTTGGCTGTAAATGGAGATGAGCACTGCACCCTAGAGTCAGATATGACTGGCTTTTGAGCAAGGGAGACCTTGAACCACTTACAGGGACAAAACCTGGAGCAGTGCAGGGAGGTGGCTGTGGCCACCCAATTTTGCCACCCCCTGCCCAGAGGCCACCCAGTTTTGCTACACACACACCCCTCCCGGGGGTGCAAACCTGTTGCTGGCCACCACTGTAGAGAGAGTGTTACTTTAAAAGTATTTAGAAAATGTTACTCACAGCCTTGTAATGTCTTGCTGGCTGAAATCCTCTTAGCAAAACTTAAGCCACATAAGGCTACTGGCATCAGAAGCAGAAGCAACATTTTAGGAATTAAACATTTCTAACTTCTGTCCCAAAGTTCTGTGTAATCCCTTTCATCAATGGGGAGCCACAAGACAAGAAAGGGAAGTATTTAGTGATTGAAAATTGCCACCTCTGGAATGACAGAATTCTTTGGGCAAAGAATTTCAAAGTCTAAAATGAACTGTATCTTGTTGATAGCAATCTTGCTTTATAAGGGAGTCAATGGTCTTAGAACTTTATTCTCTATTCCCATCGGTTGCCAGACAGTACTCCTTACTCTGCCATTTCCTCTCTGGGTGTTTCAGAAGAAATGGCAGTCTGGTAGGTGAAAAGGACAACCACAGTGACACAAAATAGATGGTATCTCAGATAAAACATTGAACATTATTACTGCTCTTTTCCACTTAATTCTCCAACAAGAAGCACAAAATGGCAAAGGAGGAATGGATGATGAATTAAAAAGAAGATAACAGGACAAAAAGGACAAGTGACCACAGAAAAGCTTGACTTATCTAAACCAAAGAAATTTAATCAAATGGCAAGTGAGAATTAAAAGGCACTTTTTTGTGTGCTCAGAGTAGGGAACTGAAATACATGTTGTCTTAGAAGGATGTATGGGAAATAAACAATAAACATAGACAGTTCCCTTGAAGAAAGGACTACTGCAAAGGGTATTTAACGGAAGAGCAACGGTGTAATGGTTAAACCTGCTATATTGAAACCAAAACGGTTGACACTGTAGGCTAGATCCTTATGTGGTGCAAGGTTGATGACATAAGTAAAATGAGTACCGAACACGTTTGGGGCAAAATGCTAATTACCATGTGAATTGCACATAGAGTACACTAAGTGCTACGGGGTGGTATATAAGTGTTATTGCTATTGCTCCTAAATGGGGACAGTGAAGAGAAAACTTCAGCCTTTCCATTTGTAGCATCTTATTACAACCCAATCTTTTTTGTTGTTGTTGTTGCAGACAGAAATTCTGTCTGACATAGCAATGACTGTGCAAGGGATACATAAAGCAAAACAGGAAATGAAGATAGCTGCCATATCCACCTCATTAACAGATCTCTCTAGTATTATTGTATGTTAAACTCCTATAGGATGATTCATTCAAATGACACTTGGGAAATCTAAAATGCTGGGTGATTATGGTAATGACTGCATGAAAGACATATGGAGAACTTGCATCATCAAAGAGTTCAAAGAAGAGGCCCAAAAAAATTTGGGGTGGGGCTGCCTTCCTTTAGAGTAAATGCTTGAGAGTTGGACAATCCAGGAGGCGGATCAATAGGTATGGCTCTGGAAAACAATAACACTTTTATTCATATTCATCCATCTGAGTGCTACAGAAAGACAAGCAACACAGGTACTTTAAAAAAAAGATAAACATTCTCAGCAAATATTCTTTTTGATCTCAAACATTTACTATCAACATCTGCACAAAAAGAGAAGCTAACCATGCTGCCTGCAGGGAGGAAATGCCAAAATCCATTTTGTGGAAAGTACATTTATAGGGAAAATCAAAAATTGAAAAAATAAAATGTGTTTTAAAAACATGTAAAAATAAAAATTATTTTAAAAATGAAAATGAAAGATAGACTCTTTGAAGGACCATGGGAATTATTGAATCCAACCTGCTGCCAAAGCATGAAATGGCTATCTATAATAAGCATGACAGATGGTCAACCAGCCTCCAGCATCTCTCCTTTGGACAATCCACCACCAAAAGCAGCTCGTTTCATTATCAGACAACTCTTGCTGTCAGAAAGATCTTTCTAATGTCAAAATCTCATTTCCTGTATTTTAAATCCATTGCATTGTGTTCCGCCATCTGGAGCTGCAGAGGACAAGTTCATTTCACCTCTTGGTCTTTTCCTCAATAGACTATACATGCCCAACTCCAAAGTGTGCACGAGATCACCAGATCTCTTCTTTGGTTAATATTATTTCACCACAAAACCCCCAACATCTGGAGGTGGTTAGAATAACAGAGCATCATTCTATTAATGACCTTTTATGGATGATTTCATCTATTTATTCTTTCTAAAGGGAACCTTCTAAGCTCTGCCATGATGGTACTAGGACAGGATGTATAGGTACATCTCTAATATGAATTCTGGGAATTCATGAATATACGCACTGTTTAGAGAAAGAAGACAAATATTGGGTCAACCCCAGAGAAACAGAAGTGAAGTCAATCATGCTATGGCTTTCCACTATCTTCTTTGGACCACAGCACCTACAGGGATAAAAAAAATGTTGAGGCTTACCCATAGATATCAATAGATATATCAATTATTTGCAACTGAGCAGAGCAATTATCCAAGAAGGAGAGGAAACAATAATTTGAGAATGTGGTATCCAAAAAGAACAAGGACAATGAAGAAAAATAATAATGGGTGAATAGCAACAGAGAGAGTTGGGTAAGGAGACAAAAAATTATCTGCAGCTTCCCTGAAAAAAGTCAGGTCACAGTTGATCAAGAAGTATACACTCTATTGCCTGAGGGAGTCATTTTATGCTACTGCAGAGAAAGGAACTCCTTCCCTTTTAATTTTGAACCAACAATTCCTTCAGCTATCATCTCTAGTAATAAACCCATCCTAGCAATGCATTGCAATGTTCTGTTTTAGAGGCCCATTGTTTACATTTCAATACTCAAGTTACATGCTAGCAAAGGACTAGTTTCCCTTTTTCCCCCTGCCTACAAATGAAACAACTAAAATGTTATTACAGAGCTATAAACTGTGTTATTAAAAATGTACTTGGAGAAGACAGTCTCTATCTAGAAGCATTTCTAAACTCAATCTAATTCTAATTGAAGAACAATCATTACCAGAATTCGCGGGGGGGGGGGGAGCAAGAACAAACGGAAAATCTGCTAATGGGTATACATAAGTCACAGAAACACCTGTTTCAGTTTATTTGTTGGCATGTGTTCACTTTTAATGTAGCAGATATTTACAGTCAGTAAAGGAAAATGTTTTGTATGTTGATACTAAAATGTTGTATTTTAAAGTTCCTGATCATCTCAGTTTTATAACCCAAAGTTTGAATTTATGCTAGTGAAGTGTTTTGTCAACATCCAAGTCAACACTCTCCATTGGATGCAGCATTTCCTACAGATTGGGGAGGTGACTGTTCCTTTATGAAGTTTTAGTTATTAATAGTATATGTAACAGAAGGGACCTGCCTCTTGGGTAGTCCCTTTGTTCTTCTGGGTTGGAGCTCCCTGGCTGGACAACCCAGGCCTCAGATATGTGTAGAAAAGGTAGCATTGGGCCAAATAACCACTCCAAGTTTCTTCAAGAAATATATTGAAAGCATTGTAACATACAGGATACAGTTCATCAAAATATCAGCAAGCATTTCAAAGTAGAAACTAACCATTAAAGTTCCAGGGAAAGCATTCCACCCACTCCCCTCCTTCCACAAGTCTCACATTTTGTAGAATGGCTGCACAGCAATCCAGGGAAGGGAAATGCTCTGTGTGTGTGTGTGTGTGTGTGTGTGTGTGTGTGTGTGTGTGTGTGTGTGTGTGTGTGTGTGTGTCTGTCTGTCTGTCTGTCTGTCTGTCTGTCTGTCTGTCTGTCTGTCTGTCTGTCTGTGTGTGTGCGCGTGCGTGTGTGCATGTGTGTTTATGTGTGTGTGTTTGTGTGTGTGTGTGTGTCACTGGGTTACACCTCTGGCCCTCCTCCTTAGGGAATCCAGCCCATGAATTTACAGCAATGCATGTCAATCACATATTCATTAAAACCATGAGGCAAGGATGTTTACATATTTTCTTCCTCCCACATATCTGGAAACGCCATTTTAAAAGTACCCACTTTGTTACCCACTTAAAACACATTTAAGTGGATAACAAGGCTAACAGAGAAAGCACCGTTTAAAAAGGGGGCTTTCTATGGCAGTATATCAGATACATAAATTGATATATCTGTAGTTCACTTTATACTATGACAGTCCCATTTATATTGATTGGAAATGCTATTTGAAAGTCAACTGATGTAACAGCTTGAGAGAAGGAATAAAAAAGTCACTGTTGATCATATGAAAAAGCTATAATGTGTGATGTACCACAAACCTGTTTTGTTCACATTTCATACAGATTGCTATCTACAAATAGACAATGTCCCAGCCTGAGGCAAGTCATACCAGGGGAATGACCTCATTTTCCATTTTTATTTATTTTGTTTTCTTAATATGAACAATTCATAAGATAGGAGAAATAAAAATGGGTCAAAATAAAGAAAGATAAAGCTGATCTCTGTATTTTAAAAAGGATAGGATTTCATAAATGCCATCGTATTATACAGAAGTTAAAAATACACTCTTGTAAGGCTATCCTGTCTTAACAACTGGTAGGTGAGGCACAGTTATCTGCATATAGTCACTCTATAAAGGAAAATAAAAGAGAATGCTTAAGAATTCTTGAGAACATTAAAGCAACTGACTTCTTGAAGAAGAAGAAGAAGAAGAAGAAGAAGAAGAAGAAGAAGAAGAAGAAGAAGAAGAAGAAGAAGAAGAAGAAGAAGAAGAAGTTCACAGCCTGCCACATTCATCCAGCAGACACAAAATTAATTAGATTAAATTAGATTGCCAAATTATAGTCCCCAAAAGTTATATTTCCCAGCTATGTTTCTTATCAAACACTTCATGTTGACAGAAGAAGCTTTTCTTTTTTTGTTCTGTTCTACTCTTGACTTTAAACAGGTTACAAATTCCAGAGGCACATCACATGACAAACTGGAAAATATTCAGCCATACTAGTAATAATTTCCCATCAATTCTCACTTAATGTTTTTTTTTTTTCCTTCCATATAGGAACATTCAGAATTTGTATACCATTCCATTCTTCCAGGAACATTCTGGGACTGTGTAGCTTATCCAAGGCTATATAACATAGTTCTTAACGGAGAGCTCAGTTCTTTACATATCAAAGTTTGAGGGTTGAATTCCCCTCTCCTGCAAACAGAGCCAGCCTGTGTAGCTTGGGCCATGTACATTGTCCCAGAGGTAGGGAATGATGATCCACTTCTGATTACGCTCTATCTAGAAAACTTTGCAAAAACTCCACAGCCCGATACCTAAATTACTGAGTTCTCCAGCCAATTAAATACATAGATACATTAAATGTTTCTGCTTTAAACACTCAGAATCAGTGTGGAACATGCTACTGATTTCAGTATGGAGTTCCTGCTGTGGCTTAGAGTCCTTAATACTGACTCTTCCTTCCTGTTGTTTCCTTTATTATCTGCCTTTGCTGTCTCCTCCAGTTTTTGCTCTTTGAGAACAGATGGGTGGTGATGCAACATCATTACATATACATGGAAACAACATAAGCCTGCCCTTTCTCCTGCCAACCTAGCAGTTCAAAAGCAATAAATTGTAAGTACATAAATAGGGACCACCTCAGTGGGAAGGTAAACAGCATTCTGTGCACTAGTCATGCCTGCCACATGGCCACACAACATCTTCAGAAGTAGATGGTGCTGGCTCTTTGGCTATGACATAGAGATGAGCACTGCACCCTGGCTTTCAAGCAAGGGTGACCTTTACTTTACCAGTTTCTGCTCTTTGAGAACAGATGGGTGGTGATGCATCAGCACTACATATACATGGAAACAACATAAACATGTACTAGAAGTAAAAGTATTTTCTGTCCTTTAATCAAGAAGCATCCAAACTTATTTTCCCCTTTTCCAAAGGAAGGAATGAGACTCCATGCTTTTTCACTACATATGTAAACCTAATTCCCTAGTCAAATTCCAAAAGCTTCCAAAAATAAGTCATTTCTTCCATTATCAGAATTTCCTGGCATTCACCCCTTAGGGATGATTTCAGATAACCAGAGAAAGTAATTTTTTGCTATATACTTTTAAAGTCAGATTTTTAAAAAAGAAATCACCAACGGCCAGAATCTGACCAGTACTGTATCTATAAATTCCCTGTAGCAATAGCAATTACACTCCACCCCACAGCGTTAGTGTACTCTCTGGGCTGTTCACAGAGTAATAAGCATTTCCCCCCCCAAACATACTGAATACTCATTTTACTGACCTCAAAAGGATGGAAGGCTGAGTCAACCTTGATCACCATCAGGATCGAACTCACAACCTTTTGGTTGCAGTACAGCAGTTATCCACTGTGCCACCAAGGCTCTTAACTTGTCTCAGCTAACTACAGCTAATTGATGAGGTGCTGGAGTAAATCTTGGTCTTGTGCCTGGTCCCATGGCCAGTTGCATAACTGAAATTCACTCCAGCTTCTCTTCAATTGGCTAGAATTAGCTGCAGGCCTTACGCCAATAGAATTATGGCCAATAACTTAAAAAAAAAATCCTGATAGCATTAAAAAATAAATTTGTGGACATAACTGTCTCTTCCGAGGGAAACATAACTGCCAAGTTTGAGACAATTTGGATCATGTAGCTCAATGTGATAGCAATATTCACATTTAAGGATGTCAATAGAAATAAAGATGGAGCAAGGGTACATACTCCTCAACGTTTGCAAAGGAATCAGAAATTTTTTTACACCCCTTCTTTCATTATCATCTTTACTCCCCTTTTCTTCCAAGTAAGTTTCTCTTTGTTTTTTCCAGGTGGCATTCTAGAAAATCACCACTCAGTGTCATTTCACAGTGCTTGAATTTTAATAATGTATTTTAAATATTACCTTCTCCTACTTTCCATGGTCAGGACCAAAGGAATGTAATATTTATTTATTTATTTATTTATTTATTTCCTCAGATTTACTATAGCATTAAAAAATAAATTTGTGGACATAACTGTCTCTTCCGAGGGAAACATGACTGCCAATGCTCCTTTTGGCTGGATAACTCAGAAAGCTAAAATACTGGCCCCATGTCTTCTGATTTTTATCCCACTTTTTTTCCCCTAGTAGGGACTCAAAATGGCATGCAACATCTTTGAGGCTTTTTTTAATAATGTCAGAAGCACACAAAGGTGCTTTCTGGGTTGAAAGGATTTTGCTCAGGGGATGCGCGAATCAGGCTCTTTTCATGTCCCCAAGATCATTTCCCACCAAAGTGGTCCCTGTTTATCTACTTCCAATATCTTGCTTTCGAGCTGCTAGGTTGGCAGGAGCTGGGACAGAGATGAGAGCTCATTCCTTCATGCAGTATTCAGGTCTTGAACTGCCAGCTTCCTGACCTTCCAGCTAACAAGGTAAGCTCCTTAACCACTGAGCCACTCCAGGCCCTATCTTTAAGTTAGCAGGACTTAACAGTGACAGTCGAACTCAGGGGTGCCCAAACTACGGCCCAGGGCCTGGATCCAGCCCTCAATGCCAATTAATCCATCCTATATGGGTGTGTTTTACTTCCACTTCCAGGAGCGACAAGGGCTTCGCAGGCTGGATGAATTGGCTTCAGTGGGCAGATCTGGCCCCTGTGCCATAGTGACTGGCTCCCTGAACCATGTGAACAGCCCACAGCCCAAAAAGTTTGGGCACCCCTGATCTAACTGTTCCTGAATTTCTCTTATTACTCCCATTCAGGTTTTTTGGCATCCCCAGATCTTATGGCAATGAATGCTTTAGTTCCACAATGTGCTGTGGAACATAAAATAGAACGTCACTGCATATGGCCAAAAGTCTTTTGCTATGGGAAGATTTCCTTCCTTCTGTCTGCCTAGAATTTCACACTACTGAGCTGTAGGAAGGAGGGGGTGGAAATCAGGCTGTCTCTGCAATTAGTCTGAGTGAGTGAGACAGTCTTGAAGTGGTGGGCCTGTAAGTGTGGAAACTTTGCTGCTCACCTTCACCTTGGCAAAACCCTAGCCATGCTATGAATAACTTCTCTTTCTTCATTTTTCTTCATATCATTAATAACTGTATCCTGTTATTTATTTTCTACAGTGAAAAGCCTCCAACATAAAGAGATATGTGCAAGGGCATGCTGGCTATGCTAAAAGGGTGCTGGACAGGGAATGATGAGGGTGTCTAACCCTAACAAAATATATAAGTTCTCACTCACCTTCTAAATTCAATTCCCCTCTGGGAATTCAAACCAACAACCTTCTGCTTACAAGGCAAAATTGCAGTCTCTAAGCCATGGCAGCTCCACTGCCAATGGAGCTGTTTTTGTAATCTTATCTTTGGTGGCACAGGAGGAGGAAGGCAGGCAGAGGAACATGGGGCTCCACTCGTTTGCTCAATCATTCCGCACATCACAGCTTGGCTCGGGTCTTTGGATTGGCACCCGGGTGGGGCACCATGGTACTGGGGAGTGCCCCGGGCTGAGTCCTGGTTACCCGATGGGCCAGCCCACCAATGGATATGTGTATTACAATTTTTACAGACAGCAGAAAAGCACTCTAGAAAATGCACTGTACAAATTACCATTATTTGCTTAACTAAAGGTGGTGAACAGGAAATCCTTTTTTTCACAGCTGTCGGATTTGACTGTCAGTAGAAATCAATGCTAGAAATTTAATAGAACGTTTTCATTTACAACCATTGCTTGTGTTGTCTTATACAAAAGCCTAGTAAAGGCAAAGGTCACCTATGCTCGAAAGCCAGTCATATCTGACTCTAGGGTTCAGTGATCATCTCTGTTTATAGCCGAAGAGCCAGTGCTGTCTGTGTCTGCAGATATTTCTGTGAACATGTGGCAGGCATTCCTAGACACCAGAGTGCATGGAATGCTATTTACTTTGGGAAGCCTATCCACTCCTTTAATATATCGGTGCTAAGCTATCATTCAACCCATGATGTTGACCAATACCATGTTTTGATAGCTCCTCCATATAATTCCTGCAAACTAGAATTATTAATGTGTGCAGCTTGACAAAAAGTGCTTTAGAAGACTAGAATCCTAAAACACTACTCAGAAAAATTGAAGACTGCTTAGCTAGGTTTATGGAAGCCCTCTGTTCTAGACATAAAGATAAATTACACCATAGGAGCACATTTAGTAAGTGTTCATGCTGTCCTCCTTGCTGTACTACTAATGTTCCAAAAGCAGAATGAAAACCCATAAATCAAAGGCAAAGCAAATGATTTCTCTCCCTTAAATCAAAATGTGCCATCTCTAGGTGCAACACCAAAATTCCAGTTCAGGATATGTAGAACATAATTATCAGCATATCCAAAACAAATTAAGACCAGTGTTAATGATACGTGTTGATTCAACAGCCTCTGTTCCAAACAGAAGCAACAGAGAAGTTATCCAGTTCTCAAATCAATGTCACAAAAGCCAAGATTTAGGTGGAGTGCCAATGCTGATGAATGGCTGTGTAGCAGTACAGCCAAGAACTTTGGCAGCTTAATCCACAATGGCCTGCTTCCAATTGCTGGTCCACATTAGAGTAGAACAAATGAAACAGCTGGTTGATGCTGAGTCAAGACTTATTTAAATCTCACTGATTTGATCGGTCTACTCTGGTTGAGACAACCAATTGAATTGAAACCATAAAATTGCTCACTATTGGCAGCCTCCACAAACACACCAATAAGATTGCTGGTGGACCTTTCTTCTGCAAAATCCCAGTACCACTTCCACTGCTGTACTTTGCCCCAGTTCTCTATCAGTGTGTTGCCCCCCCCCCCCCCCAGCATCCTTGGGATTGCAGGGAAAGAATTGGCACTGATCGCCTTGTGTTTCTTTTCAGCCAATAAAAAAAAGTGTCAATGGATCGAAAATTTCTCATGGACAGAAGGTCAATCATTCACATGATACTTTTGCCAAATGCAACCTCTCAGTTTTTTAGTTACCTGTCTTAGTGTTGGCTAACTGTTTTTCCAAGGGGCCAAAAAAATCCCATGGTGATTTTGCTGAGGGAATAACAGTGGAAGCCTTATGCTGGCTACAGGTTCTAAACAGGTCCTATCAAAAAAGTAAATAGATCAACTGACCTTGTGTGCTTCTAATTCAGAATCATCTGCTAGGTGGCCTGTCCAGCTGTTGTGACTTGTTGTGTGTTTGTATTTCTTGTTTATATTTTGTTGGTTTCACTCTAGCACCTTAGCTAAGGAGTCTATTTTGATCTGGGAAAGAAAACAAGGACAAGAGGCCACTTTATTTTCATTTCTCCAACATTTTACACCATCCCCCCCCCAATCGCTATTACTGAAATGATGCTAACTAGCAGGAATTGTACAAGAAGCAACATGGCAGCCAGCTTGCCATCACAATTCATGTTATTTCCACTTGCCATAGCAGCACACAAAAAATCTTTGTGTAGGAAAAAAACCCATAAAGCTGTGTTATGGGCATTGCTAATTTTGCAAATGGCATACAGCAAGCAGTCAAAGCACTCATACTTATATACCACCCCATAGTGCTTAGTATACTCTCTGGGCAGTTCACAAGTTAATTAGAATTTTGCCCCCAACATACTTGGTACTAATTTTACCGACCTCAGAAGGATGGAAGGCTGAGTCAACCTTGAGCCATGGTCAGGATCAAACTCACAACCTTTTGGTTGGCAGTTTAACCACTACACCACTACTTTGTTTCTCACATTGTCATTATTTTCTTCCTACGCAGAAACAAAGGCATGCAATTATCTGCAGTAACTCAAGAACAAATCAGTTCAGGCCATCCCCAAATCAGCTTGGGGAGAATTAGTCTCAGTTTGTTCCAATTGATATTTGAATGCCAATTAGATGGGGTGATATTTTATACTTCAGTGTAGCCTCAATCAAGAGCCCTTTGCTGCATTTGCATGCTTTCCCTTTTTCTAGGGACATCTTTTTATCACTATGCTGTTTCTTTGAATTCACACATCTCTTGTTCTGACAAAGCTCTGAGGAAAAGCTTATTTTATGACCTCTTTCCCTTTCCCTGGGCTTTAATTGAAGCTAAAGTCTACACCATGAAAGGCACAGAAGTGAACATATACTTCTTGGTCACCTTCTTTGTCAAGTAACATGAAAATTCTGAGCTACACTCATGAGAATTCCTCAGAATTTTCTCCTTTTTTGAAATTCTTTTTGAAGTCATTTTGTTTTCTGTTAAGTTGAATAAAAATTTCAGGGGGAATTTTCTACACAGTACATATTTTTAGGGGAGCAAAAAATAAAATAAAATGTTAGACCAGCATTGGGAAGAACTGCCAGGGACAGATCATTGTGGACAGAAGTTGTGTGGAATGTCATCGTGGAGACGTCTATGCATACAAGGACTCCTCACTGAATAACAACTCCAAGGTATACAAGGTAAAAATATATAAAGTATCTCAGAAGGTATAACAAAAATGTTTTCTGGCTATTGTCATCATTCCTCAGATTTCAGCATCTTTCCCAGACCTTCTATATGTTATTGCTAGAAGGGTTGTAATATAGCAAAATACAGCCTCTTCCCAGTAAAACTTGTAGCATTTATCAGAGAGGGCATTGCTATGCCAGGCTTCAAAAAAAAAAGATGGAAACTAGTGCTGTGGTTCATGGTTTTGGAACTGACACTAACATGTAGATGGAGTGAGAAATGCCTAATAGTCAAGCTAGATTCTGAAAAGGAAGAAGCACTAGAGATCATATTGCAATCATTAATTGGCTACTGGAGCACACCAAAGCATTTCAGAAGAAAATAAGTCTATATTTTATAAATTACAGCAAAGCCCTTATCTATATGGATCATGGAAAACTTGGAACAGCACAACGATCTTGCTACTGGGAAGAACACATGTGATTTACATGATATCAAGTGTGCTGATTGCAAATCTGAACTCAGAATTTGCCATGTTTTTCATGTCCAGAATATCGGTTATATATTAGTAGAATCAAGTACTGTAGACGCATATCAATTTCTTTCAGAACCACCCATAATTTTTCATGATTCAACTGGCAAAGGTCTTCTTGTAGTCTATAAAGCATCAGCTGATCTTCTGACATTCTTTGGTGCATTAGTGCATGGGTCAGCAAACTTGGCTCTCCAGATGTTCTTGGACTTCAATTCCCAGAAGCCCTGATTAGCAGGTGCACTGACTTGGGCTTCTGGGAACTGAAGTTCAAGAACACCTGGAGAGCCAAGTTTGCTGACCCATGCACTAATGCACCAAAGAATGTCAGAAGATCAGTCAGTGCTTTATACACTACAAGAAGACCACTAGAGTATTCAATGAGTAACTGCAATAGGATATAGGGTACCTATTCTTTTGCACAATACAATCTGAACATCAGACATTTCTCATTCCATATAAGATACTGTATAACTTTTTGCTGCAGCATCTTGCTTGCATGGGACACTAAAGCAATGGTCATATACTTACTGCACTCATTGACATCTGCTTTCTTAGGATTGGAATGTATATTCAGCATTGCCAATCTGTAGGTCATTTTCCCCCCAGATATGTTGGCATATTCTTGTTAGGTTTTTGGCAAATTAATTCTCTGTGGCTTGAAATAACTCTATTGGTATTCCATCTGTTCATAGTGATTTATTTATTCTTATTGCTTTTGGAGCAGCTGTACCAGTGATGGGATGTTACAGGTTTGCACCAGTTCACCAGAACCGGTAGTAACTTTTCCCAGTGTCCTGGAGAACTGGTAGCGGCTTTTGGAGGGAACCACCTTGGGGGCTTACCTTTTCACTGGTTCCCCCACCGCACATGCACGCCAAGCGCTTGGTGTGCATGCGCACCTACAGCACTTGGCATGCATGCACAGCCTCCTTGCTGTCTTCCCAAGCAGGGAGGAGGAAGAGAAGCTGCTAGCCTGAAGCTCCTATAGCCTACTCCCCAGGGTAAGTTACTCACCTTTGGGTGTGGGATGTGAGTGTGTATTTTAATGTGTATTTAATGTGTATTTTTATGTGTTTTTATGTCTATTTAATGTGTGTTTATTTTAATGTGTATTATATCTGTTTTATGTGTATTTTTATGTCTATGTAATTTGTATTTTTATGTGTACATGACCAACTTTGGTCCTGCCCACCAGGTCACATGGTCCTGCCCATGACATTGGCTCCACCCACAAATTAGGCTCCACCCACAAATTAGGCTCCACCCTTGGTGTGGTAGTAAAAATTTTGACATCCCATCACTGAGCTGTACTTCACTTTCTGGAAAAACAGGTTCTTCATAATAGAATTATTCTTCAAAGAGTCTGTCATTCCTTTATCTCTTTTGTATAGGCAGTATACGGTTTCAATTTTTTTTAAATTCACTTCTAGTCAGGTAGTATGCTTTGTTGGTGGTCAGTCAGCACTCATAGTCAAGGGTTAAATTTACCTTTCACTCCTCAGATCTTCAGGAATAAATCTCTTCTTTCACTGAACATTAAGCAAGGAAAAAATAATGACTGCAGGATAATCATATACTTTTAGAATTGAAAATGAAGAAATTGAAATAGCTAAAATTCAGAGGGGTTTTTCACTATCGTAGAGTGAAATAATAAAGTATGGAATTTAGCCGTCATGGAAAAACTCACATATGAAATCTTACATGGATTAAGAACAAGTAATAACTAGCTGGTTTCCCATCACCTTATACAAACTCAAGAAATGTACCCAGTCTGCACTTGTAGCACACTATAATTTTGGGTGAAATATATTTTGAACTTAATAGAAAGCTGTTGTTTTTCTTCAGTTTTAACTATAAATAAAATATCCTATAATTTTTAGTGTTTTGTTAATGAATTGTATTTATGGTTAACTTTTTAAATTATATTTTTAAAGTTAGAAATAGGCATGTAATTTCATGTGTACATATGAATGGTGATGTATGGCAACATAGGACATTTCTCCTTAGGATGAATTTGCTGGAGTAAATATGAGCAATGATAGTGACTATGACATCTGCTATAGAAAATTGGTTTAGACTTTGAACAGTAGCCCTGCTGATATTAAATATTACAGCTTCATAGGAAATACTGGTCTGTGGATTGAGACTTTGCAGAACTAAATTTCCAGCCTTAAGCATAAAATGAAGGGTGGTTAATATAAATAAAAATGGACTTATTGGAAGGGGGAAACACAAAAAAAACCTTTCAGTACTAGCAGTCAATTTATGCTTGAAGCTGGAAAGCAAAATGCTGAAAGAGGCATGAAATCTACTTTGCATGTGTTTTCTTAATATTGAATATATAGGTCTTCAAAATCAAAAGACTATGAATTTCATTGACCTACCTCACTTATTTATTTCAAATAAGTGCTGAAATGCATAAAGATTTGCCTTGAAGTTTTGAAAACCACTTTCCCTGAGTAATCATTGCACATATACTCAGAAGCAATTCCCAGTGAATTAAATAAGACTTACTCTCAAATAAGTGTGCATGGGATTGCAGCCATTTAACAAAAACTCAGACTAATTGCTAAAATCAAATAGCAAGTCACAACTAGAGTAGGTGCATTGAAACATATGGAGGGGTTGACTCACCCAATCCCCATTGATTCAGTGGACCTATACTAGTTGTGACTTACTATTGGATGTATGGTAGATGTTAGCCAGAGCAGAGTCAGCATCATGGACATCTGCCAGTAGAGTAACCTTTAGACTAGGAATCAGACAGTACAATTGCTGCTACAAAATATACCTTCATCATAAATGTATGCATTTCTAAATTTTGTCCTGTTTAAATTTGCCCAAAATAAATCTCTTTTGACACTGCTTTCATTCCCCCCCCCCCAACTTTCCTTTTTAAAAAGCCTTTAGGAAAATTTTGGGCATCACATTAGTTTTCTCTCAAAAGTTTATATAACATGATTACCTCATGTGGTCCTAAATCATGTCTATAGATATGCAATTGTCTCAAATAGCCTCAAAGCATGAAAATTCTCCCTAATTAGTCCATTTAAAAAGTTTTAGCTATTTCTCCTTGTCACTTGATTGCTATGTACCCTGCCTGTCAGCTTCAGGGTTTTTAAGAAAGTATATTTTTGCCAAGATTACACTCAGAGCAGCTTGGGTCATTTTTAGCCATGCACTCAGCAGATGTGGTACACTTGACTAACAGTGTTTGGCATGCAATATTAAAGAATTCTCTGTGTAAGAAAGATATTTGCAGTACCCAGAGAAAAACAGCATAGCCTCTATAAACTGTGGTCAGATAGTATTCTCATAGGATGGCAAACTACACTACTGCCTAGATATCACAACTTTAAGGAAAGGCCTTCCATCCAAGCAGTATTCCTGCAGCATTTCAATCAGGTTCCTGCCCATCCATTACAGTATTAACTAAGACCAACTCTCACATGCCTTTTTATTTATGAAAGATTCAGCAAAGAAGTGAGGTGAATAGGAATTTATATAATAGAGTCAAACCAATGAATCAACTGCTGCATGATAAGTTAACACTTCAGCAAATTCTATTGATTTGGTGGGTCTACTCTAGTTAGGGCTAGCAATTCAGCATAGGCTGGATTGTTTTTGCAGACAATGAAGGTGACAGAAAGTCCCTAAACTGTCCTCTTACTTGTGCTGAATTATTATTTATAGGGTTGTTTCCCTTTTCATGTCTTGCTACAGAATTATTTCTCCTTAAAATCTTTTTCCATCCAGACACTACAAAACAAAATCTTCATCGCCACTCCATTATTTCTTTGACTTCTCATAATTGTTGGAAGTTTGCAGGTTAGTGAATGAATTTTTTATATATACATTGTTAAGGAAGACATTCAAGTTTGGTTTATGGCTCTAAATCTGAATAAGATACTGCATCCCTGGTGGCAGGTTTACCATGGTTGTGCAATCAACAGTTAAGTGTGAAGTAAAGACGAATGTGCAAAATCCCCTATTGGTGTAAAACTTCTAATTCTGTTCAAGCACTCTGATTGATACTTATTATGGTTAAAATTGTAACATTTGATTATTTAAGCCAGCAATCTTAGACTTACTTACCCTTGTCAGCAATCCTATCAGATACTCCCTTTCTGTATCTGACAAAGATGCCACTAGGCAGAACCCTGCACCTAGAGTATCTCATGTTCATGCTGTATCAAGCCTTGGAACTTACCCAGGTAACAGGAGCTCAACTTCCAGACTCAAGAAATGTGCTTAGACTTAAATCTGGCTGTGTAATGGCCAACCACCTGAGATATTGCTATCTTAAAGTAATCTCAGCTGAGAGAATAAAACATTGGTTGTGGCAGCAGTATTGATAATGATATTCGTAGCAGTAGCCTATTTAGCAAATACTGTACAGTACTTGATAATGCTCTCTTCTTTCTCCTGTCAATAAAACTGGTGTTGATGAAACAGTTCTTCATTTACAATATTTAGAATAAAAGGATAGTTGAAAGCATAGATCTTTAGTATGCTTCCAGGTTCTAGATCAAAAATAGAAGATCGTCAAACTAATCAAAAATATCAGAGACAAAAAAACAAGCCCCTTCTCCCCAAAGTAAAATAATCTGTCTATTCTAAGTAATCATTTTTTCTGTCTCTGCATCCTTTCAGCAATCTTACCATTGTAAGCAAAGAAGCGAGCTTCTTAGGATCCCATATGGAACTAACGCCAAATCCCATCTATCACTATGTTAAAGCAGACTATTGCTTAGCTCATTAGCATTAACCAATCAAATGGTTTCTTAATATGAAACAGATTCATGATCCCATAGCATTCTTATAGCATTCCCACAGATAATTGTTTAAGCCTGAGATAGCACCCCATCATTCTTTAGAGTTTAACACATTTCTAACATAAGAGAATCCATTTTCTTAGCATAAAATATATTCTAAGTATTACAATTCCATCAAAACCCTACTGAGTTTGATAAGATGTCCTTTTGAATAAGCATGCATAAGGATTGTGTCTTACATTTTCAACCTGTATCCACTTACCTCCAACTAAACCTTCAGCCTGTGGGCTGGATGCAGCCTGCAGCACCATTTCATGTGACCCACCACCACCACTTTCACCAAACCAGGAAGTGCCATGTGGTGGAGGAAGGGCATCATCATCATCATCATCATCATCATCATCATCATCATCATCATCATCATTATTATTATTATTATTATTATTATTATTATTATTATTATTATTATTATTATTATTATTATTATTATTAAACTTGTATGTCACCCCAAATGGCCATCTGGCCCCCGAAGCTGTCTGAGGGAGCGTGACCCGGCCCCCATCTTAAAAAGGTTGAGAACTCCTGCCTTAGTGAGCTGAGTATGACTTATCTCTGAATAGACAAAAGATGATTTCATTGTATATACTGTATTCAATATCGGTAGGTATTTTTCTGCCACCTAAATCAATACTATCAATTCCATATTTTGATCTTATAATACTATCTACAGAAACTTCCTATGTAGATAGGCTAACCTAGATAACTACATGCACTTCATATAGCCACCATTTCAGATCTTTTCATTTTGATTTTTAAGGGAAAACCCCACTGGAACACATTCACCTCAGGGGCTTTCTTTTAATGGCCTTTGCAGAATGGAAAAATATTTCTGCTTCTACAGTCCTTGGTAAATAGCTTTCCAGTTAATTGTAGAATGCATCCCCCAAATAATGCTCTTTTCTCTCTGTTAACTTTCTTTCCAGCTTTACACAATTAATTAGAGAAGTGTTTAGAGACCTCCATTTTACACTACTTAGTTAATAAGGAATGAATGTTTAATGGCTGCTCCTTTCAGACTATTTAATTTAACGAGAGAATGTGCAAGTAAAGGAAGTAAGGGGAACCCATTTAACATGTATCAACCTGAAACAGAAAAACAACAATGTCAAAAGGAAAAACTATATGCATTCATTTATTATTCAAATACACCACAGTGCTCATATTGAGAGCTTTGTTTTTGTAATAACAAGATATGCAATTTATTAAGCCAGAAAGGTTTCTCATCTACCAAAAATATATCAAGGTTTGACTGACCAAACAATATCTCTGAGGGCAAAATGTGAAACACACATAAAGAAGTGGCTGAAACCAATCCACATGTAGTGAAGCCCCTGCAGAAATTGATCCCTTACTAAAAGTATCATTGAGAGTACAGTAAAACTTCGCATAAAGAGCGCCTCGCTTAAAGAGCAGAATTTTCTCTGAATGTTCGCTTCGCTTAACAAATAAAGCCAACCAAAAACTCATTTAACAAATAAATTGGGGTTCTCAATTACACCCCCCACACACACACACACACACACAATTGGTCATTTACAATGGTGTTTCGCTTAAAGAGCAAACTCGCTTAAAAAGCAATCCTGTGGAACGCATTATGCTCTTTAAGCGAGGTACAACTGTATTCAGTTTCTTAAGTGTTACTTTTTATTGAACCAAAAGTCAGTTTTTATAGCTCAGATCCTAAAGTGGCTTCTACTGCTGAGAATGTCCATTGAGTGTCTAAGAAACATTCTGCCAGCAGTAGTGAGGGGGGATTTCTATTACTTGAAGTATTTGTCTCACCAAAATCTGTTTGAGAGGGATGATAGACAGTATGGAATAGGAGGAAAGGGCTGCAGGGAAAAGAAAGAATCAACAATCCTTCCCTGCTGGAAGAAGTCCTCTGCTATATCTTTCTAGTTATTTATTTGTTGTTTGTTTGTTTGTTTAGATTTATATTGCCGCCCACTCACCATTATTCATGTTGTTTAGAATCCAGGCCATGATATAAATTCAATCAGCATGTTTTAAACACCAGTTTGTATACTTTGCTTCCAATTTGTTTTCTGTTTTTGTCATGTTACTTATTCATCACAAGAAGGAAATCAAACAGGTTAATGCATAACTTTATAGCTGAGGGAGACCTGGAAGTGTCAGTAATAAAGATCAGGCAATGGTTGTGTATGAAGATCAGAAACAAGTCTTTAAACCCTCATAATGGGTATTTGAACAACTTGTTTCCAAAGCAAATGAATGATGGGGAAAGGAGTGGAAGGACTGTTTATCTGTGCTTTCTAACACAACCATTTCTGGAACAGATTTTCATGGCTGTTTCTGCCTATAGCTTGAAGCAGTTTCAAACTCCTTCACATTTGCCCAGTGACAGGCCAACTGACATGAAATTGAGTAAAATAGGTTTTAATAATTACCCTGAATTGACTAAAGTCTGAGCCTCTTTTTTACCTACCTTAACTGGATACTGGGGCAAATTATAATGAAAGTCACTGAAAAGTCAAGGAGAACAGAGTCTCTTTGAAGATTATTTGATGAGGTCACTAAGTGACTATAGCTGTTTTTCTCCAAAATGTAGGTTTCACTCTAGATTGAAAGGGAACCCAAAATCATCCCCCAAGATGAAGTGGATTTGAGAGGCCACCATTTTAACATATACAACTTCTATATTTTGCTTGTTCAGTTAATTAAAAAGCTCATTATTTTCAATGGAACACACCTATTCGAGGAGTGGTTTTACCAGTTCCACACCATCAGTGAGTTACTACCACCAAGCAAGAAATTGAAGCACCTCTCCTGAGTCCTAGTCAGTGATGGGATGTAACTGGTTCTCACCAGTTCGTCAGAACTGTTAGTAACTTTTCCTAGGGTCCTGGAGAACCGGTAGCAGCTTTTTGGGGGAACCACCTTTGGGGCTTACCTTTTCACTGGTTCCCCCACTGCGCATGCGTGCCAAGCACTTGGTGTGCATGGACACCTACAGTGCTTGGTGCGTATGCATGGCCTACTTGCTGCCCTCCCAAGCGGGGAGGAGGAAGAGAAGCTGCTAGCTGCTGGTTTGTGTTGTGGGTGGGTTGAGGTGTGTGTGTGTGCTTATTTTTATTTTATTATTTTTCTTTGGCCCCACCCATGACATCATGACATCATGATGTTAGCTCCGCCCACACTGTGATGACATCATGGTGGGGTAGTAAAATTTTTGACATCCCACCACTGGTCCTAGTCCATCTCTCTACCCCACACTGAATATATTTAATCACTTTTGCTGGTCTCTAAACCATGAATATATAGATAGACACTGGTTGAAATTCATTAATGTTGCAACTAGAGTATGCCTTTTGAATTCAGAGAACACACAGAAGAGTTAACTCATAAGCTAGCCTTTCAATGGTCCTATTCCAGGTGTGACTTACTACTGGTTTTCAGCCATTTTGTTGAGAAAACACAGCTCCATTAATAGGAATACATATATCAAGACACAGTTATTGTTTTGGGAACAAACATATCCTCCCTTAAAATAGGCTTAAATAAATGGGACCTGAATTAGTTATGAACATTTTAAATCTCACAGGCCAGTACTCTCCTAAGTTTCTGTTGAATGGAAAGTCCTGCCAAGCTGGTAACAGGGGCTGTATTTCTGCTTAATAGCAATTCGCCTACCATGTTTTGGAGATAAACATGGGCAGTGCTTTTCTCACATTTCCAATTGGCATTAAAGCAGGAACAGCATAGCCATATTATGCACATATTATCTGAATTTCAGCCATATAATGAACTAATTGTTGTCAGGTATGATTCTTAAGTGACCATTAAAGTCCTTGAAAAGGTAAATGTCTCCCTTGCTCAAAAGCCAGTCATGTCTGACTCTAGGGTGCACTGTTCATCTCCGTTTACAGCCAAAGAACCTACTCTTTCTGCATCTGCAGATTTTTCCATGGTCATGTGGCAGGCATGACTAGATACTGGAGCACATGGAAAACTGTTACCTTTCCCACCAACACAGTACCTATTTATCTGCTTGCAACTTCTTGCTTTCAAACTGCTTGTTTGGCAGGACCTGGAACAGACGACAGGAGCTCACTCAATTGTGCAGCACTCAGGTCTCAATATGCTAACCTGCTGACCTTCCAGTCATCGAATTCAGTGTCTTATCCACTCGAGCCACTGCAGGAAAGCAAAAGAGATATCCTTCTACTGCCATTGTCTGCTTTGTTTCACTTGTATCAGCTGGTAAGCAGGGAGTGCCCCTTTGGCCCCATCACTCTGTAGGAGTTCCCCCAGTGCTCCAGGGGAAGGGTAGTTCAGTAAGACATTCCATCTACTGAATGTAATGGGTAGTGAGACCAGTGATGGGCAGCCAAAAAAATCACTACCACACTGTGGTTGGAGCCAATGTCGTGGGTGGAGCCAATGTCATGATGTCATGGGCACAGCCAACATCATGATGTCATGGGCGAAGCCAACGACATGGGTGGAGCCAAAGTAAAAACAAAACAAAAATAAGTACACATAAAAATACAAATTAAATAGACATAAAAACACACATAAAAACACATACAAATACACATTAAAATAAATGCACATTAAATACACATTAAATAGACATAAAACATAAAAATACTAATTAAATACACATAACATTCATAAAAATACACATTAAATACACATAAAACACAAAAACATATACATTAAAAATAAATACACATTAAATGTACATTAAAACATACCTACCCACCCCATACTCAAAGGCGAGTCACTTATCCTGGGGAGCAGGCTGTAGGGAGCTTCAGGCTAGCAGCTGCTCTTCCTCCTCCCTGCTTGGGAGGACAGCAAGAAGGCTGCCGAGAGCCTCAGCAGCAGCCACCAGTTCCTCTGTGGCTGTGTGTGGCCGCCCAACGCTCTGCGCTGCCACACTCCAAGCAGTGAATGGCTGCTTGGCTTGGCAGGCAGAGCACTGTAGGCACGCATGCATGCCAAGCACTGTAGGAGCGCATGCATGCCAAGCGCTGTAGGCGTGCATGTGCATCGAGCACTGTATGTGTGCAGCATGCGCAGTGGGAGAACTGGCGAAAAGGTAAGCCCTCAAGGTGGTTCCCCCCAAAAGCTGCTACTGGTTCTCCGGGGCACTGGGAAACACTGCTACCGGTTCTGGTGAACTAATATGAACTGGTTGCTGCCCATCACTGAGTGAGACTACCCTTCTGGAGCATGGGGCAAAACTTAAAAAAACAATAGGATTGAGGAACATTCTCCAGTCTGCCCGCAGAAAAGGGGAATGGTAAACCACATCTATTTACACTCTGCATAGAAAACTCTGGAAAGGGTTTCCATAACTCAGAATTGCCCTCATGGCATACAATTACTATTATGAAAACAGACAATAGCAGTCAAAAGGTATCTCTTTTGCCTTCTGGTATTTCCTTTCTTAGTCCTAAAAGTCTATCTGGGGGATTCCAAGTTATTTCTGGGACTGAAAAGCCCAGTCTTGTCCATTTTATCTGTTTCATGCCAAGTCAGACACCTCAGTAAACAACATTTGGTGTCTATACATATTCTTGTGGCAGTTCTAAAATATAATTGTTGTTATTTTTCTTCAGTATTTGACACAGCTTTTCAAATGTCTGCACCTGAAAGAAGCATTCTTTTGGGGGCATTGCTTCATCATTTCCCAGTATAAGATAATACAAAGAATTAACTTAGCCTTCTCTGCCCTCCCTCAGTTTCCATCTCACCCTTATGTTGTCTCAACAAAAGAAGTGGTGCCGATCAAAAATTTAGACCAGTTCTGCACATTCACAAGCCATTCACATTTGGTTATGTCTACAATTGCCCCATTCACTTTAATTTTAAATAAATATGATTCACACCTCTCCCGTTTGGAATTTAATTTCCCTGTGATATAATGTTTGCCAAACACAGACACCTATGGGTGTAATCCATTCTTAAAGGGACTTAATTAAGTCAATTGCATTCTCCTCTGCATAAATACAGATCAATGGGTCTACATTTGGATCTCAATTTTGCAGAAAGGCTACAGGTTGGTGTCAGATCTCTGGGTCCCAGCTGGAGTGTCACAGAATTGTGTGATTTCTTCAAGTCTCGAGGAAGGAAGACAAATTTTAGGGTAAACAGCACTGGAAAAGAAGAGAGAAAATTTCGATATGTGAGCTGCTATAAATCATGGGCACCTGATTCTACCCATTCACTACTAGCACAAACAAGATGATGTACGTTTTTGTACAAATCACATAATGAGCTGAATGTAACGTATCACTGTCTCCCTCCTTGGTCTCTTCCTCTCACTTCTAGATTTTTGGTTTGTTAAGATTGTACTGTTATGCCAAACAGAGTCAACACTGAGCCAGCAATGTGGTATAACTGCAATATTACAAGAAGCCCAAGTCAGTACACCTGTTGATCAGGGCTTCTGGGAGTTGAAGTCCAAGAACAGATGGAGTGTCAAGGTTCACCACCACCTAAGGTATTGGTTGCTGCTAATCTTGCAAGCCTAAGTACCTGTCACTTATACTCACAGGTTTGTATGACATCTGCTGGTTCTACAACATAGAGTCAAAAAAAAGGCAGGGTGTCAACAGACAATCCTTTATATTGGTAAATAACATTTAAATTCTTCTAACTCATGCATTGTTCCATACTTACTGTTGTATATATGGTATCACGCAGTGATGGGATGTCAAAATTTCTGCTACCACACTGTGATGTCATCACAGTGTGGGCGGAGCCAATGTCATTACATCATGACGTTGTGGCCGGACCCGACGTCATGACGTGATGATGTTGTTGGCAGGGCCAAAAAATAAATAAAAATAAATAAATAAAATTAAAATAAAATTAAAATAAACACACACACACACACACACACACACCTCAAACCACCCAAACAACCACAACACAAATCCGTAAATAAATTAAATAAACAAAATAAATAAAGAAATAAAATAAAAATTAAATAAAAACACATCCACCCACCCACCCCAAACATAGATAAACCCACCCACCCACCCCAAACACAAACCTCTCACTTACCCTTGGAAGTGGCGGCACGGCAGCAAACCGCTGCAGCAGCGTGGCGGCAAACTGCCACAACAGCACGGCATCCTGACAGGTCAGCGGGGCCAGGTGCCACCGCTACGTCTCAAGGCGCTCCCTGCCCCCTTCCTTTCCCGGCAGCCAAACTGGCTTCTGGGAACTGCGCATGCATCAAGCTTTCATTTGACGCATGCACAGTAAAAAAATACAACTGTGCATGTGTCAAATGAAGGTTTGATGCATGTGCAGTTCCCGGGAGCCATTTTGGCTCCAAATTCAATTTTTTCCTGGTTTTTCCCCCGGTTCAGACGCCTCAAAAAAAAATTTCCCAGGTGGTTGCTACCGGTTCGGCGAATCTTGCTACTGGTTCGGGTGAACTGGTGCGAACCGGGAACATCCCATCACTGGTATCATGCCTAGCTCTTTACCTTTCTCTCTTAAGCACAGTTTCAAAAAAATCTTATTTGATATTAAGCTGTAACCATCAGTGGCATCTTAGAAGTTATTTTGTGAGCTTTTATGTGGTTAGTCTACATCTATCATGCCTTTAGAGTGCTTGCCCACTCTGAAAAATAAAGAGCTTCATTCAGACACCTGGGGATCCATTGCCACCAGAGGCAAATAGGCGATTCAGACACTTTTATGCACTTCCTTTGGCAGACTCTGGTTTGTAGTCACAGTGCCAATGACATTCACTGCTTGAGGGGAAGCAACAAAGCTATGGCTCTCCATCTCTATGGAGAAACATATGCTGCTCTGTAGGAAACCCTGTGCCTGTGTTCCAAGAGAAGTTGGAAAGCTGTGGTTCAGAACAGAGCCTGCATTAATTGTGACGGAGCTTAAGAGAGAGCTAATACTGGCCAGCATGTGTTTGGCTTTATATAATGCAGAACCTGCTTGAAATGGGGTATCTCTCTCTCTCTCTCTCTCTCTCTCTCTCTCTCTCTCTCTCTCTTTTTTTTTTGTTATTCTTGGTCCTGTTGAATTTTTCATGTTGAATTTTCCCACTCATTTGTTACTGCTAAAGGACTGAGTCACTTTGAAGAGGCTTGAGGTCATTTTTCTGCTTCTGTTTCCAGGAAACACTGGGGCCAAACTGGTCCTGATAATGATCAACTCTTGTGCAAAAATCAAGACTGAATGTTGCTGGAAGTTCACTTCCAATTTATTTCTGTGGGTTCAGAGGCCTTGTTTTCTTGGGGGTGGGGATTCTAGGAGGACGTCTTGAGGAGGGGGCATGTCCAGGCATCATTTTATTGGAAAATGGCCACTCCAGGAAAATGATACTTTTCTCAAAGTTTTCTTTTTGTTGGGAAGGCATCCAAGGGACTAAACAAATGTTCTTAGGGACTGAGCATGGTTCCCACACTCTGGTTTAGAGTGCTTTACCACACTGGGCAGAAAGAGCATGTAGTAGGACAGATGATGTGCCACATCAACAGATGAAAGACATTACATGGAGGCTGTTCCAAAGATGAACAATAAACATAATGTGTTGATCATAGGATAAAAGTGTAAGTGTACTGTACATACAAAGAAGCTTGAGAATAGGGGTGGAGATTTTGTTTTATAATAAAAGACTCAAACCGTAAAAGAAGTATTTTGTGTAATTTGTGTCTTTTGATTGCCGAAAGACAGGTACTTGAACATGAATTATTTTTATTACAAAACCAGCATAAGTGAATATTTAATATTTTCTTTATGTTCTCTTTCTCGTGTAACCATTTTTCACCCTTTTTTATCAAATCACCTAGGAAAGTTTCATCCAATAGCATCACAAAGACATGGCTGTTGTCTATATGTCAATCACTTGATGTATGAAACAAAGAAGGTGATGAAACTGCTAATGGAATTTACTTTGCCATGTTTGCATTTTAATGTTTGTTTGTGGCTCAGCATGTCCCTGGAGTAGACAATAGCATTGCTAATGCATTGTCCCACTTTCAGATCAGGGGCGTAGCTACCGCCGTATCTGCCATATCAATTATACGGGGGCCCCGGGCCATGGGGGCCCCCAACGTGCGTAAGCAAAACAAATCTTTACCCTTCCTAAGGGCCCCCAAACAAATTTTTATACGGGGCCCCGCCAAGGCACGCTACGCTTCTGTTTCAGATGCAATGATTCAGGTAGCTAGCACCCATAGCAAAGGAAGAGACAGAAACATTCCCTGCTGACCTGTGAAGGATTGACAGAGAGAGGTTGCAAGGGCTTTGGAGTTGGCACTAGTGCCTAGCATATACTGGACCTATCACAAGGCCAGTAGTGAGTTTGCAGATTAAGGGAGGGGAATCAGTTACCAGTAGCATGGCCCATTTCAGTATCACAACTCATACACTATTGTGTTTTGCTGCATAGTAAGGGGCTGATGCCATGTTCTGTCTAGGGGAGTCATGCTACTTTTGCCTTTGAAGCCAAGAGCAAAGACTTTCCTGATATGATGAGTGATTTTTCATCTTCACAAAATGATTGGGGCTTGGTCCAAGGAGGTGGTATTATTCCCTCAGATTCTAAGAGGGTAGATCAACTGCTAGCCCAGTACTTGTAAGTCATAGTATCAGGCTTTATTATTTCATGTGGCTTCACTTCTTGTCTTTTTTTTTTTTTTTTTGAGGTGGGTGGCATTCAGAGTTAGCAAATTGGTAGTGTCTTTGAAACAGGATAGACCCTAGAGGGCACTGAAGTTCAGTGACCTGCATTGAGTTGCAAATGGCATCTCATTGCATTTGAGGTGTTCCAAGACTAATCAGCTGGGTAGGGGCAGTAAGGTTAAACTGAGGAAGGTGAAAGAAGAAGAGCTCTGTTCAATTAGAGCCTTGAGGAAGTATCTGCTTGTATGTAGTTCTAGAGATAGCTGATTTTTTTCATCATCAGTCCAGTAAGCTATTTAATTCTGTTGTATTACTAGCAGAGCCCTAGTCAAATTAGAATTGAAGGGCAGGCATTTTGTAACCCACTCCTTTAATATTGGAACTGCTTCTACTGTAGCTGGTTTCTAAAATACACCTTATTAAAAACATCCTTAGACAGTTAAACTAAAAACCCCAAATGGGGAGTTATTTAGGATAGTCATATGAGGCAGTGGGGAGGAGGGGGTCTGACTTGGGCTTCTGGTAATTGAAGTCGAAGAACAACTGGAGTGCCAAGGTTCACCACCACTGACATAGAGAATTAGCAGTACTAACAATACTAGCAATAACATCTAACAGCACTGCCCTTTCTCTCAAAAGAGATTTCAACTGTACTAGTGAGGAGAATGCAAAAATGGTACAGAAAATTAAGAATGCTATTTTCAATGTCACTTTTGCTTTCCCTATGAATGTTATATAAGAAAATTTATAATCAGCATTGCAAGTACAGTAACATGATAATTTTTAAGGGAAATTGCAACAATTTCCAACTGCCAAAACAGTAATTTTTCACAATGTACATCCTGGTGTCTGACTGTAATTAACAGAAGCATCCAGATTCCCAATATTCTATAGAACAACGCAGAAATTGTTACACATGTGACTACAAGCTTCCATTTATATGCAACATCTGATGATTCTGTTGTATAGAGATCAACAAAGCATATTAATTGTGTGCCTCTAACAGTTCAATGAGTGTAAGAGTGCACTCATATACAAGTCTATTCAGAAGTAAGCATGATGAAAATCTTTGATGCTTATTCCAGCTAAAAGCAGATGGAGTTACAGAATTTGCATAATTATAATTCACTGAGTCAGGGCTATAACTGGGTTAGATATCTGTTAACAGGTTCAGAGTGAAAAGAATGGGCAGTTTTAGAAGAGGCTTGCCTGGTCAAAACAGACATTGATGAATGAATAGATGAAGGCAAAGAGAAGTAATAAAGCCTTCTTGTGTTTTGCATTGGCTTTTAAGTGCATTTTGAAAACTTCTTTCACCGCCAAGAACATTTACATTTCAAACAACAGTAGCTTCCAAAGCATATTGAAATCCAACCACATCAGAGAAAGAAGTAACTTAATTTCTGCTTACACTCTGCTTTTACGCTTTTAGCACAATGTAGGCATAATGTCCGGTTTTTCTGATGTAGTTACGCAGATTATGTAAATTTTGTTATCATTAGCTCACACCTCCATTGTCAGATAATATATTAGTAAGTAATCTTAGAACAGATGGCATCTGTAGTGGAATAAATGGCTATAGAAAATACTGTAGCCATATCTAGGTCCAATGTTCAAATTTAAGTCATAAAACAGAATCCTTCACATTCAGTTCTAAAGATTGATACATGTGTATTTAAGAGCTCTGATCATAATTTTAAGTATATTTGGGCCCATGGCTATATTTTAGTTGCAGAATACTTCATGAAATTTCTCATGTGCCTGATGTGCAACACTTTTCTTCTTGTTGTGCAATATCCAATTCTGAATATTGGCAATCATCATGGCGATGAGCCATGAAGACTATCCTGAGAATATAATAGAGTGGCCTTTCATCTGCCTTCTGCATCGCAACAGTACACCCATACCACTGATCCAGTTCATCACTTTCTGGTCCTAAGCCCTTTTGGCTTGCAAAGCCCTCCTCAGCCCCAGGCCAGTATTGATGAAGCTGCTCCCCTCCATCAAGATGAATTCAAGTGTGTTTTAACACTTTTACATTCCCAAAATTATAAGTGTCTGGAATAGTAAGCACAAACAGAAAGCTATTCCTGTATATCCAGCTTCAAAAACTTTAGGAAAATATAAATATCACTGTCATTATCATAATCATTGTAACAATAAGTAATGCTACTTTTTAACACAATAATTTTGTTTTTACCAATTTTCAGATCAGAGAATGGGTTCTGTACTTAAAGAGTGCTATTTTCCTAATGCAGAGGACACTTTTTGCTTCCCACTCACAAGCAAAATGTGGGCTTTGGATTTTGCATATTTTTCTGTCTTATCTTCAGACAGAGATCAGGGAACTATTTAAAGCTCAGGAACATTTTGCAGGAGAGTGACATCTGGTTTACAGACTAGAAAGGGTTTGCATGAGATAGTAGCTCTGTTTTGCCACTGGGAATGTTTTGGATGAAAACAGACTTTCCACTTTGCTGCATGTGTGACAGCTATTGCACTATGGCAGTTCAGTTAGCTTTGATTTCTTCCCCCTACTTTTTCTTTGTCAATGGTCTACACTTGTCTATGGTATACATTTTTCAGCCCATTGCTGAAATGTGGACTGTGAGTCCCATCCCAATTAGAATTTGTCCCTGGACTGAGAAGAAATCCCCACAGTAGATGAAATATTTCAACAAGAACTCATAGCTGTATTTTTTTCACCACTACATTGTGCTGTTGAATCAGCAACTTTTGAATATTACATTTCTTCTTGTAGTAAAGAAGAATTAAATGTAAATACTTGTTAAGCAAGGCTTTCCTGGATGACAAATGAGAACAGACTAGCAAACAAACCAGATATTGGATTTAAATGTGTAGTAGCCCAGAGAACATTGACTGCTTCTCTCATATATCAAATTTGCCAATGAGTATTTAGTTAGATTCATTGCAGAATCTGCCAGTATTTTTGACCTCTAAATCAAAGATGAGCTGGTAATGAATGACACTCCATCACAGAAATCATATGTGGTAGATGTATGGCTAGAAGGACAAACTGATACAGCAAGGCAAAGTGATGGAGAATAGAAACAGATTTTTTTTTATTTGAGATATATATACTGTACAAGAATGGGTTCTAATTGTTGATGAGTAAGCAAAACATTACTTAATCTACTATTCACGGTCAAACCATAGGATTCCAGTACTTAACACAAAGCTGTCACCGGTTAACAACAGACATCCATATAGGCTAAATGGAGGCAGGGATCCTTCCTTCTTTCCTTCCTTGAAGTATTGATAAAAGTCTAAAATCAAACACCTGACAAAATAACTGTTTCGGCTACCTTTTAGAAGTTCAACAAGGAAGAGACAGCCCTGGCTTTCCATATCATATTGACCCTACAAAGAAAGCCTTGGCTTACACATTCACCAGCCCAGTCTCTCAAGGTGATGGCATACAGAACAAGCCCTCCATTGAGCATCTGCAATTCAAGCTCATTTGAGGGGGAATGAAGTGTTCATATATACTGCCCCAAGCTATTTATGTTTACTAAATAATTATAATATACCCACTGTTTCCTAGTGTCATCTGATCTTGGAGAAGGTATTTTTGTGGTACATAAAGTAACTTTTCCATGTTCAAAATTTCAGACACAATTAGGAAGGGATTTTTTTGAAATGGTAGCCATGTTAGTCTGTGTTTCAAGCATAGCAGAGAGTAAACAAAACAAAAAGACAAAAAACATTGTGGCACTTTAAGGACTAACTGATGTGTTTTAATGTTAGCTTTCATGGATCAAATCCACCTTGGGCTGCACAGCCAGATACCGAAACACTAAGTGATTCAGCTATCAGTATAGGACATAAGATATCATTTCCACCAAGATGCATAACTTCTGAATTATTCTGCATTGTTGTTGTCCATCAAATACTTTTCTATGACTCTCTGTATGTTCCTGCATCACAAATGTTATGTGTGAATCCAGTGTGGGGCAGAATGATGGGCACTATGCAGACTGGTAGCCACAGAGCCCATCCAGACCTTGATGAGATCCTGTTTAGAGAGATACATAGGGGGAGGAAGAACCCATATTTTGAATGCTAAGTTTTTGCTTTCAATTATCTGCAGATGTCTCACATGAATATGATATTCATAACAAATTTCTTCAGTCTTTGTTTTAAATTCTAACATCTATTAACCTTTCAGCTTTGGGACCTTTTTGGTTTATAACTGCAACAACCATTTACTATATTTGTATCTTTTTTACTTATTTCTTTTATTTATAAATCACATTTATATAGCCGCCCACTCCCCACATCGTGGCGACTCAGGGCGGCTTACAAAATTACTACCACAAAATGACAAGAAACAACAAAAAGAGAAAATCTAATGCAAGTTTGGACATTCAAGTGGGTGGTGACAAATCCCCTGGCCAGGTGGAAAGGAGTCCGGGGGAGGGGCAGATACGTCCGTGGCCACTCGCACAGCCGAGGTGGTGGCAATAGCCACCCACACAGCCGGGGCAATATCTTTGGCTGGGGTCCGTCCGGTGGCCCTTTTATCTTTGGAGAAATACCTCTGTCTCTTCTGTGAGAGTGATATGTTCATCTGAGAAGGTTGTTTTATAGCTGTTGTTTGGGTATATTGTAAAAAAAAAAAAAGCATGGCAGAAAGCCTGCTTTGCAAAATTTATGGCTACCAGAACAAGTTTTATTGTTTAAGGGGTATGGTGAATATATGCTGTGCCCCACTCCTCTGGATTTGCCTTCTGCTCTATACAATAATGTTCATTCTAAACATATTCGGAATGCTATTAAAGAAGTGTAAGAATCCAGGAGGGAGTTGTGTTAAAACTGCTTCAGCGATAATTACAGATTGAAAAATATCATAAAGCCCTGCTTTGCATAATATTTCAAGCCATTTCTACATTTTTAGAAGTGACTGTGAATTTTGATGCAAAGAAAGCATTAGTTTACACACAGGCAAGGGTTCATGCAAAACAGCATGATAGGTACATTTGGCCAAGATTATGAAGACTGCACAAAATAGAATCAAATAGAATGAGGGTACCTGGATTGTGTTTGCGCATATGATCACAACAATTTAGAGCACTAACATTCTGTGCTTGCTTCACTGCATACAAATGAATATTGGCTTATGTAGACTAAAGATGTTTTGTACATCTTTGAATAATCATTCAACACTACCTGCTATTAACCTTGCATTTACTTTTAGTTGTTGTGAATGTCACAGTGAATTTAGGCTGAGTACAATTTTTATGCTTACATCACATTTAACTGACTTCATTGTCCAGAATAGTTCAGTGGAGTTTTACAGTGATGCTGCAAGAGAAAAGTTATGCCAATAAAAGATTAGCAATCACTTTACCTCAAGGTAGGTAACACAAAGACTACACCCGCAATTCAATTTCATCAAAAGGTTTTATTTTCCTTTATCAACATTCTTTGTGGGATGTATGTTGTTTTTGATATTTACTTGAAACATGCCCCTGCTGCTTTTAGAAGCATTTAAATCTGACCAAGACACTTAAGTCCATGAACTGCCATAACTGAACATACAATATGCAGTCTATAAAAATGCAGTAAATAAATATACAGTCTATAAAAATGCAATATAAATGCAGTAAGTAAGTAAGTAAGTAAGTAAGTAAGTAAGTAAGTAAGTAAGTAAGTAAGTAAGTAAGTAAGTAAGTAAGTAAGAAATAAAACAGGTTTCTTCTTGATGGCTCTTATGATTGAAGTCCCCTACAGTTCCTAGTAGATTTGCTGTTGTTCTTGTTGTTGTTGTTGCTGCTGCTGCTGCTGCTGTGAGAGCTAGGATGTTCAAGTCCAATATATCCAAAATCTCCTAATATCTAGGACAGTGGTTCCCAACATGGGGCCCATGACTCACAGGGGGACTTCAATTCCCAGAAGCTTATGTCAGTACAAAAAAGTTGATCAGCGCTTGGGGAAATTGACTTAGGCTTCTGGGAATTGAAGTTCAAAAACCAAAGGTTGGGAAACACTGATCATCTGGTTATTGAATGCAGCAAAATTTCACAGACTGATTATTTGCAACACCATGACAGAGTTACAAAAATTATTAATTGAAAGCTTAAACCAGAAGTTTGGATTTGAAGACAGTAAAAATCATGGGGAACATCAGGTAGAGAAAGTTTTAGAAAATGAGATGAGCAAGTTCTTGTGGGAAATTAAAATTCAAACAGATAGACATCTGACTCACAACATGCCTGACTTAACTGTTGTGGAAAAGAAGCTCTGGTTTATTAACGTTGCTATACCAGGAGATGCATGAATTGTAGACAAACTGGAGAAAATCACAAAATATCATAATTTGCAAACTGAATTTGATAATCTATGGAGGAAGAAACCTGTTGTTGTACCTATGGTGACTGGAGCCCTTGGAGCAATAACTAAAGGACTCCCTAGATATTTGGAAATTTTGAATCTATTGGACTTGAACATCCTAATTCTAGAAAAAAAACTTGTATTTTTGTCTTTATGCAATTTGTTGGCAAAACTTGTTCCTTATTTGCCAAGATAAATCATTCCATTTCCTTCTTCGAAACTCCTCTTCTTAACCACCTCCACATCAGCTTTGGGTCAGCCTTTCCTTCTATGTTTTTCAAGTATTGACCACACATAAGCTTGTTTTTCCATTTTGCTCATTTTGCCCATGAGCTCTGTACAACTCACCAAGCTGTTGCTTTACTTCTGTCACTGTCAAGGAATTTCCCCTCAGATCCACACAGTTCTTTCTGCTTCAAGTGATGTTGTCTACTGCTGCTTTTTCTGTCCCTTTCTTATAAAACCCACAAGAGCAACCTTGTTTCTTCTGGTCTCCACAATTCCTTCTGTCAGCTACCTCTTGGTCTTGTCCCCCATATTAGCCTTTTGGACACTCTGGGTGCTTTGCTAGTCAGCAGACTTCAGGTATCTGTACCACTCAGCTTTTTCACTTCCCCTCTCCCCTGACCCCCCCCCAAGTGATAAATGAGTCTGTGACTGTCATAAATGCATTTTTGACAGCTGTAAATGACTCTACCACTGATTCTGGTGGTAGTGGTGGTAGTGGCTGAAGCAAAGGCAGGAACTGGATTATTTGGCACTGCAGGCCAGATCCGGTCCATGGGCTGTAGGTTGAGAACCACTCCTTTAGCTAATAGAAAAAGTAAGAAATCTATCCACATGCTTCCCACTCCCATCTTTGCTTATCATACCTTGTGAAGGAAAAAAATGGTTTCTCTCCCCCCCATTTTTTTTAATGTGCATGAGTAGAACTTACAACAATGTAGAAAGGTACAGCTCCCTTCCTATATCCTGACAAAAGAAAAACTGGTGCTAACTATTAGATTCATCCTACCATTGCATTACCAGTGTCACTATAGGCCCTCATTTTTATTTGTTGATTGTAACAGATTTATTTGGAAGGTTTTGTACTAACATTTGACAGTAAGTATGTTTTATTTGTAATTTAATTACAGTGGGCTTCGGAACAGACTGTAAATGCAATTATTTCACTGACATGCAGGCTAAAGACCCACTTCATTTTCTTCATATTTTAGATTGTCTTTTGAGCAACTAACACTTCATTCTGACAAATTTGGAAAAGGGGTGGATTAATGCATCAGTAACAAGTGCTTTCAATTGACCTGAGCTCACAGTAATTGCACACATAATTACAATTAGGATTCACACACAAAACAATTGTTCTGACATTTTATTCTCATTGGATTTATTTGTTGGAAGTAGACTCATACAAGTATGTGTCATTATTGTTAGCATATTACCCTGTAGAAGAAAAAAATCTATTTCTTTAATTCTGCTACCTATTAATTGTACATATGTGCATAGGCTACACACAGAATGTGTTCACATACTTACTCACATACACATACACACTGAACAGCTCATAACCTTAAACCTTAAAAAAGAGTGAGACCCGGTTTAGAACAATTTGAATGCATTAAGACTAAAGCCATGTTAAGAGGCAACAGGGATTAAATGTGTTCAGAATTTAGCAGTTTCGTGTATTAAAAGGGACAATAAAGAAGAGGTAACACAAACTACATATCTGTTCACATGTTATTGGCCTTAGAAGGTGGTAGGAAGTATTACCTCTTGGAATGGCTCTATGTAATTTTCCAGCTTTTATTTTATTTGTGAAAGGTGGGGGCTTAGGGGATTCAAATCCCCTCATGGGGGGTATAGACCTGGTAAAACCATTCCTTAAATCTCACACTTGTCTTGACAGCTCTATTAAAGGTTGCTATAAGTAGGTTCAAAGTTGACAGCACAGAATGCACAGACATTTAATTAGAGCCATCCCTCATTGTCCACCATGGAGATCCACTTAACTGCTTTTAGCAGCCTTCCCCAACATGGTACCTTCCAGATCTGTTGGACTGCAACATCCATTATTCTCAGCCAGCATGGCCAGTGAGAGGTAGACATGACAAAGGACTTTTAGGATATGGTGTCCCTTTGTAGGAATAGTGCAAAGACACGTCCGGGACTTCCATCTTACCTTAGGCATTGCTTTCCAACATTAGACTCAGTCTGTGTGATGTTTTAAGTTATTTTTAGCACCTCGGGCTAGAGTTCTACCATGTAGCAACATATCTTCTGCAGTGGTAGATCAGCATTATGTTTGCAGTTCACAGTTAAATAAATCTCCAGTAAGACATACAGTATTTGTCCAAAGTCAAATAATTCAGATTTGACAAACTTAAAGCTATTCACCTGTTTTATTGATCAGTACAAGTTCCATCTAATACTGTCTGAAATATAATCAAATTCAGCAAGCAATATATACCAACATGGCATTTGCTGACCATTAGACAAATTAAGCTGCAATGGCAGATCTATACTGAGTTTCTTGAAATGGTATGAGCTGGTAATTTAACTTACAAAAACAATTAAAATGCATTATCGGGCTGGGAGGTCATACAACAGATAAAAAGGACTAAGAAGAAGATATCATTGCTCAACAGTGATCAGAGCCCACACACATACAGACACACTCCACTAACAAGTAGTATAAGGTGATAACCCAGTCAAGGGGTCAACAGAATTGGCATCATGCACATGTGTAGCTGCCAATTGACCATGAGTGTCTAGAGTGGGCATTAGCAGTATCAATATGTGAAGTCAGGTGTGGTATTCATGTGACTTGATGCCAATTGGCTAGAAAGCCCTAGTGCTGACATCAATAATCAGGGCTGAGAGCTCCTCAACAATGTGCAGGCCTCATTCACAAATATGGTGTAAATAATTCCTACATTTATACATAGGGCCCAAGTGAAGGAGTTGGAAAGTAACTAATGGGTTGTTTGGTTGTTCAACACTATTTGGAAGCTATGTCTTCTAAAGGAAGGTGACTCTCTCCTAAATCCCATCCCAAGTAGATTATTGAGGACAAAACTGAAGATGACTGATTGTAGGCTACCTGAAAATGAAGCAGAACAAGTCAGAAATGTCATGAATGAGGAACTGACACATGTAGGGATAGGCTATCCCTCTTGACACAGGTTCACACATTGGTAATCTTGAGAACTGAATGCTGGAACACACTCTATACAGTGCTACCTTTGACAATGGTGTGAAAGCTGTAGCAAGTGCCAAATGTGCCTATGAGACTGGTGAAGGCATTGCAAAGAGTTGATCTTGTCTCTCCATGCTAGCTCATCTGCACTGCTTGCCTGTAGGCTTCTGTACCTGATTCAAGATCTTGGTATAATATACAAAGTCCTAAATGGTTTGTGACCATAATTCATGCTGAATCACCTCTGTTTGGATCACCTCTGAGGCAACATGTTTATCCCAGATGGATGGACTCAGGGCACACACCCAAAGGGAAGTGTAAAAGACCTGCTCAAAAAAGTACCATATATACTCAAATATAAGCCAAACCGAATCTAAGCTGAGGTACCTAATTTTGACCTGAAAACCCAGGAAAATAGATTGACCCGAATATAAGCCAAGGGTGGGAAATGCAGCAGCTGGTAGTGAGTTTCAATAATCAAAATACATGAAAATATGGTATAATTAATAAAATTGTTGGTGTGTCTCAATCCGACACAGTCTTGTGGTCATTGACCTGAGTATAAGCAATTTCCCCTTTCGGGGGCTAATTTTTGGGACTAAAAACTAGGGTTATACTTGAGTATATACAGTAGTCCTTTTCTGTGGTGGCCCAGACTTTATAAAATGCTTTACCATCTCACATTCCTCAGGCCCCATCCTTGCAAGCATTCCTCAAGGTAGCAAAGGTTGAACTATATAAGGAGGCATTTAAGAACTTGTTGCCCCTGGATGGTTCTTGACCTCCATGAAAAAAAAAAATTCTTATCTTTCTGCATTCACTGTGTTTGATTCATGTTTAGTTGTCTAATGTTGATTTGTTATTTGTTCAGCCTTGTACCTGTACAAGTTGTATGTGAATTTGAACCTGCTCTGTCAGCTACTATTCAACTCTGACTTGAGCTGTCTGATTCCAATAAATGTTAGTGATAATTCTGATATCTTTATCATCTATACCTATTTTCTTAAGTGCTGTGATCATTTTCTCATGCTGGCACCTGTCAAAGGCTTTTACATAAACTGTAAAATATGAATGCATATCATATCACGTCTCATGTCTCTACATCTTTGTATGAGAACCTGCATTACAAACAGTGCCCATAGAATTTTGGAAGCCAAATTGCATTTCACCTGTGTTTTCTTCACACTTCTTATAAATTATACTATGGATCATTTTGAAAGAGACCTTAAGAGCATGACTCATGAGGCTAATCATTCTGTATTCTTCACAAGATGTTCTGTTTGGTTTCTTCGGCAATATAACAAAGGTAGATAGCAACCAATCATTCAGAAGAATGCCTGTGTTATAAAAGGTATTTAAAAGGTCCATCAATTCTTTGATGTTAACTTCAGACAGAGGTTTCAGAATTTCTATTGCCCTCTTGCTCTGCAAATCTTTTGATCTTTGCAAAGCTCTTACAACCTTACTCCCCAGTATTGGTTGTCCAGTATTGCCATTTATGACAGGCTTCTCACTTCTTTCACTAATCAACTCTCCTATGTATTCTTTCCATACATCGAGCTTATCCCTTATTTCCACTGCAAGCGTCCCATCCTTTTTCTTTAACAATGCATGTGTCTTCTGCCAATAACTTCCCTGATCTTTTTATGTATGTTGAAAAAAAATCATGCTTATTTTGGTATTTCTCTATCTCTGTGCATCTGTCAGCCATATAAGCTTTCTATGCAACTATCATTTTATGCCTACTCATCCTTTGTAGATTGTTATATTTTTCCTTGTTCTAATACTTATAAGTCCTTCTTACTTCCATTAAATGGAGTATGTCACATGTCATCCATTCCTCATTTTTATGGTTTGACTTTTGTCTGCAAAGATGTTTCTGTCTAACTTTCTTGGTTATTTCTTTTATTATCCCCCTTTTCTATTCTACACATATTTCCCCTTGATGTTTTCTCATTTTGTCTAACTCCTCTCTCATTGTATCTTTCTGTTCTACATTCTTTGTCCTTAATGACATTTACATCAAAACCAGTTTTCCTTGTTTTAGTTATGATTTTACACAATTTTATGTAAAGATGACATATTATGAGTTATGGTTTGGTTAAATATCTGTTCCAGAATAGGTCTTTGCTGACAAGATGCTGTTACAAAACCTTCTGTTTATAAGAGCAAAGTCTATCTGATTTCTGACAATATTATTTGGGTTGTTGGCAAGGAACTTCCAAGTGTAAAGTTGTCTGGGTGGCAGCTTTAAACCATGTGTTGGTAATCACTAGATCTTTTCTGCAGAACTGTATGAGGCAATTTTCTCTCTTTCTTAGTTTTTCCAAGGCCATATAGTCCAACTATATCATTCTCTTTCCCATTATATCCAGTCTCTTCATTTCCATTACTAAAGCAAAGCAATCACACTTATAGCGGTTAGTGCACTCTCTGGGCAGTTCATAAGTTAATTAGATTTTGCTCCCAACATTCTGGGTACTCATTTTACTAACCTTGGAAGGCTGAGTCAACCTTAAACCCTGGTGAAGACTGAACTCACAACCTTTGGGTTGCAGGACAGCAGTATAACCACAGCAATACTGGACTGCATTATAAATCTTTCCTTTTTCATGAATGCTCCTGACGTTCCAAGTACAGACTTTTATGGCTGACCCAGAGATTCTTAGCACAGAAGGGCTACCAGGGACTGCGGCCCATGATTATTGGCTTTCAGCCTTGAAGGTTGTCCTGGGAGCAACCTAATGAATGCAGTGGTCTTCCCCAACCTTCTGCATCGCAACATGACACCTGTACCACTGAGCCAGAGTCACTTTCTGGTCTCGAGACCTTTTGGCATGCAAGGTCCTCATCAGACCCAGGCCAGTATTGATGAAGCTGCAGCCCTCCATCAAGATGAATTCAAGTAGAATTTAAACCACTTGGGGACCATCACCCTTCCCTGTGAACTATGCTAGTCTTCAGTTTGGTCGGGTTAGTTAACTGCTGCTTGACAACCAGTGTTGAATCACTGGCAGTATGGTCCACTCTATTACTATAGCAGGGCAACCTGGGCCAGACCAGTTATGTCTTCACTATACTAATGCTTTCTAGTCATGAAAATTCACAGTCATCTCTAAAGTCTAGAAACAATTTCAACAGTAGGGCTTTTGGTACTTTTCAATCTACAAGCACAGCTATGGGAGTTTAAACTCAACTCCCTCTTGAATTCATATCGTTTCCAATAGCATTTTGAGATATCTGCAAAGTAAATGTGGCAGCTTGCAGCAAAAGGCAACATCTGACATGCTGGGCACATAATATTTCACATCATATCCCTCAAACACTAAAACTAGTGTTGGTGGTCATATGTTTTGCAAACCAGGTTTCTCACTCTGTGTTTTTGATGTCATGAAGTAGCATTGATCAGCTTTCTTGGTTGAAGCTGTTAGTCTCACTGGTAGGTACTACTGCTGTAGAGATGAAATGAACAACTGCTGAATGATTAATGCAGAATTTCTGGAAGCTTCTTCTTTTTGAAGGAAGGTATTGATTTTTAAAAAAAACATCACAATGTGATCAACCAGAGTAAACACACAGTCGTGTCCCCACTCGCAGTGCAAATCCCACACACCATTACTTACAACAGCAAACTTCTGTGGAACACTAGTGGACTTCAATTCCCAGAAGCTTCAGTGAGTACATTAGCTGATCAGTGTTTTGATGAACTGACTGAGGCTTCCGGGAATTGAAATCCAAAAATCAAAGTTTAGGAAACCCTGACTTAGAGCCGTGATGTCAAACCTTGGCACTCCAGATGTTCTTGGACTTCAATTCTCAGAAGACCAAGCACCCTGTGAATCCACACAAATGGGTTTACTGCAATTCATCCAGCCCACATTGCACTCACCAGGTGATGCCTGTACTGTTGCATTTTACTTCCGCTTCTGGGAGTGACGAGGGCAGTGGGGGCTGGATGAATCATAGTAAACCCATTTGTGTGGATTCACAGTTGCTTGGGCTTCTAGGAATTGAAGTCCAAGAACATCTGGAGTGCCAAAGTTCGCCATCACAGTCTTAGAGCATAGTAGGAAACCTTTGACTTTCCAGATGTGGATGAACTACAGATCCCATCAGGTTTCACTACTGATTGGGCTGCTCAGCAACATCTGGAGCATCATATTTTCTCCACGCCTAAAGCAGTCCACCATTGTGTTCAGTGAGACTTATTTCCCACTAAGTATTTGTAGGAGTATTAAATCATTCATTGCTTTCCTTCCTAGGATTGCAAAACTGAACAAAAGAATCCAGCACACCATGTGCTTACCATACCTAGCTGATCAGTGTCAGTTTGCTTGAGTGATGGCTGGTGACTCCAGTTTTGGAGATGCTGTGAATCCACTTTGAATTTTAATCTGCACTTTATGGTAACTGTCCAAAATAATGAACCCTAGCCCCAAACAGAGTCAACTTCTTGGAAAATACCTTTAAAATAGAGACTAAAACCCAGAGCAAATGCTCAGTGTCTCAAAAAATGGAGTCATCATTCACAGCTGATTGGTTTGGCAACACAGACCTACCTTTTGTGCTTTGCTCATACCCTAAAGTAAAATAAAAGAAAGTTTAGACTCTGAAATATACCCTCAGATATTATGCCCACCAGCAAAAGTTGCTTTGCATGTCATCTTTCACACTTTACATGAAACATGCAAAGCAATGCTATCAAAGCCTGGAAAGTTACTTTTACAAAGAAGCTTGCTACAATTGTTCTGCCAACAATCAAATGGGTAGTTTGCTGCATTACAGTTCCATGTTTTTAAAAGTAATTCTTTATTTTCCTCTTTCTCCAGCCATTTTGGCTACTATCATAAGCAAATCCATCAGTAGGAGACACAGCACAAGATAACATTTGAATGGATGTTCATTTCAAAAATAATTTTTTAAGTTACAATTAATTCTGGAAGAGTAGCTGAGTTTTCTCTTGTGAAGTTAATATCTCCACATAGCTTCACTATAACTACATTACAAATATAATTTTTTTTGGTAAATTCTTTTTGTCATAATTTAAGTATTTTGTCTTGATGATGCACTTTAAGGATTTTGAAGCCCTGCCTGATTCTATATCATCAGACAAATGTGAGATAAGTGATATATCCCTAAAATTACTTATTCTGAAAGGAATTAATTGTAAGTACCTAGTTATTTGTAAAGATCTGCTTCCAAGCTCTGGCTGAAGTTCTGTTGTTAAGTGCAGTAAGCCAAAACTAGAGTAGGCAGTCTATGGCGACCTGACTCACCAAATACAATCTGATTTAATGGGCCTACTGTAACTGTAAATATAGCTGCAGCTTACTATTTTAAGTAATAGGATTTCAAATCTGAGCAACAGCATAAACATCTCTGCCACAAAGAGATCACTGAACCTCCCTCCTCACCCCACCCCCGTCATATAAGTTTATGAACTTTATCAAAGCAGACTTGGAAGAGCAACTCCTTGGAAGCAGAAAGCGAGGAAGAAATCACAGCTTCTCCTCTTGTGTTGGATAACATTCAAAAATCAACCCAATGACAGTCCCCAATAAAGTACATATACCTTATATGCACAAGTATAAGCTGACCCAAATATAAACTGAGGTATCTAATTTTGACCTGAAAACTCAGGAGAATAGACTGAACCTAGTATAAACCAAGGAAGGGAAATGCAGCATGAAAATATGGTAAAATTAATTAAATTGTTGAGACATCTCAAACCAGCATGGTCTTGGGACCCTCACAGTCATTGACATGAGTATAAGCCGAGTCTCCTTTTTTGGGTTCATTTTTGGTGCTAAAAAACTCGGCTTATACTCGAGTATGTACAGTACCACTCTCAAGTGGCAACATGAATCTTGGAAGTCATCAACTAGAAATTGTAAAATGGCTGTCAGCCTGGAGAGACTCTAAGTTCAGTCGAACTCACCAAAATCTTTTGCTTCTTTCACTCATTGATCCTTGGCACAATTGTTTGGTTTCTGGCTACAAAATGTTTGATGCAGATCACTATCATACTTTGAAATTCTAAAAACAGCTTACCCTCCCATTTACTTCTGACAAGGTTTTGTAGCCTTAAGTAGCTTTTTTCCTTTATTTGGATATCAAACAATAACACCTACTGAATTAAATGTCTGTGTTCAGGATGATATCTATTTCTTTCCAGACAGATTATTTTTTGTGGTTTTATGTGGAATGGAATTTGGATATATAGGAGGGAAAGAACCATTTTTATGGTCCTATCATAACACTTCAAAGAAACAGATTTTACATCAGTCTTTTACTACAGCTAGTTTGCACTAAATCTGTTTAGAGCTAAAATATTAAAATGAAGATAAAATTAATTATTGATCTCCATTCTTTATTCACTAACACTTTTTATGTCAATTAGATCAGCCTTCAGCCTACTAGATGTCCTATATTATATCCTATAATAGCCACAAATAATTCTTCATACTTTTTCTTCCTAAGAGCTCTGGATTTAGCAGTTCCCTTAATTCCTGAATGAACAGCTTCAACTTCTTGTCTTGAGACCATTAGAAAGTACACAGTGGTACAAGAATAGCATGAAAGAATAAATAAATCTAACAAGTTTCCTCATTAAATATGTTCCAACTCTGAAGTGTGATGCATTCCCTAGTCATAATTCTCCTTTTGTGATTTATTGTAAAGGTAAAAGTTCATACCCTTCCTGCCTCTCATTCTTCCTGTTATACACACCTAAAACCCATGGATATGTTGTTGCTGCACTTTTTCCACCCTCTTGTTCCAGTCATCTCACAACTCTTCACCAGAGGGGCTTCACACCCCCAGTTTTTTCCTCTAAATTCTTCCCATCCACCTTAACAACAGACTTTTCCTGTTGTTGCTTTTGACATTCAGCTGTTGCCCAGTTGGGGTGATGGGGAGAGGCTCTCTTAGCACTTAATGAGAAGGGAATCCAGTGTAAATGGTCCTGCCTCTTCTCTCACACTGAGCGGCTCATTTATAACTCTTCCATTATATCAGGACAGATGACACAATTATGAAACACCTTTCATTTTGTTCTGACAATCTCTCCTGGTCAGTCCTATGCAGGGTTGCTGATGGGTTGCTGTTTTGAGAGGCAGGCAGACTTCCCAAGAAATGTGGTCTAATGACAGAAAGATACTCAAGGCAGCAGCCATATTCAAAACAAAAACAAAACAGAAGAGCAGAGCACCTTGAGGACTGACAGAATTATTTTACTGTGAGCTTTTAAGGATTACAACCCAATTCCTCAGAAAAAATGAAGATAATATTTTTAATATCATGATACATTCTGTATACATCTATATAATCTGCATTCATGGAAAGGAACCACGTGAAAAATCTGACCAGAATTTCCATAACATTCACCCTAACATTATTCTGAGCCTAGGTGCATCACAACAGATATACACAGAGCACATTATTTATTTATTTATTTGTTTATTAGTTCAGATTTAGATTGCCGCCCACTCGCTGTGGCAACTCAGGGCGGATTACAGACAATACATTACATTACATTACATTACAATATGTTGGGGTGGGCACAGGGGGATGGGCGGCAAAGCAATGCAATGCAGGGCTGGATTAATCTTAAATTGGGATCAAAATTGCTGGGAGAAACATCAACTACTTGAGATACACAGATGATACTACCCTAATGGCAGAAAGTGAGGAAGACCTAAAGAAGCTGCTGCTTAGGTTGAAAGAAGAGAGTGTAAAAGCTGGTTTAAGATTCAACATCAAGAAAACCAAGATAATGGCAACAGGCCCTATCAGTCCCTGGAAAACAGATGGGGAAGAAGTAGAAGCAGTGACAGGTTTTACTTTCTTACGATCAAAGCTCACTGCAGATGGTGATTGCAGCCATGAAATAAAAGGTGACTGATGCTTAGGAGGCAAGTTATGAGAAACCTGGGGAACATCGTTAAAAGTAGAGACATCACCTTGCAAACAAAAATTTGCATAGTCATTACCTGGTGGTAATGTATGGTTGTGAGAGCTGGACCATTAGGAAAGCTGAGCGCAGAAGAATAGATGCCTTTGAGATGTGGTGTTGGAGAAGAGTTTTGAGAGTCCCCTGGACAGCGAGGAGAACAAATAGGTCAATCTTAGAAGAAATTAACCCTGACTGCTCCTTAAAAGGTCAAATAGTAAAGATGAAGCTGAAGTACTTTGGACACCAAATGAGAAGAGAGGATTCACTTGAAAAAGCCTTGATGCTGGGAAAGGTGGAGGGCAAAAGTGCAAATTTGTGTTGAGTGGCAATGTGTGAGCTGTGTTTTGTTTTATATTTATCCTAAATCCTAAGTCTAAGCAAGGGCCTCTTGACACAATTTGCTACAGGCCTCGCACTGGCTTAATCTGGCACTGCTGAAAAACACATCCTGTTTTAACTATTACGTGTTCACCATGAGCCAGAAGTCCATTTTTACATTTTAATATTTATTTTTTTTACTGACAATATCAGTTGAACAGCCTCTCCACTTATAACACCCTCTCGTCTTCAGGCACATCACTTTCAAAAGATGAAAGCAGTGTTGGAGAAGGCATGAATTGTGTATTCTCCTCCTGAACAATGCTAGACTCTTCCGGAGAAAGCACTGGAGGGATACCCAGTGTGGGAGTTAATGTCAAATCAAGTCTGGTGAAACATTTTGCTATATCTTACCAACAACCATTACAAACAGAAGCTGGGTTTTTATGAAATAAATTCCAGTACTGATACAGCACAGAACATAAATCAAATCAACATATCTCTGCACAACTGACTACAGTGGCATTCAAAGTGACTGCACAAATATCTTTTTCAGTCTTGGCAATCAGAGCTGTCTAATATTGTAACATGTGGTTCAAAATCTGACAGTAACTAATAAATTTTCAAGTAAATATTTTTAGCTTGCAGTGATGATAAGATCAGCCTTACCAATGTCTCTGCAGGGTTTCCATACAGAAAATACAACAAAATGTACTGTGAAATGCATGGGTTAATGTGATAAGCATTAGCAGTGACAGGCATATGAGATTGGATTGCAGCAGTATGATTTAATTCACCAGTATGAAATGCTTTCCAAGAGAAGTTTCACCTGGACAGGATTTTGTGGCATCCAACAGAACAAGCAAGAGGGTCTCTCTATGGCTGACTAACTGCATCTGAATAAAATAAAATAAAGTAATGCATGATTAATAGCCAATGCACCACACACAAGTACCTCTGTAAGATCATTATATCTGGATCCTGCACTTAGCTAACTTTAGTACTGTCTCCCAAGCTCCCTTATTCTTACTACTGCAGAATTTGCTGATACTTCACTGAACCAAGCTTAGACATGGTAATCAAATCTGGTAATGCACACTTTATTTATTTATTTATTTATTTATTGAGTTTATGTCCCATTTTTCCTTCAAGGAGCTCAAAGTGACATATCTGTATATAGTCCTCTTCTTCCTTGCAGGTAGCATAGGCTGAAAAACAATGACTGGGCCAGGTGAAGTTCATGGCTGAATAAGAATGTGAAGTCAGTTCTTCCCAGTCTTTCTTTGACACTTAATCCAGTGGTGGCAAACCTATGGCACACATGCCAGATGGGGCACTGCCAGTCCTATCAGTTGGCATGTGTGCCATCACCCCAGCACAGAGTTTGCCCCAACCCTGTGCTCAGTAGCCAAATGGAAGCACCTCCTCCCTCCTCCCAGCACAGAGTTCTCCCCACCCCTCTGTTTGGGCACTCAGTCTCTAAAAAGTTCACCATCACTGACTTAACCAGTTCAATATATACTATAGATCCTCTCTCTTCCTTAAATGCTTCTGAGGGTAAAATGCAGCACAGAATGCAAGCTCAGATGTAAATATGGGAACAAATTGTTCCATTCAGCTGTGATTCTTTTAATTCAACATCTCAAGGTACATCTTCCTTTTTAAAAAGGTTTCTTCTGCAAAGTCACAGGTTTACAGCAAAAGACCACAGAAACCTATCAAGAAATTCAGGAAATACAGCTGTGCTATTCTAGGTGAGCTGACAAAACTGAGACCTATCAAAGTTTGTGGCCTCCAAGGCAGTATTTAGATTTGCAATCAAGAATTGGTTCAAGCCTATCTAATACCTGCAAACTGGTGGTTTTTTGTTTTGTTTTTTGCAGTCTATGGCAGAAACCAACGACAAAGATAACCTCAATTCAATAGCAATGCAAAAGGTTTCAGGTTCAAACCATGACATTTCCATTTGTTTAAATAATCAAGGAGCAGATAACATGAAAGACTCCTAGAGAACCTGTGGGACTGATCCCTATTGAAGTAGACCACCAATTGAGTTAATAACAATAACAATAACAATAACAATAACAATCACCATCACCATCACCATCACCATCACCATCACCATCACCATCACCATCACCATCACCATCACCATCACCATCACCATCACCATCACCATCACCATCACCATCATCATCGCAGGCTTTTGGTGATCTTTCTCAGGATTTTCTAGTGGCTTACCATTCTCTTCATCTACAGTTGTCTGGGACTGTGCAGCTTACCTTTGGCTACACAAGCTGGATCTCTACAAAAGAGATATAATGGGGAATTTAACTCCCAGCCTCTGCCTCTGCAGCTATGTATATAAATCACTGAGCTATCAATGGAGTATGTGTGGTCCTCCAAATGCTGTTCTGCCACCAGCCTAAGGCAGCAGGGGCTAGTAGCGATGAATGATGACCGTTTTCCTGGAGCAGACAATAATAGACATGATAGACAAATAGTCTGCCTAATTTAAGGTAGGTTCACATGACCCTACAGTCCATAGGTATTTCAAAACATTGGTAAACCACAACTGGCTTTGGACCATGGGTTGTGCAGCTGTGCACCTTCGCTATCTGGTCAGTTGGCATGACAACCACATTTGCTCAATTTTGAGAATTCCAAGTTCCTTCTGCCAAAAGACTGAAGCAGCATGTTAATCACATGCTCATTATGCACAGATCTATACTGAGGATATCGTTGCATTAATGATAACATTAGGATGGCCAGCCAAGAAATTTGGTTGAAAGGTAATACTGTACAGGTCAGCCCACCAAACAAAACTGAGAATGTGCGAATGGAGAAGAGTGTCAGAAGTATTTTGGCATGACAAAAACATGGAAATTGTGTTCAAGCATTCCTTGTACCCAGGACCTTGCCAATGTATAACTTGTTAATTTATCTGAACAATACAAAGATTCAAGAACAAATTCATTGCAAAGGTTTTTTTGAGTATGCCTATATGATTGGTCTCATTAAATTTTCCTTTCATAGACTGGCATATATTGAAGGGCTTGCTTGATATTGCTTCTTGGTCAGTTTTTTCCTTCCTCTCAAACTAGAATCTGTCTATCCAGTACTGATGATTTATTCCACTGATGTCTCATAAGTTAGGCTGTAAAAATTGCCCTCAATTTGATGGATAGACTTTTGCCCCTTTGAGACCAAAGGAATTCAAAATTTTCAGGTAGTCAAGGAAATACCAGAGACCCATAGAATAGTAAATTGTGCTAAGCGAAGAACTCAGGAGGCTTCAGGCTACAGCTCTAAGTTCCCAACAAGCAGATGCTGCAGTTTTCTTCTTAGCACTTCCTGATGGTTTGTTTGCTATTAGAATTAATTTGTTAGTAATATGATGCATCAACATCCTCTCACCATTATCTACCCAATTCCACACATTGACAGAAAACAAATGTATCTGTTTTCTATTTATAAGTTTATTTGCTACTTCTATTTACATCCCATCCATTTAGCTATATGTTGCCCTGCCAGTCTGACCAGGTTATCCTGCTATGGTAATAGAGTAGACCATACTGCCAGCAACTCAACACCAAGTGTCAGTTGGTGTTTAACTTACTTGACAACCCTGAGAACTGATAGCCTTGGGTGCCAAAGTACACAGGGAAGGGTGATGGTCCCCAAGTGGATTAAATCTCATTTGAATCCATCTTGATGGAAGGCAGCAGCCTCATCAATACTGGCCTGGGGCTGATGAGGACTTTGCATGCCAAAGAGGCTCAGGACCAGAAAGTGACTTGCAGAACTGAATCAGTGGTATGGGGGTCATGCTGTAATGCAGAAGGCAGATAAAAGGCCACTGCATTATATTTTCAGGACAGTCTTCATGGCCATGATTATCACTTATATTTGGATTTGGATATGGCAGAAGAAGAAGTTATCCTGGATGATGTTAGTGCAAGCCATAACAAATAAAATTGTACTTATCCACCTAGGAAGTATTCTAGACCATCTACCTATGAGCATGCTTTTGTATCTGTCAGGTTCCTGCACCCATAGAAGACTTTTTGATCTAGCAGAAGCTTTCATCAGCAGAATGAGTCCAGAAAGAGGCAGTTCTCCTCTCTTCAGAATCCTCTCCACCAAGATGATGTTGGACTAAAGGTAAACGTAAAGGTCACCCTTGCTCGAAAGCCAGTCATATCCAAATCTAGGGTTCATTGCTCGTCTCTGTTTATAGCCAAAGAGCCAGCACTGTCTGCATTTGCACACATTTCCATGGACATGTGGCAGGAATGACTAGACACTGGAGTGCACAGAATGTTGTTTACCTTCCCACCAAAGCAGTCCCAATTTATCTACTTGCAATTTCTTGCTTTCGAACTGCTAGGTTGGCAGGAGCTGGGATAGAGGCAGGAGTTTTTTCCTTCCTCTCAAACTAGAATCTGTCTATCCAGTACTTATGATTTATTATACTGATGTCTCATAAATTAGACTGTAAAAATTGCCGTCAATTTGATGGATAGTACTGCCCTCACTCTGTTATGCAGTACTCGGGTCTCAAACTGCTGACCTGTCGACTTTCCAGTTAACAAATTTGGCACCTTAACCACCAAGCCACTGCAATTCCCATGTTGGACTAGAATATTAAATATTTCTGTCCATTAGTTCTTCAGGGCAAGACTGATGGGAATTCTAGTCTAACAACAGCTAGAAAGCTACACTTCTCATTCATTTAATATTTCTGAACCATCATTAGAGAGACAACCTATTTTGAGGACAGAGCTCAGTGCTTTGAACAGCTCCTGTAAAATATGGATTAAAATTAAGGAGAAATTCATTACCCATACAACACTGGGATCATCAGGCTAGATTGGACATATGTACCCACATAAAATTTATATACATATACACATAAGCTTCAGCTGGGATATTATAGGTTCTATAGCCTGAACTTGGACCTGTGTACCTTGGACCTGAGTGCATGTATGATAGATTTGAATACATGTATGCTTTCTTGAATGTAACATTCTAATATTTACTAAGCAGCTGCAAAAACTGGCTGGGCAAGGAAGATAGAATGTTCCTCAGTCTTCATTGTGAGACAGATAGTGGTAGCTGCCCCTCTGAAAATGTTGTCTCATCACAGTTAATAAGGAGGAACTGGGCAGTCAGACAAAAAGAAGAGATGAAGTAGCCAATCATCAAATTTATGCAAGGTCCTGGCAACAGCATGGATCAAGAATAAGGCAAAGCCAAGATGTGCTGAGAGCCAAGGTCAGAAGAGAATACATTGAAAATAGATGAGTCTCAGAGTCTTCCTTTAAAAACAGATGAGTAAATAGGTCAAACAGTTGAAGTCACAGCCAAGATCATCTAGCTCTTGTCCAATGAACATAGAAGATAATATTAATGCAGTTGGAGAGGGAGAGGGAAAAAAGGGGATAATTTAAAAGCTAAGTAAATGACAGCAAAGTGACTGGCATCATACAAACATGAAGCCAAGGGTCAAAACTAGGAGTCAAAATCTAAAGAAGTTAATATACACCAGCCTTAATTCTATGTTTTAAAGAAAAATATTGCATAGGAGCTGTTTATAAAGGGAGGAATGTGTGAATGAGTTCATACTTGCCAATGTTGCTATATGCCATCAAATCAGTTACAAGTTATGGAGTTGCTATGAATGAGTCACCATGTACATATTCACACATAGATACATATCTATATATACATGCACATATTACTCTAATTGCCTCTTAAGTTGTTTGAACAGGAAATCAACCAATTTCCTTTTCATCCATGGTAATTTAAAGATCATTTTGAATGTTCAGTGGATAGGACAATTTCCAAGAGGGAGACTCTTAATCCTTTTTATGACATGACATGATATATAGATACTGTACATGGGTCACCAGCAGCTTGTATTCTGGGGGAGGTGAGATATTAGTGACAGAGACTGAGTTGACAACATGTGCTGCAGATTGTATCTGTATATCCACTGAACCACAGAGGAAAAAGTTTATATGATTTATTGCAAAGCAATAGTGAACATGGTACCATGTCCTAGAGTACCTGCCCTGGAGTGTGGCTTTGCCCTCCTCCCCCAGGAGAGGCAGACTGCTGGCATGCCCAGGGGTGTGCCTGGCCGGGGGAGAGGAGGAGCGAAGCCTCCTTATAAGGAAGGCATGTCCTCCCTGAGCCTGGCCTCTGCCAGAAAAGCAGTAGTCGAGTGAAAGCCTCGAAGTAGCAGTGTGGGATTAGCTGGTCACTTCAGGGCCAAGTGGGAATTTCTACACACATCCCTGATTGGCCTTGGGGCAGTAGTGTTTTTGCCCACTTCGCACTGTTGCAGACTGGAGTCAATTGGCTTGGTGGTCTAATTGGGTCACTTGGTGGGTAGCACATAGTTAAATGGTTGGTGAAGGCCTAGAATTATTCGGGTGGCACTGGGCATGTCAAATGACCAGACATAGGAAAACCATAGAATGTGTGACAGCTAACGGTACTATCTTGACCTTAAAGGAGATTGAATAAATACATGAATAGTAAAGCTATGAGTGGGTACTGGTTGTGATAATATCAGACAAGACACAGATCAAAAGTTAAAATAAAAAGACAAAACACTGTGACACCTTAAAGACTTACTACTATATTTTAGTGTGAGCTCTTGCAAATCGAGTTTACTTTCTCAGACAGGAGGAACAAAACATGTCTTTAATTATTTGTTTTTACTTTCACATTGTTCTGTTTCTTGTCTGATATTATCACACCCAATAACCATTCTGTACTATTCATGCTTTCATTTAACCTCTTGTAAAGTCAAGAGAGTAGCCGTTACACATGGCGTAGTTTTATGAAATGGGCTTGATCCACAAAAGTTCATACTAAAATATAGCAATTAGCCATCAAAGTACAATAATATTTTGTCTCTTACTTTTGTTCTGTATCTTGTCTCATATGCCTGCATGTGACTACCACTTTGAAAACCACAGTAATGGTTGTGATAAGTCTCTTACCTCCTGTATCAGACGAAGTCTACCTCTCACTATACATAATGGGAAGTGTGAGCTGGTGGGAGCTCTTGTTCTCATGCTCTGCTTGTGGACTTTCCAGAGACATCTTGTTAGGAAATATCATTTGAACCATATTGGGAAATTTCATTTGAACCATAGTAGCCTTTGTTCTGTTCAAGCAGACTTTTCTTATGTTATTGTGTTTAAAGGACATATATATTCAAAGGTACAGCATTAGATCATGAAGGTTTTCAAACTCTAAAACTCGAGTCAGGGGGCACAAGCCCACATGGGACATGGATTTACCACATATAGAATATTATATTTAATGGTTATGCTTTATATAATTTTTTTGTTTGATGAGTGGTTCTTTTTCTTTTAAAAAATTGGGTTTTAAAAAATGAAGTCATTGTTAAGTGATGCCCTTATTCATCAAGGAGGCTTTGTTCAATACTCCACCAGCAGAACAATGGAGTTTTGCCAGTCTCTCTGGCTTATTGTACCATTTTTAAGATTGCTGTGAGCATGCTGAAATGATACTGGGAGAAATACTACTTTAGATAATACAGTTATGAGCTAGAAGAGCCTTACTGGATAATAGCTAACATCTTTCTAACCCAGAATCCTTTTCCTATACTGGCCAACTGGATGTATCTGGGAAGCCCACAGGCAGGTCAGCAGTAGGAATCATTTAATGAGACAAGCAATTTCTTTCTAATAGACTTTTAACATCTGGGGAAAAATCTACTTTGCAAATTCATGAGGAGCAAACAGCATTTGCTCAGGTGATCTTCAAATTGCAGCCAGGGCAATCAGTTTCTAACTGCCCCTTGTGCAAGCTGTGGAAAAGCAAGAACCAAGTGTGAAAATTATTATTTTGGGTGTGGTCCAGAGCAAATAAATTACTGGTCCTATATATCAAATATATTTTGAAAACCAGTGTAATGTAAGAGACAGAGTGTTGGACAAGAGACCTGGGTTCAAATCTCCATTCCTCCATGGAAGCAATATTTAGGGTCATTCTAAGTCACAAGCAACTTGATGGTATGTAACAAGAACAGTATAACACTGTTGACATGTGAGCTTGATGAGAATGTAAACACTCACATTGGTGAGGAAGACATCACTTTCTGTCTAATCACTGCTTTCAAGCCCAAACCAGAAATATAGCAATTTTGTCTTGAAGAAAGTCTGGGTCTTTCTTCCCAATCCAATGCTGTAATGCCTGAAATAATATGAAAATATATGGGGGTAAGCCAAAGAGAAGTGTAGAAAAGATACACTAAGGTGAGTGCTATTTTTTTACTTATAACAGTAAACTTTAGGAGGTGCAAATTGTTGCTCTTGGGTGCTTGCAGGTGTACTCTATCCTCCCCAATTCTGTAAATTGCAAGATTTGTCTCTTAAGAACAAGAAAACTATTGAGTTAGGTTATTAGTCTATCACCCCCCAGTACAGTACTGTTAAATAAGGACTTGCCAGTGGTTCTTGGCCATCTTAGATAGACATTCTCTCTCTCTTGTAGATGCTGGGAATTGAACCAGGGACATTTATTGTGCAAAACATGCACTTGGTCACTGAGCTATAGCCTCACCTTCCATAGCTTTCCTTTCAGTTGTTAAAATGAAACCCTGGAAGTGCCAGTATCCAATCATTGTTCTGCCCAGTACTGCTGTGGCAGTCACAAAGGAAATGGAGCAAGAAGCTGGTGGAATAGGAACAGGAAGGCAGTGCCCAAAGATTTGGTGGGCTTGGATGAGCTTGTATCCTGTAAAAACAAACATCCCTGGCTTAGTAATAAAAGATTCTAGTTGCATGGGTGTAAACCGGGGCACCCAAACTATGTCGTATCTGTCCCCTGACACCAATTCATCCAGTCCACAAAGCCCTTGCCAATCCTGGAAGTGGAAGTTGTTAGGATATATGAGTAGGTTTGCAATGAGAGCAAACCAATGACTGTATCTTTAAGACTGTGCAGCTACCACAGCCAGGTGCAAGCATTGAGTGTTTGTGTCTAGCATAAGTTGAGGCAACAGTCTTTGCCAGCCAGCCAGCCTGTTGTTCTCTGACTGCTTTGTTGCTGTGCTCACGTCCATCGGACCTTCGTCGTTCTTGAGGATTGACTGGTATGTTTACTTGCTGTTTATTGCAAGATATTGGAACACATACCTCAGCCACATTGTGGTGACCTAACCAAGGACTGTTTTGGAACCGAGCTACTCCGTAGCTAGAATGAACTGGTGAATATCTTCGAAGCCGACCTTGAAGCAACAGATAAAGGTTTGGACTGCTTGCATTGCTTTATTGAAGATAAGAGCTTATATTTAGCTCACATAGACTATAAGGACTTGCTGCACCACTTGGTCTGAGTTCAAGACAAGTGTTAACTTGCACTTTGTGCACAACCTTTGTAAATAGTGTAAATACATATTTCCTGCAACCCAAGCCGGAGTTTGTTTTTGTCTCCTGTATCTCAACAAACACTCTCAAACCTCAGGGTGTGGCAAAAGCCAGCCACCTTCCTGCACTCTGCTATATTTTACCATTTCAAAAGTAAAATTCACTCATACAGGCACATTTTACTTCCTCTTCCAGGAGCGACGATGGCTTCGCAGGCCAGATGAACTGGTGTCACGGGCTAGATTTGGCTCCTGGGCCATAATGACTGGCTTCCTGAACCATGTGACCAGCCCACGGCACCCCTGGTGTAGACAACTTACAGAGGACTGAACATGGAACAGGCAGAATGTCACCATTGGGTTGTCCCATGCTTGGCTATATGAGAAAATGGCAGCCTCTCAAGGCTAGATACTCAGTCAAAACTGTAGGGAAAATCCCAACCAATGCCTTTCTCCTCTCCCCTGAGCTTTTGAACAATTACAAAAATATTTTTTAGACTGTAGCTAGAATTTATTTTGCATGCTGTAAACTAAGCTTCCACTGCAATACATCTACACTTTTCAGAAACAGTGCTTTAATGTTGTGTTTGTTAACGGGAAATTCAATAAGGAATAGCTGGTTATTGGCCAGGCCACTCAATAAATAAGGAATTTCCACTTAGCTGCCTCCTGCTTTCTGTCTCACAAACTGAGTGGTTATTCAGCTCCAGCTCAGGCAGGGCTATGCGCATACAGTTGTACCTCGCTTAAAGGTCATAATGTGTTCCACAGCATTGCTCTTTAAGCGAGTTTGCTCTTTGAGCAAAACACCATTGTAAGTGACCAATGGGGGGGGATTGTGAACCCCGATTTATTTGTTAAGCGAGTTTTTGATTAGTTTTATTTGTTAAGCGAAGCAACCATTCAGAGAAAATGATGCTCTTTAAGCGAGTTACTCTTTAAGCGAAACGCTCTTTATGCGAGGTTTGACTGTACTTCAGTTTTGACAGATAGGACAAAAACATTCGAAAGCACTAACCAGCTCAGTCTGCAAACCAACAACACTCTTTAAAAAAACAAAACACTGTGAAATCTAATACTCAATTAGAAAGTATGAAAGATTTATTTTGCTTGTTGTCGATTTCTCTCCTTGCCCACAGTTGATGAGAAATGTTTTCTGTCTTGCTGCTTCTGCCAGTAAAGATAATATGCTTGTCAGATTACCTGTGCCTTTGGTAGAACAGAGTTTGATTAAAGAAGCTTATGATGCATTTCCTGCTTCAAATGCTTAACTCCCCTTTCTTTCTCAAGATGTGTTTTTCATAATATCATCGACCTGGAATTTTCCAGCTCTGCAATCGCCTGAGTGTTCTGGTATACAGAACAGGCTGATGGCCAAGAACACTCATAGACTTCTTTTCATGTCAAGCTGATATTATTGCTTCTAAAAGGGTTGCAACCTTCTGACTTCTTCTACCTCAGAATTGGGGGTGGGGGTACCACACACACACACACATCCATTAGCTTTCTTTGTTTACTGCATGATGCTTATGACGTCCCGGTTGAAATCCTATTATGTAATGTTAAGCAAAGCGGTACCTCTTACACATTTCCTCATTGGCAAATGAAGAGCCCCCACTGTGCTTCTCAGGGACACACATGCATGCCCCATGCCAGCATACACATGTGCCTTGAGCATAGCAGCAGGGACTCTTTACTCATGGTATGAAACCAATTGAAATGTATATTTCGCTTCTATTAGTAAAGGCAAAGGTAAAGGTTTCCCTTGCTCAAAAGCCAGTCATATCCGACTCTAGGGGTCAGTGCTCATCTCTGTTTCAAAGCCGAAGAGCCAGCACTGTCTGCTTCTGCAGATGTTTCCACGGTCATGTGGCGAGCATGACTAAACACCGGGGTGCACGGAATGCTGTTATCTTCCCACCGAAGTGATCCCTATTTATCTACTTGCAATTTCTTGCTTTCGAACTGCTAGGTTGGCAGGATTTGCTTCTATTAAACAACATTATTTTGACCCTTATGTTTTGATTGCTCCCACTGTTCCTTTTTCTCCTCCTTTCATCCACCCTGCTCTTCAGACTGCAGCTAGAGTGGGGAAGACATTTTATAAAGAATGGATGCAAATAACTCCAGCCATGACATCAACTGATTTATTAGTGTTTTTTAAAGAAATGAGCTTTTTGACTTAAGCTGCTGTGTCATGAATATTCATATCCCAGAGATATCTTGTTCTCCACTAGTGTCATCAACAAAACTGGCCACTACAAAACTAATTTTAGGCATTTGGCAGTGGTGGGCAAGAGCCGGTTTGCACCAGTCCGTGTGAACCAGTAGCAACTTTTTAGGGTGTCCACGTGAACCAGTGGTAACTTTTGAGAACAGCCACCCCAGAGGGGTTTACCTTTTTTTCCAGAGGAACTGGCTGCTGCTACTGAAGCCTTTGGAGGCACTGCAGCCGCATGGCTAAGGCCCTCGGATGTATGGCTGCGGCGCCACTCAGACACTGGCTTCCCTTTGCTTGCTGTCCTCCCAAGCAGGGAAGAGGAACAGCCGCTGCTGCCACCGTTGGAGGGGGACCTTCCCCACTTTGGGATGAGACACCCTCTATCCTGGTTGACAAGACACCCCTGAGGGCAATCCTGGTTTGGGGTTCTTTCACATGGCCTGATGCCACTTACACATTCTTCAGAACACTTTTTAAAATTATTATTTTGAATGCTATTGAGCTGTTGCTGAAATTCACACCTTAGTATTCATCCTAGAGCAGTGATAGCTAACCTTGGCACTCAAGGCGTTATTGGACTTCAATTACCAGAAGGCCAAGTCAGCACTCCTGCTGATCAGGGCTTCTGGGAATTGAAGTTTGAGAACATCTGGAGAGCCAAGGTTCACCATCACTGTCCTAGAGTCTCTCCACATTACCTGTCTGTCACAAACATGACTTTGAGATTGTAGTGCAATGTTTGCCTTCTTCTGACATCACAAGGACCTGCAGGTAAGACTTAGGCTTAGACTTATGCTCCTGCCCTGAAATCTCTGGGACACTGAACTAGCAACCCATAACTATTTGGACTCCACATCTCAAAATCTACCAATCAGTTGTTCCAGAGTGTTGAATTTCTAGTAAAATTCCCTTTACCTGCACAGCACAGAGTCCTACAGAAGAAAATTGTTATAAGTCTCCCAGTGTCCACCACTTTCTCAGCAACTCGCCCTCAAGGTCTCAATAACTCACTCTGAGATATTTATAGGGGAAGAATAAAAAAAAGTACTTACAGTTACTTTAAATCATAAAAGTGTGCATTGCTGCTTTCTTTACTGCACCCAACTGAACAACAACAAAACAATTTACATCAGCCAATAGAAGAGAGGAATAGAACGCAAAGCAGAAAGATGTGATGCTCTCTTGGACTTCAGAGGCAGAGAAGAATGATTGGTTATTGTTGGATAGATAGATAGTCACCACAGTCCAAAAAAAGTCAATCCAACTACAGGCAATATACATGGTTGGGGGGGGGGGGAATCCAACACCATTCTGGAAGTTGTAGTGCAAAAAAAATATTTTTCAAGATCTAGGTTACTGACCTACTTCTTTGTTTTCTGGCAATCATTTTCAGATCTTTAAAACTGCTATTTACTCACATCACAACTGACCCTTAAAAACCCATTTTTTAATATAAAGTTGTACTGCAGTGTAAAGAAATCTATTAGCACATATCTATTTCCTAACATGATTTTTACTGGGTTGGTGCCTTTATTATTTATTTTTTCTGTTCAAATGCCCTTAGGCCAAGATAACAAATATAATCCTGCAACTTGTGCTTCATTCATGGTACCTCATAATGTTCTCATTAATTCCCTCCACTCCCCCAAACTTTATGGATTTTATGCTTCCATTTAGTATCCAAGTTAGAAAATTGGATGAGTAATCTAATCTGTATTGACACTAATCCTATTCAAAATGATAAAAGAGGGTAGCACTAGCACGTTCATCTTTCCTTCTTGTGTGTTGTTATAAAGTGATATTTCAATGCCTGAATAAAGCTACTGTTAACAACAAGAAGCTGCCTACATGGGTGGTACATGTGGTTATGCCTTCTGGCCCCCTTCCTTGTGTGACTGGTAGCAGTAGACTCCCAGCAAAAATCCCATGGGCTTCAACTGTTTATTAATGCTCCAAGCAGTATTTATTAAAGGTACATTTTCATCCCTGGCTGTCTCCTGTCCTGCATTTTCTGAGGCCTAAGTTCCCTTCATTAACCCTTGCTTATCTGCTTGTGTTTCCGTTTTTTCTTCACTGGAATCCCCCAAAGTTCAGGTCCTGGGAAGTGGGCAAGGCAACTGAGTTCCAGTACAACCTCTAAGAGATGACCAGTAAAGATAGGGATGCAAACTGGATTTTGTGACTCTGTTGCTTGCCCCTCCAGCACTAGAGAAGCATAAGAATGGGTACCAACATGTGCAGGCACATTGTTAAAGTCTTTCCCTACTGCAGCTGCACAGAAGATGGGTGTCCAGATTTTCTCCACCTCTTCCATCTCATTCTCTTTCTCTGATGTGGATTTGATCATCTTGAATTATCTTCATCAATTACATCTGAGTTCCATCTCAGGCACAATTTAAGGCAATAATTTTACCACCAGCTTCCTATGCTTTGGAGGTCCAGGATACCTCTAAGAACATATTTCCCTATATAAAACACTTAGAAAAGTAACTTTCAGGATTATAACCCACAGAATTTCACACCCAGCATAGCCATAGGCTGGGGAATTATATGAGTTGTTTCATCCAGAAAAGTCATGTTATAGAAGTTCTGAATCAATAAAGAACCCTTCAGATTCTTCAGGTTCATAAAGAAAGCTATACTCCAGTGCCATCTATGATGAAAGACAATGGGCTTTTGTCAGTGGTTCTTCCACAGAGGCCAGCTCTTTTAACATCGAAAACACTGGTTAAAATAATTTTATTTAACAAGGTTTTTAGGCTGAATTGCTGACTGTTATTAATAATTCTCTTTTATTGTTTTCTCCATGTGCCTCATTTTAAGATTGTATTTTATGCCTGCAACTTTTATTATTTGTTTTATGCAGTTCTGATGTTTTATTATCATGCCTTTAATGCAGCTTATGAGCTCAATTGGAGTCAAAAGCTAAGGAATTAAAAAGAGACAGAAGGTGCAAGTGTAGCTTAGAACATGTCAAAATGGAATCATGCACAGACTCTCCAGACATTTAGTGTGATTTCTCAACAAAGTGAATATGCATGTTTATTGAGTTCTTTACATACAACTGGCAATCCTGCTCATGTGGAGACAATTGATATTATAAATAATACAAGCAGAAATATCACAGGCAATCCTTTCAGTATTCAAAGTGGGGATTGGTGAGAATTTCATCTGGCTTGTTTTTTAAAAAGAACATTCCAAAATTCAAATATCCTCATATATATTTGAAAGAAAATACCTGAGATTTGGATAATTTTTTTTCTGAGTGTAGGAGAAAGCAAAGCTGAAAGATCATCTCCAATTTAGGCTCTGTACTTTGAATGATTATTTCTTAAGTGTCTGGCTTTGAAACTCCATGTTTTCATGTTGTACTAGATCATGGTCCTTCTCCATTCAACAGCTTTACCTATCAGTTAAACTCCAACTGAATCAATGGGGTTTTAGTATGATAACCCACTTGAAAATCCCACTCAAAGGTCTACTGTATTTTGGACCACCAATTAAAAATCTTATTTCTTATTTTAATTTAAAATTTTGGTCACAATGACAGTGTCTTTAAATATATATTTTAAAATCATATTTAATATAATGCTGTAGACAAACTAGAGTTGACACTTACAATGCTCTGAAGTTAAACTTGAAGCCCCAATCAAGCATACAGGTTTTGATCCCAAAATAAGTTAACTCAAGATGACATATAAGATGAGAAAATCCCTGTCTTTCTTCCCCTTGCAGCTTCCTGTGGTCCCAGAATGCCTCTCCAGGAAATATTAGGAATCAGTCTGTAAGAGGATGATTGGGATGTTATCAAGTCAGAGATGCTCATACCAGATCACACTTAGCTTGGATCTTAAATTCCATTTGCCTACATTTGTTTATAAGTGAGTTTCCCCCCCTCTCTCCCAGCAGCCCCTTGTCTAATGACCCACTGTGAATCTTTGGGTTTGTGGAGAAAAGGAGAATGGTACTATTCCTTCCATGAATTTTCTTAGGTTTACTTATCATAGAAGCCACACAACTGTGTTAAAATCAGCCTTTAAACATGAAGAAAGAACTATGGAAGAAAATATGTCTCCCTATTGAAATCTCCTTATTTTAAATTAGGATGACATATCAGAAAGTAACATCTTTCAACATTAATGGAATAGGAATTTCAATTAAACAAGCATGAATGCAGAGCAGTATAAAAACGAAGACATATTGATGATGGAAGAAACCCATCACAAAGGGGGCCCATCCCCCCTTAAAGCATGAACTAGATTAAGCTCCTGTTAGTCAGCTGCAAATTATTCTGTGCCATGTGGAGTACTTATCACCTTCTCCCCATGGATAAATTTCCAGTGTGAGGGAGACTTTAAAAAACCAAAATGGCAGATTCCTCTTTGTAAAGGAATCTGTTGACAGCATTACATTAAGAGTGGGATGTATGTAGAGGCCAAACATACAACACATATTTTTTCTTTGAGAAACATTGTCAAAACTACTTGTCTTCAGGGAGGATGAAATCCCAATTGGAGGTGACCTTAATAAAACAGCATGTGCCTTGTACAATAATACTAATAAAGCTCTGCATCACACTTTATTGCAACAACTCTTCAGTGACTTCAATTTGATGGAAACCTGAAGAGAACTACACCCAGGTGAAAAGGGCTACTCTGACTTTCCAAATGTCATGAATGCTACTCAGGTACAGATTGTATGCTGGTTTATAATGCGTGGAAAGTATATCTCAAGTCAGCAAAATTAGATTCCTAACACCTTCCAATGATAGGCCACTCTAAGCAATGTTTCATCTTTTTATACCAAGACTAAGACCTTCTCATGGATATTGAACCCAGCTTTATCATGCAGAATAGAAACTATAGGAAAAAATGGAAAGACAATTGTGAACTATAGTACAGTATATCAAAGAGAACAATGAATCTGATCAGTGAATTGCAATAGAGTATCCAAAAGAACAATATATCAGGATATCAGAGAGTAAACTTGTTCTGTGAAGGCTAACATTAAAATATAGCAGTTAGTCTTTAAAGTGCTACAATGGCTTTTCTCTTTTTGATTTGTTTTGTTTACTCTCTGATACACTTGAAATACAGACTATCACAGCTACCATTTCAATAATTTCAACTACAGTAAAACCCTGATTTATGGAATTAATCCATTCTGGGACTTTTTCCTTAAGTCGTTTTTTCCTTAAGTCGAACCACATTTTCCCATAGGAATGCATTGAGAATTTTAAAAAGGTTCCCAACCTCCCAAAAAAATCAAACTAAATCAAAAAATGCAGAACACACAGTAAAAGGAAATGGAAAAGATGTAGCTAATCTCTCTACCTTTTCCACGGCTTGATAAATGCTCCGCCAACACCACTTTCCTGGGCTCCAGGGGTTCTTCCTGAGGGTTGGTATCAGGCGCACCTTCCTTGCCAGTGTCTACCAGGTGGGGCTGCCCACATCCTGGGCTCTCTTTATGAAGAAGCCACCAATGGACAAGGAAGCCACTCCTCCCTCATCAGGACATGGGGCTGGATAGAAGTCTGGCCACAATGCTGCTGTCCATCTGCGCCAAAGGCTGCCTGAGGAATCACCCCTCCTTCCACCGAGTCATCATTGAGACAGGGCTGTTGCCCCTGCCCATGTTGACCTGGCGATGATGACTCAGCAGAAGGAGGAGTGAGACCTCAGGCAGCCTTCGGCACAGATGGACAGCAGCCAGACTTCCATCCAAACCGGTGGCGAAGTTCACCCAGCGGAAGGAAAAGTGGCTCCCCTTGCCTGCTGGTGCTTTCCTCACCAAAAACCCCACTCAAATTTTCAAGAGACAGCTCTTCATGCCACCCACAGACTCTAAAATGGTGCGGGGCTGGCACTACAAACCCTCCCAGATACAATGTGCTTTGGGGAAAACCTGTCCTGTAACTTAGGTTTTTTCTGTAACTCGGGACGTCATTTCCTCAGTATTTCCTTCTGTAAGTCAAGTTTACCTTTATTTGAGGCTTCTGTAACTTGGGGTTTTACTGTATAAATGTACCATATGTGTCTGCCAGAATGCTATGGGATCCATTGAAGTATGCTATATGGACTCTATTTTTAAATCTTGCCACTTAAAAACAGTATTACAAGCTAGTAAAATTGCTTTTTTTTTTTCAAGATAAAATCTCTCAAAGTGCTGAATAGGAGGGAAAGAAAATCTAAATTAGCTCATAAAAGGCTTGAGCTTCAAACATTAGAGATAATAGAATATCAAAACAACTTCAATAGATCAACCAAAATTATTATTAATTTATACAGCATTGTGGTCACTTAGTGGTTAAGATGCTGAGCTTCAAGACTTGCAGGTCGGGGTTCGATACCCAAATGCTGCACAATGGATCTTGGGGACATGAAAGGAGCTTCATTTGGGTATCCCCTGAACAGAGTTTCTCCGGCAAAAATCTTTTCAACTCAGAGTAAATTCTGACACAAAATTTATTTATTTATTATTAATTTGTCAACAAACTTTCTAAATTACTTCTAATTATATTCAGAGGAAAACAAATTAGCATATATTAAAAATAACAAAGGGAAGAAAAATCTGAGACTGGCAAAATTAATAATTTTAACACATTGTATACTACATTAAAGTCTAATGAAACTAAAGGATAAAGGGCAGTGAGACTCACGGTGGGACCAAGACCTCCCCGCTGCCAACGCACCTGTGTCGGGGCCAGCCCTTCCCAGCCCGGGAAAGGATAAAGGGCGGTGAGACTCACGGTGGGACCATGACCTCCCCGCCACCAACGCACCTGTGTCGAGGCCAGCCCTTCCCAGCATGGGAAAGGATAAAGGGCTGTGAGACTCATGGTGGGACCAAGACCTCCCCGCCACCAACGCACCTGTGTTGGGGCCAGCCCTTCCCAGCCTGGGAAAGGATAAAGGGCGGTGAAACTCACGGTGGGACCAAGACTTCCCTGCCGCCAACGCACCTGTGCCAGGGCCAGCCCTTCCCAGCTCAGGAAAGGATAAAGGGTGGTGAGACTCATGGTGGGACCAAGACCTCCCCGCCGCAAACGCACCTGTGTCAGAGCCAGCCCTTCCCAGCCAGGGAAGGGATAAAGGCAGCTTGAAACAACTATACTGTGTGGAATGGCCATGGCTATAACATCCCTGCCGCACCTGCCGCATCCACCAACAGACTCTCTCCAGCCAGTCGGGCTGGGGAAAGGGAAGCAGTTGCATGGGCTGGTCGGCTGGCCAAAGATTGCCACCGCCGCCACCACAGCTGTTCCACGACCAGCCCCCTCCCTGCTGGGAAGAGGTAAGGACTCTTTTGACTCTTCTTACTGTACTGTATTTTCTGGGCTAGTGTATTGTATATTTTTGCTTTTTTGTATTGTATAACTGTGCTAGTATGTGGTAATAGTTCTTCTCAGCAGGCGGGAGTTGATTTTTTATATGCATTTTCATTTTTATCTTAGATTTACTGACTGTATATGCTTATGTTGTATTTATTTGATATTGTAATATATGATGCCTGTGTGATGTTAGCCGCTCTGAGTTGCTTCGGCAAGTAGAGCGGCATATAAGTCTAAATATAATAATAATAATAATAATAATAATAATAATAATAATAATAATAATAATAATAATAATAATAATAATAATAATAATAATAATAATAATAATAATTTTAAAAATCCATAGATCCATAGACTCGTCCTGTGTAAACCAGTGGTGCCCAAACTTTTTTTAGTTGGCCAGTCCCACCCCCAGCACACAGCTGCTGGGGCCAGCTGTGGGCTGCTCCGGCTGCTGGCAGTTTTAACATGCTTTGTCCTGGCTGCTCCAAACAGCTTTTTGCTCAGTCCCATCCCCTCAGCAGCCTTTGCTAAAGCTGATCGCTGTTTTCAGGAAATTTTTGGAGCCTCCTGTGTTTCAAAATTTGTGGTGCTGGAAGGGTAACCCTGGTGTGCTGTGGTGATGTCATCCCAAACGCAATAGGGGCCTCTCTTAGTGCCACAAATTTTGAAACACAGGAGGCTCTGAAAATTCCCCCGAAGCAGTGATCAGCTTTAGCAAAGGCTGCTGAGGGGATGGGAGTGAGCAAGAGGCTGCTCAGAGCAGCCTGGACAAAGTGTAGCTGCTGCCTCCGATGCCACCGCTCCTGATGTCAGGTGGTGGGGGCCAGTGGGAGTGGTCTGCAGTGAGCCCAGGTGCTCACCGTGGGCCACATTAATGATATGCAGGGGCCTAATTGGGCCTGTGGGCCATAGTTTGGGTGCCCCTGGTGTAAACCAAGTACATCTGAGGCATTACAGAAATCAATTCAAGATTTGAAACCACACAAGTCACCTGGATTCGGATGGCTATAAAATGTTTGAGGATTGGTTGTCACCTTTGCTCCTTAACTTGTATAACATAATTACGAATGGTTATCCAATGTCTCTCTCCTGGCATTTAGCCAGAATAATACTAATTAACAAATCAAATAATTATCCCACAGATGTCAATTCATATCATCCAATTACACTACACAATCAAGATGCCAAGTTATTCACATGTAAATTAGGCAACAGATTGGGGGTACTTGCTACTACATTTATTGAAAAAGATTTATTTGGCTTCATAAAATGGAGTCGAATCTCTGATCCAGTCAGAAGAATATTCAACAAGATATATTATAGTACAACAAATTGAAACCATACACCGACCCATTGCATCATTCAATGTCATTAAAGATTTTGACAGCTTGGAATGACATTTCATTTGGAAAATAAGCGAAGCCATTAAATGGGAGTCCATTCTTAAGAATATTGCATACATAAACACCAAGCCATGGTGAAAAGTAATAACATGTACACAGATCCTATAACTATCACTAAAGGAACTAGAGAAGGTTGCTCATTTTCTCCTATACTTCTTGTGTTGGCAGTTGAACCATTAGCCAATATCATCAGGGCACAGCCAAATATTCAGAGAGTCTTTACTGAAGGGGAAAATGTACATCTGAAGCCTATCTGCAGATGACATTGCCATCACAGTATCCAAATCAGACAGTTTTCTCCAACATGTTTTTAAAATTCTGGAAGAGTTTGTTCTATCCTCACGGTTGAAGATTAATCCTAACAATCTAAGATTCTAGTACTTAACACATCTTCCCTGATAGTCAACATTTATCTGACCTGAGAGGTATTTCCACAACCAGGTCATCAATAAAATATCTAGGAGTCATGGCTCCCTTTCATTTTACTAAAGTTAAAACCGTAAGCTATAAACATCTCTTACATCTAGTTAAATAAAGACTCATACAATGGCAAAAATTGGATCTGTCATTACTGGTCACACAGTGGCAGTTAAAATATGAATTCTGCCTAGGTTAAGTTAGCTCTTTCAATTTTGTCTACAGGGATATCAGATGTGGTCTTTAAATATTGGCATACAGTACTTTATATTTGTGTAAAGACATGGGGGAAAGTGAGTTACCTTAGCTAGCCCCAAAAGAGTTGTAAGACTCAATATGAGAAAAGATATTGGATTTATGACAAGAGAGGGGTAGAGATAGGAGCAAAGAGGTTTGGAGATGGTACAGCTGTTTCTGTATCTCTCTAGAAAAGGGTTGCTGTCAAGGACAAATACCGAAATGTCAGTGGAGAGTTACAGCCAATTAGTGTAACCCAGTGCCAGCAGAAGCAAGACAAGTACTTAGAAATTTAGTAACTTGCTAGGAACTCATTACTTGCTGGAATATTCTAGCAGCATTGAACCTTGATTGGTGGAAAGATTAGGATGGAAGGTGAAAAAGTATAAAAGAAAAGGGGTTATGATTTATAGTGGAGTGCCCAAACTACAGCCTCTGGGCCAGATTTGGTCCCCGATGCTAATTCATCCAGCCCACAATGCCCTTGCTGCTCCTGGAAGTGGATGGGGCATGCACCTGCCAATGTGCATGCACGTCCAGAACCACTTCCTTGAGTGACATCAGTGCATTTGCACATGTATGGAGACATCCGGAACCACTTCCAGGAGTGGTGCAGATGCATTTGTGCATGCACGGGGATTGCCAGAACCACTTCTGGGACATCCACAACCAATTCCGGGATGCCTGGAACCACTTCCAGGAGTGATGTGGGTGCATTTGGTTCCAGACATGCATGTGCAAATGTGCCCGCTTCTGGATGTGTGGTCATGCCTACTCAGCTGTTTGTGGGGCATGGTCAGGCCCCAGGTGCAAAAGTTTGGGCACCCCTAGTTTATAGGGAGAGACACACACCATCATCATTAGTGCTGCACTAGAAAGATGGCTAAATTCTGCTATGCTGCTGAATTCTGCTTATGCTCTGGAGCCATGCTAAGTAAGTAAGATAGACCAGCTAGAAGTTTTTATTTTATGGGGCTTGTTTGTTCTTAAGCTCACACATTTTCTATTATTATTTTTGCTCAAACTATGGAATATCTTCATGTTTTAGATAATTTGCCAGAAATCTTCTTCTTCCTGTCTAGGCCAGAAATGAAACTGCAAAAAGGAAATCACCTTTTGGTGAGTTCATTCTGAAGTTTCTTTCACCTGACCTAGTGTGGGAAAGGTTGCCGTTACCAGGGTATGCCTGACTGTAGTTCAAAAATACTGTAATTGGTTACTTAAGAATCTTTTGTATTCTTAGAAAGCTGGTTTAAATAAATACCTACGTTTGCCTTTTAATCAATTTATAAAGTAATTAAACAACTTTTACTTAAGAGTTCTTGTAGTACTAAGCATGGCCCTAGACTTGATAAATTACAGGCTGAATATTTCTTGGTGGGGCTGCAGTTCTGCTGTGCAAGGTTGGTTTCCACATTTAAGAGGCAACCTGTGATTTGTCTTCCATCTTCCTGCAACACAGTGAAATTTGATGCTCATCATGTGGGAGAGAGGAAGAATGGACATCCCGCTACAGTAATGGAATAGACTCAGTGATGGGCATGAGCCAGATCAGACCAGTATGTGTGTACCAGTAGTAAAAATGGCTGGCCCCACCCACTTCCCTGCCCTGCCCACCTCCTAGAAGAGGCTTCAGAAGGGGCTGGCTCCATTTCCCCCTTCATCCAAGTCTTTTCCTGGGTTCTGTTTCACCCCAAAGCGCACCCTCAGCCACTCCGGAGTAGTTGGGGAGGCACTTTGGGGTGAAACAGAGCCCTGGAAAAGCCTTGGACAAAGGGGGAGATGGCTTTGGAGGGGGCTCTTTGCTATAGAAGCCATTTTCCCCTTGTCCAGGGCTTTTCCTGGGCTCCATTTCACCCTGAAGCACATCCCCAGCCAGTCCAGAGTGGCTGTGGATGCGCTTCGGGGTGAACCGGAGCCCTGGAAAAGCCTTGGACAAGGGGGAAAAGGCTTCAGAGGTTCACTATAGAGTGATGAAAATAGAAGAAGCTTCTATTTTCATAGCTCTATAGTGAAGAGTAGTCACATGTGTGTCTCCAGCGCTGGCTGAAACTGAAGGTGCCTGTTTTGCAATGGTGCTGAAGGACAGCGAGATTGCAGCTTTGCTTCTTCGATTGCTATTTTGAGTTTTGGGTCGGATTCTCAAACTCCCAGACCTGAGGGCCGTGGGCCGAGGGCCGTTTCCAGTGCTGGCAGTCCAGAGGGACTGAGACGTCTTCCAAGCCTACGAGATGGAAGGTAAGCCACTGGCTGATGAATGTACCCCCTCACCACAGTTAGCACCCCAAGACAGATTGCCAATCCAGATGGGAGAAGGTGCCCAGATGATTAGCCAGATGAGGTGGGGGCAATAAGGCCCATGGTGGGTGAAGCTTGCCCAGATGACTTCTGAGACTTCCCCAGACGCCCAGCAAGCCCCAAGCCATGAATAAGACTCTTTTGTGTTGCATTGGAGTCAAGCTATTCCTTGAGGTTATTTCCCCCAAAGCCAGGAAGAAGGAGTGGAACCCTTCAGATAAGATTTATTTTCCTGCAGTGAAGTTCCAAGTGAGATTACATGTGCTGTTTTGGTCTTTGAAGACCTGGAGAGGTTGCAAATTGCCTCATTTTGTTTGAAATACCAGCTTAAAGGTGGAAGAGCTCCAACGGACTCCTCCACGTGTCCAAGGAAGAGAAGTTTTGCTAGAGTGTGTGGGCCAGACTGAAACGTGTTATCTACAGGCTGTTACACTACGCTGTTTTGGTCAGCTAGTGGGAAGTGGGAAATATTGCAGGATGCAGTGTTTCCCTAAGTTTTACTGCCCTTCATAAGCCAAGGCGGGAGTGCCAAGAGCTGAATGGTTGGGAGTAATTAATGATGGCTGTGGGAAGGCCCAACTAGCGACGTCAGCAATAGCAGAAGACGGAGTCCAAGTCCAGGTCCAGACGTACTGAGGAGAGCGATTAAATCCGGTGCGTTCTTGAGCTGAGAAGCTAGTCAAGCTATCTGTTGCCTGTTTAGTTCCCAAACCTCACAGGGATGAGGGTGATGGGTTGTTTGATTGATTCCTTTGGACTTTTGGTTCTGATTAATACCTTAAAGGTTGTTTCCTGAGTTTGTTTTTACTAGGAGATGCACATGTTCCTGTCATCTGAAAGAAGAACTGATAATGGAACTCTGAGTGAACTTTGTTCAACTGGCTGTTTAACGGTTTGCAGGTGCAACATCAAAGAAGAAGAAGAAGAAGGGGGGGAAATGTCATTGTTTCTTGCTAATCATCTGTTTATTTTTCCAGAGGCCTGTAAAAGAGGCTTCTGTGACATGTGTGGTGTTACTGAACTGTTTTCTGATTTAAAAGTTGTTCTGTTTGGGCAAAATGTGTTTTGGAAAGGGAAAACCTTTGGTACCTAAAAATGCCCAAGTCTAGGTTTTATACCTGAGCTTGCTTGCAATGCAGAATGTAACTTATGTAACGTGTACCTCCAGTAGCTAAAACTGGAAGAAGCTTTAACGCTTGACTATCCTACATATATAAGGGATAGCTTGTTTGCTCAATTGCTTTGCTCACATTAGTAAACAATGTCTTTTGGTAAAGTCAAACCTCGATTTGCTTTTCCAAAAGGGAGGGCATGTCAGAAAACAGACATCTTTTTCCTAATGCTCACAAAGCTTGTTAAGTAGTAGTTTCATATAGGCCTCAGAAAAAATCCTTTGTCTTCTCTGAGCCTCAAGGCTGAGTTACAGACAGCATGTTTTTCAGTATTTCTTATCATTTCTAAGCTCCTGGATGTTTTGACTAAACAGAGAACATTCTCTGTCATTCTGCATGCACGTGTGTAAACAAAGTATTGTTTTGAGAAAGTTTTCTCTGTTACCTGATTGGCTAAAGCTAAACCACCTGACTGCAAATTCTCCATTTTGGAGAGAAGGAGGAGTTTGTCTCTGCTTCTCCATGGATAAGACCTGTTTTTGATTAGAGAGCTTTTGTTTCTGAATCTCTATTGGCTAGCATTCTTTAGCCTAGGAGCCATGCATTTTTGCTCCTTAAAAATGGTTACCTAGATTTGCCTGTGGACTTTATTGGACTGACCTGTGCTACTGACTTTTATTCTTTAAGAACCTGATCAATAAATCTTCATCATTTTTCTGAACAACTTGTCTTCATTGGACTAAAAGGGTAAGAGCAGCATTGCATTTCACACACAAACACGCTACCAAATTAAAACCTCCTTTTGGCTGATAAGCTGTAACTCTGTTTGATTGCCGTCCAGCTCACCCTGTGTAGGTTTGTTTTGGTTTTAGGGGGTTTTCCAGAAGTGAGGGGGCCGGCTGGTACATGACAGCAGGTGATCCCCTTTAGATGGGGTGATGATCCCCTCAATGGAGGAAATACCACTGGAAACCATCATATTGGGCCAAACGGCAAAATGAACAGAGGAGGAATTCTGATTCCCAATGGTCATGGAGGCAGAAGAGGCCATGTCAAGGTTGCAGCAGTCCATTGCAGTCCTGGTGTTAAATCCTGCAAGTCTCATTTGATATGTGCCACAGGAAATGGCTCTGTGATCATAGTGTGTGGGTCACTTCATGGCAAGCTGGGCTCCACCTTAAACAAATTCATGTCAATGGCATTTTTCCTGCTTAAGTAAAAATGCATTCTCAGATATGAGTTACAGTTGACAACAACGATCCAACTTATAGAGACCATAACAGAGTTTTCAATATATGCCAGGTATTTAAAGAGTGATTTACCAGTGCCATCTCACCCCATGGTCAAACAGTTTCCATGGTCAAGCAGGAATTTGGAAGACGGTTTCTTCATTGAATCCACTACATGATACCAAAAGTTCTAGTCTGTATTACATGGTTTACAAGTTTTCTTTATTATATTACAAAATTCTTAGCCTCTAATATAAGGGCAGTAATGTGGTAAACCTAGACAAGAATAATGTGTCTGTGCCTAGTCTTCTGGCTGTTCTTAGCAATAAATCCTTTTTTTCCCCTTAGAGATTCAAGACATTATATAACATCATCAAGCTGAGAGTCTGACCCTCGAAGCAAACCTCTGCAGAAAATTTTCTGCTCAGTTCATTTTTAACTGGCTATTGCTCTTCTACTTTTTCAATATGTTAGCCCTGTTCACTTTATAATCTAAAGAATCAAATGGATTTTGCTCTCCGGTTCAATATCTTATTTCTTGATCTATCTTGTATGTGCTTATTTTACTCTTTACATAATAAAATATTGGTAAGGTGTTTCTCAAATCTAGGACCTCCAGGTGTTCTTGGATTTTAAGTCCCATGAGCCCAAGTCAGCACAACAGTTGATCAGGGCTTCTGGGAACTGAAGGCCAAGAACATCTGGGGAGACCCAAGATTGAGAACTAATACTGAGAAGAAGATATTACAAGTCATTTCAAATTGTGAGGATGTCTGCAATGCATAACATTTTGAAGGAAAAGCTCATAACCAATGGTGGGCTCCAAAAAAAAAATTACTACCACACTGTGGGTGTGGTATGGTGGGCATGGCCGGGGGAAAGCCCTGCATTGCACCCAAATTAGGACTACTTTATTTCAAAACTTGGATGGGCGAGGCCAGCCAGAAATTCTGCTGCCGGTTCTGGTGAACTGGTGTAAACCTGCTGCTGCCCACTACAGATCATAGCTAGTAAATTCCATTGGTTTTTAGACAAATGTTTAAAAACGGATAGAATCAGAGATACTGGTTTGCTTTTTCTACAACCACACAATGGAGGACAGGGACTAGAGACATTAAGAGGACAGAGCAGAACCTCATCCCAATTTCTAATGTTAAATGTAGCACTCATGAGTTTAAAAAACTTAAAATAAAAACAACTCAATAGAATTATAAGTTAGGAAAGTGAAACTAAGGAAGAAAACTGAGTTAGCATCAGTGGGAAATGCTTTGTTTCAGTAGAAAGGGTTCTTTTTTGTCATTCATTCTTCAAAGTCATTGATTAAAGCATCAATGTTTACTTTTGAGAGACCTATTTCTTCAGTCATCCAATGCCCTGCATGTATACTTGCAGCCACAACTGTATGAGGAGGCAGCCCTGGAATGGGACTGAAAACTGCTGAAAAGGAGAGAGGATAGTGAGGAGAGAAAGAAAGATCAAAAAGTGTAGAGAAAGGACTAGATGTTTTCTTCCACCTTTCTTTTTCAACAGAAGTAACCTTTTTCTTGAATAAACATGAATGGTTACTATTTCTGTTAATCCATGTTTCTTAGTAGAGAGGTAGAACTTTTTGAGCAACAATTGATGGTGGACAATGCCATAGGCTGCTGTAAGTTCAACAAATGCTGTTCCAGTTATTTTATGTGTTTCAAATCTTCTTCTATCTACTGAGTTAGATTTAAGATTTCAGCTGTATAGCTCTTGCCAGATCAAAAGCCTGCCTGTTTTGAAGTTAGAAGAGGCTCAAATTTAGAGGTTAGATTTTTTTTTTTTTAATCATGTGAGAAGCACACCAAAGTGCTTTCTGGGTTGAAAGGATTTTTGCTGGAGGAACTCTGCTCAGGGGATGCCTGAATGAGGCTCCTTTCACATCCCAAAGATCTTTTCCCACCGAAGTGGTCCCTATTTATCTACTTGCATTTGCTTGCTTTAGAAATGCTAGGTTGGCAGGAGCTGAGAAAGAGATGGGCGCTCATGCCATCATGCAGTACTCGGGTCTTGAACTGCCGACTTGCCGACCTTCCAGCTAACAAGGTGAGCTTTTTAACTACTGAGTCACTGTAGTCCCAGGGGACTAGATGATTTAATATTTTTCATTCAAAGACATTTTATAAGTGGCATAGTAGGAAGATTGGCATGTAAATTTTGGATCTGCTGGTTCTTTGCATGGTTTCAATATAGCAACTACTTTCATCTTCTACCATAGTTTAATAATTAGTTTGCTTGTCCAACATTTACTAAAGAATTGAAGGTATCTTTTCTTTGATTTTGCCCATCTGCTTGAACTGGGTATCGAGTCCCATCACTTTGTCCTTCTTACATCATCTTACTGCTTCCTCTAGTTCTTCAAATATGAAGCCAGCAGAAGCTTGTTTATTATTTATTTATTTATTTATTTAAATTTGTTTATCACCCTCCTCCCCAAGGGGACCCAGGATGATTCACAACACATCAGCATCAACAACAATTTAAAACCAGTTCAAAAATTATTAAAGTTTTAAAAGTTTAAAAGAAGCTTAAAAACCTATCATTAAAAACTAGGCGTTGTAGCTAGGAGGCACTGGGGGTAAATTTGTTCAAACCATCCAGCCGGCTGGGGAAATTGATCCATCCATTCCCCAGACCTGACTTGCCAACCAGGTTTTCACTCCTTTCCTGAAGGACAGCAGCTCTGTCTGCAGGCATATTTCTATTGGGAGGAGGTTCCATAGGGATGGAGCGGACACCAAGAAGGCCCTCCTTCTAGTGCCAGAGAGGTGCGCCTCTCTGGCCAATGGCACAACCAGAGAGCCTCTCCGGTCTGTTCTGGTGGGACGGTCAGATGGGACGGAGAGATGTCCTTGGGTCGATGCGGTCTCTTAAGTATCCTGGTCCACTACCATACAGGGCTTTAAAGGTGATAACCAGCACCTTGAATTGCACCCAGAGGCAAACTGGGAGCCAGTGCAGCTCCCTCGGCAGCGGTGAGGCACGGGCATAATGCCCGCATCCCAACACCACTCGTGCAGCCGCATTCTGGACCAGCTGTAGCCTCCAAATAGTCACCAAGGGCAGCCCCATGTAGAGCGCATTACAATAATCAAGTCTGGAGGTGACTAAGGCATGTGTGACCATGAGCAAGGAGTCCCGGTCTAGGAACGGCCATAGCTGGCGAATCACACGAAGTTGTGCAAAGGCCCTCCTGGCCACGACTGCCACCTGCTCTTTGAGCAGTAGTCGTGAGTCCAGGAGGACCCCCAGATTACGTATCGGGTCTGTCTGGGGCAGAGCTGTCCCATCCAGAACCAAAGATGGTAGTTCCCGAGATAACACAGGACCCCCTACCCGCAGCCACTCAGTCTTGCCAGGATTCAGCTAAAGCCTGTTGTCCCCCATCCAGACCTTGACAGCCTCCAGGCACCTTGAAAGGACTTCCACTGCATCGCTGGGGTCCCCATGGGCCGAGATATACAGTTGGGTGTCATCTGCATACTGATGGCACCTCACCCCGAGGGAACGGATGATCTCACCCAGCGGTTTCATGTAGATATTAAATAGGAGAGGTGAGAGCACCGAGCCCTGAGGCACCCTGTATTGGAGCAGCCTAGGGCTGGGCATCTCACCCTCCAGCCACACCGACTGGGTCCAGCCCTTCAGAAATGAGGAAAACCAGGCCAACACTGTGCCCTAGATCCCCAATCCTCGGAGCCTTCCCAGAAGGATACCATGGTTGACAGTATCAAACGCCGCTGAGAGGTCAAGAAGAGCCAGGACAGTTGGATATCCGCCATCCCGCTCCCTCCAGAGATCATCCACCAGTACGACCAATGCAGTTTCCGTACCATATCCGGGCCTGAATCCTGACTGAAAAGGGTCCAGATAATCTGCTTCATCCAGGATCTCCTGTAGCCGCCATGCCACAAACCCATGTTGTGTTGTTCTGAATATCCCTTTGATGCTTTAGTTGCATTGATTGGTCTTCCCTGCCAGGAGCAGTTGGTGCTATTTGGTTTGGGGTTATGGTTGCATACAGTGTCCCTTTGTTTGAATAAGTGTTCAACCTTTTCTGAAATCTCCAAACTTTCTGGCTGCTTTTTGCCGTGTCAAGCTCTGTTATAGCATCTGTCCTGTGAGTTATTTTGGTTTCTGCAAGAATCAAGATAAAGTATCTCCAGCTTTTATTGTATATTCACTAAGGTGTGGAATACAATCTACGTATTAGGTGTGTGTTTCTGGAGTGAGGCTGGGAATGTAGTTGGTCTGACACCATCTTGGAGTGGAGGCAACAGAACATGAAAATTACAAATTGACCATAGTGCTCTGGTTGAGGGGCAATCTTTTGTAAACCTTACTCAGTTGGCTTTTTTGAAATGATACCTCCTATAAAATGGTGTAGATTGAGATCAGATGGCAGAATAGGAGTAAACTTAACATAGAATGAGTCTGTGCTGAGTAGTTTGGGGTTGGATCACTCCTGCTCTTAATGCACTGTTGAGCTATTGCCTAAATATTGTTATTTACCATTTCAATATATCACTGGAAAAGAAATGTTGAAGCTCCAGTCAAAGGACATCTATACTGCAGCACAAACATACACATATACAACAGGTAGTGCTAGCAACGAATTCAGGAAGGCATCCGAAAAGCTGTTCAACTCTAGTCAGCTTGCCCATTCTCTAAATCTTGAGCAGCAGATTTCACCTGATTCTTGTGATTCAAGAACAATAACAGTTAAAAATGCAAAAGGAATTAAATCTTTTTGCAATTCCTTTGTGAACTGATCTACATTTCCTGGGTTAATATGCAGATCACAATATAATTATCTTTCATATTTCACACTGCTCAGAATGTTTCAGTGGAGGTTTCAGCATGCACACACGCACAACTATAATAACACTTAAAAAAAAATGCCTGCCTTAAGAGAAGATATTTTGTGGAAAGTAAAAGAAAAGGAGTGCACATATTTTGATAAAATAAATTCAGTAGTTCACTTTTTAAATGTATTTTAATAAGTAAAATTTCCTGCAGTTTTCTTACAGGCACGCAGACCTAGATAAAAAAGACATACAGTAAAACCTTATATAAAGAGTGTGCTGCTTAGAGAGTAACTCGTTTAAAAAGCAGAATTTTCTCTAAAAGGTTGCTTTGCTTAACAAGTAAAATCAAACAAAAACTCATTTAACAAATAAATCGGGGTTCACAATCCCCCCCACACCAGAAGTCACAATTGGTCACTTACAATGGTGTTTCGCTTAAAGAGCAAACTCGCTTAAAGAGCAATCTTGTGGAACACATTATGCTCTTTAAGTGAGGTACAACTGTACTTAAGGAATAAGCAGATGAAATTAACATGAACCTCTAATAGACTCATTGTTTCCTTTCTATTGCAGGCTTTGCAAATAATAGGTAATGGTGGCACCTAATGTCCATTGTGGTTATTGTAGCAGAAGAGACAGCAAAACACACGCATATACACACAGACAGGTCTTCCACCTCTGTTGAAGAGTCACACACAAATGGCATGGCTCTGGATAGTCTGAGCCTGATATGGGGTGGTGCCCCAATAGCCCTGATGGAAAAGTCTGCTACTGGATGATTCGCTCCCTAAATAAGAGTTCCATATTGGGACTGGGACGAAGATGATCACCAGCCCAAGTAGGCTATGGCATCAGCATGTGAGTTTTGAGTGAAAATTTTTGTTTTTGTTCTTCAGTCACACAGTTGAGTCCGATCCTTTGTGACCCCACAACCATCACATGCCAGACTCCTCTGTCCTCTGCCATCCTCCGATGCCTGCACAGATCCACACCCATTGCGTCAACAATGCCATCTAGATGGAGTGAAAATAACACTACACATAAAGAGCAAAAGCAACAAAAAACCTCTGTCACAAGAAAATGTCTGTTTAATTAGCTATATGATTAGCTATTGGGGCGCTCTTTCCCCTATCATCACTCCCAACAGCAACATCTGGAATCAAACTTATTCTGAGAGGCCCAGCAAAATAATAGAAATAGATTAAAGAGGTTTATGTATTTTTAAGGAATAATACCAATGAGCACCAACATAAGTCTTTCAGACATTTCCTGACTTCAGGGAGAAATAAATTAAACATCCAATAAAAGTTTATCGCTGTTGGGAGATTTCACTTTGGAAAACCTGCTAGGGATAAATTTAATGGCATTGTAATTTTTTATTTTGCGAGGAATGATTATTTGGGGCTGTAAGGAGTGACAATGGCATGTAAATCTAATCAGCTAGCTAGTAATTAATAACATTTAACTGCCTCACGTCTTTTGCATGCTTCAATGGCCTATGATGCACTGAGGAGCCTAGCCCTTAAAACTGCATATTGTTCACAGACCAATTAATGCCTGCTTGGCACATAAGCTGCCCCCGCCGCCACATTAAAAACATGAAATCACCTCTACCTTTCATTATAGGGCCCTTCTTCAATTTGATAGCACTGAATGAAGATCCCAGAGCCATCCCCCCCCCTTTAACTTTCCTAAATTAATCTCTGATAGGTTTCAAGGAAAAGAAAGAAAATCATACATTCCAGTAAGATGCCCTGGTTTTCAAGTTACTCTCTTGTAAACAGGCTAGTGCTTGCCTTTGGCACAGCACTCTGTCTGTTTTCTTATTTTCCCATTGGGATTGATTTTAGCCATGGTTTTTTGAAAGAGTGTTTGGACTGACATGCTCAGGCCATGATTTCAGCTTAAATCAGCAGAGTAATTCCCACTGTGGCTGGGCTGGCTTTCTACAATTTGAAATAAATGAAGTCACATACATTGCAAATCAAAAAGAGAGACTCTAAGACTATTCCAAGTGAAGTAATGCACAGTACCATTTAAAGAGCCAGCCCTAGATCAAACCACAAACTCCAGAGTCTAAAACTACATATGTACACTAAGTGTGCAGCATTTGTGCACTGAAATTGCTCCTTTCTAATTTCACAAGAGAGACCTAAAAAGTATTACTAACAAGAAAGCTAGTGGAGATGATGGTCTCCCATTTGAAATATTCAGTCTTAAAAGAAGATGCAATCAAAGTGTTGCACTCAGTATGCCAGCAGATTTGGAAACTGTAGCAGTGACCACAGGACTGGAAAAGGTCTGTCTATGTTCCAATTCCAAAGAAGGGCAATGCCAAATAATGATCAAATTATTGTACAATTGTGCTCGTCTCACACGCTAGCAAGATCATGCTCAAGATCTTACAGGCTAGGCTTCAGCAGTATATGGATGGAGAATTTCCAGAACTACAGGCTGGGTTCCGAAGAGGCAGGGGAACTAGAGACCAAATTTCAAACATTTGCTGGACCATGGAGAAAGTAGGTGAGTACCAGAAAAAAATCTACTTCTGTTTCATTGAGTACACCAAAACCTTTGACTGTGTGGACCACAATAAACTGTGGCAAGTAATTAAAGAGATGGGAGTACCAGACCACCTCATCTGTCCTATGAGAAATCTGTATGTAAGCCAAGAAGCAACAGTTAGAACAGGATATGGAACTACTGATTAGTTTAGAATAGGAAAAGGAGTACAGCAAGGCTGCATATTGTCACCCTGTTTATTCAATTTATATACAGAGTACATCATGCGTAATGCAGGGCTGGATGAAGCACAAGCTGGAATTAAGATTGCTGGGAGAAACATCAACAACCTGAGATATGCAGATGATACTACCTTAATGGTAAAAAGTGAAGAAGACCTAAAGAGCCTCTTGATTAGGGTGAAAGATGAGAGTGCAAAAACTGGCCTGAAACTCAACATCAAAAAACTCAAGATCATGGCATCTGGTCCCATCACTCCCTGGCAAATAAAAGGGGATGAAATGGAAGCAGTGACAGACTTTACTTTCCTGGGATTCAAGATCACTGCAGATAGTGAGTGCAGCCATGAAATAAAAGATGCTTACTTCTTGGGAGGCAAGCTATGAGAAACCTAGGCAGAATAATAAAGAGACATCACCCTGCCAACAAAAGTCTGCATAATCAAAGCAATGGTATCCCCAGTAGAACCCAATTCTGGTTCAAAAATACCACAATCTTTGAGGAGGCTTTTTCTGTGTACCCCATCTTTGAGAAAAGATTTCCCTTAAGTGATCTGTTTGTTCTAGTTTACTCATTCTGCATGTTCCAGAACTTCATAAAGTTCATGCTAGTCTCCTAGTTACCCTACCTCTACCAAAATCCCATTATCACTTGTAATGGCAGTAATCCACAGACCACTAAATGATCCAGAATCTGTATCGCTCCACATTCACACAGCATGTTGTTATCTGCAGGCAGCCCCACTTGAGCATGTTGGTCTTGCATTAAGGCTCTCCAACCCTCAGCATATTCAAAGTCCTGGAAGTGACAGAGAGGAGGATGTGACCCTCAGCTCTGTCCTCCTTTAATGTTGTTCTTTGTCCAGTGAGCTCCTTCCTCCATGTTCTAATTTTGTTTTGCTCTTGTGTAGCCTCAAGAATGTTTGTTCTTGCCATAAAGCATTTCCTGGATCTGAGCTCGCAGACATGAGGTTCATATCTGTTAAAGAAGATGACAAGGGTTATTCTTTTGTTTAGTTCCTTTGGCATCCACTGCTACTTCTATCTTTATCTTAGGTGGAGAGATACCAACAAGAGGGTATGTTTTCTCAACTGATGTACCTTTAAGGCTTCATTAACAGTGATGTCACCTTGTTTTTGCATGTGTGGATGTGTTCCATACTGAAACAGCATACTTTGCTGAGGAGAAGCTCCGAGCCAAAGCTGGTGTACACAGTGTGGATGGTTGAGTTCCCCTTTTAAAGTTTGAGAGCTTCCTGGTATACTAAACTACTATCAAAGTCTCTTCTCCGCCCATTATTTTTGCTTATTATTACATGACATCTCCACATGTTAACAAGTTTGAGTGGTTGCTACGATTGTTCTCTTGACTTTGATATCATTGAAAAATAACTGTTTGGCTAGGAGGTTTGTAAATATCAATTCGACAACAGTTTCCAGAACTTCTCTAACCTGACGTTGGAAAATTAGGGGCATTGTAATGCAAAAATAAGGTTATTCCAAACCCTGATCAATTATGCATTATTATTATTATTCATGTCTTAAGAGTAATTGTTCAACACTTTCTATATTTAATATTTACATATTTAGAAGGACTCATGTAAGCATTAACTGAACATATGAGTTGTAAAATTAATGAGCTGTATCATGTCATGAATATGGGAACAATAAATTCTGTATACTAGGCAAAAATTCAGTGGATTAATTTTAGCAGCTATGCATGCTGACAGCGTGATCTCAGAAGCTTCCCTCTGTACAGTAATATGCTTTCCATCACTGAGAAACATTATTTAACTAATTATATTTAATAGAAACTTAATGCTGTTCTAAACTGTTCTTTTTTAAACTTCTCAAATGTGCAGCCTATAAATTATTATGCCCATGTACATACACATACACACAAGTAAGTTTCCAATGGAAATAACAAGTACATGCATTTTTAAGATCTTTCAAATTTTGTTTAGTTACTGTTAGTAACTGTGCCTGGGCATGGCACATGTTGCATCATGGATAAATGGTTGTGTATATCTTTAAGGACTATTTTAGAGAATGGCCAGCTGCCCAGGATCAGCAGCTAATGAAGAAGCCTCTTGTGTATAAGAACAGGCATGCCCAAAAGCCAAGTTGCCTTGCCTCCCCTAGCCTCACCTTAATGCCTCACCCTAATGGAGTGGTCATCTTGCTGGAGTACTCATCTTGGAGGTGACTTTATGGGCCAGTGATTTTGGAACCGTTGCCACATCATGGTAGTAATTTTTGTGTCAATGGATACAAGCAGCTTAGATAGCTGATGTTTTGCCTTGGAACTTGATTCTACCAAGAACTTGCCTAACAGCTGTTCATATCAAGGTCTGCAAGCATCTGCAAGGAACCAACAAGGACTCTGTGATAAACTTACTGGTGTAAGCAAAGAGAGAGAGAGATCTGAAACACTCTAAGGACTGTGACCTTATATATATGCCATTCCTGTATGCTGAAGCTAAGCTTGTTATTTTGTCATCACTGTAAATATTTTTTCCTGCACCTCACGAGTAAAAATTTTCTGTTGCCTCACAAAGAACTGTTTGCCTGTGTTTTTCAGGGGTCCCAAGCCACAAATCATCAACACTGCAGGCAAGGGTGTGGCAGGGGAAAATCTGCTATGAAATCTGTCAGTTACTATTCAAGCATGTTTTTAAAATTCTGAACAAAATTGTTTGAACCCTAGGAAGTTAAAAAGCTCGACAGGAGTGCCTGGTGGACAGTGGTCCATGGGGTCGCAGAGGATCGGAATCGACTGTGCGACTGAACAACAAAAGGCATTATGGTTGTACTGTAGAAAATAGTGCATGCTTATTAAAAATGTTGACTTGGTTGAGGGCAACCCAGGAAGCCAAGGCAGATTACAGCCTGGCTCAAAGTATTGCTTGAAAGAAATATTTATATATTCTCTCATCTGTGGTCAATTTTTCTGACTAATTATAATCAAAACAAATGAAACAGCAACACCACAGTTCCCATTGGCCATTGCCTTAAGAAATAACAGATATTTGATTATTCTCCAATTAGATTTTTCAGCTCTGCAAGTTACAAATTAACTTGCTTTTGTTTGGTAGTTGATGATGTGAAGGAAAGAGAGGGCATGTTAACTGTGCAGCATTGAAAAATTGTGTCATTTTCTCAATGAATAACTACCAACTTGCCTTTGCTGAGAGGTTATAGGGAGTTATGTATTTGTCAATAAAAACAACATTAAAAGTAAATGTATGAATTAAAAATGCATGAATTTAAAAAAGACCCCTGTAGCTTGCATTACCATCATCAACCTGAATACATGTCATCACAGCAAGAAGGTGTACACCCAGTGGTAGGATTTTTTTAAAAATTACTATCTACTCTGTGGTCATGGTATGTTGGGCATGGGCAAAGTGAAAGCTCTGCACTTCACCCTAATTAGGACTACAGTATTTCAAAACTTGGATGGGCAGGGCCAGCCGGAATTTCTGCTACCAGTTCTGGTGAACTGGGGCAAACCTGCTAGATCCCACCACTGTTACACTCCTGTCTACAAACCTGCTGTTCATAGGTGTAAAGTTTAAGAGCCTAAATACAATTAGTATCTCCAACTAAAGTACGTTGGTGCAATGGAACTTTAGAACTGTAGACTTACCAACAAGGGGCTGGACCCAGTCGGTGTGGCTGGAGGATGAGGTATCCAGTCCTAGGCTGCTCCAATACGGGGTGCCTCAGGGCTTGGTACTCTCGCCTCTCCTATTTAACATCTACATGAAACTGCTGGGTGAGATCATCCGTTCCCACGGGGTGAAGTATCATCAATATGCTGATGATACCCAGCTATACATCTCAGCCCGTGGTGATCCAAGCAATGCAGTGGAAGTCCTTTCCAAGTGCCTGGAGACGGTCAGGGTCTGGATGGGGGACAATGGGCTTCAGCTGAACCCTGGCAAGACTGAGTGGCTGTGGGTTGGGGGTCCTGGGCCATCGCGGGAGCTACCATCTTTGGTTCTGGATGGGGCAGTTTTGCCCCAAACAGACCCGGTGCATAATCTGGGGGTCCTCTTGGACTCACGACTCCTGCTCGAAGAGCAGGTGGCAGTCATGGCCAGGAGGACTTTTGCACAACCTTGTGTAATACGCCAGTTACGCCCACTCCTAGATCGGGACTCCTTGCTCATTATCACACATGCTCTGGTCACCTCCAGACTAGATTACTGTAATGCGCTCTACATGGGGCTGCCCTTGATGACCATCTGGAGGCTTCAACTGGTCCAGAATGCGACTGCCCGGGTGGCGATGGGGTGTGGGCGGTATGCACATGCCTCACCTCTGCTTCGGGAGCTGCACTGTTTGCCAGTTTGCCTCCAGGTGCAATTCAAGGTGCTGGTTATCTTTAAAGCCCTATATGGTAGTAGGCCAGGATACTTAAGAGACCGCATCACCCCAAGAACATCTGCCCATCCCACCAGAGCGGACTGGAGAGGCTCTCTAGTTGTTCCATTGGCCAGAGAGGCACATCTCTCTGGCACTAGAAGGAGGGCCTTCTCTGTGTCCGCTCCAGCCTTATGGAACCTCCTACCAACTGAGCTACATTTTCAGATGGACTTGCTGTCTTTTAGGAAGAACCTAAAAACATGGCTGGTGGGACATGTATGGGGTCCTGGCGGTACCATGACCCCAGCTTGCTGGCTTGTTTGAGCTCCTTCTCCCCCCTGGTCTTTTAATCTTTTTAATCTTTGTTTTTAAGTTTTTAACTTTTTAAAATTATTATCGGGACCTGTGGATTTTTATAAATTTTAAAAACTTTTTAAATTTTATAACTGTAATTTTGAAGTTTTTAACAATGGGTTTGGGTTGGGTTTTATTATGCTTTTATGATGTTGTAAACCGCCTGGGTCACCCTGGCGAGAAGGGTGGTATAAAAATGTAAATAAATAAATAAATAAATAAGGTGTCTACAAGGGGAGTATAACCTGTTCTTTTGGGCAGTTGTGAGTGGCCTGGTCTGATTGTGTGCACTGAAAGATCCTCCATGTTGCTTATGCCTTAGGACTGATCATTTTAACTTATTCTCTCTGTAAGCAGTTTGTGCTTTGTGCTAAAGCTAGCACAGGATTGTTGCATTTTCCAAAAAATGTTTGTTACATTTTCTGTGTGTTTACATTATTTTTTGGTAAGATCATCAATCACAGTTAACTCCTGTTCAGTTGCTATTCAATAAATGACCTTCAGCTGCATTTTTATGCTTGTGATTTTTGCCTATACAAACAAATGTATATATTAATGAATAAAACATAACCAACATGTCAGGCTGAGCCACATCTACAGCACTGCAGCTTTGGAAACACACTTGTGGCAGTTTGATTATTATATCATTCTTGTTTGTCTGCAGCCATTTTATTCTATTTCATTTTACCTTCTTCCATTTGAAAAGTACAGCAGTCACAAATGTTACCTTATCTTGGTAGCCAGGTCATCTGAGCTGTTGCTTTTTTAAATGATTAAAAGGGAGAAGATGTTGCCTTGCTTTGAGGAAATTCTGAGTTGAACTACAATATAAAAGTCAAATGCTGATCTGATCTCTTCCATGTGTTCTGGATGTAGTGGGACTTCTTTCTTTGGCTGAAAAACATTTTGGAGGTTCTGAACAAGTGCTAGATGAACAAAGGTAAGATTTCTCAACATTGTGCTAGAAACAATCTTGTTAAAATGTATGAAAGGCAAATCTGTGGCCCCTTGAAAACCACCCAACCTGTATCAGTCCTTTGATTTTTATGAATATTTTACTGGTTGTTTTAAGGATTAAAAAGGAGGAGAATGGTGAAGTACAATAATTTTCAATTGTGTTCACATCAATATGACGAGGATAAGTAATTCTGCTCTTCTCCAGAATGCCATTCTCCATGATAAAGAGGTCAACTTTTCCCTTAAAACTTAGGACAATCTCTTAAATGGTTTCATGCCAATAAATGATGTGAGTATTAAAAGAATTGGATGTATCCCCCCATATATATATAAGCACCAAAAAGAAAGTGTTTTTTTTTAAATATTTCTTCTTCTTAAGTTTCCCACCACACATATTTTATAGAAACAATGTCCCAACTTCTTACTTGAGAAGATCAAAAGATTTGCCAGCTTTCAGCTGGTAATATTTCTGTGTTTCCTTACCCCTCACTGTTGTGAACTGCTAACTGATTTCCTGTAAGGCTCATCCATTATGCAAATTATATCAATCTCATTGCTCCAAGTTGTAACCTCAGCAATGATACCTGCCTGTTACTGTGGCAAGTAATTGTCAAAGTTAGAGGCTAGCTTTCACAGAATTCTTATTTATTTGATTTATCAGGTCATCAGAGACTGGTTAATTTTCTACTACTTGTTTGTCTGCCCACATAATTACTACTACTGCAGCTATCTCAGCAATGATGTTTTTAAAATGTATGAATATAAACTGCAATCCCATCAAATGTAGCAGAGCAAAATCACTGTCATATCATTCCTGCTTTTAGATGACTCACTATTGATTACGCTGTGGGTATGGCAAAGTAATTACTTCTGAACAAGTGGGAAATCCGTAACAAGCATCACCAGGCAGATCTATATGTTATTATAAACACTTTCTATTGTAGGTTGACCCATCTATGTAAGTGGCTAAAATAAGCTGCTTTTACCCTTTCCGTTAAAATCTTTGAAATAATTTATTGGATGCTGGATGTATTTTAAGAGATGCTCTCGGAGAGTGAGGATAAAAAAAGATTGGTCCTCCCAATGACCTTCATAGCAACATTTTCAAACAGCTCTATTTGAAGACATTGTCAATATCCATCTTATAGTAGAAATGTTGCAAGTCTATAAATATACTTACTAAAGAGTGAGTCCTATATTCGTCCATGATCTAACATCCTAATAGAATGTGAAGGATTGGGGTGTTTCCAGCATAAAAAAATGTTATCATCAATGTAGCTCCCTTGAAAAGAAGCTTTTCAAAAATCTAAATACATGCTTTGCCATGTTTTCCCAGATGAACTATTCTGAGTTTGGGCAGATCAATTTAGCAGAATGTCCTATGGAATGTGGGGGGGGGGGGAGGAGATCTTTAAAATAATGAATCATAATAAACCCCAAAGTTGTTCTCCAGAGTAGGCCTGTGCTGTTAGTCTGTGGTTCAGGCAACTCAGAAAACAAAACAAAACAAATAAAATAAAATAAAAAACACAGTAGCACTTTAAAGACTAACTGCTATATTTTCACTGTTAGCTTTTGTGGATCAAGTCCACTTCATCAGACTGATGAAGTGGACTTGATCCACGAAAGCTAACAGTGAAAATACAGCAGTTAGTCTTTAAAGTGCTACTGTGTTTTTTTATTTGTTTTGTTTTGTTTTGTTTTGTTTTCTAAGTTCTAATGGATTTTAGATAGTAGATGTTATGTTTTGTTGACTTGTAGACAGTAATTTTTTTTCTATTTCAGAATTGTTCTAAATATACAGTATACCAACAAAGGAACATTGGCAATATTAACAGGGGAAAAAATCCAGGGGTGAACTATTTTGCTACCCGAGGCAACACAGCACTGCGTGCCTTCCACTCACCCAAACGAGTTCCAACCAAGCTATATTATTTAAGAACATGGGACAGAAAATATTATAGAATTTGGTTATTTCTCTTAGTTAATAGACTCAAAGGTAGAAAAAAACAGCTCAAAAACGTAGCCCATTATTTTCCTTCACTATGCCCTTCATTTTATATATGTATGTAAAAACGTTTGTCCTCCAAGGCTGAAACATTTAATATTTTGAATTACAAATCAGTAACACAAAGAACATCCCTTAGAATATTGATACTAATTTCATTGAACAAATCACTTTGTAAAACACCAGTTCCAATTTCTTCTATATTCATGGACTTGCCATTAGCTATTTGAATAGTTCCATCAGCATTCCATCTGGGATAATAAAGAATCCCTACATGTGTGTGGAGTAACTGGTACATCTTGAATTAATAACCCACTCACTTGATTTTTATTCATAATTATAACCCATGTAAGCTCTGTGTATTTGTCTCTCTCATAGAATCAGATCTGACATGCTTCCTGCAAATAACATTGAGTTATTTGAGTTATTTGTCTTGGGACTGCATTTTATATCTTTGTCTAAAAAGTCTCTGGGCAGTTGATGTCTTTTGGCTAAATGGACCTTCCCACCATAATTCCAGCAGCAAAGAGGCTTCAAGATATGGTTTTCCTAGCATCCTTCCAATTCACCAAAGATCAATTAAGCAAGTCCGCCATTGCAGGCTTATAGATCCTAATGGTTTCCAAATGGTTTTGCAAGGGTCTTTGACCAAACATAACAGTGATGCTGTCATCTCCCTCATGGGAAAATGGTACGCAGAAATCACTAGGGTCAATGACACTCCCAAATACCAAACCCATCTCCAAGTCTGTCCTGTGCCATGATTTGATAAAGAACTTTGAACTCTGAAGCATAAGAAGAGGAGGCTAGAGATCATATGGAGGAGAGCTCCCACTGATGATAACTATGCATCTTTTAAGGAATGCTCCAAGAGCTATGCCAGTGTCATAAAATTTGTGAATGCCACAATATTCATTGTATTTGTTAGGACATTTTTCATTTGGGGGTATTGTACAAAGATTGCTGCCCAGTGGAATAGTACAACTTTAAGGCCCTCCAAGTGTTCTGAACACAGGTGTCCATAATAGAGCCTCAAACTGATTGCCAGGCTGTGCATGCTTGGTCCATGTGCTCCTGTAACAGCCCAGCTGTGGCTGATTAGAAAATCTGCCCAGCAACACTGGGGTATAACTGTGGCCCTCTGGGAAGGGTCTACGGAGGAGGCTATTACTCTGGAGGAGATTATCTGTGAGGAGGTTGTTATTCTGAAGGAGTCTATATACTGAGAAGGACTGAGACACTGAAGGAGGTGATGGTGTTCAGAGTTTTTCTTCAACTGAGAAGAAAGAACTGCTAAAGGATCACCAGGACTTTTTGAGTGCTCCTGGAGTTGGAGCCAACAGAGGACTCCAAGCTGTCTACCTACTGTGGGGCTTGGAGAGAGAGAGAGAGACTGTTGTATATAGTCCTGTGTATGTCTGTCTTCCCCTCACTGTAAGTAAAGTGCACCTTTCCACTGAAGGCATATGTGTGTGTGTTATTGCACTAAGGCTTTCGCTGCGTAAGAGCTTAAAAGTGCTACTCTGCCATCCAGCCACACATATCGCTAGGGGAATCCCTGATAGTATTTACAGCATTGGCAACCAACAGAGAGAGCCTCAGAGCTTCTTCATGGGATGCTGATAGGGGGTTTACAGGCAATGATGTGTGGGCCCACCCCAATGAGAGGGGATTCTGCCAAGTGGTGCTGCACAAGGAGAGAGGCAAAGTTCAGCAAAAGTCTTTCACAAGGCAAGTTCAAGAAGCAAAGTCAAAGAAAGCCAGGAATCGTTTTCCAAGAGAAATTATGTCCAAGAGGCAAGGTCAAGTCCAGAAATGAGTCCAGGGTCTGTCAAGGAGTTCTGTTGGAGTTTTAAGGCAAAGGTAGTCAAGGATTCTGGCAAAAAGCTGATCAGCATTAATGTTGAACTGACAATTAGAACTGCCTGTGCATGTTATTTAAGAAAGGCAGGGAACACTCATGGCTAAGGGCTTGCAGCTAGTAACTTCCTTTGCAGCAGACCTCACACTAATTTATGATGCAGGTGTAGCTCCTTGTGCAAGTGTTCTCTGCAGCACTGTGAGATCAAAAGTTCAGGCTCAGAACTGTCAGATGAGGAATTGATGATCACTGGGTCAGGAGCTGTCAATTCTGATGGTTTAGAGTCAGGAGGAGATAGAATGGGTTTCGAAACGGACAGAACAGAATCTGGGGCAGGATCTTCATCAGAGCCATCCGAGTCAGAAGAGGGGGCCATGACAGATGGTTGCAAATTGTAATAGGTTGGCAACACATTTTAAGACCAAAGTAGATATCATCTGTAGGGACCTCGAATCCAAATTTGATGCAATAGATCATAAGGAGATTCCAGTGTATCACCTGTTCCATGTGTGTTGAAGCAGTTTCACCCTATAGCATCTTAGGAGGCGTCCAGGGCACTTGTGAGTTGTAAGGCCACCACAATATGCCTTGATCCTTGTCCTTCCTGGATCATAAAAGTGGCCAAGATGGGGTGTCAGGATGGGTCAAGGATATCACTAATTACTCTTTTCATGAAGGCACTCTGTCAGCACAATTCAAGTAGATGATTGTCTGACCTGTCCTGAAAAATTCCAACCTAATTTAATTTAATTTTTCTTCTCGAGAACGCCCTGTCTGAAGATAAAAGATTTTGCAGAGTGTGGAAGTACAGGAAATACCTCCCTTGCTGGAAGGAGGTCCAGAGTTTGGGAGCAGCACCAAAAACAAGGCCCTCTCTTGTGTACCCAACAAATGCAGCTATGAGGATCGCAGGATGGAACTAAAGGCCTCACCTGAAACCTTAAAAACTGGGCAGGTTCATAACATTATGACCCAAATGACTGGTGGTTGTTTCTTACTTCGTGATCACAGTGCAGGAAACAGCATCACAATTAACCACTCTTCAGTTAAGTTGACATGCAGGTAGTCAAGGTTAACATCTCTCACAAAGGCATCCGGTGATTGTTAGTCACAGCAGCTGACAGCAGAGCAAGGTTTGAAGAGAAAGAGGTATAGTATTCATATATCTCAATATTTGTCTTATTCAGGTAGGAACCTTTAACAAATGGTTTTTACCTTCTTCAGGTGTTTAGCACCCTTGTTCTCTCCCAGATGTTACTCAGAAAAGACAACATAGTTGAAGTGACTTCAATTTGTCTGCATAGAATCATAGAAGGAGAGAATTGAGGAGTGATTTGATTTGGGCATTTGGCTCAGTCAATTGTGGCTCCTTCAACTCTTAAATAAAATAAGAAAATGTAACAGAAAGCTTGCTATTATATTTCCCACAGAACATTCCGTTCATACCTGATGCTATAAAACAAATACCCCAGTGTGTGAATGTGCAAGAGTTAACAATAAACTAAAAGAGGTAAATCAAATAGAAACTGGGGAGAGAAAAGATATATGATGTTAACGTGAGCATCTGAAAAGTAGAAAGGAAGACTTCTGCCAGGAAAATGTGTTTAGATTTGAGATGTATGGATGCTCTTTGTAACAAAATAGGACACAATCTTCTCTAAAGGAAAATAAAGTCTATGAAAGTAACAAGTTTGTTTAGTAAATTTGTTACTCAACAAGACAGACTAAAACCTTCCAACAAAAGCATGCGACTTTCAGAGATAGACAAACCATGCCTGCCCTGTCTGATTGTAGTCACAGCTGCCCTGACCACCATGAATGCTTCAGCCGTGGGGCACATGGCTTCCCCCTTGAAAAAGAAACTTTCGTTATATGATTAGATCCGTATCTGCTTAGAACAGAGCTGTAAGAAGGAGTAGAAGCGTAATACAGTACAGTTGAACCTTGGTTCACAACCAGCTCGGTTGTGAAATCCATAGAAAATAGTGGCTCGTTTTACATAATTTTTTTCAGAACGGATTAATTGGTTTTCAATGCATTCCTATGAGAAACCACATTTTGGTTAATGTATTTTGGTTTTCAATGCATTCCTATGGGAAATTGCATTCAATGCATTCCTTTGGGAAATTTGGTTAAAGTAATTTTTGCTGTAAGAAATGTCCCTTGAGTACACATTAACTACGTTAACCGAGGTTCCACTGTATAAGGAGAAAATGTAATTGTGACTAGAAAAGAACCGGTTTGTTCTGATTGGTGGCTATAAAAATTGTATATAAAAGGGTGAGAAAAGAAGAAAGTGGGCATTGCCCACAGGGGCCTCTGGGCCCCATGGTGCATTTCCTTCCTTATGATTATAAAGTGAGAAACTTTGTATTCTCTCGGCTATACCTTTCCTTTGAATAATTTAAAAAAATAAAATAAAGACTGTTATCTAGTAGCATTTTAGAATCTTTTGTTGGTAGCACTTAGGAACATCATCACTGACCCGCCTCAGATCCATGCATGTGATTGTGACTCCTATCATAATGTCCCCCTGGCTACACACACAAACTCTGATTTCAAAATATACTGTCTGCAAACCTGTGCACTGTGTGTAAGTCTCAAGCACACTGTCACATTAAAATTAATTACAAGTAATTAGTGTGTTTTAACAAACAAATCATCCATAAATGCATGCCTTCAGGCACTTATTAGTATGCATGCAAAGGTTCAGGTGTCTAAAGGCTCATGATCTTGGAGTTATGACTTTGATAGACACATTAAGTTTTATTATTATAAATATACAAACACAAATATTTACCGTCACAGGTTTTTCAACAGTCATATTCAACACATTTAACCTGTGACCATCTATTTCTAAAGGCTGGCTAGAATTCCAGATTTATTTTTCCTCCATGTTATTTTCCAAATAAGGTGCTAAAAAGTGAAATATTTATTCCATTAGTTTCAGGTAATTGAAATGCAAACATGGTGAAGACTTAATCTATGCAGGCAGGAAAAGCAGTTTGCTGTCAGATTTTATTAAGTCTTTTTGCTGTTCTGTGAACAGTCAATAACAAGCATCTAAACCCAGAAAATGATGTAGAGGTAATGTTAAATGGTAAGGATATGATAAGGTAATGTTTACATTCAGGATAATATGAAATAGTCCAACATGTTCTCTGGAAGATTCTCTCCATGTCAACTAATTAGCATGTTTATTGGGAACATTAATTACTATGACAGTCTCAGCAATTTTAAAAACATTAACTCCTTAAGCACGATCTACTCTCTACACTTTCCAAACTCATTCTTTTCCATGATGAATATGAAACTTCTCCTTAAATATCTCCTATTCCTTTATTTATTTATTATTTATTTAATCATATTTATACGCTGCCCTCCTCACAATGACCCAGGGCAGCTAACATGACCTTAAAACAGCAATAACACAGTACATCAATAAAAACTTATCAATATCAATTAAAAATTAAAAATTTAAAAAATTAAAAAGATTCACAGAGATTGGGAGTTGAATAACTTTAAAAGTCAGCCTGAAGCCGCATAATATTCTCACTTACTCAAGTCCCTGAAACCAATGGAATTTACTTCTGAAAAGAAACACATAATATTTGGGGGGGGGGGGGTTATATTTGCTATTCACTCTTTTGAGTAGCATAAGATATAGAAAAACAACACAGTTCAGTCTCATGAGCTGCCCATAATTGTTGGTTCTTTTCCACACAAACTAGCACTTTGTATGATAAAATCACTCTAGAAGTAAAGTAGAAAAATGAATCTTTACTTACAATTACTATTTGTAGTTATAGTCAGAAGGATAAGTGGAACTGAAGTCACCAGCACTTGGAAACAACCTTCATGTTTGTTGCTTGGTCAAAGTTGAGAAAAATAAGAGCTTTGAACAAAATCAATTGAAGCAAAACCAAAGAGGGTATCTCGAATGCCTGAAGTGAGGAAAAAAAATATACCAATCTAGTTAGCTTTAAAGGGACTGGGGTGGCATAGGGGTAATAATAATAATTTAATGTCAGAAATTATCATGATTTGAAATGATTTTTTGCAGAAGAAACTCTGCTTAGGGAACCCCCAAATGAGGCTCCTTTCATATCCCCAAGAGCTGGGACAGAGACGGGTGCTCAAGTCACTGAACTTGAAGACTGGAAAGTCAGCAGGTCAAAACCCAAGTGCTGCATGATGAGTAAGCTCCTGTCTTTGTTCCAGTTCCTGACAACCTAGCAGTTCGAAAGCAAGAAATTGCAAGTAAATAAATTGGTACCACTTTGGTGGGAATGTAAACAGCGTTCAGTGCACTCCGGTGTTTAGTCATACCTGACATATGTCCACGGATTCGTCTGTAGACACAGACATCACTGGCTCTTTGGCTGTAAGCAGAGATGAACACTGAACCCTAGAGTTGGATATGACTGACTTTCAAGCAAGAACAACCTTTACCTTTACTAGTTAGTGTCAAAGGACAATCACATCAAACTGTAAAGCCCCCTCCTACTGATATCCAGTGCATGCAAGTTTACTTTTGTTTCAACACTCCTTTCTCAAGCTTACATTCAAGAACCCTCAAGTCCCATTTTTGTAGGTTTTCAAAGCAATGTTTTGGCAGGATATTGGCTGTAGTGGGACAGTAAATTATCTGGATGATCTCTTTCCCAGTCAAGTCACAAACCAGATGCCACCTCGTGCCATTGTGTTTGGTGTCTGCAGTTACCTCTTTCTGTGGCAGTTTGATGCAGCTCTAGTTGGACTGGCATCTCTAAATCTATTCCAAAGTCCTTTAGCACCTTGTCCATATAGCAATTCTCTATGATATTCAACACACCCTCTTTGGTTTTGCTTCAATTGTTTTTGTTCAAAGCTCTTATTTCTCTCAACTTTGACCAAGGTCAAGTAGCAATTGTTGCCTTTCTATTTCTGTACCCTGCTTTACTTTGAAGACCAACTTGCACCCAATGGCTTTCTTATGTGGTAGTAGTTTGGTCCACATCTCATTCTAGTGTAGTACTTCTGTCTCTTCTCTTGCAGCTTCTCTCCATCTAGCTGCCAGCACCTATTCAGTTTCCTCCCAGGTTGCTATCTCATTCATCAGTGATGACTTTGCAAAATAGATGAGGCAAGGAGGTCGTACTACTTTGTTGGGTCAAGATGAGTATCTGATGTCTGACTTTGAAGCATGTTATGGCACTGATGCATCTTCCAGTTCAACAGCCTTGGCATCTCCATCTAAACCCTCTTTGGTGTACTACTCTCGTCCTGTCTGTCATCATCTTCCTACTTTCTATTAGACCAGGTTGTGTAGGTATTGACAATAATTTCCCTAGGAGAGGTCAACACACTTTTCTTTCCCTTCAGAGATATCTAATATGCCATATATACTCAAGTTTAAGCCAACCCAAATATAAGCTGAGGTACCTAATTTTGACCTGAAAACCCAGGAAAATAGATTGACCCGAGTATAAGCCAAGGGTGGGAAATGCAGCAGCTGCTAGTGAGTTTCAATAATCCAAATACATGAAAATATGGTAAAAATAATTAAATTGTTGGCACATCTCAATCCAGTGGGGTCTTGGGACCCTCATGGTCATTGACCTGAGTATAAGCTGGGGTCCCTTTTGGGAGCTCATTTATGGAGCTAAAGAACTCAGCTTATACTCAAGTATATATGGTAGTCCCTCTTTTGTAAATTGTCCTTTGTTCAACAAAATTAACCACATGTTACTGACTTCATATTTTACATGTTCATTACCATCTTTGCTAACAAGGTATGGCTAATTAAAGAGGGTTCTGTTCTAGAGTTCACTTTGTACCTTTTCTTTTTTTGATATACTGTATAGACATAAGCCAGGTTTCCAAATACTAATGTGTTCTACACCTGACACTCAGCCATATAACTGTTGCAGTTGTGGCTGCATCACACACACACCCCAAAAAAAATAGACAATCTGCATGAGCAAACATGTATCCTGTCATCTCCAAAAGAGATCTCAGCTTCTTTTTAGCCATTCCATTCCACTCATGAGTATGTATGACATTCCTACCATGCAAAAAGCTTTGTTCTTCCAGGAATGCATGTGTGTCATGCAAAAGTTTGGTTATTTCCCCTTGTTACCAGAGTTTGAGGTACATTACAGAGATGTGGAGAGATCCATTCAGTCTCATCATTCCCTTCCCTTTTAATTGTTTTGTACATAAACTAGCACTTGGTGTGGTAAAAATACTCTGGAAATTTTTAAAGTAGAAAAAAGTATTGTTACATATAGTAACGATTTGTAGTTATGTCATGAAAATAAAAATAAAATCTTTAGCTTGCAGAAGACTTCCATGTTTGTTGCTTGGTTGCAGGGCAGAGAAAGAAGAGCTACAAATCAACCAAAACTATAGACGGAAGTAAACAAGCAGAAAGAAGGTGGGAGTTGCCTCAAATGCCAGATGCAGGAAAAGAAATCTACCAATCAAGTTAGTATCAAAGGGCAATCCAATTAATAATAAAAGCCCAGGACATTTCTTATCTGAAAGAGATAGAACACTTTTAAAATTGCATAGAAATCAATGAACCAGGGTGTCATTAGTAATGCTGATATTGGACATATAGGACACTCATAGAATGTGTTGCCACTCTAATGCAAGTTCTCCACATTTCCAAAATCCATGGACTGCAATGTATTTATGTCAAGGATTGTTTCAAGGGAAATGGCTGAAGGCAGTGCTGCAGTTCGATATTTCCTGTCACATTTTTAACCTCTAAGTTAGCTAATGAACAAGCACACTGGTCAGGTTATGAATCTTGGTGATTCATTACGGCAGAGAAGAGGAAGATGTAGTGGGAAATCCACGGGAAGTGTATGAAGGCAAATGACAAAACATTTCCAAGATGAACATACTAAGTATCTAAAAGCTGCCAGCATCAGATTAGCACCCTCCCGGCCCCCGTCACCGGCCGGGAGGAAGTTAAAAGGGGCCTCCCTCGGCCAGGGGAGGCCCGAAGAAACGCAGACGCAGACGCCGCGCCAGACGACGACGACGACGCTGCACCCTCCCGGCCCCCGTCACCGGCCAGGAGGAAGATAAAAGGGGCCTCCCTCGGCCACCCGGCCTCGAAGGGAGAGAACTTGGGGGTTTGGGGCGGCTATAGAGGACTCAATAAGGGGGGGGGGGTTGGTGGGATATTGTTTTGTTTGTATGGAAGCTGCCTAGAGTCAGGTTAGCCTGAGCGAGGCGGGGTATAAATTTGAAGAATAAATAAATAAATAAATAAATAAATAAATTTAATTAATCTTAGTACAGGAGACTTATCTGAATGTCTAAAGAGACTTGCAGCATAGCTAGCATTCAGCTGGCCCCATAAACTCATCACAACTTGACAATACAAACCCAAACAACTTATTAACTTTTTCTACATGGAACATTCACATTTAAACATTAAATACATTGTTCATTCATAATAGTTTTAAGGTAGAAACATAGATTCATGTGCATGCAATTATTTGCACATGCACACAAGACATAAAATGCTGATTTCCTTTATTGAATCCTAAACAAACATTATGTACACAACACATGTACAGAAACAGATACAAGTGCCAGGTCTCAATTTTAAGTAGAAAGGAGATAGATGAGAATGTTAAAACAGTCACTTACAATGAAATGACTTCTCCTCCAGCACCCCTTGCCCTACAATTTGTCACATTGCCCAGAGGGCTTAGAAAAGCTTAGTCAGTCCCAGAGATACCATTCACCACCATGAGACATACACACCTTAACAGAGGTAACACACACACACCTTGCAATCCTTTTGGCACTGAGTCAAAAGTCTTCTGTTGGGGCATTTTAAGTGGATCTGCTTATTTTATATTATTTACTGCCTTGTAATGCTTTTTTATATTTCTAGTTAATTGTTTTATTGCATTTTTGTAACAATATAACTATTGTGTTATATTTATTGCTCACTGCCCTGGCATCTTTTGATGAAGGGCAGCTGATAAATAACCTAATGAATAATATATGGCTTGTTATTAATTCTTCTCCCTAGAAATAAAACCTGAACACTTCAATGACAGCAATTTTTGAATCCAAAAAGTAATTTTTAAAGTTAATGAGTGACTTGGTTCTAGAAGAGGTTCATCAATGACCTGATAATACTAGGAGTTGTGGTGGCTCAGTGGTTAAGAAGCTCACCTTGTTAGCTGGAAAGCTATCAAGTCAGCAGTTCAAGACCCGGGTACTGCATGACAGATTGAACGCCCATCTCTGCCACAGCTCTTGGGGCATGAAAGGAGCCTCATTCAGGTGTTCCCCGAGGGGAGTTTCTCCAGCAAAAATCTTTTCAACACAAAATTGTTATTATTACTGGAAAGGAAGTGCTCAAGATGAGAATTTATGCCTAATGGCCACATAAGTAAAAGACGTCCAGAGCAGACCATTCTCCAGCACAGATGCTGGGTGAAGAGAATGAACATCTGGCCTCCTGCTGTTCAGATCTGGTGCTCTTCAAATATATTCCCATTTCAACCTTCATGTAGTAATTGTTCTAAACAACAATACCATGTTCCAGAAATTAAAACAAGAGTGTAGTAAGCCATAGACACAGAAGACGAAAGAGAAGGGGAAGGAGGTCACTTAGCTGCAACACCTCGCCACAGTTTTTCATTTCCTGGCCTATCTTTTCTTCCTGGTCTGCCTCATATGGCTATGTTTTATCTTTAGAAATGTATGTGGACAGGATCTTTTACCATACTGTCAGTTGAGCTAAACTGATCTGATATTATGTGGACTTGGGAGTCTGAACTCTCCTTGCAGTATCTGCTGTGCAAGAAGGCCAGCATTCCTATAACTATTGTTTCCCATTCACTCTCATACACCCATATATATTCTTCCAGCATCTCTAGCCAATGGCAATGGGAATCATAGATCAAGGCATATGGACAGCACCAAATTGAGGAAGGCTGGTGAAAATAGCTTTTGCTCACCTGGTGGGGTGTTGGTATTCATCAAATCGAAAGGGAAATGATGTCCAGATCATATACAACTGAAATATACATGTTAGCTGCTGACACTCAAGGACTGGTCCTAATATAGTAAAATGATTATAGTAATACCAGACGGGAAACTCCCAGCCCATTACTGCCTTATGTAGTACCACTGCTAGCTTTACTCCCATGGTTATGATGGTTCAAATCCTTTTATATACTGCTGCACAGGGCACTCAGAAGAGTCATTCTGAGGAATGCTGCCCATTAAACCTTTCTCTAGCAAAGGCAAAAGAGATTTGTTTTCTTCTCTTGTTTTTTATGTCATACTTTTCAGCTACCTTTAGTAGAGCAATCATAAATTGAGGTTTTATATTCTCCTTTATTTGCTCTCCCTTATTCCCTTCCATTTCTTTCATCTCCATTTTTTCCTGCCAGCCATTCATCTCTTCCTCCTCTCACCTGCCTTTCCCAACCAATCAATTTCTATTTTGAATTGGGCCCCACTGGAACTTTGGTTCTGACACAATGTTCCTATATGCTATCAAGTTGGAATTATTATTCTTCCGTGTCTAGGCTAGATGTGAAACTACCAAAACAAAGCCACCTTTTGGTGAGTTAATTTTGCAGTTCCTTTCTCCTGATCTAGTGTGAGAGAGATTAGCCAACACAAGGTGACCATTTCCCAGCAGGGCTGTAGCCAGGATTCTAGATGTGAGTGGGTGAATATTTTTTTTCAGAATGGGCAACAATGTCATATATGTGTGTGTGTCATATATATAAGCAACCGGGAATTTGAGGGTGGGCAAACTCAGGGTAGCACTCAGGGTAGGTGATGCCCTCCCTGATCACCCCCTGGCTTCTGCCCTGTTCCCCAGGGTACTCCTGATTGTAGTTCAAAAGTACCATAATCATCAAGGAGGCTCTTTCTGTGTACCCCAGCTTAGAATTGAGTTAAAGCAACCCTAATAGGGTTTTCGATGTAAGTGTGATATTTAAGGAGATGTTTTACCAGTTCCCACCCCCAGTGTGTTTCCATGGCTGATCGGGAATTTGAATGGAGTCCTCCTGAATTCTAGTCTATCACTTTACACACCACAATGAGTATCTGGTATTATATTTCTTTCCAATTTTCTCCCCCCACCCCCCAAAAAAGACTCTTGAAACCCCTTGCTGGGACTCCCCAGCAGAGTTTACATACTGGGCCAGAGCCGGACAGAGTACCATTGACTATATGATAGTGTCTAATAATCTGCTCAAGTGGATAGATCGGCTTGAGGTTACCCCGTGCATGGACATCGATCATTTTCCACTCTCTCTATTTCTGAGGTCATTTGGCTACCTTCTGCACTTAAGAGAGAGGCATAATCTGGAACTAACTCAGAGGGCACAGGGCTGTGGTGTGAAATGGACTCAAGCCCTGGATGGCAGGATGAAGACACTTCTGGACTCTGAACAATACCAGCAAATGGCCACTGCTATTATCTCAGAGGTGGACCCAAAAGGGCTTTTAGCTCATTACGATGAACTTGTTGCAGACCTGAATAAACATCTCACCTTCAAATCTGATAGAAGGTCACAGCGAAATAACCCTCGGTCTAAGCCCTGGTTTGACAATGAATGCATTTTAGCCAAACAAAGATTGATCACCCAATTTAAGGCTTACAAGGAAAGTCCCAATCCTCTCTTGTGACAAGCTCTTTTGGAAGCAAAGAAGAGTTATAAGAAGTTGATAGCCAAGAAAAAAATGAGGACGCCAAGTTAACATGGAAGCATCTTATACAAGCAGTCAAAGAAGGCCATTCTACAATATTTTGGCATATCACGGTAGGCCTCTCGGGAGTAAGATCACCATATATTGAATGCAGCATTCCACCTGAGACATGGGGAAATCATTTTCGGTCCTTATACAGTGAGACTGAACCCCATGTTCCCATAGATGTTAAGTGGGAGGAATTGCCCCCCTGGCCACCAGTATCAGAGAAAGAAATCAAGGATCTGATTGTCCAACTCAAGCCTGGTAAGGCAGCAGGTATTGACTGTATCCCCCCAGAGTTAATTAAAAATAACACTGGTTGGTGGGCACCCGTTCTAGCCTCCCTATTTACTATTACTGATAGGATGGGTTTTGTACCCCAGAACTGGGGGGTGGCAGTTATTGTCCCCATTTTTAAGAAAGGACAAAGAAATGATCCATCCAACTATAGACCTATAAGTCCTCTTAGTGTGGTCAGCAAACTCTACACCAGACATCTTTACTGGAAGCTAAAAGACTGGGTCGACCAGGAAGCTATTTTGGCTGAGGAACAGGCTGGGTTCAGGACAAGAAGATCAGTCATGGACAATTGCCTAATCCTACAACACCTTTGTGAGAAGTATCTGAGTTCACTCTATGCCGCCTTTATAGATCTAAGATTTGCTTTTGATTCCATTTCACGGACCAAACTGCGGGAGAAACTAAAAGCCACCTCCATTGATCACCGCCTTTTGGCCTTGATCTCTGTGGTGCATGAGAACTCGGCTTTGAAGGTGCACTGCTCCCCATGGGGTCACTTGTCCTCTGCAGTTTCCACCCAGAAAGGTGTGAGACAGGGATGTATATTGGCCCCACTTCCATTTAATTTCTATATTAATGACTTGGTAAATCATTTGGCAAATCCAAAGTTAGCAGAGAGGCATATTAATTCACTGTTTTACGCTGACGATACCCTCATTTTGGCAAGATCACCGGTAGGCCTTAGACGGGCACTCAGAGCATTAGTTTCCTATTGTAAGGAAAACCATCTAGTTATTAATTATGCCAAAACAAAGATCATGGTCTTTGGCCGGAAACACAAACTTTATAATTGGGAAATCAAGGGCCATCCTATTCAGCAAGTCCCTAGCTTTAATTATTTGGGGGTTCTTTTCCATGCCTCCGGCTCTAGGAAAACCCATATTGACCATGTGGTTCAGAATGCGTGGAGGAGTGCATCGGCAATTCTTAGGTTCTACTGGAGCAGGGGAGGGCGTTATGTACCAGCAGCCATTAAATTGTATGAAGCTAAGTCACTCGCCCAGCTCACATATGGTGCACAGCTAGGCCCTGTTATCAGCAGGTGGAGAGAGTTCAGTCAAAGTTTCTTAGAGGTGCTCTCTCGACCCCCCCGCTGCATTTCCAATGCCAGATTAAGGCTGGAGAGGGGTTTAATGAAGCTAGAGGCTAGGTGGTGGATGCTGATAATTTCATATTGGCTTAAAATACACAATTCCCTGGGCACCTTGGTGTTTCTTACACTTCAAGATTCATTTCGCTCTTCCTGGAAATGTAATATACTTAATAAATTGGCTACATTGGGCTTGTGTCCATCTACCTTGCTTGTAATGGAAGCACAACAAGCCAGGGAGGTGGTGAAACAGAGAATAAGGGACACTGAATGACAGGAAGATGTGGCCAAGTCTCCTGGTTTTTATTGCAATGTTTCCATCAGGTATCAGGTTGTTCCCACAGCTTATCTGCAGCAATTAGATCTTCCAAATCATAGGCTGGTATTCACCCAGGCCTACTGTGGATGCCTGCCTTCAGCTGTCCTTGAGGGCAGATATAACGGGATACTCTATTCAGAACGATTATGCCCATGTGGTGATGGGGATGTTGAATCGATTGAGCATGTTCTCCTTTTCTGCTCATTCTATAGGGATGCCCGTGCAGAATCAATAATCCCTTTGCTGTGCCAATGCACAGGAAAATTGCCGGCCCAACAAGCTTCCTTCCTACTCCAGGACAGTAGTATTGCCATCACGCGCAAAGTGGCGGGTTTTTGTGCACAGGCTCGCAGGATACGTCGGCTGCTAACTAGGAAGTCTAGTGTGGCTTTATAGTTTATTGAGATTGCTCCCGCACTGAGCAGCTGACCTATACTACTCTATTATGTTCCCTCTCCACCCTTGTCATTATCGGTCTGGCCATAATTTACTGAGTTTTAGTAAATTACAACTCAAGCAGAGAGTATTTTATATCCTTGTAACGAGGCTATCCCTCTTTTTCTTGTAAATATTAGCATTGCATTGATTGTGCCTTCTGTGTGCAAATTCCATTGGATTGTCCCTTCAGTGTGTGATTTCCATTGGATTGTGCCTTCTCTGTGTGATTTAAATTGGATTGTGCCTTCTGTGTGCGAATTATATTGGATTGTGCCTTCCGTGTGTGATTTACCTTGATTGTAAATCACCAGCTGGACTTGGGGGCTTTAAGAGCCGCCAGTGTCACCGGCTGCAGCTTGGGATACCAACGTCCTCCTCCGCACCCTCGCCACCAGCTGCAGTTGGAGCGCTTTAAGAGCTGCAGATGCGGTAGAGGACACTGAGCCTGGCCCTCATTGAGGACATTCAAGCGGCAAGGACTTTTTGTTATTTCATTACCATTATTTTATTGCTATGTGCCATGTGCTACTTTAGTGTGTCTTATGATATTTTTATTGTGTTCATGGATATTATATTGATTGAATGCTTTCATATTGTATTGATATGTCTGTAAGCCGCCCAGAGTTGCACTTAGCGATTGGGGCGGGATATAAATCGAACATAGAATAGAATTGTGTCTTCTGTGTACGATTTCCATTGTTTGTGCCTTCTGTGTCTGATTTACATTGGATTGTGCCTTCTCTGTGTGCGATTTCCATTGATTGTGCCTTCTGTGTGCAATGTACATTGGATTGTGCCTTCTCTGTGTGATTTACATTGATTGTGCCTTCTCTGTGTGATTTACATTGATTGTGCCTTCTGCATGGGTTGTTTTCTATCTACGATCGAGTCCAAACTGCAACTACTTTTATTTTTAATTTTTGCAGTAGTACTTCAGAAGAAAAGACAACATGATCTCAGTTCTTTCTTCAGTAAGAAACCAAGATTGGAAACACCATCTAATTAATTGGTGTTGGATTTTACAGAAGGACCATCACAAGCAGGAGCATCTGAACTTGGAGAGAGTAGCAGCTCAATTGCAATAGAGAGTACCAAAGTTGAAGAAAATGTGGGGTGTGGTGAGATTGTTTGGTTTGCACTCATTTGTATAACTTTTTCTTTTTTGTGAGCCTCCTAGGGTTGGGTTCACCTGATTGGGGTGAAATAATAAATCTAAATAAATAAATAAATAAATAACTATACAGTCAAACCTTGCATAAAGAGCGCTTTACTTAAAGAGTAATTCGCTTGAGCAGAATTTTCTCTGAATGTTTGCTTCCCTTAACAAATAAAACCAACCAAAAACTCGCTTAACAAATAAACTGGGGTTTGCAATCCCCCCCCCACACACACACACAATTGGTCACTTACAATGATGTTTCACTTAAAGAGCAAACTCGCTTAAAGAGCAATCCTGTGGAATGCATTATGCTCTTTAAGCGAGGTACAACTGTATTCCTGAATGTTCAACAGTGGTACAATACAACTATTGTAAAGAAAAATATGATGGACTGGTAATTTCTAAAAGAAAATTAGGTTGTGAATATTGTGCCAAACATGACTTTGCAAGGCAGGAAGGTGCTCATGTATCAAAAGGATGGAAAAATTGTGAGATTGTGGTGGCAGGGTCAAATAAGGAAATACAACAGGCATCTCTAAGAAAAAAGCTGAGTGAACATTTTTTTATCAAGAGCTCATCTTATTTGTAAAGATAAGGGCACTGAAAGACATTTGGTGACTACTCATAGAGTATTTGTTACAGTTTACAACATGGCAAAATTATGTACACCATTCTCACAAATAGAAGATGACATATAAATGTAAATTACAAATGGATTAGATATGGGAATAGGATTACATTCACGTAGAACTGCAGCGAGAATGGTAGAGTTCGTTGCACAAGGTATGAAAGAGAAAATATTTTCTAGAATTATTGAAAATAATCTAAAATATGTTTGATTGTTGACAAAGCCTCAATGATATCTTAGCAAACCTGTTGTAATAGTTTTCTTAAAAGTTGAGGGTTCAGGAATCTCACCAACCATTTTTGTTGAGCTAGTTGAATTAGAAAAACAAGATGCTGAGACAATATTTTCAGTTATGATAAGTTTAAAAAATGTTGGGTTTTCTAAGAAGTACCTGGAAAAAAATTAATAGGATTTTGCTCTGATGGTGCCAGTGTTATGCTTGGGAGAAAATCTGGAGTGAGCACTAGAATGGCCAAAGAGTTCCCAAGTGTCATAATATGGCACTGCTTAAACTATTGCCTCCAACTTGTTTTAGATGATGCAATAAAAGAAGTAAAGCAATTAAATAATTTAAAAAAATATTGATAGGATATACACAATTTTCACCAATCAAACAAAAACCAAATCAAACTAACAAATATATCCAAGCACCTTGGGATCGAAATCCTAAAAATTGGCAAAGTTCTTGGGGCTAGATGTGCTGCCTGTAGCTTGAGATCAATGCTGGCTGTGTGGGGTGCTTATCCAGCCCTCCATCAGTATTTTTCTTCCAATGAAAAATAGGCATGACTGCCTCTCTGGAGAATTTTTTTTTTTAATGATTTGGCATTGATGAAATATCTCTTCTTTCAGAAGCAATGCAAGCTAGGAACATAGATATCCTAAAAGCACAAAAATATGTTATAAGATCCATTAGATCTTTCGATATGCTGAGAGAGGAGAAGGGAGCATTAAAAAAGTAGATGTATTAATTAGTTCAGAACTTTTCAAAAATATCAAATGTGTAAGAAATCATTGATTTGTCAGACTTCATCACGAAAGGCTTTTAGAAAGTATTATAGCCAATTTGAACAAGCAACTAATGGACTGCGAGCATTTAAAAACAGGCAGCAAATTTGAAAAACAAACTAGACCTTCTCAAATATTTGGATCCACAGCAGTGGGACACTGTAGACGTATTAGTTCCTTGGAAAGAAGCTGCGGAACAGCTGCTTGGATTCAGTGAAATTTTTAATTATGACATTAATGAAGGTCTGAAGACTTGTAGTTGCTTGGCTTCTGGTTCCCCTGCCTTGCTCCTGAAAACTTCTGTCTGGTTCTTGTGGACTGTTGTTTTACCTTATTTGGATCCTTGTTCCTTGAGCTCTTGCCTTGCTCAAGCCCCTGAGGGCTATCTGCCATGTCTGCTCTCCCAATCACCCAATGTGTAGCTTTTTTAAACTATGCTTTAATCATTAGGACTAGGGTTCCTCAAACTTGGCTCGATGTTTGTTCTTGGACTCCAGTTATGAGAAGCCCAAGTCAGTACACCTGCTGATCCCGGCTTCTGGGAATTAAAGTTTGAGGAACCCTGACCTAAACCAATCCTGCATCTCTGGCTTGACTTGGACTTGGACTCTGAACTGGTTACTGTTTTGCCTATTACCTGATTGTCCTGGGCCCTAGTGCTTGTTTTGCCTGTCAGCTGGCTTTGATACACACGGGGATGTTTCTAAGATAATTTGTTGAAACTTTTAACTGAACAATGTTTTACATTTATATTCAGGCTTTACCCTCCCATAACCCAGACTAAGACATAGGTCCCAGGTGGTGATTCAGAAAGATTAGCACTGAAATTTGGTCAAAACTCCAGCATGGTTTGGTTTACATAAGCAAAGATTCCAGCCAAAATATTTCTGGGTTAATTTAAGCTAAATATGGAAACCTAGGACTTCCCAAAATTTATATAAATTGCATTATGATATTACCTGTCATTTTATTTCTCAATAAACAGATATGCATGATTTATTAAATTTTACAATTTCTCCAACTGCTGTTTTCTTTCCAATTGTATATTTTGTGTCCAAATGTGCATTGAAACAAAACCAATACCAGCTTTTGGGGTTTGACGTTTGTCAAATTGAAGGAGAAACAGTGACCAGAATCCATTTTATTTCACCATAGTCACTTTTATTTCTTTTAGTATTGCTGCTGTTTCACATTTCCTGCATTGTTAGCTTTGGTGTGTGCTCTCTCCCTTCCTCTCTCACATACAGGTCTTCTGCATTAATGGTGTCTGTCATCTTTCTCCTGCCACGTCCTTGCTTACGGGTCCCAAGGAAGAAGTCTTGGCTCCACAATCCCTCCTCTTTCAAACACATCAAGCTACCAATACAGCCATTGAAAGGGCTTAAATGGTCATACTCTCTATGAAACTCAGTAAACTTATGCCTGAATATCTTCGATTAGAGCTGCAGTCCAAAGCTAGTACTGTATTCCATAGGCAAATATTACATAGGGCAGGCTCTGACATAATCTGAGCTAAGTCTTCAGAGTGTTCAACTCTAAAATGTGAACAAAAATATAGGACAGAGTCCTAATCATGTTAGCAGAAGGTTAATAAAATTCTTCATAAAAACTCTGGTTTATGGTTGTGGGATATCATGCTTCTTTATCCACAATTTAAAATGACCCGATATTAATACTATGCCTGCATTATCAGAAGGAAAAGGGAGTTTTATATAGCAAAGGGCAATCTAATTGTTGGCATCACCAATGGCAGCAGTCAAGGTTGTCTGTATTCGGATAGGACCATTCAGATAATTTATTTATTTATTTAGGTTTATTATCCCGCCCCAGTCAGGCAAACCTGACTCTAGGCAGCTTACAGAAAAAGAGAAAGGTTATACATAATGAGTACAAAACAAACTAAACAATCCCACTATACCCCTACAAATTCAGGAATTGAAACCCTAAGGTTCAAAATTAATTTTAAAAAGTAGACTATAGATGTACAAAAAACTCAAAGATTTAAAAGATTTAAATGGTTAAAAAAGTTTAAAAGAGAGAGAGAGAGAGAGAGGTGGCTATCAGATCAGATCAGCCGTCCAACATGGGACCCCGTATTACTGGAGTCCCACATCTGCCCTGCCAGCCATTATGGAAGGAAAGATGCAAGATGCTAACTAGAAACTTACAATATGTATAAAATAGAGAATACTACAGTTGCAATTGTTTATTATATACTGGGCTATGCCGATATGTTCTGTGTAAGAACTTTGCTATAATTTTGGATGCTTTTACACAAGTTGTGTAGGTATATACATTGTATATAAGCATTTAAAGTTAGATAAGGTAAAGGTTTCCCTTGCTCGAAAGCCAGTCGTATCCGACTCTAGAAGTCAATGCTCATCTCTGTTTCTAAGCTGACATTTCCATTGTCATGTGGCAGACATGACTAGACACCGGAGTGCATGGAATGCTGTTACCTTCCCACCGACGTGGTCCCTATTTATCTACTTGCAATTTCTTGCTATCGAACTGCTGATCTTCCATCTCCCAATCAGTGTCTTAGTGACTTGAGCCACTGCAGTCCCATGTGTAAATTAAATATGTAAATATATACTATGTGATAATGTGTTGTAATCTCCTTTTTTTCCTTTTACTATATTTATAAGGTCACCCTTGCTCGAAAGTTGTATCTGACTCTAGGGTTCAGTGCTCATTTCTGTTTATAACCAAAGAGCCCGTGCTGTCTGCATCTGCAGATGTTTCCATGGGCACATGGCAGGCATGCCTCAACACAGAACACTGTTTACCTTCCCACTATATTTATACAGCACCCCAACAAGGCCAAAAATCCTTGGTCCAAAAGTCCTTGGAGAGAGCTGTGAGGAGAGTCAGCAGAAGGATCTCTCCAAGTTTGGTGTGTCTAGGTGGCTGAGTTATGCCCTCCTCCCCATCACTCACTGAATTTTCCCCAAACCATCTAGTGGTGGTCTAAGACTTTTGCACAGTACTGTATATGAGAACAGCTTAACAAAGCATGATTAAAGCAAAGAGAGAGAATGGTTTAGTAGCCATTTGGTTTCCTTGACACCAATTTGTATTAACTTTTGGTATGACTTCATATAATTCAAAAACATATTTGAAAGCCAAAGACTCTTTTTCTTTCCTGCTGCAACATTTCAAGTACGAGACAAAGAGTACAGCAGTTCTTAGCCTCTAACCTATGAATATGTGTTTAGCTTAGCCTTCCTGGAAAATGATTGTAAAGGACAAGGGAAATAAATGTGGTTTGGCTGTGGTGCTTGCCTGGGAATAGTTGGAACATAAAGCTTAAATTCTACATAAGTACATTATCATGGTCTATATTTCTTTTCAGGATGTCTACATACAGACATTCCAGAGACCTAAATTTGAGAGAAGAAGCAAGATTTGACTGGCTGATTGATTCTGAAGTCTCTGGGCTATTGTACAAGTAATGGAATATTCACAGGTCAGTTTGCTGAATGTTAATTTATTATTATTATTTGCTTCCTCTTTTACCCCAGTGGGTGCTGAGGGAGATGCATGGTTCTTGTTCTGGCACTTTCAACAGCCTACACCAGTGTTATTTGGTGTTCTTGTAATATTTCATTGATGTTATCTCTCCAACTGCCGTGTGGTCTTTGTCCTTCTCTTTCCACATACACCTTGTGAGGTATGGAATTCCAAGACCTTTTCTCCAAATGAATAAATCACTGTATTTGTTGTCTCTGTATGTATTTGTTGTCTCTGTATGTTAATTTTGTAAAAAAATGAATTTTTTTTTATCAAAGCAAAATGTAATAAAATAATAAAACAATAAAATGAGGCATAGCATTAAAACAAACTCTAAATTATAATGACAACTCAACTTGGCAAGAGCTTAAAAGAGCTTTCAAAAGCTACCACGAGACTTCACATTTGTTTTATGTCTTCAGACAAAAATTAATTTAAAAGCCTAGGGCTTGGGTTTGTTTGTGAGAAGGATGCCAACTAGACAGGCCACCCAAGGAAGGACTTTCCCTAGCCAGATGTTGCCATTTCAGGGGCTTAATGTAGGGAATGGGTATAGAAGATCTATTGGTACCAGAGATTTCTTACTCTTGTGAGGGAAAACTCATACAGGTTGCATGTGCCTGCTTCCTTCATTTCACCAGGAATCTTCTTGAAATCTGATGGCTAAGCAAAGGAGTTTGTGCTGGATTTATTGGGACATTTTTGGCTCAACCTAACTTTACAAAGGTGGTATCTTGGGCTGTAATTACACTGAAAAGTTTATTCACAGTGATTCCGTTCTGCTGCAGTTTCTTTTGAAGCTTTAATAATGGTGGGAATGGACTAGGATCATAATGATTGCTCACATTGGGCTTGAAAGTTTAATCAGCTTTTCACAGTCTACTATTTTTTTAAAAAAATCATGTCAGAAGCACACAAAGGTGATTTGTGGGTTGAAATAATTTTTGCTGGAGGAACTCCTCTCACAGTCTGTATTATGATGCTACGCAATTGGCATTCCCATCCAACCCTCAGCCCTGACACCTTTCCTTGGTCCCTCCTCCACCTCTTCCATCTTTTTTTTCTTGGTGCAATCAGCCTTTGCATATTCCTTTATGGTCTATTGTGTTGCCCCTTTGGTTTTGAGGTGTTGAACACTGTTCTGGAATAGTTCCCATCATTCCAAGTACATCGGAAGAACTGTTCTCATTTCATTTCAATCACTTCTTCCTATTATCATTTTCCTAAGTTTGTCAAATTCTTCTTTCCTGCAGAGGTGCTCTAGTGCTAAAGTGGTATAGCAGATGATAGGATCATCATTCTGGATTAACCCTCATGTAATTTCTATTTTGTCTTATATTTCATGCTATACTGTTGTTGTTCCTTTTACAACATTCTCCAATACACTCAGTCATCTTTTATGGATGTTGTTTGGAGAATGGACAGGAGATAAATATGAGAGAATGAAGACGTATGGATAAGCTGGTAAAGTGACATATTGCTAATCTCATCATTCATTTTTTTAAAAATTAAAAGAAAGTTGATTGCGACAAAGGAATCAATGTGGAGTGGTGTTTCCACAGCCCTGAACATTACACCCAAAAGCTAACTTCAGTGAAATACTGCCTATAGACACATCCCTCCCCTCCAATAATGCATCCCCATGGGGAAAATGCCTTTTCTAATCATACTAATATGAAAAAAGCAGAAGCTCTCCAGCAGCACAGGAAAAAAAGCCACAGATGAATTCAATACAGTCTTTGTGACATGTGGACAGCAGAAAAAAGAAATCAAATTCACCCATTTTACAAGTAGGGTAAATCATGATGTGTTTGATGGTGTAGTTAGCCACCGAGTTTAGAAACAGAACCCTCATAGTTTTGCAATGTGTCTTTTACCTTGAAGCCACTTCAGAGGAAAAAAAACTACAGGCAATAAAACAAAAAAAATCCTTTTGAAGCATTATCATTTCTTCCCCTTTTAAATTAGTCACTCTGTGTGAAGAAGCATTCTGAAAACTCAGTGTGCATCACAGAGTCACTGCAAGGATTAGAAATTTAACTCTAAAAGTTTTTAAAACATCCTTGGTCCTACTATATGGAAGGCAATGCTTCTTTTTATATTCTTCCTCACAGAATTATGGATTGATACTGAATAGTAGAGTAGTGGAGAGTACTGGGATTGTCAAACTTCAGAGTGCCATCTCAAGTCTCAATGAATTGCTATGCTTCTTTGGGTCTCTAGGCAAGAAGACATGTGCCATGATAATGGGTGCTAGAGAAGAATAAAGTTTGCTTCTCCTTAATAAGGTTATTTTCAAGTCTGGAGCCTATCTCCTTCCATTGAAAATTTGCACAAGGGCCCCTGGCTCAGTGTAAAGGTTTGAGCAGCTTTTATGCATCAAAAAGTCAAGAGCAAAAGAAAGGCACTGGGGAGACAAATGTATGTACTTGGATGCACTGGGGAGACAGTGTACGTACTTGGATGCACCGGGGGGGGGGGGTAATCAATCTGCTCATCTGTCCCAAGTGTTTTGGAAGTTCAGCTGTTTAAAATCTGGCTTTGGCTTTAAAAACCATATCTTTGCTAATGAGTTTTGCCTTCCAACAATGGTGGTTAGGGACAGTATAGTCTTCTCCATAGGAAGAATGGTTGTACATTTTGTTTCGGTCCAAAACCAAGAATCTTATACAGTTCATAAATGTGATCAAGTTTAGAAACATGAGACCATTTTAATAAAAATTTAAATGTCAGAGTAAGCAAAAATGACAGGCTGTTTATTTATTTGCACTCATGCACAGAGTTAGCTTCAGAACTGTATTTTTGCTTTTTACCTTTAACTCAGTGTAAACGCTGTATTCTTATTTATTTTTCCTGCTAAGAACAGAAATGTACTAATGGCAACTTGGATGAATCCTGCATATTTGATCAGGTTTTAAATATAAAATAAGCTTTAATGACAACCTTTTTCTGAAATTCACTTAAGAGAAAAACCTGTGAAGATTAAGAGAGCCGATGGGAAAGATGGCAGTGTCAGGCTCACATTTCACTACATGCAAGCTCTATTCTCTACATTACAATGACTTACATTATTCAAAGAATAATTTTCACAAGTTTAATGTCTCTTAGTAATGATTCAGCCAGAGTTCCCAAAACACAGCTTCTGACTTTTTCCTGTGTGAGAACTATATCAATCCAACTCTGTTCAGTTACTCAGTGTCAATGAGCACCAAATGACTGCAGAAAGCTACTCCTGGTCAATGAAAGAGACTTCACCTGTGACTGTGATTTGTTATGGGATTACATGCTTATATGAATGAGTCCACTGGTTCTCACACCATTTTAAATCACTGGCTAAACTGTTGTGCTGTTCCAGCCCTTCCATATATGAAGCTACAACTATGAGACATGTACATTCTAGGAATGTAACCAATAGTCACTAAAATGATCGAGGCTGCCTCTCACCTTGATAAGAAATTTTCAAGCCTCGCAAGACTCTTCAATATGTAATTTGCACAAGCTTTCTTGGTACAAAACTAGGATACTTACCTTTGAGAAGCAAAGCATGAACAAGCACTGGCTGATTGTTCAAAACGATTCAAGGAACCCCTCTGATGCCACTAATCTTCAGACTTTCCAACGACAAAGCAGAAGCCATTGTTATCATGTACAATGTGTCTTAAAGCATGATTTGTGTTGAAGGATTATTTGCACATGTTTGTTTAACCTGGGGGAAGGTTCTTTCTCTCATTCTTTTCTCTTGCCGAGAATCACAAAATGTCTTGCCCTCTCATGGGAGTGAAGACTCATTCTGTGTTTATTCATCCTTACAGGCAAGGATGACACCAGGGAGAATGTACTGAATGTCCCTGGAGCAGACCTGCTCAAATGTAGCTCCATATCAGAACTCTCTTCTTAGCTGCCACAGATGGGCCTGGGAAGGAAAAGCAGACACCATGTCACAGATTGAGCTGCCAAGACGCTATTGCCTCAGCTACGGCAATGTTGTTAAGGGGTTGCTATGTAGTCAGACTTTTAAAAAATTGATTCTATGTCTATTGTTCTCCTTTCTACACCCAATACTGTTGTCTGAGAGAAGACTTCAAGCTTTACATTATTGAAGTCACTTCCTCTTCTTGCTTTACATGTCTCCTTTTCCCCATTGACGCTCCTCACCAGATGGCTCCTAAATGCCTGGGCCCTGTGAATTTGCCATAGCACATAAACATTTTATGTTGAACTTCGATCATCTCATACTACTACCACTATGAAGGATTCTTTCCACAGCTGGACAAGAACCCTTCTCATGGGAAGTCCAAGGGGATCATTAATTGGCTAGGTATGTAATGCAAAACCACACAAAGTTAGCTTTGGAGTTTGTTTCCTCTTGTTAAGTTCATCATAATGATCTGCCTATGGAGTGTGTGCTCAGATTACATTCTAATGGTCTTCTTCTTTCATGTCCTGATCAAACCCTGGGCTGCCAAATGAAGCCACTTTCTTTGCTTTGTTATTGGCCAAACTTAAATCCTTACCAATGCATATTTCTGGCAAAAATTGGCAGACCAGTAAATGAGCTCCTTGCCACATAACATCCAATGCAACCCTTGCCTCGTGGTTTTGAAAGCACACACTCGAGTCTTGCTTGTGTTAGCCTTCAAATGTAATACTGTTTTAATTCTTCAAGTGCTTCAGTAATTTTTCCTTGTCAAAGCTTGATCCTTTTATGGCCATTGCTGTGTCATCTACATAGATGAACAATTTTGTATTAGCTTATATATTATACAATGTTGGAGACAATACACTTGGGGCAGTTCATTTTTCTGCAACCTCCATCTGCTGTTCTTTCCAGTCATCGTCACATAGAATCTCCAGGTACAATGGAAGCTTCCAATGACCCTAGTAAACTTGTAATCTCTGGTAAGATAGGAGTAGAATCCTAACAATTTACAGCATTGTACACTGCAGTTGGGTTAATGAAAGCCACTCACATAATTAGCTTTCTTTTGAAGCCATCCTCAATATGTTGTGGAAAGTTAAGAATTTGACCACATCATGACTAGCTATTTGGTCTGCTTTTACTCCAGTGTAGTTTTTTTCCCCTGTGGCTAGGTTAAATCTCCCCCCCCCCCCCAAAAAAAAAAAATTAAGGCATTTCCAAGTTCATCTACTGTTCTGCTTCATATCCAGGTTCTAAACTATTGTGTAAAGAGTCTGCATCAGTTCATTTCAACAGTATCTTCTTGAAAAGATCCTGGTTGCAGAGTGCCTGATACTCATCCAGCAGAGGTTTGATGTCATCTGTCAAGCCCTGGATGTACTGGCTGTGGCATCATCTTGGGATATTTTTCCTTGATATTACTTTCACAGGACGGAAATATTCATGATATTTAATTTGGGTGCAGGGGGATCTTCAACTTTAATGCACTGTGCTGCTTTCTTCTTGCTAATGAAGATGTTGTTAAGATAATACCCTTTTCTCCATCTACCACTGTTAAAAGATGCAGGCAGTTTCAGATCATGGACAAATTGGAGGTCATTGGTGTCTGCCCAAGATACAAGTTGTGCACAATCCTCATTGTTCTGGTTAGATCCACAATCTTCGAGGAGGCTCTTTCTGTGTGCTATTCTGATGGTAGTATTTGGTGAATGCCATGTTTACATGGTTGGGTGATGCCTTTTGGCTCTCATCATCCCTTAAATAGTGTCTCCTTTTACACAGGCAGTGTAGACACATTCACCAAGTGTTTGAAGATGTTCAGGTGGTAAATGAACTAAAAGTATAAAGAGCCTAACAATAAAATAAGGGGTAGGAAAGGGAAAAATGAAGATAGGTAGCACTAAATAACATAAAAAAGGAAAATTAACAATGAGGGTAAAACAATCCAAATTTCTAAGGACATTAGAACTGTTCCTAAAATACCTGGAATTTTTTTTAAAAAGAATCTTCAGTCAGTGAGATAGTCAGAAAATTGTTTGTAAAACAAAACAGAAAAACAGGGGGCCAAAACACTACAAAAATATCCCTCTTGTTGGCAGAAACATACATTATAGATAGTCCATGAGAAGAAAAGGGAAATCCTTAGGGTATGGTGGCATGTGAGTGTCACAGCAGGAGTTTGTCTCACCTTCCAGAGGCTGCAAATTAACTTGCTTTGTTTTGCGATTGGTATTCAGGATTCAAGCATGAGATTCCTTTGAAGTCTGATTTCTCAGATGCTGAAGAGGGCTTCAGCCATGTCTCTCCATATTTATACCATCTGTTCCTGTCCCCAGAGTGTTGTCTCTACTTGTGATTAGCCTTGTACAGCTTCTAGCAAAATGGCCTCTATCACATCACAGAGTTGATAGGAATTCATCTCCATCTAATCCGGTGGCAAGTGACACCTGCCTTAGTCACCTTCCATTTGGATTACTGAAATGTGGTCTCTGTGGAGCTGCCTTTGAAATGTGTTTGGAAATTTCTGCAGCTCCAGGGTGCTGCAGCTTAACTCCTGATGGGAGCCAGTTAAAGGGAGAACAGACTTTCTTCCTTGCAAACCCTTCACTGGTGACCAGTCCATTCCCAGGCAGATTTCAAGGCTGACTTTTAGCCTATAAGCCCTTAAATAACTCAAGGCAACCCCATTTGAGGGACCATCTCTCTCCATATTAGACTTCATGGTTTATAAGATTTTCAGGGGTGGTTTTTCTCTCAGTTTCACCAGTCTCTCAGACACTCTTGGTGAAGACATGTGAGAAGGCTTTTTCATTAGCTGTTCCCAGGCTGTGACGGGAAAACTTTCCCTGCTGTCATTCCAAACAAGAGACAAAGAATTTCCTGCTGTGGAGGGAGGGTTGTGAAGGAGTCACATCTTTTAAGATTTTTTGTCTTCATTGGATTTCATTTACTACCATTTGATAATTAATATGTTTGTGTTTTAATAGTGTGATCTTCCAAATAGGGCACAATCTCAGAACAAGGGGGTCTTGCTTTGACTTACGACCAGGTGTGCCTATGGTAAGAGACTATGAAGCTTCTCTGTGTCTGTCTTACTTTCTCTCTCCTCATTCTGTGGCTACGGGTTTGACTTTCTCTTTGTTCCTCTTTGTTTCTCCCTCTCCACCATCCTCTCTGCAAGCTCAAAGCTACAAATACTTTCTCTCTTTCTTTTCCCCTCCCTGATATTATCTATTTGCAAAGAGAACAGCCCCCAGATCACCAGCAGGTCCTTTTATCTCTCTCTTTCTCACCAGAAATTCAAAACGTTGCAAAACACTGTCAGGGTATCTCAGTGCTGTTATATTACCATGTAATGGTTGCCTCCACTTCTAACTGAAATCAGGACTGTGACTTCAATATCCTAGTGTTAAACCTTGACACAGGCGCAGCCTTGCATAGCAGGATGGCCATATTAAGAGGTTTCACATTGGCATTTGGTAAGCTTTTATGAGAAGTTTTAAGATTTTCTCCGCATTGAGCTTAAGCCACAGCAGAGCCATTACTAATCAGCTGAAGCTAGCCTCATGGGCTCCAGTGTTAAACCATGCGACATTTTGCTGAAGCAAGCTGGCCTGATTAAAGAACCCTGTCATATTTTCCCACTGTAAAATGCTCTTTTCTATTCACATTTTGCAAAGTGGACACAATTCTGCGCAGTACACAGATTGCTAGTATGTTGATGGAGCAAACAGAGCAACCTCTGCCTTGCTAGTGCCATGGCACTAGTGTTAATTCTAAAATGGTCACTTGGTAACAGTACAAATTTAATAGGATGGGGAATGTTGCTGCAGTTCAATAACCTGTCCAGCCTCTTCTCCTAATTTCTCTCTTGCTCCCCCACCCATGCAAACCTAGTGAGATTGAATTCACTGGTCTGTAAACAGTTTTTGTCTAATCAGTTGCACTCCACAGGGAATTCAAAAGAGAAAGGGGTGGGGTGGGGAGAGATGTGGACAGTAGGCTATTGCTGAAGAATTATTCCTGTGGTTTTCTTCTTTAAAAAACAAAAAAGGTAGTTCTTTAACTGTTCATTCCAATGGTAAATATATTTCCTGCAAGTCTAGCTTCATCTTGTGAGATGCACTTTGTTGCTGCGGAACTAAAATGCCAGGGGCCTAAGAAACTGTATTTGATCTACCACACTAGTGAAATAATTAACTGTACTTCTACCCAGCCTTTCTGTCATTGAACTGAACTGCCAGTGTGCCTGACTCCCACTGTCCCAACTTTATCATTACAAGAGCCCTGGACATAGGTCAAATGGAGAGAGACTCTGACCTGTGTATTCTCTATCACAGTTCAGTGGGGCATGAATGAGGCTCCCTCGTCTCATTAGCAGAACATTATAAAATAAGGATGCACACTGCATTCCTCCAAAGCTGAACTACCCAAAAAGCAAATCAAACTCTGACTTTATCCATGGTTAGTACTGACTGAAGCAGAGGATGACTCCCTCCATTTTAAGGTGAAGCACACACTCTGGTCCATGCCCCCCCCCCACCTGTTCACACCTTCTGCCTCTTCTTGTGGCTGGAGATAGCAAGGAAGATACAGTATTCCATACCTGGCAGTGGTGGGATTCAAAAAAATTACTACCTATGCTGTGGGCATGGTATGGTGGGCACAACTATTGTCTAAGAGTCATAAAAATCAGTCTAATCAAATACAGGAAGTTGTCTAGCTTATCCCAGACTTGGAATTTTGTTTTTGTAACCTGCCCAGAGAATTCCTGTCAAAGGCTGGTATAGAATATAAATTGTATCCTAGTCCTTGAATTAAGGCTGTTTCTTCCTAGACATTTTAAAACTTTAGTCCTTTCAAATGCAAAGTAGGTCTTCATTCTCATCTGAGCACACATATTAAAATCTTTCTTTTTCAACATAACATCTGGAAACAGGAGCCTGCTTCTCTTCTCTCTCTGTTACTTCTGCTTGTTTTGGCAAAACATACAATATTTTCAGTGTGTATCTGGCATTTGGAACTAATATGAGATGTCTGTATTTTATACTTGACCATCTATACCAGACCTGACTAGATAGCTAAGTGATTTAGGTATCTGGGTGTGGAAACAAAGATTGGGAGTTTGATTACCCACTGTGCCTCCTGGAAGAAGAGCCAGGCCTTAGACAAGCTGCACAGTCCCAGGGCACCTCCAGAAAAAAGGAATCGTAAACCACTTCTGTGTGCTATCTACCTAGAAAACTCTGATCAAAGGGTTGCCATAAATCAGAATTGGCTTGATAACACACGATGACGATGACAATGATGTACCAGAGTGCAGATATCAAGAGGCATTCTTTAGATTATTTTTAAAAAGTGCACTATTGATGATATCCCAATTTTCCAAGAAAGAAATGTTTGGTGACCCATTCCTTTTTTCTTTTCTTTTGTTAATTTTCAAACAATTCGTCTTCTTTTCTCCTGGCATTTCCTCCTCCATGTTATGATAAAACTCTGGCCAAATCGTAGGTTATAGATTGTGGCTGGAAGATGGGAGTTCCTCACGTGCCAAGAACATTTGATTGTCACAGCAGAAGTTTTACTCATTTCCCATTGGTTGTAAATTAGTTTGCTTAATTTAGTGACTGGTCACTGGAAAATGAACACTGCTTTATTTACAAACATGATTGCTGGGTCACAAAACTCTGCCTGAATCACATCTGTGGCATACTAATAGATTTCCCAGTTCTCATGGCAAGGCTCCTTTTAACAGTTAATGTGACCCTCTGATCTTGTAGACCCCATGACTAGAAACAGATAGGTCTAGAGCAGGGGTACCAACCTTGGTGTCCCAGGTGTTCTTGGACTTCAATTCTCAGAAGCCCTGATCAGCAGGTGTGCTTATTTGGGCTTCTAGCAATTGAAGTTCAAGAACACCTGGAGGCACCAAGGTTGGCCACCCCAGTCTAGAGTCACTGTAAAATTTTGTTGCAGGAACCTACGTGTTAATAACTCATTCCAAGCAACTGGAAGACAGCTAAGGCTGGTTAAAATGAAATTGCCATATGTAGGATTAATCTTTCACTCTCTCTATTAATTTTGCACTGGACTGCTTTTTGGAGGGGGAACAGAAGGAGATGGAATATGTGTTCTGTATAATGCATTAGGTAAAATGTCAGACGAAAAGACAGCACTATGACTACTAATATTCGTGAACAATAGGCAAGACAGCTTTTCGTCTGACGAGTGAAAAGGTCATTTCATATTAATCATGTATTAAGTATAAAACAAAAGCTCATTTATCAAGCATTATAAAGCAACAGTCACAGAAAGAGCATCTTTTTGCAAAACTAGCTTTTAAAAGAATCACTTTACTCTCTCCATGAAGATTAGGAATTTAAAATGTGAGAGTCAAAAAGAAAGAAAGAGAGGTCTTGCTTGAAACTGTTATGGTTAATCCTTTTAGATCTCTCATGGTCACCGTTTGGCCCTTCAAACGTTATTTTAAAATACATTTTTAAAAATGAACTCATATTCAGAATATTAGAAAATATCTGCAGATTTTTATCTAAAGCAGGAATAGCCGTGAGTGGCCTTCCAAATGTGGTCCGACAGAAAGATAATTAAACCCCATCTGAAGAGCCACACATTGTCCACCCTTCCTTTAGATAAAAGTTTTCTAATGTTCTGAATATGAATATGGTTTTATTTATCTCCAAGTAACGAGATAGTGATTATATAAACTTCTGTTGAGACATAGGTAGGTATTCTGTGGCCATCCAGATACTACTAGAATACATCTTCTATGAGCCCCAGCCAGCATAGGTCTCCCTTCCTCGAAAGCCAGTCATATCTGACTCTAGAGTGCAGTGCTCATCTCCATTTAGATCTAAGATGTACACCAATGGGGAAGTTGCCCCCTCCTCCACTGAACATCTCCCCATGGCATGCTCCTTTGAGATTACACCACTTGGCCGAGGGGAGGGGGGAAAGGAGCAGCCTTTAAAAGGCTTTCCCTCCCCCCTCTCCCCCTGGGCCTCTTTCAACCAGACTTGAACAATCCTCTGGTCCAGCCTATATTTTCAGTGTAAGACCAGCTGGTCGCTTAGTGGACCAGATAGGAATTCTTGCACCTACCCCAGATTGGACATAGGGATGGGTGGTTTTTTGCCTATCCCACACTGTCTCTTCTTGGCAAGCATGGGCTAATCTGGAGGGATGCATTAAATAGGTCACAACCAGCAGGTAGTGTGGGAGAAGCATAGCTCTGATGAGGTCCCAAAACAATTCAGACCAGATCCCAGAACCTATGACATTCAGGATCTCAAGATTCCATTCTAGGATGGGTGGGAAACTGGTGGCCCACTGACAGAGCCATCCACCTAAGGCAGAGGTGGCCAACCTTGGTACCCCAAGTGTTCTTGGACTTCAATTTACCATAAACCCAAATAAGCACACCTGCTTATCAGGGCTTCTGGGAATTTAAGCCCAGGAACACCTGGGGCACCAAGGTTGGCCATCCTTTACCTGAGGTCTCGAAACTTGGGAGGCAGAACTGTGATGTTTAAACCAAATGGCTAACTGGAAGGGTGCTGTATATGACAGTGCATCCTAATGGCATTTGGAATTGCCCATAAGGTTTAACAGGAAGCGGGGGCCAGAACAGACCCCTGGCTCCATTCATGACCCTCCACTACACCAAACAAATGTCTCCATGTCTTTGTTCTGGGGTTGTGGGGGCAAACAGCCAGCACTGTCAGCATTTGCATTTGTTTCTGGGTTTTTGTGGCAGGCATGGGAAAGGAGCGCTGTTACCTTTCCCTCCAAAGTGGTACCTATTTATCTACTTGCAATTTCTTGCTTTCAAATTGCTAGGTTGGCAGGATCTGGGACAGAGATGGGAGCTCACTTTGTTGTGTAGCACATGGGTCTCAAACTGTTGATCTGCCAACCTTCTAGTTGTCAAGTTCAGCATCTTAAGCATTAAGCCACCACAGTCCTACAGCCAGCTTCTGGAGAGCCACGTTGTGCCAAGCCATGATTAAGGTGTGTAGACCACTTTATTATTTTTTGCTTCACCAAGAAATCTATGGATTGTTCTGGAAAACCCTTTGATACCATAGAAGCAAGGCTACTTATCAACGAACTTGTTGGATAGAATAGCTTGGGCCCGAGAGTCTGTTGTTTGGTTTGTCAGGTCATCTCTCTGAGGATCTGCTATAAAATTCAAGACCCATTACTAAAGCTGAGGTTGGCATTAAACAAAACAGGAACCATAAAGTTACAGAATGGAGGACAGCCATTTCTCTGTCATTAAAACCAAATATGTTAGCAAGTCATCTAAACTATGTGTGTTTTCACGGCACCTTCATGTTTGTCCATTTTCAACATAATGCCCTTGAGATGCATTTTAGCCTTTCAATATCTGGAGTCTCAAAATTGCCCCGGATTGATTAGTGAAAGCACTGTTTCTTTGGAAAAGCTAAGCATTTCCTAGTGCCTTTGATGTCCTCAGGCTAGCAGCCACCATGAAAGCAGAGAAAAAGATGGCAGGCTTCCATTAGAAAGCAGAGTGCTCATTTCTAAGGATGAAAGGAGACAGATGACTCTCTTGTGTACTGAGTCATATATAGCACAGGCTGAGATGAAGCAGCTGAGAGGAAATAACAGGAAGAGGAAAAACTTGGGGGCCTAGAAATAGAGAGTGGAGGGCTGGGCTTCAGCCAAGAATATGCAAAAGAAGAAGGAAATAATCCAGTCAAATTTATACAAGCGGACTGCTACTGGAGAGGAACCAGTTGCTCAACTGGGGAGCATAATGTATCCTGTGAGGCATAGATAATCCTCCCATTCTTTTTTCTTTACTTTCAGTCTTCCCCAATCCCCCCGGGATTTAGAAAAATCCTAAAAGTTCACGATATATAGAACAACAGTAATACATGTGCTTAAGTGTGTAGAAGCCCAACCAAATCTCCAGTTTTGTTGTCATGGGCTGTGAACTCAGAACTGACTTATAGTGACCCTAATAGGTCTTTCAAGTGGGATGGAGCTACAAGCAGATTTTCAAGGTGGGGGTATCCCTGCAGTCCCAAGCTGCCTGTACTGTTCATGTTGTTGGAATGATTTTAAAAAAGAGGGTTGGGTGGGTTAAGCCGCCCCAAATGACCTAGGGCAATGATGGCTAACCTTGGCACTCCAAGTGTTCTTTGACTTCAGTTCCCAGAAGCCCTGATTTGGGCTCCTGGTAATTGAAATCCAAGAATACCTGGAATGCCAAGTTTGGCCATCACTGACCTCGGGGAACCACATTTGGCCCTCCTGAACTAAAGCTTAAAAGTTTATTTTCAGACAGTTCAGATTAGTCCTAAACTAGAAGGTGGGCATTTCATGACCATTTTTGCATGTTTGGAACACACCACCCGGTTTCAGTAACTTTTTTCAGGAATCACTCAGATGGTACAAGCACTTTGTCTGAGTGGTTTCATTTGCCAAATCCAGAGACTTCTACTTAGCCGCACAAAGCCACTGGGGTTTTACAGCCTATTAGTGCAACAATAACCCTTACCTTACTTAAAAAAAACCCCTCAACATTTAATTCATTATTTGTTTCAAAGCCTGGCACTTATGCGAGCAAGAACTCAATGAGATCTTTTCTTGGGTTGTTTTTTTTTAGAAGAGTGTTTTTTAATGTTCTTCATTAGCCTGTGTAGCAGCTTTCACCACCAGGGCTGAAAAATACCACTCTGATCTCTTTTGGAGCAAGGACAAATACAAATCTAATTAACTAATGATAAGTAAAGTTTAAATGTAAGGCTAAAGCAGAAGCAAATCAATGCAGCAGGTGTAAAACATTTTGTGAAATAACAGGGAGTTGGGGAGAGCCTGGTAGCTTTTACATCAAACGCCCAGCATCAGAAAAACAAACATTAGAACAGAATAAACCAGAACTAACTGGAATTTTTTAAAACTGCATAGCTTCTAGATATAACAAGTGCAATACAGCCAAAGGGCCAAACTAGATGTCCCATTCATGCTGATTTGGCTATGCTGGCTAGGGCATCTGAAGGCTTAAGGATTCCCTGTTAGTTTTAAAAGTCTTTTTCAATTGGTCACTTTTATTCTGGAAAAAGCCACTGATCCAGAACATAATCCCAGCCTGAATCACCCCTACAACAGATTTCTGCTGCCAAACAATATCACCCAGACTCCTCTGTGCAAAGGGGAAAAACCTACTGGGGGAAATCACATGGATTAGAGCAGTCATGCATATTTCCCCTTTTCATGGGACAGAGGGCGAGTGACAAGTATCCAAGTGAGTGCCCCACTACTTCCTTGACCAGAGGAAAGCTAAGGAGCTTGACAGGCAGCCAACAGCACAGGTAGGCTCACCTGAACAAATTGCCTTCTTCCCTGCATTGTACCACCTTGAATTTGGCCAAAAATCCTGTCTGCAGATTATCACCTCTGAGATCAAGCATTTGTAGGGATCATTTTTCAGTATGAAACAGTTGCAGGGACTCAGTCCAGTTTGGAAACACATTCAGAGGTAGGAATTTGTAACTACCTTTTCCTCAGCCAAATCCTATATACTGCTTATGAAAGAATGGCTGAGGCAGTAAAAACAGTACATTGCCTTAGGTTGTCCAGCCATTTCATAAAATAGATGATACAGTAATACATCGGATAACATTAAGACTTGGTTCCACAAGTCTTAACGTTATGCAATGTTCAGCCTTATCCGATGCATTTGTCTCTTGCTGCCTTGGCAACCATTCCTCTCCATTTTCTGATCTCTTGCATCAGTGCTCGGCTGCCTCTGCCTGCCATGAGGCATAGCTCTGTGCTCTGCAATCGGCTGGTCAAGCCTGTCTCAGTTGGAGCAAAGAGCAGCTAGGCTGACTCCACATGGGCGAGGCCGGCTTGATCGTGCATGCTACCCTTGCCAGGGTCAACCATGAGTTCCAGTGCAAAGGGCTGCCTGGGGAACCTGGTGGAAGCAGCAGCTGTGGTGGCTTGAAGGTAAGCAGGGCCAGGGCTGGGCTGGATTCTCTCAGCAGTACGGCACCCCATTGCTGGGGGTGGGGAGGAGGAAGGAGGGAAGTGGCAGGGAGAGGAGCTTTGGCCTCCTTTACTTCTTTATTACGATGCATCGGATAATGCTAGAAACAACATTCTCAGGTGGAAATCTTCCCCCCAAATTTGTCGTCGTTATGCGGTTTTAGAGTTATCCGGTGCAACCGTTATCCGGGGTATTAGTGTACTTCGATTGAGCTGAATCTATTCCACTCTTCTTCTTTTCTTTTTGCTTAGCCAGTATGTTACAGCCAGTGTGGGATATTTGGTTATAGAGTTGAGCTGAAACTTGAGGGATCCAGGTCATTAGTCCCCATCAGACTTAGAAACTAATGAACTTGAGCCAGACAAACTCACTCTCTTTCTCTCAGTCAAGTCTAATTACTAGGCTCAGACTTTTCATTGTTCAAGCAGTTGGAAGCTCACTTTCAAAATGTCAAGGTTGCTGCCCTCCAACTCCAATCACAATCTGCCCATGCTTTCCAAGTTGTTGTGGGAGGTAAAGCAGGAAAAGCAGAGACCTTGAAGCAAGCAGTGGGTACTATGGTCCTTGCAGAGTGCTGGGCCAGAAGAAGTGAGACTGGAGGTTCTCGCTTTTTAAGGTGCAGCACTCCACGAGGACCTCAAAACAAGCAGTGGGAACCAAAGGGCAATAGTGGTCAGACTGGGCAGGAGATGGGGGTGAGGTCCTTGTGGAGTGCTGACCTAGAAACAGCAGGGACTGGGAGGGGGGTCTTGCCTTTCAAGGTGCAGTGCTCCACGGGGACTTCGAAGCAAGTGGTGGGGACCAAAGCTGAATGGTGGCCAGAATGGCCAGGAGATGGGGGCTGAGGTCCCTATGGAGTGCTGCACCTTGAAAGGTGAGACCCACCCCCAGTCTCGCTCTTTCCAGGCCAGCGCTCTGTAAGGACCTCAGCCCCCATCTCCTGGCCAGTCCAGCCACCATTCAGCTTTGGTCCCCACTGCTTGCTTTGAAGTTCCCATGGAGCACTGTGCCTTGAAAGGTGAGCTGCCCCCCCCCAGTCTTACTCTTTCTGGGCTAGTGCTCTGCAAGGACCTGGAGGACCTCGACCCCATCTCCTGGCCAGTCCAGCCACCATTCAGCTTTGGTCCCCACTGCTTGCTTTGAAGTTCCCATGGAGCACTGTGCCTTGAAAGGTGAGCCCCCCCCCCCAGTCTTACTCTTTCTGGGCTAGTGCTCTGCAAGGACCTGGAGAACCTCGACCCCATCTCCTGGCCAGTCCAGCCACTATTCCTCTTTGGTCCCCACCACTCCGAGGTCCCCAAGGAGCGCTGCACCTTGAAAGGAGAGGAAACCCCCCCCCCAGACTCACTTTTTCCGGCCCAGCACTCCACAAGGACCCTGCCCCCTGGCCAGTCTGAGCACCATTCCCCTTTGGTTGCCACCACTCCAAGTTCTCCGCAGAGCGCTGCACCTTAAAAGACAAGAACCCCCCCATCTTGCTCTTTCTGGGCCGGTGCTCCGCAAGGACCTCAGCCCCATCCCCTGGCCAGTCTGGCCACCATTCAGCTTTGGTCCCCACTGCTTGCCTTGAGGTCCCCGTGGAGCACTGCACCTTGAAAGGTGAGAAACCTCCCCCCGTCTCAATCTTTCCGGGCCAGTGTTCCACAAGAACCTCAGAGAACTTCACACGCAGCACCCACACACAGAGGTCTCTGGGCCAGTGCAGGCCACATTTCCCTTCCCAGTGAGCCACTCCCCCTGCAGTCCATTTTGAGTGCCCCATCATGTCCCTGCTCATGTCCCTGCTCTATGTTGGTCTTTGCTTTGGCTGGAAAAGCGAGGCTTTTTATTAGGAAATTCTAGTTGTAACAAAATAGTACTTTCACTTATTTTTAGGAATTTCTAGTTTTAACTATGAAGTTTAGTTATAACTAGTTTTGACTAGTTAGAACTAGTTTTCGCTAAAAATGGATCTTTCTTTGTCAGTTAATTCAAGTTCTCACAAACGCGGTTAGTCAGAACTAGTTTTAACTAGGTAAAACTAGTTTTAACTGAAAAGTAGTTTTAACTGTAACACATACTTTTTAAAATCTAAATCTATTTCTATTTCACAAAATGCATGCATTTCTTCATTTCTTAAAGGGAAAAGATATACTTTTAAATCCAAAAAAGAATATTAAAGTAATTATCTTTTTCTTCTTCTTATGTTATAAACGAGCATAGATGGGATACCATTAGATCCCAAAAGATGAATGATTCTAATGGATTTAATAGAGAGGTGCTGTTTTCCATAATTCACTGCTAAATCTTCAAATTTTCTATTACGATGGCGACATCATTGTGAACTACATTTGCACTGCTTCGTGCTACTATGCTTGAGCTTCAAATAACTTCGGTCTTTTATTAACTCTGCTCATGGGTCCTATTCATCAGTTGGGCAGGTGTATTGCCTGATAGCGCAATAATCTCTCTCAGATGTATGAGGTATTTTATTCCTTTTTATTCCAGTAATCAGTTCTGGGAGCATAATAAAACAAAAAGTTTATTTCTTTTCCCCCCACCCGCCTGCCCTGGTAATGCACTGTAAATTATCATCCATCAGCAATAAATGTGCCTATTTGATATATAAAAAAATTCTCTTGACTCTCATAAGGGGAATAAGGGATAAAAATAAACACAGTATTTATTAAACTTAATGACAAAATGAAGGATTAGTAAGAGCCAGTGTGAGCAAAAAAGTTATTTGCAAAGGAAAGGATGGAGTAGCATTGTTAAAAAGCCTAATTTTGATGTTGCAAAATGGAGCTTCTATATGCCATTTCTATGAAAAATCATACCATTGTAACAATCCCATATTTCTCATTTATTCTCTCATGCAGCAAAGTGGAAAAGTTTGAAAGAAAGGGGGACTCCTTTTCTTCTTTTATTTGGTGAAATCTAATGAATGGCAGATCAATCCAAAACCCAACTCTGCTGAAGACCAGCTGGATAAAAGGACAATGAGCAAATTTTTTTAACTAAAAGATACTATTTAAATTGTTTCAGTTTGCTTTTAATTGCTTCATAATTGTTTGACCTGGTTTTATATACCGTATGTACTCCATCCTGACATTTCTAGATAGAGTTCACAATATAGTGTTTTAGTGGTCAAATCCTGTTGCTTAGTGTAAGCCAAAGTGTAGCTTTTGATCTATTTCTCCCTTGTGAACAAAGTGTCTCTGCCAAGATTCTTGGAGTACACATACAGTGAGTGCACACCTTTGAGAATTACACCAGGGACGCTTTCTCCAACATGTTTACTTGGGAAATTTTTATTCTGGAAAATGGAGGCTGTGTATATACATATATACCCACACAAACAAACACACACTCAAACACACACAGCATTGTCCAAAATAAACAGCCTTCAAGAGACCATACAACAGAAGAGAAAACAATAATAAATTCTGCATTAAGCCCATACAGCACAGAATGTCAAATAAGAACAAGTGAATTGCCAATCAAATATACAAGAGCTCCACAAAAACCAGTCAATTTTAGAAGGCTTTGTAGACTATATAAATTTTCATACAATTACAAAGAGGGGATTTTTGGAGTTGGTAAAGAAGTGAATCCTTCAGTCAAGGCCACTATTGAGATGCCCTTGTCATTACCATCCTCAGCTTTATCTCTAGTCATGGCAGGACAGCAAATAGGATAACAGAAAATGACTTCAGATGCACAGTTACAAAATGGGGGATACTTAGTGTGGTAGTACTGCAAGCAAGAAGGATTTTGGAATTGTTGTAGATCACAGGTTAAGTATGAGTTAACAGTGTGATGTGGCTACAAAAATTATCAATACTGTTTTAGGCTGAATTAACAGAAGTATTGTTTCCAAAAACTGTGTGATAATATTCCCCCTCTATTCAGCACTAGTAAGACCACATCTAGAGTACTGTGTTCAATTATGGGGACCACACTTGAAGAAAGAAGCAAACAAACTAGAGCAGATACATAGAAGAACAACAAGGATGATCAGACCACTCAAAACCAAGCCATATGAGAAAAGGCTGCACTAACTCGGCATGTTTTGCCTTGAGATAAGGAAAGGGATAGGATATGACAGCAGTTTTCAAATATTTGAAATATAGTCATAAACAGGAGGGGCAGGATCTGTTCTCGATCATCCCAGAGTGCAGGACATTTCCCATGAGCTGGATATTAGACTGTGTTCTCATACAACCTATGGGGAAAGTGCTATAGTATTGAAACAAAACATATCATAGACTGACCAAATGTAAATTTGCAAGGTCTAAGAAAGTACAGTACTGAATTTTGAAAAATCACAGCATTCAAAAATGATAAAACTTCTCATAAGGCATTTTGTTGTGAAACATTCTGAGATAGATTATTATTTTGAAAAATTGCTTCCAAACTTTCTTCCCTGTGTATGGGGGAGGTATCTGTTTCCTCTATCAATACCAGAATGCTCTAGAAAGAATTGCTGGAAAGAATTGTATATAAGCTAAAATGCTAACCAGGACATCAATAATGCTGTGGTTCCCAATATGGGGCACATGCCCCACAACGGGGCAATTTGATTTTTTTTAAGGGGGGAGAGAATGAGCTATTAATAGTGAATGGCCTTTTAGGCTTCCTACACATGAATAGGAGTTCACTTTTTTAAATAAGAAGAATTATATGTCACAGGGGGTGGCATCAGGATTTTAGAGATGCTTAGGTGGGGTATGGCCAAACAAAGGTTGGGAAGCACTGTAATAATGTGTTGTTGACACTTGCAGTGGAAATGCAAATGAACTGATACTGTTTGGGAGAAAGGAACAACATTTTTGAACAACCATTTGCAGTGGTGAAACCACCTCAGAGAAAAATTGTCACAGAGCATCTTCTGTCTCTGATGAAACCTGGGGAAATTGTCCCTCTGATAGTTGTTCCTACTCCTAGGGTGGATAATTTCAAAAAGCCAATTGTGTACTACCAAGATGTAGTAACAGAATACCTGACGAACAAATTAAGGCAGCCTGGCCATGTTGCACGCACAAGTGACAATAGATGGAGCACCAGAATAATGAATTGGTATCTGAAAGATCACAAAAGACCTAGTGGAAGACCACATTGCAGATGGGAAGATTCTCTCAAGAAAATGTTGTACCAACATGAAGAAGAACTGCCAGGGACAGATCACTATGGACAGAAGTTGTGCAGAATATCATTGCAGGGATGTCTATTCATACAAGGACTCCTCTCTGAGTAATGACTCCAAGACAATTGTGTACAACTCTAGTGCTGGAGGAATAAACCAGACAGAATAGAACTTCCTTGATTGTTGCTGCTAGCAGATCCCATAGATCTGAGCAGGAAAAAGCAATAATACTTTTGGGAGGATTATGTGATATACATTGGGATGTGGAGAACAGTATTATTAAATTAATAATAATACCAACAGTTTTTGTATTATGACATACTAACTCTATCACCAAAATTATAACCCAGAATAATAAGTGGTTTCTAATTAATTCTTTCCATCAATGGAACAGCTTCTATCAGCAGAACACACATAGGAATGATTCATCCTTCTTACTGCCACACAATCACTCAAGATTTGTTCTTGACTTTAAGAGCAGCTTGGGAGCATGGCAGCAGATGAGGAAGATATTGTTATATACATGATTAGTGCCAGTATCAATATTAGATTTAGTGTCATATCAATTTCAATTCATTTTTTGGGAACTCCAAATTTCAGAATTCTCCACAGACACATACCTACAGAAACTCACTTTTTGCTCATTTGGAGCAAGGTCTATCTCTGAGGCTCCATGGAAGTCTCAGCCTCATTTCCTGTACAAAGAATCTTCCATGGTGCTTCTTGGTGCTCCATAGGTACCCTCTATAAATTCTAAAGGGCAACAAGGCTGCAAATTTCTTGAAGCACCTTGGCAGCTTCCTATTTTGTACAGGAAGCAAGGCTAGGAGAGCCATGGTGACAGATTATGCTCCAGATTAGCAAAATGTAGGTGTAGGCCTGTGGTCTGGAACTACCATAATTTGCCTGAGAATTCTTGGAACATTCTGTGAATTGTACAGGGTGTCTGTAAGTCCCTACCCGTCCACTCTATGGGCACATGCCCCACCCCTCTGCTCAGCAATCTAATAGGAGCACTTCCTCCCTCCTCCCAGCACTTCCTCCCTCCTCCCGCCTCTCTGCTCAGCAGCACAATGGAAGTGCTCCCCTCCCCCGAGCCCTACTCTCTTTGTGGCAGGGTAGGGACTTACAGGCAGTTCAGGGGAAATGAAAAGGCATATTGTTTTTCGGTTTCTACACCCATAATCAGGAGTTAGCAAAAAGTGGCTCTCCAGATGTTATTGGAGAGCAGTTTTGAGCATCCTATAACATTGGTTATGCTGGATAGGCCTCATGGAAGTCACATTCCAAAAACTCTGAAGGAAAGCACCTTCGCTACCCAAACATACCTGATAGTATCTTGAAATGATGTTTAAAAATCAGAAGTACAATAAACTACGAACAAAATATGAAACATAAATAAATTACTGCAGTTTAGAAATATATAAAATCTGAGGTTAAAAACACAGTACTCAAACTGAGCAGCACAATGTTCAGAAAGAAGTACCATATTTGCTGGCGTATAAGATGACTTTTTACCCCTGAAAAACATGCCTCCAAGTGGGGGGGGCATCTTGTATGCCGGGTACACTTCAGTTGAATAAAATACAGTAATACCTCGGATAATGTCTTATACAGCGAGTATATAACAAACTCTGTATTTTGAGTGGAAATGTTGGGGGGTCGTCTTATACGCCCAGTCATCTTGTACGCCAGCAAATACGGTAGGTTTTTAACAGGTACATAAAATATACCACAGCTAGTGGGTTGGTATTCCAAAAACTGAGTCACCATAGAGGAGGTCTGTTTCTGGGCTCCTGTGTGCCAAATGGTTGCAAAAGGCTAAAAGCGCATGAGTTCAAATTGATCTGTTATGTTTTGGTTAGTAGTGAGATGATAGCCTGCTTATCCTCTACAACAGACTACATCCAGAACAGAGTTTAGAAAAGGTTCCTGTTCTGGATAACTGTGTCCGAGAAACTTCTCAATCTCTAATTTAGACACATGCTAAAAATGAACATGGTTTCATCCCAGACCACCATAACAAATATAAACTAGGAAGACCCTGATCATCAACTGAATGCATTAGAAGGCTAAATACCATCATCAACCCTTCACATCTCACCATAGGATCAGGAGAACATAATCTGTGAAGCAGAAATTCCATATGAAATGAGCAGAATATTGTGAATAATCAACAGTGCAATTTCAGTCAAAATATAAGATTAAACACAAAGAAATATGGGGGCTAATTAACACCATTATCTTAGCAGCAAAGAACAACTCCACTATAGGCATTTTACACTTTGAGCCACAATTCTCAGAGTTGCTTTCTATAATATCCTTACAAATATAATGACTTCCTAAAGATGGGGGAAAGTGGATTCATTTAGCAATTTCTGACACACTGAATGTTTCAAAGATTAACAACATTAAGGGGAAAAAACTTTCATACTAACTGCAGCAATTATCCTGCGTTAAAGAAGACTTAATTTTTTTTAAAAAAAAGTACTCTAGATCTTCCACCTTGTAAACTAGAAGAATATAAGGCAATTAGTTTGTATATATGCAAGGCTTTAGAAATAATTTGCTCAGCATACTATTCTAGTTGGAATTTAGAAGAGCAGCTTGTAAGCGATTGTCTTATCCTGAAATATCTTAGCAAGAAACTCACACACTTTAATGGCAGATACTGAAAACAAATAGCTATCAAAGCATTTTCTGCTTCATCTTGTTTCCCTTCTGAAAACTGAAACTTTTTTTTAGTTACTACTGATGTGCCAATTGTTTCATTTCAAGGAAACAAGCAATGCTGAAATGAAAGCATTATCTGTCTTCCTTGTGCACTGCAGCTGCCTTGGAAGCCAGAGGCCAAAGGCGTTTATATATGAGATAAGCTCATTCAGTAGAACAAATTAATGCTGGATTGTGAATTAAATGGCATGTCTTCGGACAGCTAATTAGCTTTGCACTGCTCAATTAAGCTTTCAAACTACATGTTGTGTTTCTTGATAGGAAGGGAAACATTTCAAGGCTGTTTCAAATCCTCATTTTCCCCCTCTTCTTTGGAAAAAGGAAAGGAAAGGAAAAGATCCAGAAACATCTTAAAGCAGGAGTTCTCAACCTTTTAAAGCCTCAGACAGCTTCGGGAGCCAAATGACCATTTTGCTCTTCCTCCACTACATGGACTTCCTGGTGTGGGGAAGGCAGGGGGGCACATGAAATGGCACTGTGGGCCTCAGGTTGAGAACCCCTGTCTTAAAGGCAAATAGATCTTGTGGCATTTGCTCTACTCTCCATCTATTCTGGCTTCAGTGGCTATAATGTAAACTACAAAGGCTCTGTAAGCCACAAAGCCAGAAAAGAAAAGCCTACTTTAAAATGCACCTTTAAAATATTGATCTTGGTCCAAAGCATTTGAGACATGGAAAGTAAAGAACCCCAAACCTACAAAAAATGTGGAACCAGCAAGCCTGCTGCAAACTATAGAAGACTCTTTCCATCATTTGATGCACACCTCCAGCTGGATGGCAATGCAAGTGACTCATAATCTTTCCAACCATAGCTCAAGAGGAGTTGACACAAAGGGAAAATAAATTTCTACATTTGGTTTTCATGAAGCAGGATCTTACAGGGTGGAGGAGAGATGGCAACATGCTGGATAAATATTTATGAGTAATAGACGTGAAGGAAAAGAGATGGGTGACTTTGCCTTGTTCCTCCAAGAACTGATAGTAGCATGGATAGATTCCTTGCAACAAGTATGAACAGAAATTGAATGCTACACATAGCAAACCACGTCTCTTTCCCATCACCACAGAAAGAAGAAGCCAGCTGCTATCATGAATTTCTCAGTTATTCTTATCTCCTGAGACTCTACAGAACCCAATGTTTTATCCACTCTGGTGCATATTTACTGAACCTGGGCATGAAAAGCTTCTTCCTGAGCACATATCCACTGTAACACAGCTACTATTAATTTGAACATAAATCTTTGAAATGTCATTCTAGACCAGGGGTCAGCAACACATGGATCTCCAGGTGTTCTTGGACTTCAATTATCAGAAGCCCAAGTCAGCACACCCCTGCACGATCAGGGCTTCTGGGAATTGAAGTCGAAGAAAATTTGAAGAGCCAAGTTTGCTGAACCTTTTTCTAGATGTACATGTGTCTCACCGCCAAAAAATGGAACTGCAGCATTCATTTATTCCCATGACTGTAGCCATTCATTAATATGCTACTGTAAAACTTGGTTTCTTTCTCCCCCTTCCACTTCAGCCCAGCAGCAAACATCATTCACATGTAGAAAGGAGTTTCTACTCAAACACAGTTGTTTTAATCCCACATTTATACATAATGAGCCATGTTTGGGCATAATCCTGTTCTGCTGCTTGTGCAATAAAGATTGAGCCAGCATTCAAGGAGATTCTAATGTTGAAATTAACCAAATGTCATCCTTTTGATACTATTCTCAAAAGGGATTTATTTTCCTGTTCATACCTGAAAGCCATTTAGCATAAACCACGTAAAAGATGATGATGGCTCAGGAGACAAATGTGCACTGTGTCGGAAATCACATATTCAAAGCCACATTCACAGAGATAATGTGGACATGAGCATTCAGACAGCAGTGGTGAGAAGGGAGAAGCTCGTTCCATTTCTCTACCTTGTGTGTGTCACCAACAAATGACAAACACCCCTCAGCCACCTCACTAAGTTTGGGGTTGACATTTTAACTTAACAGGCCCTCTTGTTTATTTACCTTTTACCAAAACCAACCAAAGTGCCACTGTTCCCTTTCCACTGTTGCTTAAGCACTACTACAAACAAGAAGAGAAGATATATTGGATGTCTGGTTGGCACCCTGGTCCCATAAAATATCATTGCTGAAGAAGAAATGAGGAGCCTCGTTGCCTGATATGCTGTAGTAGTGGAGATGGGTATGACACAGCATGAGAAGGGATTACATCTACTCGTCATTGACTGCAACTTGTATCCGAGAATGCATTTTTTTTATCCTGAAGCAAGTAAAATGCCATTGGTGTGAATTTGTTTAAGGTGGATCCCAGCTTGCCATGAAGTGACCCACACACTATGATCATGGAGCTATCTCCTGCAGCACATATGAAATGAGATGTACAGGATTTAACACCGGGACTACAATGGACTGCCGCAGGCTTGAGTATATAGACAAGGTGCCCCTTCACAGCCAGTCCATCTGGCATAGCTTCTTCCACCTCCATGACCATTGGGAATCAGAGTTCCTCCTCCGCTCATTTTGCTGTTGGGCCCAATACGATGGTTTCCAGTGGCATTTCCTCACTTAAGGGGCCATCGCCCCACCTAAAGGGACTCATCCGCATGTAGCTGTTGGCCCCTTTAGGGAGTCAGGTTATTTACTGCTGCCCAACACTCAGTGTTGAGTCTCTGACTGTATGGTCTACTCCATTACCATAGCAGAATGTCCTGTCAGACATTGTAAAATTACTACAGTAATACCTCGGATAACGCTAAGACTTGGTTCCACAAGTCTTGGTGTTATCCGATTGTTAGTGTTATCCAATGCATGTTAAAATCCTATGGGATGTATCGGATAACGTTAAAGCGCCATAGAGATACATTGTAACCGCACAGGCTTTAGCGGTTGTTATCCGATCCATCCCATAGGACCTTAACGTTATTTGATCCAATTCTCCTCCCCAGATTACTTAACGTTATGCGATTTTAGCGTTATCTGAGGTAAATGTTATCCGAGATATTACTGTACTAAGGATATTGTAGTGAACCACACATTTGCTGTTATGTTGGTGACACTGCCCTGATTGTGTATCCTTTTTTTTTTTTTTTTTTTTTTTTTAATATTTTTTATTGGGTATATAAAACAATACAAAACAAAACACTACATAAAACAAAATGAATTACATAACTAAAGAATACAATCAGAGAATCCAAAAAGAAAAAGAAAATCTCTCATACATAACAGTATTATATTATTAACATCCATCAAGAATTATTACCTCATCGTAAAACACTTTTTACTACATCAAACTCTAAACTATATTTCCATCTATCACCTCATAACCAATCTATATTATTCTCTGTCTCGGTTTTTCTTCTTGTCTTTAAGACCACCCTTGTGATATATACAATGTCCGGGGATTTATGTTTTCTTATATTTTCCAAAAATCATTTTGCTCAGATGCAGGGGGTATGCCCTGATTCTTTACTGTTACATATTCTATAAAAGGCTTCCAGGTCCTCCAGAAGTTATTACCAGATACTTTACCCTTTTTAAAATTTATCTCCCAAGTGAGCTTTTCGTTGAGTGCCAAATCCCACATTTCATTATACCAATTCCTTCTTTGTAAGTTTTCATTATTTTTCCAATTTCTGGCTATACATTGTCTGGCCGCTGATAACATTATCGCCATCAATTCCTTTTTATCCTCACTCATTTTATATTTATCCATCTCAGTTAACAAAATTGTATTTGGGCCCAGTTCAACCTGCACATCCAATATATTTTTAATTTCAACCTCTATTTTCCCCCAAAAATCCTTCAAAGCCTCACAAGACCACCACATGTGTTCATATGTGCCTCTATCTTTTTTACATCTCCAACATTTCTCACTCACATCTTTATACATTAAATGCAGTTTTACTGGGGTTCTATACCATCTCCAAATTAGTTTATAATTATGTTCCTTCACTCTTACCGACATAGATCTCATAATATGTCTTCTCCACATTTTCCCCCAAGTCATCTCACTAATTGTTATGTTCAGTTCTTGTTCCCAACTATCTTTCAATACTTGTTGGGCCTTCCCTCCTTTATTTAAAATTTTATATATTTGACTAACTATCCCTTTTAAACCTATGTCTCCTTTTCTTAATTTGACCAGCAATGTTTCAAATTCTGTAAGCTCCCTGTCAGATCCCATTTCAAATAGAAATTTCTTATTCCAATTATTTATCTGGAGGACTTTGAACCAATCCAACTCCAGTTGCAGATAGAGCTCCTTTCTCCTCTCCAAATCCCTACAAATTTTGATCCAATCCTTCAACAGAGAGACCCCATTTTTTGATAAGATATCCTTAATCCTGCCTTCTATTTTTATCGGAAAGTTATTAAAATCTTCTAATTCTGTAACCATTGAGATCCCTGGAATAAGTTCCTTTCTTACTTTGTTCCATTCTTCTATTGTTGCTCTTATCATCTTACCCTGAATCCTCATTTTTTTATCCTTATCGCCACATAAAAAAAATGCTTTCCCTTTCCTAGAAAACTCTTTTGATTCTAATTTTCCCCATATCGGTTCTTCTCTGTTTAGTAATTTAATTACACTTCTTAATTGAAAAGCTCTATAATACTTGCTAATATTCGGAATACCCAATCCCCCTTCTTTTTGCGGTATATACCATAAAATCTTGGGTATCCTCGCTTTTCTTTTCCCATTGCAAAATCTATTTATAGTATTTTGATATTTTTCCAATTCTTTTTCTGTATGTTTTATTGGCAGAGCATCAAATAAGAAATTTAATTTAGGTAACAACATCATCTTACACATTGCCACCCTGCCAAACCACGATAAATTCAATTTATTGTACTGTGATATCTTTTTATCTATTTCTTTCATTTGTTTTCCATAATTCAATTCCTTAAGTTCCCCAGTTTTTCTGGCAAGTATTACCCCTAAATATCTCACTTTATCCGGAATTTGAATATTGAATTTTTGCTTTATTTCTTCTTCATCCTTCTTACTCCCATTGACTAGAATCATCTCGGACTTATCCCAGTTCACCCTTAAACCTGTCATTTCCTCAAAAGTTTTCAGGTGTTTATTAATCCTTAATATTCCTTGTATTGGTTGTTTAGTTGTGATTAGTGTGTCATCGGCATACAAACTTATTTTATTTCCTTCAATTCCAATTATTTCTTTATCTTGCCGTATTAAATTCGCCAATAGTTCCATAGCCAAAACAAATAATGTGGGCGACAATGGGCAGCCCTGCCTAGTTCCAGCCTCCAGTTTTATTTCTCCTGTATAGTTATCATTAAATTTCACTATTGCTGTTCCCTGTTTATATAAGTTCTTGATAACTTTTTGGAATTTGTCCCCAAATCCATATTGTTTAATTACCTCATGTATTGTTGCCCATTGTAGAGAATCAAATGCTTTAAAAATATCCAGGGCTAAAAAACCTACCCTATCCTTTTGTCTTTCAGCTATATCCAATAAATCCACTACCCTCCTTGTAAGATCTGACATGTACCTACCCTTTATAAACCCTGCTTGATCGTCTTTTATGTATTTGGCTATGAAGCTATTTAGCCTGGTCACCATTATTGTGGAAAAAATTTTGGCATCTTGGTTAATTAAGGATATCGGCCTATATGATTCTATTTTATATAAATCTTTCCCTGGCTTAGGAATCAGTGCGATAATAGATCTATTCCAAGATTTGGGTGTTGATTCTCCCTCTAAGATCCCATTAAATAATTTGTGTAATCTCGGAACAACCCAAGGCTTAAAGTCCTTATAAAATTCAGCGGGAAGCCCATCTTCTCCTGGAGCTTTATCCAATTTTAATTTATTAATTACATTCTCAATTTCTTTTGCGGATATTGATTCCTCCATCATATTTCTATGTTCTTCTGATATTAAGAAAGTATTATATTTTTTGAAGTGATCCTCCAATTTGTTCAAATTTACCTGCTTCTTTGAGTATAGCTCCTTATAAAAAGCCTCTATTATTTCCGCTTTCTCTTTCCTTTTATTGCATCTCTTCCCCTTCTCATCTACCAATACTCCTACCTGGCCTTTGTTCTTTTTATCCCTCGCTGCTTTTGCTAATAACTTTGAATTTCTATTACTGTGCTCATAATATTCTCTTTTTAAAAATACCAAATCCTTTTTTACCCTTTCCATGTCTTGGGCTTCCAATTCTTTCTTTGTTTTCTGTATCTGACGTAATACCCTCTGATCATTACCCTTTATATATTCCCGATGAAGTTGTTTTAGATGTATTTCCAATTCCTGAGTTCTGTTAATGTTCCGTTTCTTTTTCCAACTACTCAATTTTATTGATTCTCCTCTAAAAATCGCTTTCATTGTGTCCCATACCCCTCCTGAGCTGACCTCATTATTATCATTCCATATCCAATATTCATCCCATTTCTCCATAATTTGTTTTTTCGTGCTGTCCTCTTTATATAATTTTGAATCATATCTCCAAACAAATCTTTTCCCGTCGCCTTCATCCAGTTTTATATCTATACTTATCTTGGCATGATCTGATTCTCTAAATGTCCCTATTTTAATATCTTCTATGTTTTTCAATAACCCTTGCGTTACAAATATATAATCTATCCTTGAGTACATATCATAAACTTGAGAATAGTAAGTGTAGTCCCTTTCCTGTCCTTTAAGTTCCCTCCATACATCTTTTATATTCATTAATTTTATCCAGTCTCTTAAAATATATTTATTACTCCTCTTCTTAATACTTGTGGTATCAATCTCGGAACTTAACAAGTTGAAATCCCCCCCAATAATCGTGTTCCTCGTTCCTTCTTTCTGTAGAATTATTCTTAATTTTTCTAAAAATTCTGCCTGATTAGTATTCGGGGCATATACGTTTACAAGAGTTATCTCTTCATCTTCTATCCTCCCCTTAATTATTAGATATCTCCCCTCTGGGTCAGCCATGGATTTTATCACAGTAAAACCCAATTTTTCCGATATAAGGGTTGCAACACCTCTTGCTTTTGATGTCCCATAAGCCATTTCGTAAATGTCAATTCCTCTCACAATTAATTTATTAGTGTCTGCCGATTTTTGATGGGTCTCCTGTAGAAAGATGATATCAGATTTAGATTTGTTGAGCGCTATCTGCAACCTCCTCCTCTTCACGGCATTCCCTGTCCCTTTCACATTCCATGTTAACAACCTTAAGTTCTTAACCATTTATATTTACTAATCCCTCCCCTCCTTTACATTTCTCCCCGGACGTGTTGTCCCCATCCCCTACTGAAAATCTAAAAAAAAAGCTAAAAAAGGATACAAAAAAATGAATACAATGTGATGACAAAAGAAACAATTGTACATTCTCAGTACAAAGTAACTTAGAAAAATAAAATACTTGAAAAAAATTACTTACTATTACTACCAAAAAATAAAGAAAAAAAAACTTACCTACTCTTTCTTTTTCTGCAACCCTCCCCACACCTTGTTCCAAGATGTCGCCTCTATCCTTCAAAGAGGGGAGGGGGGGACCGGGGAAAAAAAGCATTGTGTTCTTCTAATGCCCCCCTCCCTCCACCATTTTAATTTATTCTGCAAGTTATTTATTCAAAAAGCTCCGCACTCGATGTTCCTGATACATCCACTCCTCCCGCTGCACCCTCCATCTCTCCCTCCTTATTCAGAACCGGGCCCATCACCCCAACTGCATACAAGTCAGTTCTCATAGCAATCCATTCTGGACTAGCCACTTTCATGAACCCAAGTTGAGTCAAGTACTCCAAGACATCTGTTCTGTCATCCAAAATATGCCATCTTTTTTCATAGAAAAATCTCAACTGTTGTGGAAATCTCCAATTATACCTAATGTCTTTTGATGCCAAAAATTTCGTCACAGGTTTCATCATGTATTTCCATTTTCTTTCCTCAGGCGCTATGTCATTGTAGATTTCCACATCAGCCCCCTCAATCTTTAGAACGCCAGACCCTGCTTGTTTGATGTAAGCCATCACTTTTAGCTTGTCCGCCCAATTTGCAAACTTAACCAAAACATTCCTTGGTGATCTTCTATCTCGCCTTCCCCCCACTCTATACACAGCTCCAATATCTTCTGCCACGAAATCTTTTCCCATTTTCAAAGAGTTCAGCCAATCCAATACTCTATCTCTAAGCTTGTCTGGCGTTCGTTCGGCCATTTTACGTATCACAAGATTCTGTTTTCTCTGCCCCTCCTCCACCATCATCATCCTTTTCTCCTGAACAGATACTCTTGAGGCAATCACATGTTCTTGAATCAACATTTCATTCATAGAAATCTTTGCTTGCTCTAGATCCTTTTGCATTGTATCAGTAATCATATTAATTTTTTTTGTATTCTCAGTAACCTCCTTCTGCAAGTCAGTCAGAGTCCTGGCCAGGCTCTCATGTTGTAGCCTGGCCAGTTCTCTGTCTTTTTTCATTTCTTCACAATTATTCTCCACCATTCTGTTCAATTTTTGCATTGCAACCTGATTATCATTTCCATTTTTAACCAATTGTTGTAAAATAGCACACATGTTATCCATTCTTTCCGGTAACCCCTCTATACGCCCTCCAGTGGTTGCTTGAGAATCCGTTGCTACTGTTGATGCCTCCATCTTTGGTGACGGGGTACGCCTTTCCTTATCTTTCTGATCTTTCTGTTCTTTTTCTGCTTTTTCTCTCCTTGTTTTTGGCTTAACTGCCCCCTCCCCTGCTTGCATAGTCTATCTATTTTTTTTTTTTTTTAATTCTGCCTTTCAAAATTATAAATTTATCAATCCCCTCAAGATAGCTCAGGTACAAGTGTGTCTATATTCAGTTATATCCAAAATTATAATATACAAATGATTGGCTCAATAATTACTTATGTCAATGCTTAATGTCAGAAAAAATCAGAAATACAATAGTCCGTATTTGTAACTTATAAAATACAATCAAATTAAACTCTTATTATCTTCTACATATAGTTCGAAGAACAAGAGGAGGGGGAAACAGGGGGAACAGGGGGAGGAGACCAATATATACTACTGCTGAGACCGCTGCAATTTTCCTTCTTCAAAAAGGCAAAGTATTTTCCACTTCTTTCAAATAAGATCAGAGCCAAAACTAACAATTATTAAGTTTAAACAAAGTCCTTCTTCTCTTCTTTGTTTCGCTGCTGCTCTTAATCTCGTTTCCCCCCTGAGTCAAGTTTCAATCTTCCCAAACCCAGCAGCAGACAACAGTTTTTCTTTCTCTCCCAAAGTCACTGTTCAAAAATATTTATTAAAGTTATTAAAAACTGACCAACCCCACCATTATAATTTCACAACTGTCCACTCTATCCACTTCTATCGCTCTCCGATCTTTTCCCCTTTGAATCCTCTTCTCCTCTTTGTCCCAAATCTCAGGCAGTTAAGTTTCGTTTCCAAATTAAGTTTCGCTATTCATCGCCATCTTTGCATTCAAAGTAATCCAATTTCGCTTTCTGCGCAGCTTTAAAAACCAATTTAATAAACTATTTTTAAAGGAAAAAGAGTGTGTCTTAAGTTTTTTCGCTAATACTAAAGTCTTTTTCCTTCACAATTTTCGAGTTTTCTAAGCAGAAAAAAAACCCCAACCGCCGCTTCTATTGATCAAAAGATCCACCACTCTCTCCCCCTTCTCTCTTTCCAGCCACTCTTCCGTCTCCGATCTTTTCTCTTGCCTTTTCCAAGCACAGTCCGAAGGTCCACCACCAGCTCCTTCTCTGCGGTTCCCCGTCTGCCCTCTTCAAAAACTCCTCCAACTTACAGTACCCGGAACAATCGACAGACTCCGGAACCGACAGATCCACTCTCCTCTCCTCTTCTTCTTGTCGCGGCGCCCCGTCTCCACGTTGCTTGCCCCAGCTCCGCTCGAGACAAACAGGACTCCGGCGCCGCTTCCACGATCTCTCCACACGGCTCGCTCCCAGGCTCCCAAGCTCCGCTTCGGCCTCGGAGTCGGCTCCACGGGCTGCTGGCGGGACCGAAAACCTCTTTCGAGGCTCGGACCCCCCGCGGCCCGGAGCACAACCTCCTCGCCCGCTTGCCCAGCTAATGCCGCTTCCACCACTTTTCCGCCTTCCTTTAGCGATCCTGGTAGACCCCTTCCTTTTGTCAACTCCGGCCACAGAAAATCTCCAAAAAATATTTTTTTTTCTAACTTAAAAACTCATTTTTACCCCATTTAATGGCGGAGGAAGGAAAAGCCACTGCTTCTCCTACTCCATCCAAACCACGCCCCCCCTGATTGTGTATCCTAACATTGGCCAGCAGTATGTGTAGAGTAATATCTTAAGCGTTCTGTTTTTATAAATAATAAACAGAACTTGTAAAGGGAAAAGTGTATTTAAAACACATATACAAAAACTATAAGGTTTAATATTATAAACTGTCAAGTTCACATCCTACAGCTGAAATCTGCTTCGCTTCTCTCTTATGTTAAAGTGTAAACATGTAGAGTTCAAGAAAAAGAGTTCAAGAGAGAGATACTTGTTTTTACACAAATTCCAGAGAGAATACATTTATTTCCACATCCTCACAAAAACTGACACCAGCACAGTTCTTAACTACCTCACAGCTCTCTCTACTAGATACATACTTCACTACAACAGCAACATAATTTTTTCTGTTTCTAACCCAAACTGAGGCTCAATTAAAACTAAACCTAACAACTCTGTTGCACTCTCTCTCTCTCTTGCTCTCTCACTCTCTCTCTCTCTCTCACACACACACACACACCACCACCACCACCACCACCACCATCCTATCTTACCCAGCAGCATCTCTATAGCCAGGCAATGTAACATCCAATCAGCCCACAGTTCTACCCACACACAAACACAGTCCATTTGTCTGAATCCAATTACCACAGCCAACCAAACCCCAGGCACTAATCATGCATGTCAGTGCAGCGCTATATACAAGATGTATCCAACAGGAGTCACCAGTGAGCTTAAGCTCAGAGCTATGAATTGATCAGTAATAATAACTCCTCACTTGCACATCATGCATTTTCCTGATATTGAAGGTATAATGACATTACCCTGTGATTATCAATCAACACAGGAAAAGGTTGCCCCTTTTGCAGTTGTGTAATATTTTTAATTTAATTTAATTTTCATACTTATATACCGCCCACTCAGGGCGGCTCACACACAATCAAGTAATATACAGCAGTAATATACAGCAGTAAAAAAATAACAACATATAAAAACTTCAAACATCATAAAATACACTTTAAAAACCCATTAAAAACTAAAACTAACAAGGATCAGAAATTTAAAAGTTACAAATTAAAAGATTGGAGATTAAAAGGGAGAGAGAATATTTACTTAAGTAACAAGGAGGCTGGGGTCACTATTATGCCACTGGTGCCCCACACCTGCCCTGCCAGCCATGTCTTTAGTCCTTTCCTGAAGGGCAGCAGCTCTGTCTGGAGGCGTAATTCAATTGACAGGAGGTTCCATAGGGCTGGAGCAGACACAGAGAAGGGTCTCTTCCTGGTGCTAGAGAAGTGCGCCTCTCTGGCCGATGGAACCACAAGAGAGCCTCTCCGATCCGCTCTGGTGGGACAGACAGATGTTCTTAGGGCAACATGTTCTCTTAAGTATCCTGGCCCACTACCATGTAGGGCTTTAAAGGTATATCTGCACCAAAACTAGTGTCAGCCAAGTCTTGGCTTAAATTTCTTCTAGGGGAGGGTGGGAGAAAGTGAAAACTATGTACTGTATGTGAGAAGAGAATTCACACAACCAATGTGAGTTACAGAATCAGAGCAGCACTAATTTATAGACCACAGGAGAGGAAATTGAGACTATTCCATGTAGACATCCAAAAATCAGAATACCAATAGCAACTACACTTATATAGAGTCCCATAGTACTTAGTGTACTCTCTGGGTCAGGGATTCTCAACCTGCAGCCTATGGGCCAGATGCAGCCCATAGCACCATTTCATGTGGCCCACCACCACCTCCACCACACCAGGAAGTGCCATGTGGTGGAGGATGGGCAAAATGGTCATCCGGTCCCCGAAGCTGACTGAGGGAGCGTGACCCAGCCCCCAGCTTTAAAAGATTGAGAACTCCTGTTCTAGGTGGTTCACAAGTTCATTAGCATTGTGCCCCCAACATGCTAGGTACTCATTTTACCAACCTGGAAAGGCTGGAAGGCAGAGTCAAACTTGATCCCTTTAGGGTGGAACTCACAACATAAGTTAGCAAAACCAAAGAAGTTCTGCTCATACAGCTCAGGAGATTGTTATTCCATTTGTTACAATTGTAAATAAATAAAAGTAAATTCTATTTGTAATAATTGTTCAGCAGGCAGTTCGAGATCCAGGTACTGCATGACAGATTGAGAGCCCATCTCTGTCTCAGCTCTTGGGGACATAAAAGGAGCCTCTTTTGGGCATCCCCTGAGCAGAGTTTCTCCAGCAAAAAATCTTTTAACCCAGAAAAATGTCTGACATAAAATTATTATTATTATATACATTGTATACCAATTGTAATAATGGTATGCCAAATCAAATTGTACATAGTCATATTTTATGTTCCTAAAATCACAGTGACTTTCAATCTGATTTTAAAAGTGCTAATTTTGCATTTTTAAAAAAGCCCAAAAACCTCCAGTTTTTTCCATGACTTCAAAATATCCAGAAATTTCACGTCTGTTCCATACTTGTGACATCTTGCTTTGGATTTGTAAACTGCCTCTGACTCCATAGGTGCTGCAGATGTATACTGAATGTAGCTAGACTACAGTCAATCCTCAAAGAACATGTGTTCAGCCTGCACAGATCCACTTACACAATTTTTTCCTAAAGTCCGTAAATGATAATGGTTGCACTGCAGCAATCTTCTAGGAAAGTTGAACAGTGGGGAATTAAAAGATTCTCCTTACAATAGTGCTATAGTTGCTGTTGGAGCTGCCATTGTTGGAAGGAGCACCAGTAGCAGCAGAATCCTGATATGGTACACCACCTGCCTAGCCATGGAGAAGACAAGAACATAGTGGTGTACTGAGGTGACCAATATTAGGGCTATAGTTGCTACAGAATAATGCAGATTTTCAATTGAATTGGGGAAGATCACTCCCCTAACCCCTGCATTGTTCAAAGGCCAACCTAGACATGGATTCACTAATTTCCTAGTTTGGTTTTCCTCAAGCACAGAAATGGAGAATCACAAACAAAAGAGGTTAATGCTGTGAAATTAAATCCAGGCAGCCTTTTCCATTTGTATTTTATTTAAGAGTCTTAGGGACTGTAAATTTGGTTCCTTTATATTGCAGATATCCTACCGAGGTTGACAAATATATTTGGGATTTTTGTTCTTATTGGGCTTCAAGGAGACATTTGAATTCATCTTTAATTTTCCAAGTAACTCCTGCTGTGGTGCTGGTGAAAACGATTTGGGGTGTTTTGTTGTTTCATTAAGTAGATTTTTTTAAAAAAAGTTTGTAACAATAATTTAACTGTATAGAGAAGGGGTAGGCAAACTTGGTGCTCCAGGTGTTCTTGGACTTCAACTACCAGAACCCCAAGTCAGCACACCTGCTAATCAGGGCTTCTGGGAACTGAAGTCCAAAGACTGCTGGAGCACCAATGCTGGCTAAAGGTTTCCCTTGCTCGAAAGTCAGTCATATCCAACTCTAGGGTTCAATGCTCATCTCTGTTTCAAAGCTGAAGAGCCACTGCTGTCTGCTTCTGCAGACATTTCCGTGGCCATGTGGCAGACATGACTAGACACCGGAACACATGGAATGCTGGCTATCCCTGGTAAAGAGAGATAGCCCCATACAACCAGAGAGTGTTATACATTGAACTGATGAGGAACCTCTATCTCAGTGTTTCCCAAATGCTGGTGTTTGGACTTCAATTCCCAGAAGCTTAAGTCAATTCCCCAAAGCACTGATCAGTCAATATACTGGCTTAGCCTTCTGGGAACTGAAGTCCAAACACCAGCATTTGGGAAACACTGCTCTATCTGAAGCGGTAAGGCATCAGTGAATTAATAGGTCAAGGAAGGGGTTTTGTAACTTCTACCCTAAAAATGGCTCCTCTCCTTCTTCTCGTCGTCAGGTGCAACTCATATCCAAGAATGCATTTTTTACTGTAGCAGGAAAAATCCCATTGGCGTGAATTTGTTTAAGGAGGTTCCCAGCTTGCCATGAAATGACCCACACACTATGATCATGGAGCCATCTCCTGCAGCACATGTGAAATGAGACATGCAGGATTTAACACTGAGACTGCAATGGTCTACCTCAGCCTTAAGGATATGGACAAGGTGCACATTCACAGCCAGTCCATCTGGTATGTCCTCTTCTGCCATCATGACCATTGGGAGAGTTCCTCCTCCGTTCATTTTGCCATTGGGCCCAATATGATGGTTTCCAGTGGCATTTCCTCCACTGAGGGGACCATCACCCCACCTAAAGGGGTTCATCCGCCCATAGCCATTGACCCCTTTAGGGAGTCAGTTTATTTACCGCTGCCCAACATTCTGTGTTAAGTTTTTGGCTGTACGGTCTACTCCATTACTGTAGCGGGCAGTCCAGCCAGACATCCCACTACCCATTCCTCTACTGCTAGACCATTTAAATTAAATTTGATCTAACAGCTTTTTAGTGCGCATACTACTTTAATACGTATGAAGACCCAGAAACTAAATCATGGAAGCCCATACATTTTGAAGGATTATCCTGGAGAAAAATACTGGGTTTATTTCGTCTACAAGGTGAATCAAGCCAGAATCTGTTCCCAGGAAATGTGGCTGCAATGTGAAAGAAAAATGAACTTGCATTGTTATGAGTATGGGGAAAATCTTTCAGATGTGCTGGTATTTGAATGTTATATGACTTTGTGCAATGCCTTAAATTTGAAAAAAGTTCTGAAGACTATAATCAGGTTTCAGAAAATAAGAATCTCATAATACTACTGCATTATACCTTTCCACCATGCGGCTATGATAAGCAATCAAAACACACAATGACAAAAAGGCAGATTTCATATTGCCAAAGAAATAGAGAAAGCCAGAGAGTACACATTTCTCCTTCCATTTGTACCAGTGCTGAAGGTCAAAAATTATGAGCAGATGGTGCATTATGTTATGAAAACTTTAAAATGTTTGGAAGCTTGGCCAATTTGTGCAATAACAAAAAAAGATTATTTTTACCACAAGTAGTCATTTTTTCCCTAGGATAAATATCTGCTGTATTATAGATAAAGTATCCTATAATTTTCAACTACTTTGAATACTTTCAATCTGCGTGGCATTTTGGTCAAAAATGTTTCCGAACTGGCAATTGACTTATTCTTAGCATTATTGTCCCAGTAGAACAGCAAGTTTCTGTATCTGATGCAACATTTCCTGAGGTGATGAGAACTGGTAACAATGGAAAAGAACATCATGAACTTGATAAGATACATCAGCAAAACCCGTGAACAATTTTTTGGCACAATACCCATCTCACACAAAAGAAATATTCATTCCAATTTAGCTCACAAACATTTGCATGTCCGAAATAGGCTGTGAACGTATAAGCATTTAACTGATTAGCAGTCATAGAGAATGAGGTTAAACTCAGTCCTACCTCCATTTTCCCTCTGGAACATCTGTTTCCTAAAGTCTTGCACAGTGGTGGGATGTCAAAAAATTTATTACCCCACCGTGACGTCATCACAGTGTGGGTGGAGCTGACATCATGGGCGGAGCCAATGTCATGACCTCATGATGTTGTGGGGGGATACCAAATAAAAAATAAAATAAAAATAAGCACACACCTCAACCCACCGACCCACCCCAAACACAAATCAACCAGAGCTTTTAAACCAGAGTTTAAAGCTTATTCTGGCTAATCTTTCTCACACTCGGTCAGATGGAAGGAACTACAGAATGAACTCACCACAAGATGGCTTCGTTTTGGCACTTTTCAACTTTTCAACAGTTAAATAAGTTAGGTACTAAGTCTTTGCCTAACCAGTTCTCTAGGATAATATGCCTTAATGTAAATGTAAAACAGCTGTACCTCCTTAAGGGTTCTCCAATTGGAACAGCAATTGGAACAGCACAGGTGTAGCTTATTGATGAGCTAACTCCAAGACTTGGCTTAAAAACCCCAAGCCAGGCCACCAGGCATTTTTAGGAACTGTGGTAGTACGTCAATATAGGGAAAGGTATTAAATACACATTAAAATACACACAGACACGCCACATCCAAAGATGAGTCACTTACCCTGGGGAGCAGGCTATAGGGAGCTTCAGGCTAGCAGCTTCTCTTCCTCCTTCCCACTTGTGAGGAGAGCAAGGAGGCCGTGCATACGCGCCAAGCACTGTAGACATGCATGCACACCAAGCACTTGGTGCACATGCGCAGTGGGGGAACCAGTGAAAATGTAAGCCCTGAAGGTGTCCCCCCCCCCCAAAAAAAAAGCTGCTATTGGTTCTCCAGAACACTGTGAAAAGTTACTGCCATTTCTGGCAAACTGGTGCAAGCCTGTTACATCCCATCACTAGTCTTGCAGGACAGTAGCCTGACCTGGTATCTCGCTTAAAGAGCATAATGCGTTCCACAAGATTGCTCTTAAGTAAGTTTTCTGTTTAAGTGAAACACCATTGTAAGTGACCAATTGTGACTTCTGGTGGGGGGGATTATGAACCCCAATTTAGTTGTTAAGCAAGTTTTTTTGTTGGTTTTAGTTGTTAAGTGAGGCAATCATTCAGATAAATTTACTCTCTAAGCAAAGCATTTTTATGCAAGGTTTTACTATAATTTGTAAGTTCCACAATAGCTTAACTATGCTCTTTGGGAAAGTAGGTTTTGACTGTGATACTGCAGAGTGGAAAACTGGCTAACACCATTCATCAATATTTTTTCAGAAGAAAGAAGTCCAGGCCCAGATGAAAAAATGGGGAAAGGGAGAGGCAGATACCTTTCAGCAGTTTCAAGATTTATCCTTTTAAAATTGAAAAGATAAAGTCAAAGAAGAGCACCAAACATCCTTGAGTTCGTGATCACGCCCAGTGCCATTATGACTAATAATGATTTTACATCCTTGAAACCATCTTCATAATGCTGATAATAAATTAGCTGCTATATAGTCTCTTCTCTCAATTGACACAATTGACCTAACTTAATGGCCTTTTAAACTGATCACCCATAAATAATGTAGCAGAAATACATGTAAATCTATGCAAAACATGAAGAATTAGTCTGGATGTATGGGGAAGGGGTACTTGCCTATTGTGCTCTTTGGTGGTCCTCTTTTCCTTCTACAGTTTATCACCTCTCTTTGTTATCCTAGAGCAGGGGTCAGCAAAGTTGGCAGTCCAGGTGTTCTTGAACTTCAATTTCCAGAAGCTCAAGTCAGTACACCTGGTGATCGGGGCTTCTGGAAATTGAAGTCCACGAATATCTGGAGAGCTAAGATTTATGACTCCTGTCCTAGAGGATTTTCAGATTCCCATATTTGTTACATGCTATCTTCCATTTTCTGTATAAAAGTTTCTGTTCCATGATGTGTATCATAAGATTTGCATTGTTATGATGTTCATATCTGTATTTTAACATAGAGAAAAGCTACACTCACATTTAGTAGAATTATGATTACTAAAAGTTGCCCATAATACAGTGCTAAGTAAATATTTGATGTAGTAGACATTAATAAAGCAATTTCCAATGTTCTTCTGCCAACTACCTGGGGCTACAGTTAAGCAAATAATATATACAATGTCTGAACCCACCTTTATTTTTTTTATACTACCAAAAAGAAAATACTTATTTCACATTTTTTTGTCAAGTTACATATTCCCCCCCTTCACCACAGATACATTTTTTTCTGCATAGCCATATGTGTTACATTGACAGATGATAACTGGCAGAAGGTCACCCTGTGAGGTTCCTGGAGAGTGAATAGAAGGCAGGTTTGCAAAAATTTTAATTCAATCCCTCCCCCCTCCAAAAAAGAGCTGTAGTTTAATGGAGCATGGTGTCATAAAGGCAATCCATACCAATTAGGTACTTTTCTTGTCATTTGAACATCTACAAATTCACATGATACCAATTCATTGGAATGGAGGGGCTGTAGTGAATCAGTGGTTAAGCAGCTCACCTTGCTAGCTGGAAGGCCAGCAAGTCAGCAGTTTGAGATCTGGGTACTGCATGACAGTTTGAGTGTCTGTCTCTGTCCCAGTTCCTGCCAACCTAGCAGTTTGAAAGCAAGAAATTGCAAGTACATAAATAGGGGCCACTTCGGTGGGAAAAGATCCTTCAGACATGAAAGGAACCTCATTGGGACATCCCCTGAGCAGAGTTTCTCCAGCAAAAATCCTTTCAACCCAGAATAATTTCTTACACAAAATTAGTATTATTATTGGAAGGGAAATAAGGGTTATCAGGCTAAATTTCTGTCCAGATTTTTGAGACTTAAGAGAGATTGCCAATGCCTTTCTATGTGCCGCTAAGCCATTTCCAACTTAGGGGATCTTATGAATCAGTGACCTCTGAAAGGCCCTATCATTTACAGTCAAGATCAGATTTTGATGATTGTCTTTCTTTATTGGGTCAAGCCATCTCCTGTTCAGTTTTCTTTTCCTGCTTCCTTCAACTTTTCCTAGCACTATTTCCAGTTAGTCTTCCCTTCTCAGGGTATGTCCAAAGTAAGGTACCCTAGTCATAAGCCAAGTGAGAGTTGAGGCTTAATTTTATGTGGAACTATTTATTTGTCTTTTTTGGAATAATTGTCCATAAAAAGTCTCCTTCAGCACCAAATCTGAAATGACTTTATATCTTCAGTGTCAACTATCTTCTTTGTCAAACTTTCACACACATACATTGGGAAAACAGTAACATAGATAGTCTTGGTCTTCAGGGACACATCCTCATCTTTTAGGATATTTTCTAGTTTCTTCAATGCTGCTTTTCCAAGTTCCAGCTTCCTCAAATTTCTTTAGTGTAATGGAATTCTTTTCTTTGGCTTGGCCATACTCAGGCCAGAAAGTGACTAGGGACACCAGAGAACATATTTTACACATTTAGCATGTATTTTATCTGATCATAGGTCCTGGAGAAGACAGAAAGAAGACTCAAACAAACAAGGTAGTTGAAGCTTTGTCTACAAATTGAAGTGTTTCTAAAGTTGATGGCTTTGCATAGCACCCCCACGCCAGATCAAAGTTATTTATTTTCCATATTTTCTGTGTTTTTTCCTCCCAATCCAGTATCACACCATCCAGTCTCTTCTTAGTAGCCAATGTAGATTCACACAAAAAAATACTCCTTGCCTATTATTGCCAACTTCCAGCAAGCCGATTACATTCTGTAAGGCCTTGCTACTCATGATCTGAGAATCTGGGCCCCAGAGAGTTAATGGCATTACTATTTGATTACTCCACTGCTATGATGCTGAGAGCCGGCAGAGAACACTGAATAATCTTTTCTTCTCTAGCAAAAAGAAAAGGGTTTTGCCATGCTCCATTCATTTGACTGAAGTATCCTGCCTTGAGAATACTTACAATTTTCCAGAGGCTGCAGTAGCCATTTAAGCCTAATAGCAAGATGCCATCAGGTAATAAAAACAGAACATTAGATTTTAATTGGATGAAGTCATTTGCACAGTAATAACAAGGATTAGGGCATAGATGGCAATGGTGCATTTTCATAACCCACCAAGCAGCTGGTATCACGGCAGGAGTGGAAGATGCATACTCTACTCAAAGTTTATCATTTTCAGACACTTCTACCTTTTTAAATAATTAAACTGAGCCAACTAATATTCTCTGTTTACAGCACTTGATCTACTTCAACCTTGCCTTATTCTACTGAATATTTTATGCTCATAACAATCCGGAGAAGTAGATTAGTTTGAGAGGCATTAATCCAAGGTCACAAAGTTAAGCTTCATAACTAAGTAGCGATCTGAGCCCAGAACTCCACCATGCAAGTAAAGTATTTTACCCAGAATCCCAGTTTGTTTGTTTTTTTAAGATTCAAAGTATTGTGTTGGCTTTAGCTGTTAAGGATGTGCACAGCAAAATATTTTGTGTTCGTTTTGTCTCAGATTCTTGTGGGAGGGTGCCTCTTTCATTTTTAGACACCATATAAAACTTCAATTTTATAGGAGGGAGGATGCCTGATTCTAATCCTTCGTTTCTTATTTACCAATTTTGGTTTCCCCATATTTTCATAGTAAATACTCTAAATGACCCATACATTTGTTTGTTTAAATTTATATCCCACTCATCTGACTGTACAGTTACTCTGGCAACATCAGTATTACAAAGTAACCAAACCCAATGAGAAATAAAAATAAGACAGAAGAATAAAACCACAAAGCAGGGGGAGGGGATAACTATAGCAATAAATACTAAGTAACAACAGATACAATGATAGCAGCAAAATAATTTATTTGAAGGTAAAAAGTGACTAATTGTGGAGTGGCAGATTCTTAAAAGCTTGCTTAAACAATTCAGTCTTAGCCAGCTTGCATAAAATGACAGGACGCCATAAACACGTGGCAGAAGGACATCCCACAGTGTCAAAGCTACCATTGAAAAGAACCCATTTCTACTGCTCATCTTATGCACTTCCCTGGGGTAGGCACATTAAGACCCCCCCCCCCAACTTGTGAAAATCATGTTGACCAGTCATAACTTGTCAAGGAGAAGGGCTCCAGCATGTATCATGGTCCTAAACCATTTTGAGCTTTATAAGTTAATACCAGACTCTTGAATTGGACATGGAAGCCTACAGGTAACCAATGCAGGCATAATAATATTGAGGAAACATTGTAAAATCTGCTCAATCCCAACACTAGTCTTACAGGCACATTTTGCACTGTTCCAAAAAAACAAAAGTGTTGCAGTACTGTTAGCACCACCATCCCCACTAGTGTTGGGACAAGTGGACAAAACGTCTTTAGGCATAACTCCTTCCAACTAAGCCACTGATTTCCTCCATGTCCAGCCTGTTCTTCTCCTTATTCTACCTTTATCCTTTCTTGGTGGTTGAAAAGACCCTCCCTCCTCACCAGTCTCTCCTTGACTTCTCTTTTCTAACCTGGGCTCAGTAGTTAAGCAGCTCACCTTGTTAGCTGGAAGACCGGTAAGTCAGCAGTTCAAGATCTGGGTACTTCATGACAGATTGAGCACCCATCTCTGTCCCAGCTCCTGCTAACCCAGCAGTTCAAAAGCAAGAAGTTGCAAGTAGATAAACAAGGACCACTTTGATGGGAAAAGATCTTGCAGACATAAAAGGAGCCTCATTTGGCCATCCCCTGAGCAGAGTTTCTACAGCAAAAATCCTTTCAACCCGGAATAATTTCTGACAAAAAATTGCTGCTGCTGCTGCTGCTGCTGCTGCTGCTGCTGCTGCTGCTGCTGCTGCTGCTACCTGGGTTGACCAACAGATGTTATCTCTGGGAGAGTGTGGATGAGAGCTGATGGAGGCAACCTACTCACATGCATCTATAACACTAGAAATGTGTTTCACTGGGGCTTTCAGGGGTTTTATAATTCCTTTCTTCAAACACATGGAGTACAACTAGTACATTCGCTCTTGATAAAGCTCCAAAGATTTTGAAACTAATTACATCAAAGAGGAGATAGCCATGAAGAAGCATCCTTCTTTTTCTTTTCTGTGCTATAGGTTGGAAAAGATACTTTTTGGACCAAGTTTCCCGAACTTCGCAGCCACCACACCAAAGGTAGTCACACTCCCTTGGAGAGTGATAGAGCAGTAGTCAAAAAAAGTAAAATTTACAGCCTCTAGCATAAGATTTGATGCCAGTTGGACCTTGCCCAAAGAACTATATTGAAAAGTTCATTATAAGAATAGCAAATCCAGGTACATGTGGCAGCCCTCTGTAGGTGAACAGAAGAAGAAGAATGGCCTGGAACCCCATGCATAACTTGATCATTGTTCAGACATGAACACCTTCAGTGTATCACTGAGCTCACAATTCTTAAAACAAGCTTTCCAAGCTCTGCACTAATTGATCTAAGTGACACCCAGGGTCATTTCACTATGCAATAATACAAAGCAGTCCACCCTGAATGACACTGTAAAGTGGTTGAATGATTTCTGAGAAGGCGTTGTTTTCTGGCTTCTAATCTCTATCTTTAAGCATCTTTTTTCCCCCTGACTGTGATGGATGGTGGTTTCATCCATAGAGGAATCATTCCATCTTTATCTTTTGGGCCAAGAATAGATATCATATATTTCAAAGAAATGAAGAGCATCTGTTCAGGAAGAATCTATATTTCAGTAACAAAACAAATGTTCTGGACACAGAAGATTCCAGTTTCAACTCCAGGCATTGCTAGTTAAAGGTGGGTAAAGTTCTGCACCTAAATGCCCATGAGTCACTGTTATCCAGAACAAACAATTCGAAACTATGTGGAAACCTGGCATTTGGATACAAAGCAGTTTCCTCACTGTTCCCAGAAGAACCTGGGCAGAAGTCCTTAGCCATCTTCAAATTGTTGTTTCACTTGAATCCTCAGTGGGGCCTTTTCATAAGGCAGTTGTCAGTGATAGCTACCAAACTCAATGGAAAATAGCATTTTTCTCACATCTAAGCAAAAAGCTGAATGATTGATTTACAATAAAAAAATCTCAGGTACTACAATGCACAATAACCTCTACAAAGCATATTATCTAATATCTCGTTGTTTGCACACATACTCATGCTGTCACTTGGCTATATGCTCAACTGACATGGTTCTGACTCTCACACACACACAAAATCTGAGCTGGGGGTTTTTCTGAAAGTTTTCAAATGTAGTCTAGCTGCTAGCTGCCAAGGATAACAAAACAACAGTTTTTGTGCTAAGTCTCTGCATCTCTTATCTTCTCCTCCAATTATGTCAAGAACATAGGCATTCAGCATGTACACCATATGCCAAAAATTCAAGCTGCTGTGTGTGCATATGCTGCTCAAACATTTATTTGCCTCAGATATGTGTCAGTTCAAAAGTCACCACACGTGAAAACAGGATGCATGTCACACAAGGAGACAAAAGACAAGGTCTTGTAGAGCTTGTTTCCTTCACATTTTCACAGTTAGCATCATTTCATGGCTCACCAAGCTCAAAAAGACATTGACAGATATAGCTGACAGCTGTGAGCATCATAAGCATGCCATGGTTGGAGATAAAATAAGTCAACAGTCTCTCCAAGAACAAGAAAGCATCACTTGCTTTTTATGGCTTTTTTTTGGGGGGGGGAGGTTGGGGGATGGGTGTTAAACACCCTCTGATAATTCCAAAGTACTGAGCATGTGATGTAATGTCACTACAAACCATACCCTGGAAACATTTGTTTTTCAGAAAACAACTCTCAGAATCCTTTGACCAGCACAGTAATATTTCCAGTCTTTGCTACAGATAAAGAATTGTAGATTATTATTTTACAGCCTCACATGCCGATGACATTTGGAGTGAATGGAAGGAACTTTTCTGTGCTGGGTTACTGCCTGGCACTGACCAATTTTTTATACATTCCTCTAAATTCAAAGAGAGCACGAGTACGCTCGTGCACTCTCTCTTGTGCGATTCTCAACTTGGGGCCTGTGGGTCAGATGCGGCCCGTGGTATCATTTCATGTGGTCTCCGACCGCCTCCACCACATCAGGAAGTACCATATGGCGGAGGAAGGTAAAATGGCCATTTGGCCCCCGAAGCTGTCTGAGGGAGCTTGATCCGGCCCCCAGCTTTAAAAGGTTGAGAACTCCTGCCCTATATGAAAAGTTAAGTAGGTCCAAAAGCTATGCTAACATGTTGTCTATGTGTTTTCTAAAAGATGCCCCTACCACTTGCCTTTTGGAAGGGAAAAAAAAAGGACGGTGGGAGTAAGTAAACATTGTCACTGGAAACCAAGAACAGGCCTTTTTAGGAACTGTGGTAGTACATCAATATAGGTAAAGATATTAAATACACATTAAAATACACACAGACACACCACATCCAAAGGTGAGTCAATTACCCTGGGGAGCAGGCTATAGCTTGGGAGGACAGCAAGGAGGCTGTGCATATGCACCAAGCACTGTAGACGTGCATGCACACCAAGTGCTTGGTGTGCATGTGCAGTGGGGGAACCAGTGAAAAGGTAAGCCCCGAAGGTGGTTCCCCCCAAAAGCTGCTACCAGTTTTCCGGGACACTGGGAAAAGTTACTACCAGTTCTGGTGAACTGGTGAGAACCTGTAACATCCCATCACTGGGTCGACGGTATTGAAAGCTGCTGAGAGGTTGAGAAGAGCCAGGACGGATGGATGTCCACCATCCTACTCTCTCCAGAGATCATCCACCAGCGCAACCAATGCAGTTTCTGTACCATATCCGGGCCTGAATCCTGACAGAAAAGGGTCCAGATAATCATCCTTACTATGTGCAGGTGAACAGGGAAGAAAAATGTGTGTGGGGGGGGGGGACTTTTGAAATATTGTGTTGGAGGAAAGCCTTACAGATATCAGAAACAAAGTTAAGTGGATGGTCCATCAAGTCAAGCCTGAATGCTCACTAGAGGTAACATGATTGAATTGAGGCTATTATACTTTGCATATATAATTGGAGGACAGAATTTACCAAAAAGTACAATATTGCTGGATGAAATTCTTTGTAATGGTGGAAGCAGTAGGAAGACCTAGCATGAGATAGATTAAGGAAGTCACTTCGGTTAGTTTCAAAGGACTGAGCAAAACTTACTGAAAAACACAATACAGTACTGTATTGCTATGAAGAGGGGTAGTCGGAAAAAGAACAACCAAACAAAAGATGCTTTAGTTTTGCAAAAGCTGAGCAGAACTGTTAATAATAGGACATTTTAGATGTCATGAATTTTCCTCAGGATACTTCTTCAATAGGAAAAGGTTTCAAAATTGAAGGATCTAGTTGTCAGAGTCCAGGACATGGGCAACTAGAAAAGTAACACAAGCAGATCAACCAGGGAACAGGCCAAACAGTAACCATATCTAAGTCGAGAGTTCAAGTCAAATATCAAGTCCAAGACAGCTAGAGATAAAGGATTAGTTCAGACAATAAACACCTAGTCCAAACAAGCAGAAATCAGGTGACCAAGAGAACAGATAAGGCAGAGTACCTACAGAGGCTAGAGCAAAGAATTAACAAAGGGAATAGTTCATATTCCAGCATGTATAGCACAGGGGAGCAGGTGAGAGGGTCTAGGTAAAGTTCAAAGGAGACGGTATGGTCACTTTAAGAGAAAGGAGGAGATAGAATGTATTTTAAATTGAAATATTTGACCTTTGGGGGGGTATATTTATGTTATTGTTGTTATAGTATATGTTATATGTTCTTATAAGTAAATTAATAAAAAAATTAAAAAGGAAATTAATCCTGATAGTACTGGAGCTGCCTCAGATCCTGACACTAGTCTGCATTCTGCACAGCGGGCATGACAACATTATTTTACCTTAAGGGTGAAAGAGTGTACTGTATATATTTTCCCCTTGTATGTGTTGCTTTGTCTCACACCTTTGCTTCACTGTGTTATTAAATCCAAATATTTTGGCACAGCAGGACTACAGCCATGTCCCAGCTGTTCTTTGTTCTGCCTCCCTCTCAACAACCTTAGCACAGATCACATGATTGTCATCTGGGATCCTCTAACACTTGGTAATTCTGTTTGAGGGATGTTTCTGTTGATATTTATGTGTAGTGTTGGATATTGTGCTCCTGTACCTTGGACATAATTCAAAACTATGGAGACAACAGTTCGATACTGCTGTGCAATATTGGGCCTGTGTTGCCAGCAGGAAAAAGGACGCCCACCATCACCTGCTTGCAAGGGACAGATGTACAAGAAAGGGGGTGAAACAAGATAGATGCACAGAAGAGTGCACTTTAAGATGAGGCTGCCTTTCTCGTTGTAAAGAAAACAAGCTACCTCAGTTATAGTGGTCAAAAGGCAGCCTAAATGCTGACAACATTCTGTCAACAGCCAAGACAGTCTACAGCTTACCCTCTTGTGCTCACTACCAAAATCCCAGAACTTGACTCCATCCCCTTCCCCTATGAGTTAGCTGCTTCTCACCCAAACACAAAACAATTGTCAGGGCAATTTTTCACCAAGTCCTCTGAATATCTTATCCTTGTTTAGACCAGGGGTTCACAATGTTTTTGCACTGCGGGCGAGTCACACACCCCTCACACAGGTGAGTGGCTGGAGACGTGGCTCCTCCCAACGCTTTCTCTGCTTCCGGTGGTGGTGCATGAAAATGTGGGTCCTTATTGCCCCCAGTGGGAATGAGAGCTTAACCAGAGGTGAAATTGGGCTATTTCAGTTACAGTTAATAAAAATATTTAAAATTACAGCAGATAAATAGGGATTAAAATCTATGAAATGAAGGCACAGAATAAAAGATATCATAAGAAAATCATGAATTACAATGCAATTATAAGAAAATTATATGAGAAGTATCAATGAAATTACGGTTGTGCAAAGTTAGCCACAATCAGACCTTTTACAAAACACTATTATTTGCCCCTTTTCTGGTTTGTCCCCCTTTTGACCTCTCTGTTCCTAACATCTGGGTATCTTTCGGAAAGGGCCTAAGTAACAGCACAGGTGCATTGATGTAGGTTTATAAAGTTTTTTTCACTGCTTTCACCACTTCCCATGGTGTCAAGAGCAAGGATGGTGCATTTTTGCCAGGTTTGTAGCTTTTTTTGCTGCATTTTTGCTATGTTTTCTATGCTTCTGGTGCATTTTCAGTGCTTCTGGCAACGGCTCTGGGGTCGTCACCATGGGCTGGATTAATTGGCACTGCAGGCTGGGTTAGGCCCATGGGCCATAGGTTGCAAATATCTGGTTTAGACTATGGATCCTTATTATTCATTCTTGTGGCTTCGCTGCTATCTACTGTATATGCTGGCATATAAGACTACTTTTCCCCCCTGAAAAACATGCCTCCAAATGGGGGAGGGGGGTCATCTTATACGCCGGGTGCACTTCAGTTGGGATAGACATAGCTGCCCATAGTGGCCTCCCGATGCCCGCCTGGTGCCCATAGTGGCCTCCCAATGCCCACCCATCTCATTCTATATACCATCCAGTATCGCACGGTATCCAGCGCAGCTGCAGCAAGCATCAGCAGCGAGACAGGGGTGCCAGCCTTTTCGGCGTGACCAGCCTGTTCTGCTCGGTGGGAAGCAGCGGTGCTCCGCCCCTCCCCTTGTCTACGCAGACCTCGCACATGCACACTTGCGCACTAGTGCCGGCCACAGGGAGATGTTGAAATAAAATCTGATGTTATTTTATGTTTTATTTGGTGTGTGGAAGGTGTGTGGAAGAGTGGGTAGTCTTATACGGCGAGTATATAACAAACTCTATATTTTGAGTGGAAATGTTGGGGGGTCGTCTTATACGCCCAGTCGTCTTATACGTCGGCATTTTTTGTTTGCAGCTCTGCAACTAGATTTCAGCTGTTTCCAGACCAGGTTGGGTAAAGATTTCCCTCTCCTATAACATTTTACCTAGTAGACCATGAGTGTTTAATTTATGTATCAATGAGATTGTGTCAAATTGTGGATGGTTCCACTTATTTGCCAATCACACTTAAGGATTTGTTTAACACCATACAACTGGCCAAAATGTATATCTGTGTTATGAATCTTGGAATCTCAGAAGACTGATGGTCTCAAAGGGCATCAGATGATAGGTCAAAAATCCAGGGGTTGCCCATCTCAAAATACATCTACACAGATGTCAGTATATGCACCAGGCACTCAGGTAAGGCAGTAAACTCTAAATTTATAGCATATGTGTTCTTGTTTTAGCCAGTACAGTACATGTATTTGTGAATCACAGATAGGCAAGTTAACTGCCCATGCCTGTGATTGCAAATGTCTGTAATTGTCACCAACACCAGTGTATCCATAATTTTTCATTCCTTCTTACCAAAATGAAGAAAGAAGATTGTACTGCTGTCATAGTCTGCTGTCTTCATTCAAGTTGGTCCAAGTGTGGAGGAGCAGCAGCAGCAGCAGCCCAATAGTATTACCAATCAGAGTTAAAGTAAGGTGGGCACAAAAAGAACACTTAAGCCTGGTTTCAACTACTGTTTACTTCGAGACATTTTCATTTACCATGTATTTTATCTGCCTGCTCGTTGCCTCCCCTGGAACGAACCAGGGGGAAACTGTCATCTAGAGTCCTCCTTCCAAAGAATGGAAAGGAAACTGACAAAAGAGAATTGGAAAAATATCTATAACAGTCTTACAGAATAAATCCACTCAGGAGCATAAAATAACAGTGTTTGTATAAGGCAAAAAAAGAGGAAAATGTTCTGTGGGGATCAAACATCCCAACAATCTGACAGAAATTGAGTAAAGCCACTTAACACTGAGTGAGGTATTTCTACAATGTTTCAAATACAGTGTGATGTCAAGAGACTCCCACTCAGCAAGCTATCAAAATGTCCCTGATGTAGCAGCATGTGAGAAATTTCCAGCTTTCTCTGCAACTGTTTAAAGCAGGGGAGCCCAAACTTTTCGGGCTGGTCACATGGCTCAGGGGTGCCCAAACTATGGCCCGGGGGCTGGATCAGACCCCTAACACCAATTCATCTGGCCTGCACCACACTCGTTGCTCCCAGAAGTGGAAGTACAATGTGCCTGTTTCAAAGCCAAAGAGCCAGCACTGTCTGCTTCTGCAGACGTTTCTGTGGTCATGTGGCTGGCATGACTAGACACCGGAGTGTACGGAACGCTGTTTGCCTTCTCCTACTTATCTACTTGCAATTTCTTGCTTTTGAACTGCTAGGTTGGCAGGAGCTGGGACAAAGACAGGAGCTCATTCCGTCCTGCCATACTTGGGAATCGAACTGCTGACCTTCCACCTTCCAGTCAACATCTTAACCACTTGAGTCACTGCAGTCGATTTTGAAGTTATTACTGAATTTTAAGTAGAAAATAGGCTACATCTTATTGTAGTGGAGAAGACTGGGTCAGGTGACTTGGGTAACTGTCCTCTCTGCTGCTCAGAGACCCACAGCTGATGGGGAGATTCCAAGCCACTGCTCTTTCTTCTTACAATCCCTTAAGTTATACCCCATTGCACACCAGATCTCCAAACCAATTCTTTCCTTCCTCCTTCTTTTTCCACTCATCATTACCCTCTCCTGCTCTTTAGCCAACACTTCCAATGTTCTATCATACTTTACTCAACATTCTGTAAATTTGAGTCCTAGAATTCACTGCAGATGATTGTCAGCATGTTTCTCTCTATAATTAGGTTTCACACATAAGTGTCTTTATATAGCTGTAACAGGTTCTTTTTGTTTATATTTATGAAGTGATACTGTTCTCTGTAACCATTTCCTGGGACATATAGGTATCACTACATTATTTTTGTTTAGACCTGTTTTAGTTGTAATATGATAGGCATAAGATTACTTAAATTTGGTATTAGAAGAAAGGGTAAACGATGTCCACAAATTTGAAATGTAAAGCTTATACAATATCTGTTTCAAATGTTAAAAATTAGGCTGAGGTAACTGACCTTCGGCCTATGAAAACTTGAATCTTTAATACTTCTAGATGGCTTCAGTATTGCCTTTCAATACTGCAAAGCTTTGAGAAAGTTTAGTCTGCTGGATTTCAGGTTTTGAAGCTGGATGTTAGACATACGAGAGACCTTCTTTTGTGAGATTTTCATCACTCCTTATCCAGTGTAGGTGAAGAGCATGCAAGCTAAATTATTTCCGCATTTGTAGGAAAATGTTAATGGGAACATATCCTTTTAATAAAATTCTAGTGATGCCCTCATGCCATGTTTTTTTTAAAAAAAAATCTTCCATGCTGCAAGGAATGGATAAATTGAATTTTCCATCATGTAGAACCAGGTCTCAAATATTGAATTAACAATGCTGCAAATGCTGCCCCAGGCCTTGAAGCATCTCCTGATGATTTATGGAATTGCTCAAAAGACCTGCAAGGGCTGGGCAGGCTTCCAGTTTTTGAACGGGGGGGGGGGGAGGAAAGAAAGGAAAGAGAAGGAAAGTGCAGCTGAGCTAATAAGTTTCTGTAACATTGACACAAAAGAGGTATGGTTGACTGAACCACCACAAAGTATATTGCTCTCTCTTACTCAGTGTGCTGTGAAGCAGTGGTAGACCCAAATTCCTCCTGATAGAAAACAAGTCACTTGTGGCTGCAACTGCAAATATTTGTTTTGCCAGGGAATTAAGTCCCAATGAAGATAATATGACATACTTCTGAGTATACACAGAAGGGCACTGCACATTTTTAAGATATGTCATGCAGAGTGAAATTACTTTTCTGGATCTGTTTCATAATAGTTCTTCTGGCACCAACCTATATTCTGAGGGTTTCCTTGTGGGGTATTATGTCGTTCTGAATCAATTTTAAAGCAGTTGAAGCAATAAGAAATGGAAATCTTCTATGCCAGGTTTGGAGAATCTTTGGTATTGCAGAAGCTAGTACTGTACTACTATCAGCTCCACTCAGTATGGCCAAGGGTAAAGGATTGTAAACTGTGGTTCTTTACCTTTGCTCCACACCCTTTGTTGCTTGAGTCCTCCTATATATCTAATGTAGTTTCTCCTTGCATATTCTCTTGCCTGCATACTAAGATCAAGTGGAGAGGCCACTTTCTGCAATGACACTAAAGGTTTAATAGCAATAGCAATTACATTTATATACCAGCCCATAGTGCTTAGTGCACTCTCAGTTTACAGGTAATTAACACTTTGCCCCAACCATACTAGGTCCTTATTTTACTGACCTCAGAAGGATAGAAGGCTGAGTCAACCTTGAATGTCAGGATCAAACCCACAATGTTTTGGCTACAATACAACAGTTTAGTACAGTACAGAAAGTTGAGCGCAGAAGAATAGATGCCTTTGAAATGTGGTGTTGGAGGAGAGTTTTGAGAGTACCCTGGATAGCAAGGAGAACAAATAGGTCAATCTTAGAAGAAATCAAACCTGACTGCTCCTTAGAAGGTCAAATAGTAAAGATGAAGCTAAAGTACTTTGGACATCAAATGAGAAGAGAGGATTCACTTGAGAAAGCCTTGATGCTGGGAAAGGTGGAGGGCAACAGAAGAAGGAGATGACCAAAAATGAGATGGCTAGATGGTATTGTAGACACAATTGGCATAGAGCTGGGTGGGTTGAGGAGGATGGTGGAGGACAGAGGTGTCTGATGGGCAATGGTCCATAGGGTCGCAATGGGTCGGAATTGCCTGTGTGACTGAACAGCAACAAACAGTGTTTAACCACTGCACCACTTTTTCTGTGGAAGCAATTTAATTATGTAGCTCTGTTCCATGTAAGATTCATTTGCCCCACACAACTTTTTAAGCTTCTACTACTAAAAAAAAAAGGTTTTTTCAAGTGGACTTTTAAAAAAATAGTCTTGCAACGCTTCAGTTATTGGCCATGATGATGCCTTTGATTTTTGAATGTTTAATGCCTTTAAGTGTTGGCTTTGTTACTCTTTGAATGGCATTAGCCACCTTCATTGATCTGTTAATTCATTTACAGTCAGTCATAAAATAAATAAAACCTTCTAGCAGACAGTTGACCCAAGACATTTTCTACAAGAGACAGAACAGCAAGTGGCAGGAGTCAAGATCAAAGGACCTATGACTAGTTGAGCTACTCTGGTGCCAGAGCAATACAACCCTGCCAGTACCTCTCCCTTGAAGGTGACTTTGAGCTGAGTCATGGGAACATTTCCCTCTCAAACAAAAGTTAAAAGTATTTATCTCTAGATTAACCTAGCATGCTAATCTGTGGTTTGAGACAACTCAGAACTGCAGTGAGCTTTCATTCTTGGCAAGGATACTGGAGTGAATGGCCTGTTCATTCTCCAGTGGATAATGTTTAATCTGAGTTCTATGGACTGACCATCTTATGTGACCCTACATGGCATAGCCCATAGCCCCAATATCCAATTAAGTACATATAATTATAATGTACTGTATATTTGAGGAAATTCTAACAAACTTGAACACAAAGAATGAGTGAATGAATAAATGAAAATTTTGTACAAATACAGTGAGAGATAAATGCACACCTTAGTAAAAGAACATAACACAATTGCCAAAATTCTGTTGCTTACCATACTAGAGTGGGCCCATTGAATAAATGAGGATACAGCGAAGTCAATTCCTTCATATGTTCCATTGATTCAAATGGATCTCCACCATTTTCCCCCAGCTTTTGGTTTTTCGACTTCAATTCCCAGAAGCTTAAGTCAATGTCCCAAATCACTGTATGACATAGGCTTCTGGGAATTGAAGTCCCCCTGTGGTGTGTGTGCCCCACATTTGGGAACCACTGCTCTACACTAACTGTGACTTACTTTAATATAGTAAATTGTAGTTACAGTAGGATCATTTGAATCAATGGATCATATGGAAAAGATGAGTTACCAAATCCATACTGATTCAATGGGCCTATCTGGTGTGATTTCCTATGTAAAGTAATAACATTTTAGCTAATATGTGTGGGCACAAAAATAAATTAAATATTACTACCTATTAGCTTTGAGATTATGAGCCTAGGTGGAGAGGAGATAGCTGGGAATGTTCTAGAAAATAGAACAAGAACAAAACTAATAGATCTATATATTTCTAAGCAAAGTGTTACTGTTGAAATAAATGACAAGAAACAACTTTCTCATCATTAATCAAAGCAGAAGAAATCCCAATGGTGTGTATGGGCTTTATATCTCCTGTAGCATTGTGAAAATTGGATCTCTTTTTTTTTTCACATAAGGTGAGCATTTTCTTCCACAGACTGCTTGCCACATTAATTCATAGAGCAAAACAGTATTAGATCTCCATTAATATCCATTGCATCACTCAACAGACCTGTTTCTCCCATGCAAGAAATTACCCTTGCTCATGGATAATTCCGCAGCCACACTGATTACTCACTCATTTTAATCTCCAATGTGCATGTGCTCTATAAAGTTCAATGACCTGACATTACTGGAGTCATATATCACATAACAGCAGATTACTGTAGTGTATGTGCCCAGGATAGCATAATTTCATTTAATACCCACCTTTGAAGAGAATCTATATTTCCTGTGCAAAAGAGATTATATGACTCTCTCTGAGTGTGTGATGGCAATTTAGTCTCCAGCTCTCCAGCTTTTGCTTTCTTTATACTTTTTTTTTTTGGGTGGGGGGAGGCTACTAAGATGAAAGACATCAGAAGTAATAAGAAAACACATTTACCTTATTTTTTCCATAAGAGCCTATATATTTGGGCAGGGCAATGGCACAATAAAAGATGAATGCAGAAATACCATGGCCAGATATCAGCATATATCTTAAAAACCTGGTGAGGAGAAAATAAGAATGGGATTAGAGTAGATGAAGGGGCACACATTTTTAAGGATATGTTGCAAACCATGACAATAAAAAAGACAGGAATATATATATAAACATATTTCTTATATATTTTTAAAGTATCTACTGTGTCTATGTTTGCATGATGAGAATGGAGTACTAATATTGTCATTATCTAAATGACAACAAGATTCAACATTCATGAGTTCCCAGAGTCTTCCAGGAAAAGAATGGTCTTAAGGAGACATTTAGTTTCCTTCTCTAATGCTTCTTACTCAGAAACAAGCAAATGTGACTTACATCCAAGTCTTATGCACAATTTAAAGCACTATGAATTGGCACGATACTGCTACAAAACACAGCAGCAAAAATGATATCAAACTTTACATACAAAGGGCATCCAGAATGTCAACGACACCAATGTCAGCAGTCAAGATGGTCAATAGCAGTGTTACCCAACCTTTGGTTTTTGGACTTCAATTCCCAAAAGCCTAAGTCAGTACATTGGCTGAACTGTGCTTTGGGGAATTGTCTTAGGCTTCTGGGAATTGAATTTTAAAAAACAAAGTTTGGGGAACACTGGTCTATAGGATCCCATCTTTTGGTCACTCTTGTTGTTCAGTAGCACAGTCAATTCCGGCCCTTTGCAACCCCATGGACCATTGCCTGTCAGGCAACTCTGTGCTCTACCATCTTCTTTAACCCACCCAGCTCTGTCCCATTGTGTCTACAATATCATCTAGCCAGTGGTGGACTCAAAAAAAAAATTACTACCACACTGTGGGCATGGTATGGTGGGTGTGGTCAGGGAGAAAACCCTGTGTTGTACCAAATTAAGACAATTTTATTTCAAAACTTGGGTGGGCGGGGCAAGCCAGAATTTCTGCTACTGGTTCTGGTGAACTGGTGCAAACCTGCTGATTGCAGTGGTTGCATCTGGCCATCTCATTTTCTGCCACCCTGTTCTTCTTTTGCCCTCCATTTTTCCCAGCATCAAGACTTTCTCAAGTGAATCTTCTATTCTCATTTTGCCCACTACAATTCAAAAAGAAATGTCAAGCAAGGGAAATTCCCAGAAACAGACTCCTTTTTTCGTCAACTAATCTTACCCAAAGATAAAGCAATTGTTAGAATAAAGTTGAAAAAATATATAAAAAGAATAATTGCATAAATCATAACTGAAATAATATTTCTGATGAATTTAAAATTCATATAAAGAACAGATTTGCTTTACTAAACTCAATTGATCATGAACCAGAGAAACTGTGATTTGAAGCAAAACATTATTACAGTAGAATGCAAAAAGATTACTCCTGTAATCCAAAGAAAGGAAAAGTCTGGTGGATGATGAAAGAAATACTTGAAATTATTAAGGTGAGAAAAGAAGCAAAAGTAAAAAGTGAGAGATATAGAGTCAGAACTTTTCAGTGACTGTCACATAGAGACAAAGAAAACTGTTATAATAGCCAGGACAAAGAGAAACAAGAGAACAAACAATAACATTAGTTTCTCTATGGAAGAACACAAAGAAAGGAAAATTTAAACCTAGATTAAAGATGCTGAAATATCATCAGTGGACCATAGTTTAGCATGATAAAATAAAAATGTGGAAACAAAATACTGAAGAACTATAAAGAGCTTTACAGAAAGTGTAACATATTCATTTGAAGAGGGATGTTATGATGAAGAACCTGAAGTTTTAGAAAGTGAAGCAAAAACTGATCTAAAAGTTTTTTGAGAAGAAAATCACTAAAGGGAGATATAATACAGGTAGAATTATTCCATGCTAAAGAGAATGAGAACTAGCTGCATAGCTCAGTGGTTTAGGTGTCTGGCTGTGAAGTCAGAAACTGGTAGTTCAATAATGTGTCTCCAGAGATATTTAACTTGATAGCATACAAATATTATATTTTATAATTATTATTAAAAAGACTGAATCTGACAAAATCCTAAGCAAGACTATGCTAACAAATTTGGAAAAGAAAACAATGGCCCATTCAATATACATTCCAATGCTCAGGAAAATAAATATCAAGGAGTGCAGTGGTTGTAGGACTAATGCAGTAATGCCCCAACTCATATATGTGTGCTGTAATACAAGGTTTGCAACTTTCGGCATTTTTGGACATCTGTAGAAAATCTTTGAACATACTCCCATGGATATAGGGTGTGATCTATAACTATTCCTATTCAGTATACATTGGCTACAGGAGCCTAGGAAAGTATTTCAGGATTTTTTTATAGGTTATAGGAAATCTTTTGATAATGGGGAGGTATGAATTATAGTATTCTGAAAGTAAAAAGGTGTTCATTAGCACTTGGTTATTGGCAAGTCGTATTGTGGACTAGTCACTGCTAGGACAGAATATGGAAACAGAATGGTTTCCCATAGGCAAAGGTGTCAGACATGGGCATATTTTATCTCCTAATCTGTTCAATCTCTACTCTGAACATATATTATAGAAAATTAGATTAGATTCAGATGATGGAAGTGTCAGGAAACAAATTTACCCTCTAGTTTAGCAACCCAGGATATTAGCTTAATGTAAATAAGATGACTACAGTCCTCTTTAGGTATTTTTAAAAGTGTATTGTAATCAGAGTAAGTTACATAAGAAAGTTTATCAAAAGTTCAGAAAGCACATCATAGCAAAGAGAGCTTCTCTATTTGGGCAAGCCCGGGGGGGGGGGCTTCTGGCTTAAGCTCCTACATGTTGTCTCAATTCACAGCTCACCCTCAGAGAGAAAGAGAGAAGCATCCGATCAAAAGAGCATCTTGGCTCCTCCCTCCGGGTTTTATCTCCTCACACATGGTCCACCACCCTGCCATTCCCTAAAGAATCCAGCCAATGACCATACAGTATAACATGCCCATCACACATTAGGTTTCATTTCTTCTAACCCATGAATCTAGCATGTTTTTAAATTCCAATCCTTCTCAGGAATATGTTACTGGTCCCCACACACACAGAAATCTCCATCTTGGAATAAGGCTGAACCCAGGGTACAAACCATACCCTGACAGAAAGAGTGAAAATCGGTGGAAGAAACATCAACTACTTAAGATATGCAGATTACACCATTTTACTGGCAGAAAGCAGCAATGACTTGAAATGGCTCCAAATGAAATCAAAAGAATAGAGCACAAAAGCTGGACTACAACTGAAGATGGGGGGGGGGGATAGATACTATAGAACTACACAATTTAAATGTTGACAGTGAAGAAACTGAAATTCTTAGAACTCTTATATACCCTGGCCAAATGAAAGCTGAACCCAAGAGGTTACAAGACTGAAAATAAAAAGGGTACCAAAGCAGGAACTAGAAATGCTCATCAAGATGTATTAATGAAAGCTAAGGTCAAAATCATCTGCCTTACCATATTTCCAGTTACTGTGTATGGATGTGGAACCTGGGCAGTGAGGAAAGCTGAAAGGGGGGGGGGGGAATGTTCGTTTGAAATATGGTGCTGAAAGAAAGCACAAGATCATTGCTTCACTTTCATTAACATCCTTTCAATTTATTTTTCAAAGATTTCATCCCATCTTCTCTTTGACTGAGCAGTTGGTGATAGGCTCCAACTACCATGTTCCTTTTGTTTTTCCCTCATCATATTAATCCAGATGCTTTTGATGAGATGACTGAGCTGATCCTCCTAGGTTTCTAAGTAGGGATATGTGTTTTTGACATATACTGTACTGTGATTCCACCATTCTTTTTGCCCTTTCTGTTCTTTTGGAACAATTAATGCCCTTTGATTGCTTTGTTCCAGTAGTGGGAGGGGTCCCACCAAGTTTCTGTTCTCGCTATCTAGTCATATTTATCCTCCTGAACTAAGATTTCTAATTCTTCTTGTTTGTTTCCCATCCTCCTCATGTTCATATATAGACAATGAAGATTGTGTGGTTTTGTGGCATCTTTTCCTTTCTCTGATGTTTTTGTTGTTGTTGACTTCCATTTATATCCTACCCACTCTGGGTGGCTAATAACAACACATTAAAAACATATAACAACATCACATAATAAATCATCTAATAAAATACTAATATCAAACCTAATTAAAACCGGGGGACCAAATAAAAGCCTAACACTAGTCTGGTGAGTTTTTTTGTTTTGTTTTGTTGTTCAGTCACACAGTCGATTCCGACCCTCTGCAACCCCATGGACCACTGTCCGCCAGGCACTTCTGTCCTCCACCATCCTCCTCAACTCGCTCAGCTCTGTGCCCATTGTCTCTACAATACCATCTAGCCATCTCATCTTGGGCTGTGCCCTTCTTCTTTTGCCCTCAACCCTTCCAAACATCAAGGCTTTCTCAAGTGAATCCTCTCTTCTCATTTGATGTCCAAAGTACTTTAGCTTCATCTTTATTATTTGACCTTCGAAGGAGCAGTCAGGGTTGATTTCTTCTAAGATTGACCTATTTGTTCTCCTCGCTGTCCAGGGGACTCTCAAAACTCTCCTCCAACACCACATCTCAAAGGTGTCTATTCTTCTGCGCTCAGCTTTCCTAATGGTCCAGCTCTCACAACCATACATTGCCACAGGGAATACCATTGCTTTGACTATGCGAATTTTTGTTTGCAATGTGATGTCTCTACTTTTCACTATGCTCCCCAGGTTTCTCATTGCTTGCCTCCCAAGAATCAGTCGCCTTTTTATTTCATGGCTGTAATCACCATCTGCAGTGAGCTTTGATCCTAGGAAAGTAAAATCTGTCACTGCTTCTACTTCTTCCCCATCTATTTTCCAGGGACTGCTACTTCTTCCCCATCTATTTTCCAGGGACTGATAGGGCCTGTTGCCATTATCTTGGTTTTCTTGATATTGAGTCTCAAGCCAGCTTTTTCACTTTCTTCTTTCAACCTAATCAGGAGCTTCTTTAGGTCCTCCTCACTTTCTGCCATTAGGGTGGTATCATCTGCATATCTCAAATTGTTGATGTTTCTTCCAGCAATTTTGATCCCAAATTGTGATTCCTCGATCCCTGCATTGCACATTTGCCTCCCTGAACAGAAGTGCTTTAAGTTGTTTTCTGAATGTCAGCAAGGAAGTGATCTGATGCAATTCTGCCAGAAGGGAGTTCCATAGGGATAGTGCTGCCACTGAAAAGGCTCTTCTCCTGGTCATCACCTTCCTTGCCAATTTCAGCATTGGCACCAAGACCTGGTCTGTCTGGGAAGATCGAGTGATGCAGGAAGATGTTCTAAGAGGGAGATGCTCCGCCAAGTAGGATGGTCCCAAACCACTTAGGGCTTTAAAAATTAAAACTAACACATTGAACCTGATACGGAATGAAATGGGCAACCAATGCAGCTCTGCCAGGGCTGGTGAGATGTGATCAAACTTCCTCACCCTGGTGATTTGTCTAGCTGCTGTATTTTGTACCTGCTGATGTATTGGGGTACACAGAAAGAGCCTCCTTGAAGACTGGTATTTTGGAACCACAATTGGATGTACTCTGGTAATACCAACCTTGTGTTGCTGGCTAATCTTTCTCGCACTGGGTCAGGCAAAAGGAACTGCAGAATATACTCACCAAAAAGTGCCTTCATTTTGGTAGTTTTACATCTGGCCTAGACAAAGAAGAAGAAGAAGAAGAAGTGAAGATTATTGTTGGTCCTTATTGGAGATATTTGGTCTGTTCTTGTTATACAGAAGCCTTCATCTTTCTTTACTTCTGATTTTATTTCTCAATCCACCTTCCCATTGAGTTTAAAGCTCTCTTGATGAAGTTCTTCATTTTGTGTCCAAACACATTCCTCCTAGTTCTTCTGAGGTACAACCCATCCCTTGACAGCAGTCAATTTTTCAGGAAGCATACCCATGGTCCCAAAAATCCAAATCCTTCACATCAGCAAGTTGTTCACCAAGAATATTTTCCTTTCCCTTTCTATTTCACTCCCAAGCACTGGTAGGATGTATGAGAAGATTATCTGAGCCCCCAAATCCTTAGTTTACTTTCCAGAGCTTCAAAGTCTGACGTGATTTCTTCATAGTTCCTCTTGGATGTGCCATTTCTTCCCACATGAATGAGAAGCAAGGAATATGTGTCTGGGTTTTATGGGCAATGGCAATCCTTCCATCACATCCCTAATCCTTCCTCCAGGGAGACAGCATACCTGCCAGTTTCAAGAATCTTCTTGGCATATTTATATTTCAATCCCACAAAGGAGAGATTCTCCTAATACAGGAATTCTCAACCTTTTTAAGCCAAGGGCTGGGTCAAGCTCCCTCAGACATCTTCAGGGGCCTGACGGTCATTTTGTCCTTCCTCCACCACATGCCACTTCCAGGTGTGGTGGAGGCAGGGGGCACATGAAATGGCACCATGGACCACATCCAGCCCACAGGTTGAGAATCCCTGTCCTAATACAACTACTCTTCTTTTTGTAGGGTGTGGGCTTGCTATTTCTGCTATGCAGAGCTCCAGACTCTCTCATGCCATTTTGTAGGGTCTCCCCTTTGTCTTCTTCAGCATGCTGTCTGCCAGACTTTTCCACCCACAAGAATCTCAAAGCAGTTTTGCAATTCCACTGGTAAAGATTGTCATCTTCTTTTGCTACTATAGCACATTTCCATAGTGCCTCCTACACTGTGTTTGTTTTCTCATCAACATTCTCCTTCTCTGCTTTGCTTTGTTGTTTTCCCAACTCCAGTGCATCTTTTGACTTCTTCACATCAAGAGTTCAGGGTCTGTACTCTTCATCTTCTTTTATAATTTTAAGCATGGTCAACCACTTGTTCAATTCTTTTTCTTTCTCTTCCAAGAGTGCTACCAATTTACACTTGTTAAATGTATTCACTATTTTTCTCAGACATGAAGACAAACATTACCCATACTTTTCAGGTAACTACTACTGAAGAGTCTCTTCCCTCCATAATCTTTGTTGCATTTTCACTTCCTTATGCTTATCTCTTAGTGACTCTTTCTTTGTATTATCTACCTTAGAAGCTTCTGAGAAAGCCCACTAATATATATCAAAAAGATTATTTTAAAAGTATGTATATATTTTTTAAAAAAATTACAGACCTCTGCTTTGACCTCCCCTGCCAAACTCCTTTGTCAAACTCCTGTTTACTCTCCCTGTTCACTCACTCTCTGTGGTCTGTCTCAGCTATATTCCTCTGCTGTGCTCCGTTAAGAATCAGAAAACAGTACTGTGTACAAAAGTGATAGATGTAAACACATGGAAGGCCAAAAAATGCAGCATTTATTAAGAAGTGAATTCTGGCTGGAAGTAAATTTTAATGAACACACATGGGTCCCCTGAAAGGCCAGGTCATTCAAATGAAGATGCCATGGTTTAATACAGCAGTTCCCAAACTACGGCCCATGGGGTGGCCCCAGCCTGCAACACCCTTCCATCTTGCCCACCGCACCTGGAAGTCGAAGAAAGTGCATTTACATCAGCTGTAAAATGCACCAGTGCATTCTCAAATGCGCCCATGGCTGTTGTAAATGTGGAAGTGGGCCTATGACAGCCATAAATGTGCCTGCTTCCACTTCCAGAGGCATGGTCCAGCCTGCTCAGCTGTCCGGGGGGAGGGGGTATGGTCAGGCCCATGGCATAAAATGGTTGGCCACCCCTCATTTAATACTTTAATGACTCAGATTCCCCAACCTTCCAAAAATAAAAAACCTGGACACTTGATGTTTCCTTTCTGAAGTTTTTTTTGTCCCTCCTTCTGTCAAAAAGTTAGATCCAAATCATCACATGGGCAGAAAGAGAGAGAGAATTAAGGCTTAGCATGTGCTCAGTGCTTGCGGAAGTACGTTTTGGCTCCTGAACCTTGAAAAGCTATAAATCTACCACCATCCTTTGAACAAATGTGCTTGGGAAGATTTATGTCCTAGCTAGCATACATCTGTCCCCAGATTGGCATGTAAGTCCTTCATTTCTAGCATGGTTAAATGCAAAGCAATGGGTATGCATTACAGGTTGTTTAAGAAATTGAACTTCCTAAATGAATTTCCTAAACTATCTGCATTACAGGTAGTCTAGAAAATTCATTAGACCTGATTTATCAACGCCAATGGGAAGTAGGTTAACTACTTCAACATCACCAAAGGGGCAGGGGCGAGAGAACACTAGTAAGCATAAAAATACATGTGCTAATTTATATTCACAGGTCCAAATCATTTCTATAATTTAAATGTCAGTCTATTTTCATTTGAATTGCAATGCATCCCAGCAAACAGGGGGAACATAAGGACCAGGTGAGCTGTGCAGCTGCTGAGTCCTGCTGTTAAGGTACTGGTCATAGACAGGCAACTTCAAGTCCTCAATCGCCTTCCTTGTGCTTCTTTATGTTTAAATCAGACTTGGATAGAACTGCACTTGAAATGGAAAATGCATTAAAAAGAGGGTTGTCCTTTGTAAAAGAGCATGTGTGACCACTCTAGAGGGAAGCATAGACTCAGAAGTCTGTGTTCTCAGTTTTCACTCCTGTTTCTGCAGTTCTCTTTGCCTGGCAACAATCAGATAAAGAGGAGGTGACAATACATATCATAAAAGGTATTAGTATGCAGTCAGGATTTAAAATCCCTGGAGACCTGATGGAAAATTTGGCCACTGCAGTTCTTTTCACATATTATTTGGAGTTTAACCCTCATTGAATGCAGGCTGCAGACTTTACTGAGCTCTTAAATTCTCTATGTGTTTTTTCTGTTAGGGAATTCTTCAATAAGGTAAAAACCATAACAACCTTTTCACTTCTCTTTCCCAAAATCTGTTACACAGCTGTTGCTTGAAATGTCTATAAAGTCAATGAAAATTTGTGTGATCCCCTAAAGACCTAGGGCTGTTTTCAGATTAGGTTCAAAAATACTTCAGAAGGTCAAGGTGGGGAGAAAGAAAAGGTATGTTTTTAAAACTAAGGTTTCATAGTCAAAATATTACTACATTATTTTTTCACTTGTTTCAACAAAAGATACAAAGGTAGTCAGGATACACAGTATGGTTGTAATGGACAGAGTGATGGATAGGAGTCTGAAGGCCTGGGTTGAAATTCCTGATCAGCTTTACAAGCTCACTGGGGTGCAGAATTGGTAAATTTAATTAATTGCATGTCATCAAGTCTATTCCAACTTATAGAAACCCTTTCTGGGTTTTCTTAATATAGAATATAAAGAAGTGATTTGTCATTTCTGCCTTCTGGGGGTTCCCTGGGAATGTGCAGCTTGCCTATGGCTACTTAGGCTGGCTTTTCCCTAAGTGGCACAGTGAGGAATCAAACCCCCAACTTCTGGATCAACAACTAGACACTTAAACCACTGAACTGGATTTAATCCATAGAAACAAAAGCTAAAACATGAGGTGGTGTGACTCTATAAAGAAAGCATTAAGATGGAGTTTGCAAGAGCTTAGTATGGCTGCTAATGATACCATATATACTGACCCAAATATAAACCAAGGTATCTAATTTTGACTTGAAAACCCAGGAAAATAGATTGACCTAAGTACTGTATAAGGAAGCAGCACTCAGCTGAGGAGTCCAGGGCCAATAAAGACTGGCATTTTTCACCCTCTCCGGTCGCCCACCCTGCACCAGACCAGCGGAGGGAGCAGGACTCAACTGAGGAGTCTGTGGCTGATAAAGGAGGACTTCAGCCAGGAGCGCATGGACTGCTCCACCTGCCAGCACTCCCAAGCCCTCTCCCCATGCTTCAAAGGGATGTTGTGGCAGGATGCACCACCACCTTTGAACTTTGGCCCAGCCTGGTGAAGAGGACATTGGCCAGGAGCACCTGGATTGTTCCATCTGCCAGCACTCCCGAGCCCCACCCCCATACCGGGCTGCCGGGGGGGGGAGCGGCGTTGCAGCAAGATGTGTCCCCGCTGTCTTTGGACTTTGGCCCAGCCAGGCAAGGAAGACTTTGACCAGGAGCACCTGGACTGTCCCATCTGCCTGCACTCCCAATCCCCAACCCCATGTCGGACTTCAGAGGGCTGTTACGGCGAGCAGCTGCTGCTGCTTTTTGGAGCCTGCTTGTGGCCTCAGGGAGAGGCTTGATATTGTTGAATCATGTATAGTTATATTATTATTTATTGAGATTATACTATGTATATATAATTGTAATTGTACTTTTTGTAACTTTGTTTTGCGGTGTAGTTTTTGTTCTATTGCACTGCTGAATTATATTGTTATATTATTGTATTAGGCTGTATTACTTTTGATTATGTTATATGTATGGATTCTGTGAACTGCCCTGAGTCAGTTTCACCAAGTAGGGTGGTATATAAATTGAATAAATAATAATAATAAAAATCCGAGTGTGGGAAATACAGCAGCTGCTAGTGAGTTTCAATAATCAAAATACATGAAAATATGGTAAAAATAATTAAATTATTGGCGCATCACAGTCCATTGTGTTCTTGGGACCCTCATGGTTGTTGGCCCAAGTATAACCTGTGTCTCCTTTTGGGGGCTCATTTTTAGGGCTAAAAAGCTCATCTTATACTCAAATATATATGGTAGAATATTCATTCATTCAGAGGTAATCTGATGGAATATAACAACAAACCAGATTATCTTCATGATGATCACCCATTTGCACCAGCAATACTTGTTAATGAACCTGTGCGATGATCCCATTTTATTATGCTAGCAGGACTTTCAAAAGCTCAGTAGAGAACTGTCCTAAATTCTAAAGTTTTCCTAAAATATGAGGTAGAGGGGGGAGGGGTGAATGGTTGAAGTCAAAACTTGATTCAGAGCAAGTACTGTACATGTGAAAAACTTCCAAGTGGAGTTTATAGCATAAACAAACAATAAGGCAACTCTTATAGATACACTAATCTTACTACCTCAAAACTTGAAATAGGTACATCACATTTCCTAGTGGAGAGATATCTCCACTAAAGTTGAATTTGTATGAATAATAATAGATCCAGTCACTTTCATTGAACTGAAGAAAGAGAGCAAAAGCAAAATGAATAGTCAGAATGAGACTTGGAACTGGGGAAAAGGAAGAGTGGACAAAGGTAGTGAATATCTATGGTATAACAGTTTGAGATTGGTGATAACAGCAAAAAAAATTGTGAAAAATAGTTTTTCTTTAATCTGTTAATGTCAAGTCGCCAATTGCATTGATTTCCCTTTGGCACAGAAGATAGCTGGCATTCCAGTTTTCATGCAAGGCCAATCAGAATTTTAAAAATGTAAAAGGATGTCATTCTCCAATCCTCCATAATTTTTATTAGCCTTGAGTATCTTTGTAGTGACATCTAAATCAATTTGCATCCATTAAAATTTGAAATTCATCTGTTCTTGAGGCTTTTAGCCTTTCTTACATAGATGTAATATTATACCTTGCATTTCAATAGGTGAATACACATCAGATACAATTAAATATAATGGGGTCTGAAGATATCATGTATTTGAGTTAATCTGGATAGCTGAACAGTAAAAGCCTATTAGGGAATTTGAGAGGATGGACATGTTCAGTAGTCATAATTACTTTTCTTTTTATATGTCCATGTGTGAAAACTACTACATTGTTAAACACCAAGTTCAAAAGCAGAATTCTCTCATTAGGCACCACCGATAAAATGAATTGGAAACCAAGAGCTTTATAAAATATGAAAACCTTAATCTCCATACTCAAGGGAAATGTGTGGATCTTGTACTGTTGGACTGAAATTCTCAATTGCCATAGGCAGATAGTCAGTGTTGAGGGATGCTGGGGGTTGCAGGCCAGCACACATCCTGCTATATATTCTTGATTTGAAGTCTTGATTTGATGTGAATTTAAAGAGTACAACTCCCACATTCCTCCAGGGCAAGGGTTCTCAAAGTTTTCCCACCATGAGACGGGCCATGCCCCCACAGACAACTGTGTGAGCTGGACATGTAGTACTCATGCCATAAATGCTGCTGTAAAATGCATCCGTGGCTATCATAAACACATTTGCAATAGCCACAGGTTCATTTACAGCCTGTTTTTGGCAGTTTTTGCCATTTCCACCTCTTCCAGTGGTGGTAGGAACAAGCATGGCGGGCCACATGAAATGGCACTGTGGGCCAGGTTGCAAACCCCTGCTCCAAGGGTTCCATGATCTGAAAATATCTACTGTGTGTGTGTGTGTGTGTGTGTGTGTGTGTGTGTGTGTGTGTGTGTGTGTGTGTGTGTGTGTGTGTGTGTGTGTGTGTGTGTGTGTGTGTGTGTGTGTGTGTGTACACCTCTTCATATCCAAACAACATACTATATAGTGCCAGAAAGCTGTGAAAGGACCTGCTCTGTTAACACTTTAGAAAAAGATCGATGCAGATTTTATTTCACTCCAATGTATATTCCCTTTAGGGTATCTATTTACTTACCATATATACTCGAGTATAAGCCAAGTTTTTTACCCCAAAAAAAGTCTCCAAAAGGGGACTCGGCTTATACTTGGGTCAATGATCATGAGGATCCCAGAATCATGCCGGATTGAGATGTGCCAAAAAAATTTTTAATTTTACCATATTTTCATGTATTTTTATTATAGAAACTCACTAGCAGCTGCTGCATTTCCTACCCTCGGCTTATACTCGGGTCAATCTGTTTTCTTGGGTTTTCAGGTCAAAATTAGGTACTTCTGCTTATATTTGGGTCAGCTTGTACTTTAGTATATACGGTAGTTACATATATTTTTATTATAATCATTGGGCAGTGGAAACAAAGATGTATTGTTTTTAATTTCTTTTAAGCAGTAATATTTTGTACATGATTAATTGCATTGAATATAATAGATACATAAATTGCCATAAACAAAGCAAAACAAAACAAAAATGTAGCACTTTAAAGACTAGCATTCATGGAAATCCATCAACTCCAATAAATTGCTGTATATATTATACTGGAAATTCATGTAGCATCTTTTGGTTAAAACTTTCTGAATTTTTACTGTAAAATATAAGTCAGTTGACAAAGAAGAAGAATGAGCACTAAAAGGCAGTGCTTACAAAAATACTCAGAAAATAATTAAATATTTAAAGCCTAAGAATTTAAATAGATATTTGCTTAGTGCTTAAAAGACATTAGAATAGTTCCCATATAGCCTTAATGGAGAGACAATTCAACAAGGAAAATCTTTGCCCAACTGCCTTTTGTTTGTCATTTCAATTAGCAGAGATATTATATTGTATAAATAGCATTTATTGGTACATCACTGGTTGTTGTGATGTTGTTATTGTTATGTGCTGTCAAGTCACCTCCAAGTTATGGAAGACCCTATGAATGATCAAGCTCCAGAATGTCCTTTCCTCAACAGTCCTAGTCAGTTCAACTACAGACTTTGGTTTTCTTTAGATAGCCAATCTATGTCATAGCTCTTGCCCTTCCGGAAGGGCTTGAAAACCTGGCTGGCAGGACATATTTGGGGACCAGGGAACATGGGCTCCCAAACTAAGTGGCTTATTTAAAGGAGTGCCACTCTGGGTCTGAATTATGGGAATACTGGTGTGCAGTTTTTGTACTGTTTTTAACTTCAGATAACTTTTAAACTTTTACGATTTTATATGTTTTTATCTTTTACCTTTATTTTTATCATGATGTAAGCCGCCCAGAGTCGGGTTCTCCCGAGTGGGGCGGGGTAATAAATTCAATAAATTCAATATTTAGTCTTCCCCTTGACCTGCTACCTTCAACCTTCCCCAGCCTTATAATCTTTTCCAGAGAAGCATGTCTTTTCATAATGTACCCAAAGTAGGACAGCCTCAGTTTCATCATTTTTGTCTTCAGGCTCGATTTGCTCTGGAACCCACTTGTTTGTCTTTCTAGCAGTCCAGTTGGTATATAGGACTCAATTACCCTCCAGGTTGAGCTTTGGAATGGACCAGAAGCTGACAGACCACTTTAAGCAGGCAAGTCTTCTGTCAGACACAGTAGAAGCTAGATGTTCATCTTAATGGCTGAAATCCTGTTTGTGCAAGTTCCACGAAATTAGGATAATGTTTTGAAAAGTAAATATTTCTCTCTCCTGTAATGAAACTCCTATGTGTCCTGAACAATTCCCTTCTCTAATGGAAACCTGTACAGGGAAAACCAATTATTCAACTGGCAGAATCACTGCAACTGGTAAAGTCATCTGGATAGAAGCAAATTTCAATAATTAAAGATTTCCGTCTCCTGTCCTTCGGTTCCATTGGTTCCCAGAAATGAAAAGGATTACTCAAAACCCATAGATAGGGGTTTCATGACAGGAGGGAGAAATGTTTGATTTTTAAGAAATCATGCTGGCTGATGTCTTTTTCAATCTTATGCTACAGAGCATATGCAAACAGAATTTCAGCCACTGTGTGATCTTATGCCTATGATACCATACCAAACTGCACAAAGTATGCTGGATGGCATGTGCAGCTAGGCCTACCGCATTGCCCAAGTTTCCAGAAGCACAACAGGCTCTAACTTGCATTCATTAGCATCTGATGTTCTGAGACATCTTGTAACTCTTACACAAAGTGATGCATAGACATCTTGGGAGCCACTGAGAGTACTGACCATTAAAGCAGAATTTTCTAAAAGATAATAGCCCCAGCTTGTTCTTTAAAAGATGTCCTAAGTCAGGGATGGTGAACCTTGGTATTCCAGGTGTTCTTGGACTTCAATTATCAGAAGCCCAAGTTAACACTTCTGCTAATCAAGGCTTCTGGGAATTGAAGTTTAAGAACACCTGGAGTGCCAAGGTTCACCATCACTGTCCTAGGTAGTGTATAACATGTATCTAAATCAGCAGTGGCTCAGGTGTTCTTAAACTTCAATTCTCATAAGCCCTGGTCAGCAGGTGTGGTTACTTGGGCTTCTGGTAATTGAAGTCCAAGAACACCTGGGAAGCCAAGGTTGGCCACCTCTGATCTAAACTTCCTAAAGCAGCTTTCTCAAAACTTTTTTTAAAAAACCTGATCATCACACCATCTAAAGTCTTATTGAGACACCAGTTCATCTATTCAAACTGTTAAAAGCAGACCATCCAATCCATTGCAAAAGAAAAATACATAGTCCACTGCCCAAAAAGCATACAATCATAGAAAAACTGAGTTGGAAGGGGCCAATGAGACCATCAAATCTAACCCCCTGCTCAATGCAAGAATACAAGTAAATATAGAAAAGATTATTCCTTAGTCAGTCAAACTGGTCTGAACCAAGTTTACTAATGGTTTATTTTGAGTTTTGAAGAAATGTGTCAAATTAAACTAAGTTAAAAAGCAAGGCACTATCTCCACAAGCCACATCAAATTGTGTTTTTAAGGAATTCACTTCCATATTATTTAGTCTCATTTCCAGAAATCATGCACTTTGGTTCAAGAACAAAGCTAACTGGCTCTCTGAGGAAACATAACAGTGAGAGAGGGACATAAGACTCAAAAGCAACCTTATCAAAAGCCCAGTTCATATGTTACTCAGATATGAAACACGGTTTTTCCCATGCCACTACCCCTTTCTTAGCATCATGTTTGCAAAGAATCCCTTCCCTCAAATATTCATCAATTGATTATCTGCTCATACATACTGCAACATATCCAGGAATTTAGTTAGAGAAGAATCACACAACCCATACTCCACCACTTTCCTGAATCTACTCTTAAACCTTTCCCAAAGCTTTAAAGTACATGAAATTCAGGGTCCCTGGGTAAGTTTTTCTATGTTTCCCTGTCTCTCTTTACCAAAACATTTTTTCTGGTTGGAACTTAACAACAGTCAGACCAGGTACTACACAGATCAAAATAATGTGTTTGGTCTCAAGGAACCTTCTTTAGACACATCAACCCTTGTTGCTCCAATGACAACACCTTGGGAAAATATTAAAAACTTTATTAAAAACAAAAGAAAAGTTTCAAAAAAGATAAAAATCCAAAACATCAGAAAAAATAGTTGAAAAAGCCAAAGCCAAGCAGCAACCCAAAACCATGGGCTTAAAATAAAACTGTAAAATATTTCCCACAACCCTAGAATAAAATAATTAAAATGTAATTAAACTTCCTACTTCTAAATAACTATAATGCTGGTTAGATTTTGCCTATTGGTTACTGTAGTAAATTTCATTAGAATAAGCTCACTGAGGGATTTAGTGAGTCACCCCTCTGCCAATTCTGTTATTTATTTATTTGTTTGTTTGTTCAGGTTTATATTGCTGCCCACTCACTGAGTCGACTCAGGGTGGCTTACAGTCAAAACAGCAACAGTACAGTAACAATCATAAAATGCGACCTTACAAAACAACCAAAGCAAAATACAGACTAACTCCCCTCTGGCCGTTGATGGGGGCCTGGAGGTGAGGGCAAGGTCCTCAGCTGCCTGCCAGGCAATGGCGTCTTTTCCCTCAGGCCGTTGGTGTGGGCCCAGAGGAGGTGGTGATGTTCTCAGCTGCCTGCCAGGTCATTGCGTCTTCTCCCTCAGGCTTTTGGTGTGGGCCCAGAGGAGAGGGTGATGTTCTCAGCTGCCTGCCAGGCCATGGAGTGATTAAAATAGGCCCACTTTAGCTAAAACTTACTTTAGTGTGGAAGCCACGATTAGAATAAGCCAATTTGACTCACTGAATCCCCAGCAGTTTAGTGGGCCTACTCTATTTTAACTTATTATCCTAGGCAACAATATTTCCACTGTTGACTTCTACATAGGATAATAAAGGAAAGTCAGTGGATGGACTATTCTTGCTTTCCTTGACTCATCTTTATGACCATTATAACATAGTTTATTTCCTACTGATTCTTATATAGTGCAATGCATCACAATCAAAATCTAATCTCTTCTGCATCAGCTTCTACTGGTATGAATTGGCTTAAATTATACTTTATAAATATGAATTTGAAATTTATATGTATTGTTGCTTTATAAGAGTTAGAATGTGGATAGTTTACAGAAAGTCTACATTTCATAAGCATTTTTATTGCTCTGCAGGAACTGAAATGACAATTGTAAAGGCTTTATAACTATTTGTGAGCTAAATTACTCATACCAATATATTTTTTGTAGTAGTGGATAGTTTCAGTATCTTACAAGAAATGTTGAAGAATGTCAGCAAAACACTTTCTTATCTGCTCCTTCCAGCTTCAACAGGTGAAGTCTTAGGGACATCTTCATACAGTAATATATACAGGCTGCTATAATTAATAGCCATTGATTTTACCCTGAAATACACTTGGGAAAGCTCCAGTCCATAATCCTAAATCTTTGTCAACAACGCAACCCTTTTTACATCCCCTAAGTGTTTCAACTGTGTAATGTGGACACTATTGCAAGTTCAACACTGGATTTGTTAAGTCAACTAACATTGCACTACACCCATCTGTAATTGCAATCCTGCCTGTACTAAAAGTAGTTCAGGAACAATATATTTGTTTGAGTACCCTAGGGTTGGAGAAGAGAAATGGGGAGATGATTCCACATTTTCCTGCCAACTGTTACAAAGCTACATAATGTCAACCAGTAGGTGATGACATTTGCTTTTCTGTGTTCCTTGTCTACATAAGCTTTACAGAATGGCTTCTGTAATATATTGCTGTCACACTGTAAGGACCTTCTTTGTCTTCTGTATCTTCTATGGCTTGGATCCTAACATTAAATATACATGGACAGAATCCTGTTCACGTAGATAAATATAGAAGGCACACTCATGAGTGTCTCCCATCACCACCAGTTCCTACCTTTCTACAACCAGTGACTCAATAGGAAAGGAAATCTTAAAAGCAGGATATCAGCACATGTATTTGTCAATACTAAACATTTTTAAAGAAATAACCCTTCCAAGTAGCTTTACAAGTCTATTTTGAACTTGTCACCATTAATGGTCATTAGTGATCTGTTGCAAGCTTGTCATCATTAGTGGCCATTATTGGTAACAATGAAATACTGACTTATTCAGACCACAACTTTCCACATTTATTTATTCAGATTCATAGCCCACTTTTCTGTGCCACCCAAATTGCACTCTGCTTTATTAACAGTAATAAAATTCAAGCAACACTAATGTAATTAAAACATAAGCAAAACTGGAAAGCACTATTTAAAACACATTAATGAAGAAATAACAGCTTTTCTCCAGATAAAACCCCTTCAACAGTAATCCTGCTAAATTGACCAAAGCCTCCTTGAATTAAAGGTCATCTAGTGATGGAAGGAGAGCAGGGGAAGAGCCAAGCCCAGCCTCACATGGCAATTCTTGAGCCTAAAGTGGCCAACAAGAAAACATCCAGTCTTAGGCTTCCCATATGGCAGATTTACAAATCTGGGTGACTTAATATAGCATGAAATGTTTCATATCTTGAAACTACTATTGATTTATTTTATTTTATACACATTATGCACATTTTTTCCATTTTATGCATCAGTGACCCAATAAAGTGAAATGTTGGTCTAAGACCAAGGAGGCTCAGATTCAAATCCCAGGTTAGCCACAATTCTTACTTGATAGCTTTCCACCATCCACTCAGGCAAACCTACTTTACAGGTTTGTTTCAAGTATCAGAAGGGAGGAAATCATGCCCACTGCTGATATGTCTAAATGAATGGTATTTAAGAATACAGTTGTACCTCGCTTAAAGAGCATAACACATTCCACAGAATTGCTCTTTAAGTGAGTTTGCTCTTTAAGCGAAACACCATTGTAAATGACCAATTGTGGAGGGGATTGTGAACCCCAATTTATTTGTTAAGCGAGTTTTTGGTTGGTTTTATTTGTTAAGCGAAGCGAACATTCAGATAAAATTCTGCTCTTTAAGCGAGTTACTCTTTAAGCGAAACGCTCTTTATGTGAGGTTTGACTGTAATGACATTTGGCCATCTACATTGCCTTCTAGCATGAAATAGCTGCTATTTTCACCATCTGTTTTTACTGGCAGCAAAATGACTTCCTACACATCCATGAGGATACCACCTGTCTCCATGTATATTGTGTGATGTACCTATGTGCATGCAGGTATATTTTTGCCACACACATGGGCTTGGAAAAATAGTTTCTTGGGATGGTTTTTGGTTCTGCCATTACATTTTACTAAGGATATCACAGGAACACCTCACTGTCATCTGATTTGCAAGAGAGAATGCACAGGGAAGTGAGGCCAAATTAGACAAATTGTGGGAAAACCCAAGGTGTCATTTCCTTAAGAGATACAGATCAAATATTTTATCATAAGATATTTTGTTATTATAAGAAAATATCCTAGATTAACATTCTTTCTTCTACTTGACTTCTCTCTCTCTCTCTCTCTCTCTCTCTCTCTCTCTCTCTCTCTCTCTCTCTCTCTCTCTCTCTCTCTCTCTCTCTCTCTCTCTCTCTCTCTCTCTCTCTCTCTCATATCAGTCTAATGTAGTATCTTCTTCCCAAATTCCAATTTCCATTAGCCACTTTTTTGTTTCACTGCTATGGGTAGGAAGGGATGTGATTCATGGCAAAGTTCAACAGAACTTTGTTGACTGACTCTATAGTTACAGATGTTCTGAGATGTTTAATCCCAAAAGCTTGACTATACTCTATGGCAGTGGTGGCGAACTTTGGCACTCCTGCTGATCAGGGCCTCTGGGAATTGAAGTTCAAGAACACCTGGAGTGCCAAGGTTCGCCATCACTCCTCTAGGGTGACAACTGATTCATCACCAAAAAGGGGAACAAAGAATACCCAAAAGGAAGACATTGTTCACAAAAAAAGATGGTATTTTTACATTAAATTCCTATGTGCTACTTTAAACCAATGTTTTCAAGCACTATAATTAGGCTGGCAGGATAACTCAATGGTTTAGATATCTGACTCTGGAGTCAGAAGTTGGGAGTTTACATCCCCATTGTGCCTCCAGGGAGAAAAGCCAGCATGTGTAGCCTTGAGCAAGATGTACAATTCATTGGTAAAACCACTGTTTAGGTATCTCACACACTTTGAAAATGCTTTTAAAGTTACCATAAGTAACTTGATGACAATAAAAAACTGTAATGGAATTGAAATGGGGGTTTGTTTGTTTTTTTAAAAAAAAAAAGAACAGGAAAGTAGATTTCTGAATGTTGTTCACTGCAGAGAGAAGATATGGGGCCTTCAAAGTAGTTGCCGGGAAAAGATTGTGTGGTAGACATAATAATGCTGAGTTACGTGGGAACAGAACTTAGATTTGATGGACATCTAATCCTATGTAGTAATAGGCTGGAATCCTTCAGTGGGAGGGCCAAAGGTGGAAATTGTTTGGGGAGCTAAAAGAAGGGGAGAAAGGAGGGTCCTCTTTTTGCCATGCTTTAGAATGATTTGCATCAGAGGGAACTGTGAGTATAATTAAGTCATAATGTAGTTCACTAATTAGATCTGATCAGGTCTTAGCCTGAAAGCTAGAAATAGTTTTTATTTCCGTGTGTGAAATGGCTGACTTGTAAATCATGTTCCGGTGCTAATCTTTGAAACTTACCACTAAAGTATGTTTGGAACCCCAAACCCTTGAGTCTGGTGATTGGAATGCAGAGCTGAGCTGGGAATGATCCAGTGCCTTGGCCAAAGCTACCACTGATGCATTTTTAAATATGTTCTAACAGGTCTGGTTACCCTTCACATACACGTGGCTCCAAAGCCAAGCAGAGAGTGCCATGGAAGCCATGAAAGGGAGTGTGGGCCCAGACTTCTGGGTACAGACTCTTGGCAAAGTGAGAGAATACGTGATGTGTAGAGACAGCTGCTAAATTTCTGTTGAAATTCATCTTGCCTTACCTTAGTATCAAGAGTCACATCTTTTCAGAAATTTGCAAGAAAGGAAAAAAGGCTCATATGGGACTGGTCTTACATTCCAAATCCCTTAAGGATCTTTCTCACACACACACCCCTTTCTTCTTTTTTGTGTGCAGCTTCTAGCTCTTTCTCCTCCAAATGTCTTTACAGTCCTCTTCCTCTGATTTCCTGAGTTTGTTGCAATATATTTTTGTAAGCTATATCTGTTGTAATGCAAGTAATTGAGAACAGTTTGGTCTTGGGTAATTAAGACCCATTAACGATATAAAATAACTGCTCCTACTTATTGATATGGGCTGATCCAGCTGCCCAAGTTTCTGAACTCTTGCTCTTTGAGGTGTAGTTAAGTGGATTTTCATGGTGAGTGCTTTCACTTCCAAATTTCCCATAGCACCTTGGAGTGGTGTGAAGACATTGTCTTTCTTACCAGTTAGGCCTACAGCCCTTCAGAAATCAACTCTCTTTTGTCTTGGGTAGGTAAAAGTAAGGCCAACCTTGCTCGAAAGCCGGTCATATCTGACTCTAGGGTACAGTGCTCATCTCCGTTTACAGCCCAAGAGCTCTCTGCATTTGCTGATGTTTCTGTGGTCATGTGATAGGCATGACTAGATACCAGAGCATACAGAATACTGTTTCCTTCCTACTGAAGCAGTACCTATTTATCTACTGCAATTTTTTGCTTTCGAATACTAGGTTGTCAGGAGCTGAGACAGAGATGGGAACTCACTCTGTTGTGCAACACCCAGGTCTCAAACTGCTGACATGCCGACCTTCCAATCATAAAGTTCTGTTTCTGATGATTCTAGGTGGAAAGGAGTAGCCAGTGAAAAATCTCTATTGCAGGTAATAAATCTCTGTTGTCCAGGGGACGCCAGATCACTGAAGTAGTAATTTTTGGGGAGGCTCCTTTCATGCGAGCAAGGAGCTACCAGATAACTGGGCAGAACCACATGACTCTCTATTGCCTGTCCAAGAACAACCATGACCTATGTGGAAAGCTTTAAATAAATTGCATGCAGGGGTAGGAAGATCAAGGGCTAATCTGAGAAAGTGGGGTTTCCCTGTAGATGACAGCCTGTATGAATGCAGAGAAATACAAACTATCTCCCATATAATACAATGTACACAATGCCCCTCAATGCGCACTGAGAATGGCCTTTTGTAGGCAAGAGGAAATGCTGTTGAAATGGCATGATATTGGGCAGATGTCATCTAGCCCTTTTTAATTCTATTTTGTTTTTAGATGTGTTAATTCTAGCTTTGTATGTTATTATGTGTTGGTGGTGCATCTGACATGAATAAAGAAGAAATGTTGTCAAGTTCAGTGTCATAATCACTGAGCCACTGTATTCCCTCTTCTCTGGGGAGTGTTTCTCAGTTTGAGAAAGTTTAACAGCATGAAGGCCAGTACCACCAACTGACCATGCATTCTCCACAGTTTGATCTCCTCTATCAAAACACTGGTGAAGATGCTTCCCATTTAAGAGAACCTTTTAACCATTCAGATTTAGTATTAAAAGGGTAAAGATACTACAGTATATAGATAAGAAAAATGACATTTGAACAGAGCCTCCTGCAGACACACAAATACTTCATGAAGCTAATTGCTGGTTTATGCTCATCAACACATTTTTTTTTCTTTAAAAGGATTAGTTCAAGTTGAACAGAAGACATTACATTATTAGAAACACAAAACTTTTAAAAGCAGGCTGCCTGTGAATGGATGTTTGCAATAATACCAACTTCTTCTGAGTCTCTGTTTTAAAAATAGATCCATGACCAGTCAGGATAGAAGGAAAGTAGGCTTGTGACTTTTAATAGGATACAAACTTTTGCCCATGACAAATTTGGTGTATACTGGAAGCTCTGTAGAATACGTTAAGAATGACCTCACCTTTGTCCTGGCAAATCCCATCACCAGGCTGAATGGCATGAATTTATTCCAGATGTTGGCAAGATATAATGCCCAATTGTATATATGTATAGTTACAGATTCAGTCACATGGGTTGGCAGTTATTGTGCTCCATCAAGTCAACTCTTACTCAATGACAACCCTTTCCAGGGTATTCTAGGTAGATAATACTTGGAAGTAGTTTACAATTCACTTCTTCATAAGGCATCCTGGGATTGTGTAACCTGCCCAAAGCCACACAAAATGGCTCTTCTCTAAGCGGAACTGAGCTCCCAATCAGTTACCAGAACTGAGAAAAAATATCCTTCTGAAACCAGGAGGGTTTTTTTTTTATTCTTTTCATTTCCATTATAATTTTGAATCTGATCATTACCACTTTCACACTGATGAAACTTTTGATTCAATTTCTACTAAAAATACACTTTTTCTTTAATTTTGAAGCAATGTTTTGTTGCACTAGAAAGAATAACATTTTCGGACATTTTATTTCTTATATATGAGCTTGCTTTGGAAGGAGTTGATCTGAAATAGCATTAAACCCTGCTGTGATTTAATGTTTTGAGACTTCATTTCTTTCCTAGCAATGCAAAGAGAGTTCAGGACTTGGATATAAGGAAAGAGGAAATGAGGTTTTGTTGATTATTGCTTTTAAATTGCACACTAAACTGGGGAGAAATTGCTTTCCAGATGCATTCCTTTTGATCAGAATGGGTAATTGTTCTCCATATGTTGCCCTCACAATTTAAGAAGAAATGGAGTAAGAAAAGAGGGGACAAAGAGCTTTATTAAGAAATCAGTATTCCCAATGTACTCTTTTAATAATTCTTGCATCGAGGGCTCTTCCACCAGGAGAACAATATATCTTTCCTCACCACAGACCTCCAAATCTTTTCCAGTGAGACGGGGAAGTCCTCTCAAGAAGACTGAGAAACAGAAAGGCTGGGGACATTGGGATGTAGAAGGGAACATACTAACCCCCCAGTACAGAAATGAAAATCTGTCTGAGTAACATTGGATATAGCTTGTTGAATGGGAACAATATTGTTATGTAAATTTTGCTTTCCCAATCATTTGGTGTGAAAGTGTTCTCGTACAGTGGCTTTCTTAGCAAAATGTACAAAATAAAATAGAAAACAATGCTGCACCAGGTAAATCTTCATTATAAAATAGCAACTAACATTTCCATACAGACCAGTTACATCAGAGAAAAGTACCATAATAATTCCTGTTGCTCCTCAGCTCCCATTAATTGGCTCATCATCTTCATTCTGATATCACAAAAGATATATTTTGATAGTTTGAATACTTCTAAAGTATCTCAAAATTCCCATTTCCTCTCTTTTAATTTGGTTCCTAGATGAGGACATAGCCTGTCTCCTTCTTAACTAAAATTGATTTTTTTAATGCAAATATCTTCACCTCTAGGTCATCTAGTCAGTTGAAGAGGAGACAGACATTATGTATCCCCCCCCTCACAGAGAGAGAGAGAGAGAGAGAGAGAGAAAATGAATAGAAATTAGCCCCTTATCACTTTTGCAATAGAATGAAATTTAATTAAAAGTGATGTTTGAAATCAGAAGTGGGAGACACAATCTAAATTCTGTGGAGAAAAATAAACAGTTGCCAGGAGGCCTCCAAAATAGGCATCCCTATAGGATGCCAAAACAATACAAAGACCTAGCTATGGATTTCTGGAACTTGTTTAGAGAAAATCTTGTTTTATCTCCTAGAATCCTCCAACTGCCGTCACTGATGGCCCTACTATAAAGATTACAGCACTTTAAAGACTATGACAGATGATTGCTGATTCAGGCAATATGACTGTCAGATTGCTGAAATAAGCCTATGAAAAAGAGCCATAAAGATGTGGGAACAAAGGTTCTCTGCAGGTTCCTTATATCCTAGTCATGATCACATTTTTGTAATTACAAGAGGAAGAACAACTGAACATCCAGAAAGTCACTTTAGTTGTGGATTTGTTTGTTTGTTATAGTTGTTTTCTTTCATGGGGGTGGGGGGGGGAGGTTGGACAGTTAGCTTTCTTCAGTTCTACCAAACTTTATTGTGTAGGCAGAAATGGCTTCTAGCTCACTTCTAAAGATGTAACAAATAGGCATCCAAAGATAGGTTCTGCAGTCTGCAAAATAACCAGTGCCAAATAAAATGTTTTAGTCTCTAAAGCAGGCATGCCCAAACTATGGCCCATGGGCCCAATCAGATCCATGCATATCATTATTACAGCCCATGGTGAGAACCTGGGCATTTCTAGGACCACCACCCACCCACCATGCCCTGCCCCCACCCACCGTGCCCCACAATGTGTCATGGTGGTAGCAGCCACACTTTCTCCCTGCTTTTCTGAACAGGCTTTGCTTGTTCCCAGGGCAGCAGAAGCCTTTGCTGAGGTGGATTGCAGCATTCTGAAAAATTTTCACTGCTCCCTGCTTTGCAATGCACAGTGGTGGAAGAGTTCCCTTGGTGTACGGCGCTCACATCAGCCTTGGCGTGCCAAGGGAATCTCCCAGTGCGGTGTGCCAAGGCTGACATCAGTGCCACGCATGAAGGGAACTCTTCCACTCCCACAGATTGCAAAATGGGGAGGCAGTGAAAATTTTTCAAAATGCAGCGATCCACCTTGGCAAAGGCTTCTGCTGCCCTGGGAACAAGCGAAGCCTGTTCAGAACAGCAGGGAGAAGGCATGATTGCCACCACCGTAACAACCGCCACCGCTGCTGCAGATGACATCTAAATGGTAAGCACTGGGAACAACCTGCCTCTGGCCCCTGAAGCTGTGTCTTGGGGTTGGGACCGGCCCGATCTGAAAAAAAGTTTGAGCATCCCTGCTCTAAGGTGTCAGACAATTCTTGGATGCCTTTGCTGCCATGGAAAAAAGGGCTCCCCTTTTCAAAATTTCTGTTCAGTTCTCAGATTTAGAACAACTCAAACATCTCTCATCCTAAATCATCTTTTGACAGATGCTTTGGTTGGTGAAGCTTAGTCGATCGATAGAAGAAAAAGAAAATAGATTCACCAGGCAGTAGACCCACTCCACCTCTGCTGCACTGCATTTGTCGCACACCAGAAGTTTTGACCTATATCACAATTTATGACAAGCCTGGGCAGACTTTTTTACTTCTGAATAGAATTATAAGAACTTACAAAGTGAATGTCTTTTCATGGCTAACAAAATGAACACATATAAAAGCATATACAGTAACAGTGCTCTTGGGTAAAACTCCACACGTTTTCCAAATAATTGTTCAGGTGCTATAGATGACTAATTTGTTGTAAACTTCAGTAATGTTCTTGGTCTGAAGGGGGGCACCTCAAACCACCATTTTGGGTTGAGACACACACTTGTTCCAATCATTAGCAACCTATGCTTAGAATGTTTTCATCCACAGTTTTAGTTACTTTAGAAAATATAATGGGACCTCGAGTTACAAATGGTTCGATTTATGAAATTTTTGAGTTATGGAAAAATCCATAGAAAATAATCACTTGAGTTGTGAATTTTTTTTGGAATGAATTAATTGACTTTCAATGAATTCCTATGGGAAACCACATTCTGATTTATGAATTTTGGTTTTCAATGCATTCCTGGGGAAAATTCGAGTTACAAATTTTTTGTATGTAATATGAAATGTCTCGGGGAACACTGTATTCTGCAATAGTGCATTGGATGCTTTTTTCTTCTTTTTTCCATTTTGCACCAGTGCTAAATTTCAAACAAGTTGGGCAATTCTTGATATTGAGCAGTTCTACTCACAAGGCTTGACTTCTTTAGGCTATTTGGGATGAGGCATAATCTATTACAAAGCTTGGAAGTTCCAGGTTTTAAGACTAGGAACTTGACTAAAGAAAAGTTTTCTGAAATTTATATTGTGTGCATTTCTCAGCCAGGAAGTGAAGAAAAATTATTACAGACAGTAGAGTCTTGCTGCCACTATATTGGTACCTATATTATGATGGAAGCATCAAGCATAGAGGCAATCGACACACAGGTTGTTTTTTCCTTTAGCACAAGGTTCACCAAGGCTGTCTCCTACTCAAAAACCTTGATTCCTCAATTGACCAGACTATCAAGGTTATCCTGCCACTTGATCATAGTGACAGTGACTCAACACTGAGTGTCAGGTGGTGGTTAACTAACCTGACAAGCCTGAGGACTAACAGCTTTGGTGAAGTCCTCAGGGAAGGATGATGGTCCCCAAGTGGATTAAATCCCACCTGAATCCATCTTGATGGAGAGCAGCATCTTCATCAATATTGGCCTGGAGCTGAGGAGAACTTTGTGTGCCAAAAGGGCTCAGGACCAAAAAGTGTCTCGCAGAGCTGGACCAGTGGTACAGGTGTCATCCTGCAATGCAGAAAGCAGATGAAAGGCCAAGGAATTATATTCATAGGACAGTCTTCATGGCTGATCAGCATGATGATCTGCAATATTCATAATCGGATATGGCACAAGAAGAATCGGATATGGCACAAGAAGAATCGGATATGGCACAAGAATTGGATATGGATGGGGTGTGTGGGCTAAATTATTTTGACTTTTTAATGGGGTTTTTATTTGGTTTTGTTATTGTTTTTAATTGTTGTTAGCCGCCCAGAGTCATTGCTGAGTTAGGCGGCAATAGAAATTCAATTTTAACAACAATGACAATGACAAGAAGAAGAACAAGAAGAAGAAGAAGAATCAAGGGATGGATTCCTGCTGTTTGCAAGTCGCTTTCCATTCTTTTTGCTGCCTCACTATTCTTCTCCAGGCTTGACCAAAACTTTTCATGATTGTGTCTTCCCATCTTTTGGGAGGCCGGCCAAGGGGTCTTTGTGTTCCTCTGGTATACCACTCAGTGACTGGTGCTGTCCAACGCCCATCTGACATTCAAGAAACGTGCCCATCCCAGCCCAATTTCTATTTATGATATTCAATATCTTCTTTGATTTCACTTTGGTTTTGTATCTGGGCATTGGGGATGTGGACACAAAGGGATATTTCATGGCTTTTTGATAGTTCTTCTTCATCGACCTTTGTTAATGACCATGTTTCACTCCCATAGAGAACCACAGGTAGTATTGTCGAAATAATTATTTCTTGTCAAGTTTTTTTGTTTAGCAAGATTTCTTTGATAAAGTTGAATGCTGCCCATCCCCCTTTCCTTCTTCTGGCTAGTTCTGCTGTCTGATCATTGTTCATTCCAGTCAGATGGTCGAGATAGATGTAGTGGTTGACCTGTCAATGAGTTCATTCTGGATTCTTATTTGGAAGTTCTGCTGGTTGCTTGATAGCACATATTTGGTCTTCATGTCATTCATTTTTAGGCCAACTTTCCTACTTTCTGTATCGAGCTCACACAGCATTTTTTGAAGACTGAGCATTTCTGGCAATCAATACTATATCATCTGCAAACCTAAGATGATTTATCTTCTCTTCTTTCATTTTGATACCATCATCCTACTTTAATCTTCACATAACTGCCACTGAAGGTGAATCGGAGCTGCCTGAGAGCAGTACTACATTCTTGGTCATTTCCACTTGAGCAAGGGACTGCCCTTCAAACTCATTATATCCAAACACTTTGTCTAAACTTTCTGTCTCCGAAAGCTTCAGCTGAAATAGTAATCAGTTCAGAAAGTTCACTATTCAATATTTTTGTGAAATATTGACAGCACAGTTTTTTCTAAAGCCACAAAATTGCATTAGATGAAATGTAATTCATTTTTATTGCCTTTTTTTTTTACTTTAAATGATGTTGGTAGACAGGTTCTATTTAATAGACCCTAGTGCATATTTCACTCTTCTCAAACAATTTCTATTAAGTGCCTTTTCTTTGCTTTGCACTGCATATTCTTCTTTCTCCTGAACAGCTTACTATGACCTACAGGTTATGTTACCATTATAGCTCATCAAATATATTGGACATATTTGGATAAAAGGTACCACTGAACACTTTCAAACAGAGTCCTCTGTGGGGCTCTCTATGCCTCCCTTTATCCCTCTTTTCTGCATTTTGGGGCAGGTTGGAACACTATTGTTTTAATGTTGGTCATCACATACAGTGGGGAACTGACTTCTCCAGAGAGTTAGCAAGCAAGCAAGCAAACACCTGCAGAAGTGTTCCCACCAATCAGCTGGGAGGCAGCTTCTACAGCCACATGTTTGTGTATACAGTGGAAATGAACTTAACATCATTTAGCTTCCCACCACCAACACCATCCTAAAGCAACCCTGTAATTAGATTGCACCAGAAAGGCCAGTATAGACATGGCTTATATCTATAATCAACCTAAATGCAATCAACAGCTGGCTTAAAGTTTTTAAATCAGATGATACTGGATCACCAGCTCAGTCTTAAATTGTTTCTAGGAATTCTCCAAGGAAAGATGGAGGTTAGACTGTAAAGTTCTTGAGTCAGGAACCAACTCTTTTTTAGCAGACTCTTTTCTTCTTTTGGGAGGCATATTACTCTCTCTATCTCTATCTCTCTCTCTCTCTCACACACACACACACACACACACACACACACACACACACACACACACACACACACACACACACACACACACACACGACTCATTGCCTCATCCCAGACATTAACATGTGGTCAACAAGACAGCCTGGAGAGGTGGATTACTACCTCACACAGCTGTTGACGGGTCATGGCTGCTTCAGAGCTTACCAACACTGCTTTAGGCTGGATGATGATGTTTCGTGCCCTGTCTGCCAGCCCCTGCAGGAAGACGTGGAGCATGTGTTTTTTCACTGTCCACGCTTTGATGCAGAATGGGAAATTTTACAGAGGCATTGTCGATGACAGTTGTTTCCGGAAGACATCATCAGCAAGATGTTGAGCAAGGAGTCTACCTGGGTCATGATTTCCAATTATGTGGCTTAGACGTGTGGAGAGACTGAGAAGAGGGCAGCCAGAGGCATAGAGGAGGAGGGTGAGTAGCCAAATTGGAGGAGGGTTTTTAACAGCCAGTCTGCCCCCCACGAAGTAATGCCTGATGGCAGTTCCACAGGGTGTAATGGGAGGAGGTTTTAGTGGGGGGAAATCATACACAGTGTGAAGCAAGGGCTCCACAGTGTATTTTGAAGATTTCCACCTGCCCTAACACACACACACACAAAAGAAATACTCTGCTGGTGTATCTAGTCACCCAGTCAGAATGACCAACTTCTCAAAGGGATGGTCAACTAAGCTCTCCCATTATTATCCCTGCAAGCATCTTTTATGCTTATTCCTTCTCTCCCCACCCCCACCTGTGACCACATGATCAAGATTCTGTAGTTAATTTTTTAAAAAACATTTGATCATGAAAGATCCTCCAGTAACCCCTATACAATTAGGCTAGATGATCAAATCTCATCCATTTTCCTATTATATGGATGGTTTCTCCTTGGCATTAAAGGAACAGATATAAAAGTTACACAGAGAATAACAAGGTTACATGCCATGCTTTTGAATCCATGTCAAATTCTGTCCGAGGGGCCTACAACAAATATAAAAATAATTAGCCTTGTTCCTCCTAGCCCCGCTAGCCTTGAGGTATAACCCACGCATACCATCCTGTTACACTCCAGTCATTTCTGAAAGCAACATTCTGTTACTTTAGATGAAACAGAGATAGAATCACCATCACAATACTGAAAACATTTCGGTGTCTTCTTATTTATTAACCTTACTATCCAGGTGCCATTGAACCAGATAGATAAGGCAAAATGAAAGACTGTGAAACAATAACTCCAAACTAATTACTATGGCCTCTTCTGTCGATCCCAGGATACCTTACCTGCTCCATTACTTTCAAATAAATGGCCATAGGGTAGTTCCTTTCATTCAGAACTGAAGGTGGCACTGCTTCTCGGATCATAGTGCAAGAAGGAGAGCCAACAGGCCTTTTTCTGAATTGTCGAAAGTTATGTCTACACCTGTTGTTTATAGCATCTTAATCGTTCCTTATTTAGATTTGTCTGCTTCTGATGCTTTTACTATCATAGTCCATGTACACATCCTCCTGTTACAAAATAAACTCATTCCTTAGTAATTTTACAGGATGGGAATCTATCCCCCCCCCCCCCAGTACAAAGGCCAAAATTAATGTTGCTGGAAGGTAAATGGAGTAATTCACAGCAGGAATATCGTAAAACAAAACAAAATAAACAAAATAAAATAAAAATAAAAATAAAAAACACTGTACAGTCAAACCTCGCATAAAGAGCGCCTTGCTTAAAGAGTAACTCACTTAAAGAGCAGGATTTTCTTGAATGTTCGCTTCGCTTAACAAATAAAACCAACCAAAAACTCGCTTAACAAATAAATCGGGGTTCACAATCCCCCCCACACACACACATAATTGGTCATTTACAATGGTGTTTCACTTAAAGAGCAAACTCGCTTAAAGAGCAATCCTACGGAACGCATTATGCTCTTTAAGCGAGGTACAACTGTACAGTGTTTTTTATTTTATTTTTATTTTATTATTTTGTTTTGTTTTAGTTTGTTTATTTATTTTGTTTAGTCTGAACTACAGACTAACACGGCTACTATTCCAAAAATTCACAGCAGCAAGTGGCTATTAACACTAGCCCCGGTGGTGCAGTGGTTAAACTGCTGTACTGCAACCAAAAAGGTTGAGAGTTCGACCCTGACCAGGGCTCAAGGTTGACTCTGCCTTCCAACCTTCTAAGGTCAGTAAAATGAGAACCCAGCCTGTTGGGGGCAAAATGCTAATTAACGTTTGAACCACCCAAGAGAGTGCACTGAGCGCTGTGGGGTGGTATATAAGTGTGATTGCCTTGCCTTGCCTTATCTTGCCTTGCCTAATTAAAAAAAAACATATATGTGTGATTGCTTTGCTTTGTGATCCCATCTCTTTCTGCTAGTCTAAATGTGCAGTTTGGCCTAAGTGTTAACAGCTGTTTGCATATACTGTATACTCTCTAGCCTCCAGCAATGCAGTCCTCAACACAAGAGCTGCCCATGCTCCAAGTAGAAGAAGGTGCTTGCTCTGCTGTCAGAGGGTGAGATGCCTCCTGTACTGATGGCTACAATGAGCTCCTCACAAGTGGTAGTAGAAGGGCCTTCTTTCCCAAAAAGGAAATGTAATATCACTGTCTAAATCAAGATGCCAAATCATTTTGGTCTTTCTTGCTGTTGCCAAGATATTACTGTAGCCAATATTATTTCAGGACATGAGCTAGCCTATAATGAACACTGTGCCAAAAGCTGAGACATAATCTCAGTACATAGGTGGGTGGGTAGCTCATTGGTTTAGGTATCTGGCTCTGGACCCAGAGGTTGGCAGTTCGATTCCTCATTCTAGTTCTAGGGAGAAGGGCCACCTGTGTGACCTTGGGCAAGCTGCATATTCCCAGAGCATACCCAGAAGAAGGGAATGGTAAACCACTTCTGAGTTCTCTCTATCCTGGAAAATTCACCATAAGTTAGAATTGACTTGGCAATACAAAAGTGTTATATATGCAATCAGAATATTGTGATTTCACTTGATGCCAAATTATCTACCAGGGGAATAATAAATTGATGGGAGCTTAGACTGTGAATTTAAGAATTATTAAGGACAAAGGGAACACCTTGCTAGACCTATGTCTATGAAATTCTCAATAGTTTCAAGAAGGGTGGACTCAACTGGCTCAAAACTAAGGAAAGGCATAAAATGACCCACAACCTCTCATTAGCCTCTGTTATTTTCATTGTAAATGACAGAAAAAGCACCTGGATTGTACTCTGAACTGTAAAAATAAATACTGTTCAGAAATCCCTGTTAGTTATGTGAATAAATGTAACACAAATCATGCATGTTTTGGAGGTGAATTGCTGGAAATTCTGAAATCAGAACTTCATAATTAGATGTAAAAAAAAGATCAAAGTCATGTGGACCTTGTGCATGTTCTGAAGGCAAGGGTGAGTGGTACTCTTACCAGGGGACTGAAAAAATTACAAACATAAAATAGATTAGGATCTTGCACAACTCTTCATCAGACTCAGTATTACAGAGCAAGGGGTGTGTGCAGAAGAAACATAAATGTTACAAAATCCATGGCCAGATGTGCAGGCCAGGGTCTTGGTTTAAAGCAAGCTCCAAAATGAAGGCTTCAGAATCTGGCTACTTCTATAGAAGGAAGTTTCTGAACTGAAAGCATAATTTGATGAATCATTTCTATTTTATTTTCCATTTATCACTGAAGTTACTCACACATCAAACTATCAAATACCCATACTTTTTCTAAATTGTTTCCCAATGTGTGGTTGTTTTTTAATTTATACTCTCCTTTCAAACATTTCTTTCATGTTGTAAAACTTGGAAAAGTTCCTGGACATCAATATCCCAGATAGAAACCTTACATTTTCTTTCAACGGAGTTACTCAGATTCATTGGTACTTGCATGTTCCATACTGTTGACTCTTCTCCTGCACCAACTAACTGCTATCCACATGGATTAGGAGATTATCAACCTTCAAGCCTGGCTAATAAATCACCATGCAGTAAACAAGTAAAGGTAAAGGTTGCCCTTGTTCAAAAACCAGTCATATGTATCCAACTCTAGCGTTTGTGTTGTGGGTGGATGGGTGGGTTGAGGTGTGTGTGTGTGTGTGTGTGTGTGTGTGTGTGTGTGTGTGTGTGTGTGTGTGTGTGTGTGTGTGTGTGTGTGTGTGTGTGTGTGTGTGTGTGTGTGTGTGTGTGTGTGTGTGTGTGTGTGTGTGCGCGCGCGCGCTATATTTTTATTTTATTATTTTATTTATTTATTTTCTTTGGCCCCGCCAACGACATCATGACATCATAAGTGAGCACAATCTTTGAATTGCTGTAGATTACAAACTGAACATGATCAGACAGGTGTAACAAGAATATTACACCTCTGACAATAAGTTAGCTGCTCAGTTGAACTTGCTTGCCCTCAGATGCCATCCCCCCCCCCCCCCGGTATTTATTCTGTCATTTATTTATTTATCTATTATGTTGCTTTTGCTTATTTGTCTGTACACCACCAAGAGTGGGAAATATCCCAGATGGGTGGTGTAAAAATGAAATAAATAAATAAATAAGACCAATGTGGCTGCAAAAAAGGCAGAAACTATTTTAGGCTGCATTAACAGAAATATATTCTCCAAAACCTGAGAGGTACTAGTCTGCCTCTATTTGGCACTAGTTAGACTATATCTAGAGTACTGTGTCCTGTTCTGGATATCATGTTTTAGGAAAGATGCCAATGAATTGGAACAAGTTTAGAAGAGGGCTATCATATCCCGTCTCAGGCTCTCTTTCTCAAAACTAAACATGTCCAATTCTTTCAGTCTTTCTTCATAGGGTTTGGTTTCCAGTCCCCTGATCATTAATATAACTTTCTTAAGGATTTTTGAGCCTTAGAGCTACTTTCTCAGAGCTGTCCTGGAAATGGCAACAACAATAAAATGTTCTTAACAGTAACATCAATCAAAAAAATTCAATATTAACTTTATAGAGCAACAAGTGAAAGGTTGAATTTTTACATTTATCGATACAGAATAGTTTGCAATATTGGGTACCCTGTTGGTGTGGCCTAACAGAGTGCTGAGACAGCCATACAACCAGATGCTGAACCCAGAATGGCTCTGGCCCCTGATGTTAACCATACAGAAGGAGCCATGTTTCTGAATGACATTATTTAATTCATATCTGGAATTCATATCATATCATTCTTGCCCTGCTGGGAAGTTGTGAGAAATAATTAACCAAATGTGTATCAAGTTCCTCAATACTTTTCAGATAAAAAGCTCCTGTAGCATATCTTATCATAAGAACTGCATTGAGTGCCACCTCCAGTAGATGAAGCTGTTGTGAGCAACATCTGTGAAAAGTAAGCCCCTAAATAAAATTCTTTGACTCAGGACATCCATTATTAATTTTTGCTTATGCCTTCAGGTACTTGCTAAAACAGAGTTCTTTTTCTATTGGCAACTGCATGCAGCTGATAAGAGAAGTGCTGATAAAATGCATTATGGGTAGTTTTCTTCCTCTCTGTCATAACCAAACAACAAGCATGAACCAGACTCTCTTTCCATTGTCATTTTTATGACTCTTAATCAAACATTGGTGGTTGCAAGTTGCCTGATTAATGGAGTTGATCAATGTACTTCCCTCCTGCCTTGTTTAACAACCCCATTCCTCTCCACATTTCTCATGCATGTCACTCATCACATTATGTTATGGAAATGGAAGGCTATGACATCCTGTCAGAGTAAAGGGAGATTTAAGTCAACTTGCATACATGTTAAAATGTCTTAGAATTTGCTACTTTAACAGTATAATGTGTTTGGAAATAATGATAAACCATGGTTTATCATGTTGGCAAAAAAGCTTAGGGTGAAATCTAAGGGGATCTGATAAGGTTTATACACAATCTCTTCCCCTTATTTGTATTATTTGTATTATTATTTATGCATGACACATTTATGCTTCCTTTCTCAAGCTTGGTTTAAGGTGGCTCACAAACCATTAAAAATTAAAAACAACATACAAAAAGGCAATTAAATGGTTAAATAGGGAAATATCGAATACATCATATAAAAATAATTTTTAAAAATAACTGTATTTAAAATACATTTAAAATGATGTGTTGGAAGTAAAGTTAGGTCAAATAGCTATGTTGACATTAGTTATTAGGAATTAATAGTAATAGTAATAAACATGTTTTTAATTGTTGCCAAAAGGAGAGAAGAGAAAGGGTCAGCCCAGCCTCATGGGAGAAAGCATTTCATAACCTGGGGGCAACCTTTGATAAGGTCACCTCTGTGGTTCCTGTCAAATATAGATGTAAAGATGACAGAACAAAGAAATACTTTGATCAAGATGCAATCAGAAACTTTGTTTATTGGTTTACTAACTGCTCAATATCCTACAGGCTAGACCTCCGCAGTATGTGTATTTAGAAGTACAAGCTAGGTTTCAAAGAGGTAGGGGAACTAGAGGTCAAATTGCTAACATTTGTTGGATTATGGAGATAGCAAAGGAATATGAGAGACATGTCTACTTCTACTTGATTAATATCCAAAGCCTTGGGTTGTGTAGATCACAACAAATGGTGGCAAGTCAAAGAAATGGGAGTACCAAACCACATCGCCTCTCTTCTGAGAAACATGTATGCAGGCCAAGAAGTGACAGTTAGGACCAGGTATTGAAAATCAGATTAGTTTAGAATAGGAAAAGCTGTACAACAAGGTAGTATATTGTCACCCTGCTTATTTAACTTATAAGCAGAGCACATCATGTATAATGTAGGGCTAGATGAATTACCAGCTGGAATTAAAATTGTTGGGGAAATATCAACAAACTGAGTCATGCAGATGACACCACCCTAATGGCAGAAAGTGAAAAAGATCTAAAGAGCTTCTTGGTGATGTTTAAACAGGAAACTTGGCTTGAAAGTCAACATAAAGAAGCCCAAGATCATGGCACCCATCCCCATATACTTTCTTGGGATCTAAGATCACTGCAGATGGTGACTGCAGCCATGAAATAAAAGGATGCTCAAGTCATTAAGACGCTGACTGGGAGGCGGAAGGTCAGCCATTCGATTCCCGAGCACTGCAGGACAGAATGAGCTCCTGTCTCTGTCCCAGCTCCTGCCAACCTAGCAGTTCGAAAGCAAGAAATTGCAAGTAGATAAATAGGGACCACTTCGGTGGGAAGGTAACAGCACTCTGTGCACTCCGGTGTCTAGTCATGCCTGCCACATGACCATGGAAATGTCTGCAGAAGCAGACAGCGCTGGCTCTTCAGCTTAGAAACAAAGATGAGCACTGACCCCTAGAGTCAGATATGACTGGCTTTCGAGCAAGGGAAACCTTTACCTACTTCTTGAGAGGAAATATATGGCAAACCTAGGCAGCATAATAAAAAGTAGAGACATCACCCTGCTGACAAAAGTCCACATAGTTAAAGTGATAGTCTTCCCCGTAATAATGTATGGCTATGAGAGCTGGACCATGAGAAAGGCTGAGTGCAGAAGAATAGACACCTTCAAACTTTTATTTCATGGCTGAAGTCACCATTTGCAGTAATCTTTGAATCCCCTGGACTGCAAAGAGATCAAATCAGTCAGTCTTAAAGGAAATCAACCCTGACTGCTCCATGGAAGGACAGATGCTGAAGCTGAAGCACAGATACTTTAGCCACCAAATGAGAGAAGAGGACTTACTGAGGAAGGCCCTGATGCTAGGAAAGATCAAAGGCAAAATTAGAAAGGAGCAGCAGAGGTTGAGATAGTTAGACCGCACCATTGACTCTGTGGGCGTGGATCTGAGCAGACTCCAGAAGATGGCAGATGACAGGGGACCCTGGCATGCTGTAGTCCATGTGGTCAAGAAGGGTTGGACTCGACTGTTCACCTGAACAACAAAAACAGCAAGGTTTGTAGAAATAAACTAGCTTTATTACTCATGGGTTGAGGTTTGCTTGTTTCAAACAAATTGTTGTTAAGCTTTAAGCACAATTTATTCCTTTTTTTAATGAAATAAAATAATTTCATGTCAGAAATTATTCTGGGTTGAATGCCCAAATAAACCAAAAGTAGAAGGGAAATGTTCCAAACACCTTCTCATAACTTCAACAGAGAGGTTATGAGAGAAGGGAATGCAAGTTCTATGCTCATTACTTCTGTCATTACTGCAATCTGTACCTTTTCTACATACAGTATTATACAAAATCTTCAACTCCAGCTGTGATCTAAATTTGTACTTAAGTGCATTTCAAATATACATACCTAAGTGTAAAATCCACATATAATTCATAAGGTGTGCCAAGATATACCTGTGCAGTATTGAATTTCAGATTCTAAAATCATGCTGGCCATTGCTTTCATTTTGATAGGTACAGTACCTAATTCTACATGTACAGATTTCTTCATGCTTGATAGGACCCTTGTGTGCTTCGTATTCAATAAGATTACCAAGTACAAAGTGTCAACTAAAAATTGCCTCTGGTGATTTGTTCTGACTTTTACATGAGTGGCTAAAATAAGTTTATTTTAGAGTAGTCAGTACATTGTAGAGGTATTGGAATCTGTATAAAAGCTGCCTATTAGATCATTCAACTAGTGAAAGAGGTTTATCTGGAGCATTTGATGAGATAATCAGAAAAGTGCTGCCACACCATATTTGTAAACATAAACCATCATGTCTAATAGCATTATCTTCAGTGGTGGGCTGTCAAAAATTTTACTACCCCACCGGGGGCGGAGCCGACATGGGGAGAGCCAACATCATGATATCACTATGTCATGACATCATGGGGAGAGCCAACATCATGACATCATGACGTTGTGGGCGGAACCAACGAATAAAATAAAATAAAATAAAATAAAATAAAATAATCATCTAACCCACCTACCCCCACCCCAAATACAAACCCGTCACTTACCTGGCCTGGGGTCAGAGAGCAGGCAGGCAGGCACTAGGCAGGCAGGCACCATAGCAGCGTGGCAGTGTGGTGGCGTGGCAGCCTAGCAGCACAGAGCGGCATGGCACAGTGAGGAAAGGTCACCACTACTGCTGCTGCTTCTCCAGGCGCTGCCTGTGCCCTTTTCGGGCAGCCAAAATGGAGGTTTGATGCATGCGCAGTTCCAGGCAGCCAACTGCCTAGAAATACACTTCCAGAGGGTGGCCAGAGAGGTGACCAAACTGGTCACATGGGGGTTCTCTACTCCACCCCTTTGGAAAGCTGCTACCAGTTCGGCAAACCAGTCTGAACCGGTAGCAGCCCATAACTAATTATCTTATATATGTCTACTTAGAGCAACGGTGTGCACTTTCCAAACCACATGCCACTCTGTGGACCTTAGAAGGCTGTACTTGTTTCCACAACGCCCACCTCCCTGAAATATTTTCTATAGAAATTGAGAATTTTTGCTAGAGGAAAGCCTTCTTGTGCTCTCTAACAGCTAAATGTTGGGTAGTGTTTAGGATATTTCAAAATATGGTAAACCTCAAAGGACCATCTTATCCCACTTTTTAAAAAACATATAATTGGGGAGGCAGTGTGAACTTGCTGAGGACACACCAGGATGTGGGGTTTATTTGAACCCATAGGAGCTGTATGCAGGCTGCAGGTTGCTATGCCCCCCTGTGTTGGATGTGGCTTATTTTCTAATAAGTGGGTATGGGATTGTAGGCTGAAGGCTGGGTTCAGAGTGTCCTGTGCAAAGCGAAATGACAGTTATGCTGTACCTCCTGATTTAAACCGGAAGTTCTTCCAGCCCTCAAAAGCATGCAGTCAGAGTAAGACAATGAAATGAAGAATATCCACTGCATTTTTGCAGCATTTCACAAAGCATTTTGCAGCTACCTTGAGGACAAAGCCCACTCTCTCAGCTGCACACCACTATCTCAGATTAGCCCAAACTGTGCAGTTTAACAAAGGAAGGACAAAACAGATTGTGCAGATCACACCCTCTGATAATTCAAGCTGTGAGTTAGAGATAAAAACTAGGCAGGTGAACACAGGTACTGGTCAAATACTCTAACCACTGCACCACTAGGAGCAGTTGCACAAACCTGAGAGAATGTGTACTTGGAAACCTGTTCTTCAAAGAAGACAATATCAAGCTAGACAGAGCAATGCTCAGCCTCAGTGAAAGACAATTTCAGAAACTAGAAGACTAACATGCAGACTGTGGCCTGGCATTTTATTAGCCTAAAATCTAAAGCAGTATTTTTAAACCATAAAACATTATATAAACAATGAAAAGAACTGTTTAACAACCATGATCCAAAAGGCCATTCTTTACCACCCTCCTAGGAAGAAAAGTGACCATCAAGCTCTACGTATCCAAGAGATTGAAGGAAAGCAGCTTCTGGCATACTGGTTTTGGAAAGCTCTCCTAAAGTTTTCACGCTGCCGTAGATCATGGCCTCACTCTTTCTTTTTAAAATGACTGGGCTAGTAAGTCAATTCATCAGGAAGACAGGGCAGGACTTATCTGCAGCTGCCTGTGACATAATTTCTGAGTAGTGGTAAGGTGTGTATCAATATATCTCATGCTTGCAGATAAACACAAAGCTGAGCCCAGTGTGTTTGTAAAGAGATTTATTGAATCAAAGGAGTCAAGCAGTGCTTCTTTCACGGCTATGGCAAAAGAGGTTTTTCTTCAATTTCGTTTAGCTTGAGGCAAACACAGTTGGATGACAATGCAAATACCCAAACAACTGTCCTAAAAATATTTGTTGATAGTGGTAGCCAACAGAATTTCCAGAAAGTAAGGGGGAAAGGGGGGGGTTAACCAGAAAACATGAATACGATACAATATTTTTCCACATTGGTTGGACTATCAGGATCTACTGCATCAGTGATGGGATGTAACAGGTTCTCACCAGTTCGCCAGAACCGGTAGTAACTTTTCCCAGTATCCTGGAGAACCGGTAGCACCTTTTGGGGGGAACCACCTTCGGGGCTTACCTTTTCACTGGTGCCCCCACTGTGCATGCGTGCCAAGCACTTGGTGTGCATGCATGCCTACAGTGCTTGGTGTATATGCACGGCCTCCTTGCTGTCCTCCCAAGCGGGGAGGAGGAAGAGAAGCTGCTAGCCTGAAGCTCCCTATAGCCTGCTCCCCAGCAGGTGACTCACCTTTGGATGTGGTGTGTCTGTGTGTATTTTAATGTGTATTTAATACCTTTACTTATATTGATGTATAGTGGTATAGTGGTACTGTGGGTGGGTTGAGGGGCATGTGCGTGTGCATGCTTATTTTTATTTTGTTTTATTTTAAAAAAATTTCTTTGGCCCCGCCCACATCATGATGTCATGATGTTAGCTCCACCCACACTGTGATGACATCATGGTGGGGTAGTAAAATTTTTGACATCCCACCACTGTCTGCATGTTGTGTTTGATAGGACACAGGGACAACAGTGTGATGCAAAGTTTACTGTTTTTAAGATTATCCATTTCAGTTGGTTTAAAAAGTAAAGGTTGCCCTTGCTCAAAAGACAGTTGTAGTCAATCTAGGGGGTGGTGCTCATCTCCGTTTACAGCCAAAGAGCCAGCACTGCAGATGATCCTGTGGTCATGTGGTAGGCATGACTAGATGCAGGAGCACATGGAATGCTTTTACCTTTCCTACCAAACAGTACCTATTTATCTACTTGTAATTTCTTGCTTTCAAACTGCTAGGTTGGCAGGAGCTGGGACAGAGATGGGAGCTCATTTTGTCATGCAGCACTCAGATCTCGAACTGCTGACCTGCCAACCTTCTGGTTATCAAGTTCAGCATCTTAACCACTAAGCCATCACAGTACCTTCAGTTGGTTTAAGTGCATATAAATTCTAAACGACTGTGACCATTCAGCTTTTTTAATTTTTGCAATATCCTTCTAAAGGCTGATAATTGGATTAACTCAATTGTACTATTTTTAGAGGGAATTCAGAAAATTATGGTCAGTTCAAGAGGGTAACAAAGGACATTATTTAATCACCAAAAGCCTTTACAGAAAACTCCATGTGGAGCCAGGTTTTATTGAATAGGCTCTGTTATTCAAAATTCTCTGTGTTTCTGCTGATAATGGTAGTGCATAACTCTTCCATTGAATGGAGATCATATTATCTGCTGACCAGAGGCAGGGGAGAAGAAACACAGTCTAATGAAATTAATTGTCCAGTCATTCAAAAGCATGGTCAGTAGGTGAGCACTTGATTTTTTATTGCTTGCTGTAAAACTGCAGTGCTATATTTTAATATGAATTTAGTGATTATCAGAATCATTGTCAGTTCTGGCTTGATAATGACACTGCCTATAATGCTCCATTGCCCCATAATCAACCGGGAAGCTTGCCTGCCATTTCATTTTGCATGCATTTCCCTTGCTTACAAATATAAAGGCATTTTATTTACACACTTTAAAAAGGCAATTTTATGCACTCCTTTAATTCCAGATGCTGTTTGTTAGGCAATTCAAATCTTTTATTAAGATTAAAAGCTGCAATATAAAACTTCATTTGGTTTGCTTTTATATCTTCTTCTGGATACCACTTTATAGCCCTGTGTCTTTACCCATTGCTTGACATATCAAGGACTGCTCCAATGAAGGGGGAGGGGGCATACTGTGGTTTATAATTTTATTGCCACTGAAACTTCAAGTGATCTACAGCATCTATTACAAGAACAGCTATTAAGCAGCTATCTGTTAAAGTTGTCAAGAACAAAAAAAAAAACAGATTGAAAACATTGGCTGCCAAACAACATTCCAACTGGAAAGTCTAAAGAACTTGAATTCAAAATGCTACAAGTGCTCTACTGTGCTGACCTACCCCAGCAGGCATGGTCACCGCACAGCGGCACTACACAGAGAGTCTGTTCAAGGAGAGTCCAAAGAGCAAACCACAAAGAGCAAGCCAAGGTCTGGCTACTGGTAGTTCAAGTGAGCGTCTAGCCCAAAGGACATCCAGGGGTGTTGACAGGGTTGGCAGAGAAGTCAGGGTCACGGCAGGCAGGTCAGGGTTTAGGCAGGCAATCTCAAGAGGTATCCAAAGTCAAGCAGGATGTTGGTCTTTGCACAGAAGAATTGTACCAACACTTGAATGCTGGAACAAGCTTGCTTAAGAGCCTCCCAGCTAATGGGTATCAGGTGGAAGCCTTCTCTGATAATGAGTTCTAGCTTGCTTGCATCTCAGCTCCTTTCTGCACCTTTCCCAGGCTAAGGGCTGTTCACTGTAAGAGTCAGACTTCTGGTCTGACAGATCATCTGCCTGGGGAAACAGAGTTGGGCCAGAAGCAGGCTGAGATTCCTGGTTCAGGACATTATCAGGTTCAGGTGCAGGCAGAAATGGACTGGGCATAGGAAATGACTCCTGAGCCAGGTCATCTCCTAAGTCTGACGAGGACTAGATCACAACATCTACACAGATAATATCCAAATATGTCAGAACAATATTAGAAGGTAGCAGAATAGTGGAAACATGAATATTCCTCAAGGGAACTCTCCTTGGGCTCTTCATCATGAACTGGTACTCGTAACCAAGAATGCATTTTCACTAGCATGAATTTGTTTATGGTGGATCCCATCTTGCCATGAAGTGACCCACGTGCTATAATCATGGAGCCATCTCCTGTGGCACACATGAAACGAGACATGCAGGATTTAACACCAGAACTGCAATGGATCAAAAGTTGTAGGGATCTAGAGAGGAGAAAGGAGCTTTATCGGCAATTGGAGTTGGATTGGTTCAAAATCCTCCAGATGAACAATTGGAACAAGAGATTTTTTTTGGAATTGGGATCAGACAGGGAGCTTACAGAATTTGAAAAATTGCTGGTCAAATTAAGAAAAGGAGACATAGGAATAAAAGGGATAGTTAGTAAAATATATAAAATATTAAATAAAGGGGGGAAAGCTCAACAAATATTGAAAGATAGCTGGGAACAGGAATTGAACACAAAAATCACTGAGAAAACATGGGGGGAAATGTGGAGAAGACGTATTATGAGATCTATGTCGGTAAGAGTGAAGGAACACAATTATAAACTAATCTGGAGATGGTATAGAACCCCAGTAAGACTGCATTTAATGTATGAAACTGTGAGCGAGAAATGTTGGAGATGTAAAAAAGCCAGAGGTACATATGAGCATATGTGGTGGTCTTGCGATGTTCTGAAGAATTTTTGGGGAGATATTGAGGATGAAATTAAGAATATATTGGAATTGCAGGTTAAACTGGGGTCAAATATAGTCTTGTTAACTGAGGTGGATAAATATAAAATGAGTGAGGATAACAACGAACTGATGGCGATAATGTTATCGGCGGCCAGACAATGTATAGCGAGAAACTGGAAAAATAATGAAAATTTACAAAGAAGGGATTGGTACAAGGAAATGTGGGATTTGGCACTCAATGAAAAGCTCACCTGGGAGTTAAATTTTAATAAGGGTAAAGTAACTGGCAATAAGTTCTGGAGGATTTGGAAACCTTTCATTGAATATGTAATAGATAAAAATAAAGGCATATTCCCTGCATCTGAGCAAAATGATTTTTGGAAAAAATAAGGAAACATTAATCTCCGGACAATGTATATATCACGAGGGTGTTTCTAAAGTAAAGAATGATAGTAGAGTTAGAGAATTAAATATATTGGTTTTGAGGTGATATGGGGAGACATAATTTACAGTTTGAAGTTTTATCATGAGGTAATAATATTTGAATGATGATACAAATGTAGTTTTGTTAATTATGGGAATTTTTATCTTCTTTTTTGATTTTTCTCTATATACACTTTGGATTTATGTAATGTTTTTCTTTTCTTTCTTGTTCTATGTATTTTTCTTGATTTGTAATACTTTTTATACCTAATAAAATTTAAAAATTAAAAAAAAAAAAAGAACTGCAATGGACTCCTGCAGCCTTGAGGATATTATCTCCTTGGGCTAGTACTACTAATAAATAACAAATAAGTATTTCACAAAGGGACTGTGGTGGCTTAGTGATTAAGACACTGAACTTGACAACTGGAAGGTCAGCGGGTCAGCGGTTCAAGACCCAAATGCTACATGACAGAGTATGCTCCTGTCTCTGCCCCAGCTCCTGCCAATTTAGCAGTTCGAAAGCAAGAAATTTCAAGTAGATAAATAGGGACCACTTTGGTGGGGAAAGTTCTTGGGGACATGAAAGGAGCCTCATTTGGGCGTCCCCTGAGCGTAGTTTCTCCAGCAACAATCCTTTCAACCCAGATAAATTTTTGATGCAAAATTATTATTACTAGATACTGCTTTGGAAGGAAAGGTAACAGCATTCTGAGATTATACTGAAGGTGAGGGGAGAGGAATTATGGTCAAGAAGAGAAAAACTGGTCAGAAGAGAAAAGCTAAACCTCTCCTTCAGCACTGCAATTCATATCAAATCAGGAAATTTCCATAGCTCACTTTTATTTAAAAGGAAGAAAATAGGTCAATAAAATAGCTAACTGTGGTTCTCACATAAAATGCACAGTGAATGTTTTAGAGAGAATTTATGCCCAAATTATTTTGTGTTGTTGAAAAATATATCTGTTTTTCCAAAGTAAGAGGGCAAAGACATAAACAAACAAAACAAAGCAAAAAATCATTTTGACCAAAATATTGTCAAAAAGAGGTTTTATCTCTAGCAGAGTTCTTCTTTCGATATAATGGAAATAATTAATTTTTCAGATTGGCCCCTTCCCTTACTGCACACACACAGATTGGCTCTGAAGAGTAAACAGAGGCTCCCAGTTAGATATATAAAGCAGTGTGTAGGGAAAGAAGATGGGAAACTCAAGTGGCACAAGTAGAACTCCATTCACATATCACTGGACTTAGCACAGGAAATCAAACTGATATACTAAAATAACAGAGGTGGTTCTAGTTAAAATCCAGCAACATCTGTGGAACCAAAATTACAGACCACTGCTCTAAATTAAAATGCACCAGCAGGTAGGTCTAGATCAGCGTTTCCTAACCTTTGATTTTTGACCTTCAATTCCCAGAAGCCTAAGTAAATTTCCCCAAAGCAGTGATCAGCCAATGTACAGTAATATCTCGGATAACGATTACATCAGATCTGGATAATGATACAAATTTTAAAAACAATTTTGCATCGGATAACGATCTGTTAGCATTATCTGATACAATCGTTTGTAACAGTGGGGTGGCTCGGAAGCCAAACGGGGACTCCCCATTCAGCTTCCCAGCCACCCTGCAGCTGTGGAGGCAGGGGCAGGGTGGATGGAGAAGCCGACAGTGGACTCCCCCAGTGGCTTCTGCGCTGTTCCCATTTTTCACCCATTTTGGGCTCCCTGACACCCCTGCCATCACTGGAAAAATCGAGGGACCCGATCCATCTTGTTTCTGAAGTCCCCCAACCTCCCTGGCCAGTGCAGTAAGGCAAAACGCCGGGATTTGAATCCCACCATTTTGCCTTATTGAACCAGCCGGGGAGGTCAGGGGAGGTTGTGAACAGTGTGGATCGGGTCCCCTGACCTCCCCAGAGCTGGCAGGGGCAGTGGGGAGCACAAAATGGGTGGGAAAAAATGGAAGCTTTTTCACCCATTTCTGGCTCTCTGGCACCCCTGCCATCTCTAGGGAGGTTGGGGGGACCCAATCCACACTGTTCATGACCTCCCCAGACCTCCCCAGGTGCTGCGATCACAGCGTGTGATCGGCGCCTGGGTTGGGGGTTGAACAGGCGCATGCCCGGTTCAACCCCCAACCCAAAGCTGATCCCATGCTGTGGTCTGCCTGCCTCTTTGGAAAGAGGAGTGGGGATTTCACTCGTGGAATCCCCACTGCCCTTTCCAAAGAGGCCGGTGTCTCACCTCCCTGTTCCCTTTCTTCTTCCGAAAGGGAACAGGGCTTTTTAAAATGTTGTGCAATCAATGCATCGCACAACGTTAAAAACCGGATAACCACAAGACTTGTGGAACAAAGTCTCATCGTTATCCAAGGTACAAGTGTACTGTCTTAGGCTCCCGTGGGGCCTGTGCCCCATGGTCTAGACCAGGGCCGGCCAAACTATGGCCCATGGACCCAATCTGGTCCATAGCACCAATTAATCTAGCTGCAGTGAGGACCCCACCACCAGAAGCACCAAAAACACCCCAGAAGCACCGAAAACAGCTGACATGCCAACAACAGCTGAAAATGTGCTGCCCTCTTTCCTGCTGCCATGGAAAAAAAGTGGAATCAGCAAAACAGCCAACAATGCACTGTGAATGCACCGCTGCACCTGCACCGCTACCAGAAGTGGGAGAACCAGCAGGAGAAACCATGCCTCTCGTTTGCTTGCCTATCTGAGGGTGTCTGGCCCAGCCCACAGTGCAAAAAGGTTGGCCATCCTTGGTCTCGACTCTAAAGTATTATCATTGTTTTGATGATGTCCAGTATCTTGAAAAACTCAAGACTGCAATTGTCTTGATATTTTTTTTAACTAGCATGGCCAATGAGCATTTGTGTTATCATTATCATTTGACAGAATCTGACACCGATGGTTGGGTGGACGCGTAAGATCATTCCATGCGAGGGCAAACTCTCCTGATGAACTTTCACTCACCCGCCGACGTGCTGACCCTGAAAACCCTTGGGAACCGGTCTTGTCTGGTTTAACACAAGCGTTATCACTCAGCTTTCTCATATTATGCAGTTAAATTGTGCTATACATTATTTAATCAGCTCGTTGCTCACGCATTAGACACAAGACTAACATGACTGTATTAACCAATGAATTATGGCAATCATATATTCCGTGGCATTCGCTATGTTAATGCATTACCTTAATCTGTTATCACACATCGGCTGTCCCAACTGACAAGGGCACCTCCCTATTAGTCCCTGAGCCTCCTGATCATTACTGGAACTTTTAACCCTTGCTTCACCTCTTCTGGGAGAGCCGAGGAGATTAGAAAGGAACTCTTACTATGCTCAGGCAGTAGGGCAGTTGAGCATAGAGCAAAACAAGGGAGGTTTCTTTTGGTAGCGTGTCTTCATGTGTGTGCCAGTCAAAAGAACAACAAACTTCAAAGAAAAACAGCTGCTTTATTCATCAGGTTCATGTAGCAAAGTCCATGGAAAAACACAGATTAAAAGGTCAGTAACAGGTATCAGTCCAGTACACAGTCCAGGTTCATTAGGTAATCATTTTGAAAAGAAAAGAATAATCCCACACCATAGCCAGGGTCTTATGCCTTGAGATCCAGAAATGAACTAACTAACTTCTTTGCAAAATGGAGATTCTGCAGTCAGGTTGGTAACTCTTAGCCAATCAGGTAACAGAGAGAAACTTTCTCAAAACAAAGAATTGTTTTCACACATGTGGAGTCAGTGAAGACAAAACACGCTAGGGAGATAGGAACACAGGAACACTAAAGTGTCAACAGGCCATCTCGTGACATATAGGCCGAAAGACACAGATGGGAAAGGATTTCTTTGAGGCTCTCTATGAGGCCTAGCTAAAAAACTGCAACTTCAAGCCTTGGGAAACATGAGGAAATATGTCATTTCCTGACATCTGTATACTATAAATATGAGCTGTGGGAGAAATAAAGGGGCTCCACTGGTTCGGACACTTTGACTCGAGTCTTTACTTCAGGATCCTCCCTACAATCATTACATGTATACCTATGGTGCTGTTCAACATTAAATAGTATTGTATCCATATGCAAATAATTGTAGTATCTTTTCGTTGTTGTTGTTGTTGTTGTTATTGTTGTTCAGTTGCACAGTTGATTCCGACCCTTTGTGACCCAATGGACCACTGTCTGCCAGGCACTTCTGTCCTCCACCATCCTCCTCAACTTGCTCAGCTCTGTGCCCATTGTGTCTACAATACCATCTAGCCATCTCATTTTTGGCTGCCCCCTTCTTCTTTTGCCCTCCACCCTTCCCAGCATCAAGGCTTTCTCAAGCAAATCCTCTCTTCTCATTTGATGTCTAAAGTATTTCAGCTTCATCTTTACTATTTAACCTTCTAAGGAGCAGTCAGGTTTGATTTCTTCTAAGATTTCTTCTATTTGTTCTCCTCGCTGTCCAGGGAACTCTCAAAACTCTCCTCCAACACCACATCTCAAAGGCATCTATTCTTCTGAGCTCAGCTTTCCTAATGGTCCACCTCTCACAACCATACATTGCCACAGGGAATACCATTGCTTTGACTATACGAATTTTTGTTTGCAATGTGATGTCTCTACTTTTCACTATGTTCCCCAGGTTTCTCATTGCTAGCCTCCCAAGAATCAGTTGCCTTTTTATTTCATGGCTGCAATCACCATCTGCAGTGAGCTTTGATCCTAACAAAATAAAATCTGTCACTGCTTCTGCTTCTTCCCCATCTATTTTCCAGGGACTGATAGGGCCTGTTGCCATGATCTTGGTTTTCTTTATATTGAGTCTCAAGCCAGCTTTTGCACTTTCTTCTTTCAACCTAATCAGGAGCTTTTTTAAGTCCTCCTCACTTTCTGCCATTAGGGTGGTATCATCTGCATAGCTCAAATTATTGATGTTTCTCCCAGCAATTCTGATTCCTCCATCCCTGCATTGCGCACTATGTGCTCTGTGTATAAGGTGAATAAGCAGGGTGACAAAATACAGCCTTGTCTTACTCCTTTTCCTATTCCAAACCACTCTGTCATTCCGTATTCTGTCCTAACTGTTGCTTCTTGATTCATGTACAGATTTCTCATGAGGTATATATATGGTGCTCTGGTATTCCCATCTCTTTAATTACTTGCCACATTTTGTTGTGGTCCACACAGTCAAAGGCCTTAGTGTAATCAATGAAACAGAAGTAGACTTGTTTCTGATATTCCTTTGTTTTTTCCATGATCCAACGTATGTTGGCAATGTGGTCTCTAGTCCCCCTGCCTCTTCTGAATCCTGCCTGCACTTCTGGTAATTCTCTCTCCACATGCTGCTGCAGTCTATCCTGTATTATCTTGAGGATCACCTTGCTAGCGTGTGGGATGAGTGCAATTGTTCGATAATTTGAACATTCTTTGGCATTACCCTTTTTGGGGATTGGAACATATACTGATCTTTTCCAATTCTGTGGCCATTGTTGTGTTTTCCAAATCTGCTGGCATATAGAATGTAATAATTTGATTCCATCATCTTTTAGGGCTTTGAAAAATTCAACTTGGATACCATCATCTCCGCTGGCTTTGTTGTTTGCAGTGCTTCTTAGGGCCTTTCTGACTTTACTCTCTAGGATGTCTGGCTCAAGTTCAATTTCCTCATCATTGTTATTATCAGGCGTGTTGAGGTCCTTTTTGTAGAGTTCCTCTGTGTACTCTTTCCATCTTTTCTTAATCTCTTCTGCATCAGCTAACTCCTTGCCATCTTTGTCTCTTATCATGGTCATTTTAGTATCATTGTAGTATCTACAACTGGAAATTTTAAAATATACTGGCTTCTTGTTCTGTTTTAAGCTAAATATTTACTCAAAACTTTAATTCAGCACAAATTAGTCCCCCCCGCCCCCAATAATTCCAGGGTCTATAACAAATATGTGGGTAGCCTGCAGGGATCACTGATGCCCATTATGATTGTACAGCAGGTGGTCAATAGAAGGTCAAACAAAAGTGAACAGGGAGCAAAGGAAGCAAATTCTGGATTTGTTCCTTTTATCCTCTCTTGATATAACACAGTTTAAAATTAATTGAAAAATAATCTCTTGTGAATCCAAACAGCAATACATTATGGTTGGGTCTTGAGAGTAGCATAACATCACACAACTTTATTGGCAATGGCTGAATAAACTTAGTTCTGACCTGACTGCCAATTTATGTCTAGTTCATCCCAGCCCCTTGGCAACAAAAGAATAACAGAGATGAGCACTGACCCCTAGAGTCGGATACGACTGGCTTTTGAGCAAGGGAAACCTTTACCTTTACCTACTTGGTTAATAGGCTGCTTTCCTGCTATTTGCAAATAAGGCAATCATGGCCTGCCTGAGCTAGGAAAGTCTCAGATGTTTTTATCCCAAGATACCTTAAGGAGGTCTTCAATAGATATCCCTCAAAGTGAGAAAATGGGCTTTCAGAGCATTTCCCCACAACTGAATCCAACTTACTAACCACAGTTGCAACAAAACCAAAACCACTGTAGTGTAACATATATTTAATACAGTAAAACCTCAGATAACGCTAAAACTTGGTTCCACAAGTCTTAGTGTTATCCGATTATCTCACAACGTTAAAACTTCATAGAGATACATTGTAACCAGCACAGGCTTTACCGAACGTTAAACGATGAATCCCATAGGATGCAATTTTTTTCCAGATCACTTAACATTATGTGGTATTAGCGTTATCTGATGCAAACGTTATCTGAGGTATTACTCTATATACATCACATGGCTCGATCTAATATATACAAAACCAGTATCCAGTTCCCATCAGTCTGTGAATATTCAAACCCACAAAAACAGACAATAATGGCAAGGGTTGATAGGAGAATCTTCAGTGAAGACTAAAGGCTGGAGGGGTGCCTGGAATTTTTAAGTCTTCCACACATGGACCAGAGTCAAGTCTGCCCCTTTATGGTCCACATTTGGCAGTCCTCCACCAGCCTGGTTCTGCTTACCTGACTGAAACCACAAAAGAAGATGTCATTACCAGGAGACTCTTAAGATAGACAATGCCTCATTTGTTTAACCACTGGGTCCAAAACAGACCATTTAGGTAAGTCCAAGGATCTGTACTTATGTTGATTGGTACACCTCCAAAAATACTGAAGTCTCAGCTGGGTCCCTTCCCAGAGCCTGGTTATAAATATGTGGGCAAATAAGAACAATTTGTGTGAGATCAGTCCAATGGATCAACCTCACAGGTAGATCATTTAAACTATCGTTTAAATTACGTCCACATTCCAACTGACCATACCTAGTACATAGTTCGTTGTATTTAAGCCTAAATCTATTTAACTCCCCAGGTGCAGTGCTTAAGCTGCTGTACTGCGTTCAAATATCAACTCACAGTCTGAGTTAAATCACAATGAACTCAAGGTTGAGTCAGCCTTCCAGGTTGGTAAAATGAATACCTGGTTGTATTGTATTGCAAATTGTAATTTTTGTAACTACCATGTAAACTGCCCAGAGAGTGCTTTAGCACTATGGGGTATTATATAAGCAGTTGTATTTTCCCACCACTTTTTTTTCATTTAATGAAGGTGATGACAGTTCACTAGGTTGGCACATTTGGTTGCAGCACCTGAGCAAGTGGGTCAGAACCCCAGCTGTGCTTCCAGCTGGGAAGTGCCTGCCAAGATTATCTGTAATGAATGTAAGGTGCTGGAGTTAAATGTCCTGCCACTTCTGCAATGACCTTGGGCAAATTAAATATCAAGAGGGTTCACTATTATGACTCATCGTTGGTCCAAATTTCAGCAGTGCCCACATGGGACAAAAAAGAAAAACAACAATTAGCTGCAAGATAGAGCACTAGCATTAGTATACTATTTTTGGATACTGTACTGTACTTAGAAAATCCTGGAAAAGTTATTAAGATTGGAACCAACAAGTCGGCACATAATAATAAACTTTACGTCTAATGAAATCTATGAGATTTTGTATGGATGATTCTCTACTGTACCACAGATGAGACATTCAGTATAGGTATGTAATTGCAAAAATGTCTTGTTAAAACAAATATTGTTAATTGAAGGAGACTGCCAATGGACTTTTCACTGCTTCTACAAATTTTCATCACAAACATGTCTGTCTGTTGCGACTGATGGTCACTTCAAAGGGTTTTTGTCTGTTGTAACTTGACATTATCTCTCACTTAGCCTCGGTTTTAAATTATTCTCCTTTTCATTTCACTTACAATTAGAATCCTATTGGTGATTTATACATGTGTAAATGAAAATGCAGGGGCTGCAGTGGCTTAGTGATTAAGACACTGAACTTGACAACTGGAAAGCCGGCAGATCAGCAGTTCAAGACCCGAGTGCTGCACAACGAAATGAGCTCCCATCTCTGTCTCGGTGTTGTGATCCAGCCCTCCTCTGACTCCAAAGATGAGCTGGATCAAGAGGCACTTCCTATGCCCAGCCCAATTCTGCCTGCATCCAAGCAAGGGATCTCAGCCTGCGCCTGGCCCAAGTCTGTTTTCCCTAGCAGCTGACCTGTCAGATCAAGAGCCTAGCTCTGATAGTGATCAGCCCTCAGTCAGGGAGAGCTCCAGGAAACAGCTATACCTGAGATGCAGGCAAGGTAGGGTGAAGCCCCAAAGAAGGCTCCCAGCTGATACCAATTAGCTGAGAGGCTTATAAGCAAGCTTCTTGCAGCCTGCCAGTGTTGGTAAAACTCTTGCCTGAAGACCGACATCCTGCTTGACTCCAGACTGCCTGCCTAGACCCTGACCTGCCTATCATGACCCTGACTACTCTGCCAACCCTGACGATGCCCCTGGACACCCTTTGGATTAGACTACTGACTCAGACTACCGGTAAACAGACCTTGGTTTGCCTCTTGGACTTTGGTATCTGGACTATCCCTGAACAAGTGCCACCGTGTGGCAACCATGTGGTTCAAAAGCAAGAGATTGCAAGTAGATAAATAGGTACCACTTCAGTGGAAAGGGGTGTGTTTTTGTGTCAGAGATTACTCTGGGTTGAAAGGATTTTTAGGTGACACTTGAATGAAGCTCCTTTCATGTCTCCAAGTGCAGTTCTTAGGTACTGAACCCTGTCCTTCCAGTCTCCAGCTCAGAGCCTAAACCACTAAGTCACCGGGGGAACTAATGGGAAGGTAAACAGAAGTTCTGTGCACTCTGGTATCTAGTCATGCCTGCAGACAGCACTGGCTCTTTGGCTATAAATGGACCCTAGAGTTGGATACGACTGGCTTTTGAGCAAGTGCAGTCTTTACCTTAACTTTGCCTAAGTCACAGTGACAAACTACTGTTAATTATGGGACACTAATCATACCTCCAGGAATGTGAATGGGACCTTTTTAAATTACTATTAATTTGCTGCCACACATGATTGGATTTATACATATAGTATTCTGGGAAGATTAAAGCCTAAAACTGCAAGAAGTGAAAATATGAACAACTGTTCTTAAGAGAGAATGTTATAGAATTTTCATGTGCTGAATTAATTCCTTATAGAACACTACCACCTCGTGGTTATTTTAGAAACTGCTAGTGTTTCATTTGACAATATCAGGATGGCAAAATTTCAAGGGAAAGGAAGGTAGGAAAAGCTGAATAAGGTGGTACTTTAAAGATTAACAGACTTATTTTCATCTGCGTTTTCTGGCACCCAAAAATCTACTTCTGTCTACTGAAACATCTGCTAAATTTAGCATGAAAAACTCCACAATGATTAACTTTACAGAAGTTCCATGGTGCTAATTTTAATGTTCCTTTGAGGATGTGGTGCATGTTGCCATAGATATAGATGGAATTGCAGAAGGATTTTCTTCCAGTTTATAACTTGGTCATTTTAATGGCAATACTGTATGAAGAGAAATTCAAGAGAAGTTGGTATATACAGAGTGCTTTCCAAAAACTTTCCAAGGGAAGGAGGCATACAGTACATAAAATGCTTGCCATTTCCTCTTCATTCAAGTGCCAGCATTGCCTATAAAATCTTCTTCGCATCCTAGCATACCTCTTGTTTGGATTCTGAGTTACTATTCCATGCATGGGGAGGCTCTTTGTCTAGCAGAGGATCATAGTGGTGGAACTGGTGAGGGAGGTGGTTTTCCGTGCCTGCCCTGAATCACCGATCTCATAGCACCTTCCACAATGTTTCAGATGGTACCATATTTATAGAGCATAAGAAAAACTGGAAAGTAGGACTATTTATGGAGCCCAGGAAAAGTGGGAAGGAGTGCCTCCCTCACTTCCAGCCAACATTTAATGGCAGTCCCATCCTATCTCCATCTAATAGTATTTTGTTATGTCCCATAATTGGTTACGCATTCATGCTGAAGACAGATGTTTTAGATTTCCCCCCTAAGGCCATAGATAATGTTCACACATATATCGATTATTTTTAAAAGTGAATTTACTTAAGCACACCATATCAAAATGGTAAGTTATTTGTCTGTCTTCTGCTCTGGACAGCTAGTATGGTTCAGTGGATAAAAGTATCAAACATGGATGCAGGAAACCTGGGTTCAAATTCCTGCTGAGCTATGAAAGCTCTAGATGTCCTTCAACAGGCACGTCTGCAATTAGATTACTATCATTGTCTGGATGAAGTCATTTCTTTTTTAAAAATATCGAGATTACTGCCATCACTGATATGATACAAGAACACATCTGTTAAAGTTATAGCGCAAGGGCAATGGCCATGATAAACCACTCCTCTAACATTTCATATACAATACCTCAAAAACCCTGTTTGGATTATCCTATGTAACTTAATGGCACCTAGCATTTTCCATAGTCTTGTTTTCTTAATTGTAAAAAATGTTACGTAAATTCAAAATGTCTGTTTGGAAGGACTCTCGTGGGATAGGTGGAAGGAGAGTTCACCTATCCGTGGACTCTCAAGGAAGGTGATTTTCACTGATACCACAGCCTCCCCTTCCCCATGCTCCTAAAAAACATCTGTGGAGGATTGGGAGTTTCTGTGCAACACTGGGAGAGTAAACATGACAGGTGTGCTGCCTTCCAGAGAGGGAAAGTATTTGAAAAAATTCATTCCTTCCCTTCCCCCAGATGGACATTCCTTCTTTGTTGGAGCCAACCTATTGTATGTTTGTGACATTTGAAATTGTACATCTCTTTCTGAAAAAAATATAAAAATATTTTTAATATATGTTCATATTATTTAAATTTATTTATTTATTATTTAGACTTGTATCACCACCTGCTCACCATGGCGACTCAGGGTGGCTTACAGTCAACAAAAATGACAACCACAGAACAAAACCAAGTTGCAACATTATAACTAAAATCAGTAAACCCAAACAGCTAAAATTCACCTTATTAAAACATCCTTAGACCGTTAAACTAAAATCCCCAGATAGCAAGTTATTTTGAGTAGTCATATGGTATCCCTATGGATGAATCCTGTTCAGAATTGTTGTTCATTCACACAGTCAATCAGTGATGGGATGTCAAAAATTCTACTACCACGCCATGACGTCATGGACGTCATGGGCGTGGTCAATGTCATGACGTCATGATGTCATGGGTGGAGCCAACGTCATGACGTCATGACGTTGTGGGCAAGGCCAAAAATAAAAATAATAATAATAAAAATAAACATGCACACAGACCCGTAAATAACTTAAAGAAATAAAATAAATAAATAAATAAAATAAAAATTAAATAAAAGTACAACCACCCACCCAAAACACAAATAAATCACCCACCCACCCTAAATATAAAAGCCTCACTTACCTTCCTTGGCGCCGACGAACCTCCATGTGGCCCGGGGCCACCCAGCAAGGCACGCTGCCCCCGACTGTGGCCGTTTCCTCCTACGAAGGCCGCGGCCGGCCCTGCATCCGCCGGCGACGGCCGCCACAGCCGCCTGCAGCCCCTGCCTGGCCACCGAACTCCCACGGACACATTGGTGCCTGGCCGCGCCGTCCGCCCGCGCCGCGCCCTCCTAGGGACTTGGGCCCGACAAACCCCCGTGCCCTGGGTAAGCCCGGCGGGGCTCGCCACCGCCGCATCGTCTTCTGCCGGGCGCCTGCTGCTTCCTCAGGCCGTTGCCTTTTCGGCCCCGCCGGGCTAACCCAGGGCATGGGGGTTTGTTGGGCCCAAGTCCCTAGGAGGGCGCGGCGCGGGCGGACGGCGCGGCCAGGCACCAACGTGCCCATGGGAGCCAGGTGGCCGGCTAGGGGAGGTGCCCTTCTCTTAGGGCTGCCGCTGCTGCTGCCGGAGCCACTCTAAAAAGGGGCGGCTCCAGCTTCGGAAGATTTTTTTTTTTAATTGGAGCCATTTGGCTCCAATTTAGTGCGCATGTCCAGAAACTCAATTTGACGCATGCGCAATGCGTCAGATTGAGTTTCTGCACATGCGCAGTCAATTGGAGCCATTTTAGCTCCGATTTTTTTTAAAAAAAATTCTTTCGGTGAGGCGTCCAGAACCGGACGCCTCAAAAGTGGACTCCCCTCCCGGAGAACTCTCCGGGATTGGTCCTACCGGTTCCAGGGATCCGTCTGGAACCGGGGACATCCCATCACTGCAGTCAATTCTGACCCTTTGCTACACTTCTGTCCTCCACCATCCTCCTCAACCCGCCTAGCTGTGCCCATTGTCTCTACAATACCATCTAGCCATCACATTTTGGCTGCCCCCTTTTTCTTTTGCCCTCCACCTTTCCCAGCATCAAGGCCTTCTCAATTGAATCTTCTCTTCTCATTTGATGTCCAAAGTACTTTAGCTTCATCTTCACTATTTGACCTTCTAAGGAGCAGTCAGGTTTGATTTCTTCTAAGATTGACCTATTTGTTCTCCTTGCTGTTCAGGGGACTCTCAAAACTCTCCTCCAACACCATATCTCAAAGGCATCTATTCTTCTGCACTCATCTTTCCTTATGGTCCAGGTCTCACAACCATACATTGCAACCGGGAATACCATTGCTTTGACTATATGAATTTTTATTTGCAACGTGATGTCTCTACTTTTCACTATGTTCCCCAGGTTTCTCATAGCTTGTCTCCCAATCATTAGTCATCTTTTTATTTCATGGCTGGAATCACCATCTGCAGTGATCTTGGATCTTAAGAAAGTAAAGTCTGTCACTGCTTCTACTTCTTCCCCATCTATTTTCCAGGGACTGATAGGGCCTGTTGCCGTTATCTTGGTTTTCTTGATATTGAGTCTCAAGCCAGCTTTTGCACTCTCTTCTTTCAACCTAATCAGGTGCTTCTTTAGGTCTTCCTCACTTTTTGCCATTAGGGTGGTGTCATCTGCGTATCTCAAATTGTTGATGTTTCTTCCAGCAATTTTGATCCCAAATTGTGCTAGCCTCAAAACAATTTTTGTCTTACACACATACAAATTTCCTTCCTTCCTAGTTTACTTTTTGCTAATGGACCTAAGGAGTGTGGTTTGTATGATGACTTGACGGTACATGAATATACAAATAGATTTCCTCAGTAGGAAATTTGTTCACTCACACTTAAAGTCACCTCACAATGGAAGCTGGAAAAAAAAGATCTCAATGACAATATTGTAGGTTGTTCACAAATAACAGTATTGTTCATAAGTAGTTTAAGCAATAAACACAAAGCATTCAAATATATCATGCTGTGTAAAAGGCTCTTGCCTGCTGTGCTGCCATGTACTGCAGGAAGCTACTATTCATGTTGCATTATTGAGTCAAAGGTGCTAATTGTTCTGTAGATATGAGAATGATGGTATCTGCAACACAGAAAAGGATGTAATATTCCATTTTAAGTGTGGAAACGAGGAATGGAAGACAAGCCATCTGACTACCCCCTTTACCACAGGAGAGCTGGAAGAGGCATTAGGCAGGTGTAAGAATGATAAAGCAGCTGGCATGGATGAAATTCGTGTTGAGCAGATTAAACATTTTAGACCAATAATGAAAAAAAAAGTGACAGCCTGTACAATAATTGCTTGAATGTAGTCCAGATACCAAAGATATGGAAGAAGGCTTGGGTAATAGCTATACTTAAACTAGGCAATCCACCAGAAGACACAAAAATCTATAGGACCAGATCTCTTCTTAACCACCTATATAAGATATATGAACATTTAATCCTGAACTGACTTTATGTTACTCTGCAGGAGATTATGGTAGTCCAGTGTAGTACAGATCAATGGAGGTAAAGCAGGCGTATGTGGCCCTAAATCAGCCATTCACAATCCCCAGCCCATGGGCCTAATCCAGCCTATGCATATCATTAATCCAGTCCAGTGGCCACCCAGTTGGCACACAGCACTGATGTCAGTGACTGGTTTCCTGGCTCTTGGGATACTTCCTGGTTCAGTGCCGGGAAACCAGGTGCTGATGTCAATGCTGCATGCCAACAGAAATCTCCAAGTGCCAGGGATCAGCTGCGGAGACAGAACAGAGGAGCTTTTTTAAAATGGAGCAATCATCTTCCGCAAAGGCTCCTGCCGCCCTGGAAAGCAGTGGAGCCTGTCCAGAAGCCCTGGGAAAACGTGCAATTTCTGCCGCTGCACATTTCCAATGATGATGGAAACATAAATCCAGGGAGCAAACACGCCTCCAGCCCCTGGTGAGAAGTGTCAGGGCGTGTCTGGCTCTTGGCAGGAAAACATTGTGAACACCTGCCCTAAATGAAACAGTGAGATTAGTCACAGGATGCCTAAAACCAACCCCGACACAAAAAGTGCATTACTTAGCTGGCATCCCTCCATCAAAATTCCATTGAGAAAGTGCTGCTCAGAAAGAGAGGGCCAAAGCAAGTTCCTCGGAAACACACTTGATATTTGATCACCAACCACCAAAGCAGAAACTGAAATCATGGCATAGCTTCCTCACAATTTCTGCCTCTCCAAACAACCAGCTCCCACAGACCACCTTAGAATTATGGAAGGTGAGCAAGGAGCTACCAGATAAATGGGCAGAACCACTTGGCTCTCTACTGCCTGGTCAAGAACAACCATGGCCTGTGTGGAAAGCTTTAAGTAGACTGTGTGCAGAAGTAGGAGGATCAAGGGCTAATATGAGAAAGTGGGGTTTCCCTGTAGGTGATAGCCTGTGAAGTACAAACTATCTCCCATATGATACAATGCACACAATGTCCCTCAACATGCACTGAGGAGGACCTTATGTTGGCAAGAGGAAATGCTGTTGAAGTTGCCCAATATTAGGCAGATGGCATCTAGCCCTTTTTAATTCTATCTTGTTTTTAGATGTGTTAATTTTAGCTTTGTATATTATATGCTGCTGGTGCATCTGACCCAAAGAAAGGTTATGCTGCCTAGGTTTGACATAGCTTGCCTCCTAAGGTGTAAGCATCTTTTTATTTCATGGCTGCAGTCACTGTCTGAAGTTATCTTAGATCCCAAAAAGGTAAAGTCTGTCAATGCTTCCATTTCTTCCCCTTCTGTTTGCCAGGGATGATGGAGCTGGATGCTATGATCTTGGGGTTGTTTTTTTATGTTGAGTTTCAAGCCAGCTTTAAGCTTAATTATACATTCTTTAAAGAAGGATTTCTGCTTTCTTCATATACAGGGAAATTTATTTAGCTTCAAGAAATTATGACTAATAAAGCACCACCAGCCCATCATTTATACCTTATGGCTAGTGGGCATTTTTGGACAGCATGTTTTTCAGTCAGGTGCAATCTGCTTATAGAAGGCAAATCAGTTTGCTCTGCAGTTAACGTAGTCATGGAAGTTTAGATAGTGAATCATTGCACAATTCTTCTGATGCTTTGCAGATGGAGCTCACTGGCATGGCTCCAAGGTGCATTTCAAAGGATTGTTAATTAAGGATATGCAACTGTTGAGAAGTCATAAAAACTCTGTTGAGAAGACATAAATTTTGTCACATGTAAAAACTCTCACTGGTTAGGATTAATTGGATGGACTTCCATTGAGTTCTATCTGCCAGGGAAAGCCCCATTTGCTTTATGAGATGAAGATCAAATTGATACCAGCACTTCTATTCCCAACACAGAAGTTAAATTGGCTAGCATCTTCCATACTTGAGCAATATATATGACATACACATTTTTACTTTCCATATTATGTTGTCCTTCATTCTCCCCCTGAGGCAACTCCTCCTTCACTCTTACAATAGGGCTAGCCCAGTTTCATCTACCAATAATGGGAGAAGACAATGAAGAACCTTTTCTATAATGGCACCTGTGAAGAAATGAACCCCAGGGATAGCAAGGAGCCTCACTGGCTCTCAGAAGCGCTGCTTCCAGGCACCCAAAATTGCATTGGGGTGCCCTCATGCTCCAGCTAGGGGGAAAGCTCTTTGTCGCTACTTCTTCTACTTTGAGCCCAGAGTGCATCCCCCAAAAGAGAAGGACAGTCTGGGCTAGGTCTTAAGCACCAGCCCAGCCTTTTGGTAGCTGATTTGAGTGATTGCCACTCTCCGTCTGCAGCCAGACATCTGAGAACCAGGAACGAGAACTAACACCAGCATCCCAGAACAAATGGTAAACATCCCTGCACTAAAAAGTGGCTTGAAGGCAGAAGAGCAGCGTGCCTTGACGGGGCCCCGTATAAAAATTTGTTTGGGGGCCCTTAGGAAGGGTAAAGATTTGTTTTGCTTACGCACATTGGGGGCCCCCGTGGCCCGGGGCCCCCGTATAATTGATACGGCAGATACGGCGGTAGCTACGCCTCTGTTTGAAGGAAAGCTTTATTAGTTAAAATCAAAAGCAAAACAGGACAGAAAAACAAGTCTTGAATGACAGACACACCCAAAAGACAAGGACCTTCACCCACACATGGAGTCAAGGGACAGAAGTAAAACTGCTGCACTGCAAGCCAAATAAGAGTGTAAGAAACCTTTCAGACCAGATAAAAACCTGCCATCTGAAAGGAGCAAGAGTGGAAACTTGAACTGCCTTGTAATTGGCTTAGCCAGGGTAGCACATTGATCTTAACTGTAAGGACTATTGAAACTACGATCTCCTTCCAACTCTTGTTCCAAATGATGGTGGGGTCTCATCTTTTATAGTGTATTTCTGAACTTGCTATTACTGTTTTAAATTATAACTTGGTTCCGTGAAGCAGGCATTTTAGTTACCCCAACTTCAGTGCAAAAGCAGAGGACTCTTCCAAGGTCTGCATTAGCTCTTACCCAAATTATCTTGCCCAGGTACACTGGAGGGGTAGACATGACATAACATTTGAAAGTGAGCTGTATATTGAGTGGAGACTTCACTTTGTTTAACAATGACGATAGGAAAGTTTCCCTTATCATGCCCAAAGGTCACAGATATGACTAGGGAGAACAGGTCTGGCTGTTCTGAACTTTGGATACTATTTTTCAGGAACAGAGGTGGCTTTGGGCTCTACCTGCTAAGACAGCAGCTCTGATTGGATCCTCAGCTGCAGTTGCTAGTGCCCTGCTGAGCTCGTTGGGAGCTCTGTGAGAAGTATAGAACCAGCTCTTCTCCCTAAAAGCTGCCTCAGCAGCAAGGATTCCTGGATTGGTTGTGATGCTTTGTGTTGGCTCTTTCCTGCTCTTGTTCCAGCCCTAAAGATACCCTGCATAGTTTGCCACTTTGGTTGTTTGACTCTTGGCTTGGACTACATCTCCTCTACTAGACAAGTCTTCTATTTTCTCCTAGATTTGACCTTAGACTTAGATTCCAGGTTGTCTTTGACCTATGTTGTGCTGCTTGTCAAACACCTACAACCTGGACTCTGAGCCTGTTTAGCAGTTCCTGGCCCTTTGAGAACAAAAAGCCTAAACCGAAGATGCTCCTGGGCTATAAAATAGATGATTTTGTGTAAAAATGAATGTTTCAAATTTTGAATATTTGGACAAGTACCGGATGAATGTGAGGCAAATAAAAAAGGTGCTAAGATTATTACTGTTCTTTTTAGATAACTGTATATACTCAAGTATGTCGTTTTTTAGCCCCCCCCCCAATGAGATCCAAAAGGGGGACTTGAATTATACCCGTGTCAACGACCTCGGGGGTCCCAAAACTGCAGTGGTGCAAATTTAAATATACAGTTTTAAAAAACCACTAACACCACCGTAAAAACTAAAAAACATAACCACACAAATGTCTAAATTAATTTTACTGTATTTTCACATATTTTATTTATTGAAACTTGCTGCCAGCTGCTGCATTTTCCACTCCCAACTTATACTTGGGTCAAACTATTTCCCTAATTTTAGAGGTGCAAATTAGGTACCTTGACTTATATTCAGGATGACTTATAATCGAGTATATACAGTAAAAAAAGTTAGGTGTTTGAAAATACAAATGGACCCTTGAACAATGTGGGGGCTAGCGATGCCAATCCCTAGCACAGTAGAAAGTACATTTTGTTCTGGGTCCCAGTCATCAAACTCAAAACTGGAGGCCTTGCTTGCTTTCATGAGCCACTACTCATTCCATCTCCTGAGTGGTTAGCACACTGCACCTGGCTCCTTTTGCTGCTTGCACTCCTATTCTCATCCTTCTTCTACTATTGCACCACTAGCACAATTGATTGTCAAACATTTCCCCTGACTCACTGCCATCCACAGAGGATCAGGGGATGACTTTAATTACTTCTGTTCCAGCAATCATCTGGGAACTTTAGAAGACAAAAAACCAGAGTTGTAGTTCCAACCCCTGCTGTTCAAGGGTCAAGTGTATATTTTAAGTTTCTTATCCGCTAACTGGTGTCTTTGGGGAGGAATGATGTATATATTTTTAAAATCATAACTTTAAAACTGTTTGATCCAAATTTGGCACAGAGCAACATCACACTTATTACTCCTATTGTGCCACACTTGGTGCCATCCTGAAGCCAGGTTTAAAAAGAATTTTTTGAGGTGCCTCCATTTTTAGAATTGCCCTGTAGAATATTTTCTTCTGCCATGTAATAACAACACTGCATTCACATGCAGTAAAATGCAGAAATATTAATAAGAAAAGCACCAACAGCCATGAGAATTTATAGCAGATTTTCCCAAACAGGAACCTGCTACACTATGGACTACAGCCCCTAATCAATCTGAACATTGGCCATGGTGGCCACAATTTATGAGGAAGAATTTTAGCTCTATAATATCCTGGAGTGGCAAATGGCATGGATTACTAACCAGATGACTAGATTTAGATCAGTTCTCAACCTTTTAAAGCCGGGGCCTGGGTCACGCTCCCTCAGACAGCTTCAGGGGTTGGACGGCCATTTTGCCCTTCTTCCAACATGGCACTTCCTGGTGTAGTGGAGGGCGACATGAAATGGTGCTACAGACCATATCCATCCCACGAGCCACAGGTTGAGAATCAACATGGCCCTTTTGAAACTATTTCCACTGGAAGAAAAAATGTGCATGGTGATAACCAAGGAAATTCCCATCAATGCAAATAAGATTCAGGGGAGCAATTTTTATCACTTTACACTTGGAGCAAAAGGAAAACCAAACACTTACTGTGAACATATTTTTTTAAAGAAAGAATCAAAACAATGGCTGTTTGTGTTTTGTTTTAAAATGTTAATATTGACAGTCACTGCTATATCAACTCTAGCATGTACTCTAGCTCTCTGCACAAACACTGCTCCCAGATGAATCATGTTGTCTGAAGGGTAGCAGAGAGCCATATTAATCAATTTCCTCTACTTGGTGAAACCATGAACTTTTTCATTCCTACTCCTTCAGCAACAAATTGATAAAATGGCAATAAAGTTTCTTTCCCACTAGGATCTTGTGTATCCGTCACAACCTAAAACCAATTATTTTCACTAGGATACTTGGGAAATACTAACTCCTGCCCCACTGATCTCAGTACTACTTCAGGCACAGGAAGAGCACTATAGTAATGTCTTATGCAGTCTTCTAGCTCGTGTCCACCCTGAAGAAACTCATTTGTATAGAATGGCAGTCCAGACTTAGGCTTGTGATGTCTTTAAGGTTCTTACGAGTTCATCAGCACACCTTTCTAAGGCTTGCATTAAGAAGTTTATGCCCAATTAAATTGTTGTAGGCTACTTTTCCACAAGGGCACCAAACCAATGTACAAGTTAATTAACAAGATAATTCAGCCATCTAGATAATTAACATTAATAAGAATAGGCCAGACAATATTAAAGGCACAAAAAACGCCACCAACAAAATACTGTTCATGTTAACACTGTTATGCTTAAGTGTCTCATGGGTTTAATCCTAAATTGAGCAGAATTGGAAAACAGTTTCTCATACATAGAAGCCTCACTGGACAAAGAATTACCTTTGCTTTATTTGATATGATTGCATTGTAAAATAGCACAAAGCATTACAGAGAGCCAAGTTTAAAAGTACTTTTTAAAAGGTTTTCAGATTTTTCAAATATAATGAATATTGAGTCTTCATGTAAGAAACACTCTACAAGTTGTTGTAAAGAGAAGGGGGGCCTTACAACAACTTGATCTCTAAGACCTTGCTCCAGAAATTATAGAACAAATTAGTCCTATGCAGACCATTCTCACCTTACTTGTAGGGTTAAATTTGGACCAAGGGCATATGCACGTATGTATAACATCAGGTTCATCATCACACGAACACCATACCTCCATTCAACTGAACAAAGATGTGTTATATGATCTTCATATCCATGCCTAGCACACTGCTAGATCAAAAGGTCTTGGATGCATTGGGTGCAGCAATGTTCAGAATTGAAATGCAGAAGAGAACCTACATGCCTGTCCCAGTTTAGCAGACAAACATCTGCAGTTACAATGCCATTGCAAGCCGAATCTCTCCATTGCTGTTGAGGTAATGATTGTGTAACTGGGGGGAAAGTCATTCCACAACACTCATGGTATAAATGGGGGTAGGGATCATGCAACTTGAGGATTTCTTGCATCCCAGAAGGCCACTTGTGTGAGGTGCAAGGCTCTAAGTTTAAGAGAAATCATGTGGGTTTGGGGGTGATATCACCTTGTGGGCAAACAGTTTTCCTTTAAAATAAAGTAACAAGTCCCTAATTACTCAATTTATCTTAGCAAACACATTTTTTAAAAAACAGAAGAAGACACTAGGCTAGATCTTAGAAAATGGTCCTGAACACTCAATAATTTCTTCACTTCCAGCACAGGCTATTAACATTTTAATTTAAAATGTTAAATCAGACTGTAGAATTGGTTTGATTATTGAGACAGACGCAAATGCTCAGGAAACATTACTGCCCCAAAAGTGTAGCTGACAGCCTTACATGGTTGAGATTGGATTGTGCAGTCTGGGGGTCGTGTTTTGACAGACAAGTAATGCTTATAAAGCAAACATACTTTTTAAAAAGGCAGAGAAGTGTCACAAGTAACACGGCTGAAACATGCTTCCCTTCAAATAGGACATTTAGAGAACAAAGTTAAACAGTGTTTCAGGTTGTGAGCATTCTAGAACTATACATCATTTGGAAATTGGTTAAAAATTAACAAGAGATTTATTCAGTTTAGAATTTAAACAATCATTTGGAATGGTACTAAAAACAGAAAATGTAATTAAGAGCCAAGAGGTCAATTCAAAGACCAAACTACAGAGCAGCTATTTGACGGCCTTTTTCCGGCACAACAAGGAATGGTTTCCCACAAGTTCATTCTTAAATTCCACTTCAAAAAAACCATCCAATGGAGAGATTTGCACTCTATATACTTGGATGAAATAAACAAAAAAGGCACTGGTTGCACACTAAGGAGACTGATCTTCTTGTTCTTTTCTCTAGGTCTCCACAACAGGTGATTCAAGATTAAGCATGGATCCAATCTTTGCTAACCAGATCATCCCTAAACATTAAACGATTACATCATTTGTAGAATTAGGCATTGCATGATGAAAAACAATTTAAAAATAAAAGTTGTCATTGAAAACAGGTTATCAATTTTTCAGGCTTGAAGTTTTGTTTCCGTTGCCTTTCCACTTATCATTAGGCATGGAAGATGTATTCATCTATTTTAAAAATTGTTTAAACAATGGCAAACATGGTAACACTTTATCAAGCACAAATGCTGTTAGTGTGCCAAATACTACTTACCAGATTTGAGGGCATGGAATTGCAGGGGTTAATTATGAACAACCTTTGCCTACAAGCAGACAACTTCATTGACATTGCCTTGATCATTCACAGATCTTAAGTGTCACAGATCTCAAGTGAAAATACTATTTTCTGAAACTTTTTTTTGTTACTGAATAAAAACAATAGGTAAGATTATTTAGTTCCAGTTCAGTTGCAAACTCACAGCAGAATATACATCTGCTAAGAATATATATCTGTTAAGACAAAATGTCCCAAGCAAGAGTGTTAACATTTTGGACAACACTGAAATGATCCAATATATTTATCTGTAGAAAGTAGAAAGGACTTGGAAGTGAGATCACCACACCTGAACGTTTTCCAACAAAGCAGCATTTTTTATTAACAATCAAGAGTTCCAAATATTTTTCTTTCAAAAGTTAAAAATGGTGTACCCTTCAAAATACTGGAGATGGTGTTTACTCTCCTACTAATTATTACATATTGGTTGTTTCACATCTTAATAGCATTTTGTTTCATTTTGAGTGCAGCTCGCTGCCATGTATGTGGGTTTAGTAACTGTGGCTTCAGTTATCCACGAGTCCAAAAATAGACAGTGAAAAATCCCAGAATTACCAGAATTGGCCCCTAGAAGCCACTATCTGCAACAGGGGTGCCCAAACTTTTCGGGCCATGGGACGGTCATGTGGTTGAGTAGGCTGATCAGGTGGTTCCTCCCACTAGAAGTGGAAGTAAAACATGCCTGTACATGCGCAAAACACTGCTGTAAATGCACCCATGGGTGTCATAAATGCATTTATGATAGCCATGGGTGCTTTATGGCAGTGTTTTGCACATGCACCAGCACATTTAGCTTCCACTTCCAGGAGAGGCATGGGTCAGATTATTAAGCAGCATGGGCTGGATTTGGGCCATGGGCTGTAGTTTGGGCACCCCTGATCTACAATGTAATGTTGAAAAGGAATAAAAAAATTTCCCAGGGGAATCATTTCCTGAGCGGACCTGAAAGATCAATGGAGGCATTTGCTGCACCCATCACTTGTATGACTCAGGCACGTGTGCTGTAATGTAAGGTTCACTACTTTGCACTGTTTCAGGTATCCATGGAATATTGTGAAGTGTATCTTCTGCAGATATGAGGGATGACCGGTCTCTTATTTTAATTCTCTACCTTGTTTCCATAGGGGTTTGGTTATTTTTCTTACTACAGTAATGTCTTACTATGACATTAGGGCATATTATTTGAAACATCACAACAAAACTAAATTTTGGATTATAGAAGATAAATGTGTTCTTATAACTCAGGCAACTCTAAAAGCATAACATGATTTGCATACATAAAAATATTACATTCTCTCTTAGTCACACCCAGTCAAAGTTTAATTCTCCTGATCCAGTTTAGTCAGAATAATCAAACATTATCTGCATTTATTTAGATGCTCCCACAATGATTAAGAAGAAAGATCTCCCCTTAGTACCAATTATTTAGTCACATATTGGGTGAACCTATGACAATGATGGCAAACACTGGCACTCCAGGTGTTCTTGGGACTTCAATTACCAGGTGCCCAAGTCAGCACTCCTGCTGCTCAGGGCTTCTGGTAATTGAAGTTCCAGAACACCTGAAGTGCCAAGGTTCACCATCACTGCCCTATGACATGTTACATGGCTTCTTCATAAACTTAAAAAGAAAATATCTGACTATAATCCATAATGTTACTGGTGTTTTTACTGACAAGCAACACAAGGCTAGGACATGTATGTAACAAATTCAAATTATTCTCCAGATTATCCCAACCATCCCAGGGGTGATTATGTCATACAATCCATGCAAATATATGTACATGCATATCCAAATTTGCATATGTATATATACAAATATATTGCTATTGATATAGAGTGGTTCCTCATACAACGATCGCCCCACATAGCAACAAAATTGCATAACAATTTGGGGAGGGGGGCGGCGAATGGTGTCCTGCATAACAATTTTTCCTATGGAAAAAAATCATACGATTTTTCAATGGGAAAAACCACTTAGTGAAAAAAATCATTGTACAATGCATCCCATAGAGAAAATCGCTATATGATGCATGGATCATATAGCAATTTTTTCATACAATAATGAGCCCTGTGGAATGAATTAAAATCTTTGTACGAGGTACTACTTGTATATGTAAAATTGGCAACAGGTAAAAAACTATCTTCTGTATTGCAGTGACCTCTTGTTCAAACACACTTTTGTTTCCATAAGGGGTCTCCAGGATTCTCAAGTTCTCTTAGGTTAAAGATAAGCATGAACAGAAAAAAATAAGTATAAAAGCAAAACCTCAGAAACACAGGCATCTGAGGTTGTTTTTTTTTTTTAATCTATTAAGAATAGAATAAAGAACACAGGAGAAATATACAGATATTCTATAACAGAAAAAAAACTCCCCATACTTCAAAATGAACAGTGATCCAAGAGATGTATGTTGAAGTATAAAAGAGAAGTTTTTGTCAATCATTCAAGTTTGGTGATTAATTCTAAAGCTGTATATGCAGTAAAATCTTCTCCCATACATTCTTATGTTGCTGAGCAAAACCATTAAGCAAAATCAACTTCAGAACTGAAATATATCATTCAATGGAAATTTTCCATTATCAGGATTCTGGACATCTTTTTGATTCCATTATCAGGATTCCATTATCAGGATTCTGGACATCTTTTACCAAAGATCAGCCATTCTTGTATATCAAGAGTTAACGGGCAACATTATTTCTAAGGACACAACTGAATGTGAACTTTACATGAAAGCAATAGATTACCTTGGTAACATACACCCAAATTTGGAAAGCATTGTATATATGCATAAAGAGTTTTGTAAATAATTTGAAATGTACATTCCACAATCATTTTAAATTATGAAACTGCTATATTATTAATTATTCCAGAATGTTTTATAAACACATTGCACAAAACAGATACTCTCATAGGCACTTCCAATGAAGACTGAAGATTGTATGTGTGTACAGCAGTTATCTCAAGTTGCATGCAAATATTACAAATAAAATAAAATGCAGCAAGTTCAAAAGGTCAGTAGTGTTCCATATAAAAAGGGACAGAACTAATCAAGATGTGGGGAATTTGTACTTCTAAAGATAAAAAGGTTCCACTCAGATTATGACATTCAAAATGATATGCAGCTTTTAATGATAAAAAGTTTCTCTTGGCCAACAGCATTTTTGAGGAAAGTAAGAAAGAACTTTTATTAAATGGTGAATTAACTTTATATCCTGATATTTTAAACATTTTATATTATATAGTGGTCTAATATTTAGCTGTTGTATCCAACATTTTATTATTTGCAATGTCACCTTTCATTAGCATCTTGCAAAGCTAATTTGACTTGGCATCTTTTATTACTGTTATTTAGGACACAATATTTTCCAGATTCTTCTTGGTGCAGAACTTTATTTTAAGCACCAGAAATCCACAGAACTTCCTTAGCAGACTTGGAAATACAATCACATTATTAAGACCAGAGGAACCACATTCCACAAGATATGCTACGAAAATAAGTCACTGCAACTCTGTTCACTTAAAAAACAATAACCAACTCTTCTTAAGTAAGTACAGTAATACCTCGGTTAATGTTTACCTTGGATAATGCTAAAATCGCATAACATTAAGTAATCTGGGGAGAATTGGATCGAATAACGTTAAGGTCCTATGGGATGGATCGGATAACAACCGCTAAAGCCTGTGCGGTTACAATGTATCTCTATGGAGCTTTAACGTTATCCGATCCATCCCATAGGATTTTAACATGCATCGGATAATACTAAAAATCGGATAACACCAAGACTTGTGGAACCAAGTCTTAGCGTTATCCGAGGTATTACTGTACACTCTGATAAAAGCAGTCTTCAAAAATACACAGACTATGAAGTAATCCAGGCCTTGTTTGTGTACTGTATTTTCAAAGAAAGTAGAAGAAGATGAGGGCAGATACAAACTCTAGTCTGACTTACTACAACCTCAATCTAGGAATCTGCCTTAGAAATGTGCTTACTTACATAGCTCTCCAATACAGGAACACTCTTAAGGCAAGGATCTCAGTCACATGGCACTTTGTAACTGTGCTCACCAAATCTAAATCCCCCTGTGTTTTGAAAACAATGCATGAGCAGGGCCTGTTTTAGTACAGATCACCCAGAACTCTCTAAAATCTTAATCTTCACAATTGTGCAATGAGCTCATGCAGGTGAAATAATTTAAATACTCCCTGTAACCAAATGCCAAAACAAAGCAAATGCCAGAACACATTAGTGATGGGTTGCTGTACCTAAAAGTGCATGTTTTAATTCCTTTAAAGTAAAACTTAAGAGAATACTCAAAGTCCTACAGTACTGTCTCTTGGAACATGAGACAAATTTTAATTGCTAAAAAAGTTGAGGCTACAATACATACAATACTTTATTTCTGAGCAAACATTCACTGTCATGGACTGTAATTTTTCTGAAGCTTCCAAAACACATACCAATAGGATAGGAATCCTGTCTTCATGAACTACAATATGAATGAGCTGCATATTCTTCCATATTGCCCATTTGTTCCAAATTCAGTTCAAACAACTAGCTAAACTACAAATAGACAAGCTTCGTGTAATGCTCAAGCCAGAATCTATGGTTAAATACAACCAAACAAGCTAGCATTCATAAGCAAACAGCAAAGCCTGGCTTTAAGATGGCTTACCTTCTTGGCTTTTTTGGTTGCAGCTAACAATAATTTCAGCTTCATAGGTCAACCAAGCAAACGTTCACAACATTTATCAAGCTAGAATTCCAGTACTAGCATGACATACAAAAATATGAATAAACTATAAAATTATTTTTTTTAGTATTTTAATCTAATTTCAATAAAAAGAAGTCAAACATTTTAGCGTGTCTTTTTACCCTGGAAATGAAGTAGTTCTAGATGAATCAAGAGACTGAATCACTACCCAAAGGAGCTGCCTTCTCTTAAAGAACAAGATGGTAATTTGGTACCACTTCATATGCACAATAAAGCAGTGTGAATTCCGCTGCCGCTGCCGCCGCCCAGCCGCCCCCTCAAAAAAAAACTTTTTAGGAATTCAGCCTATCACACCAGCAACTTACCAGTTATGTAATGAGCACAGTCTATACATACTTCACACCCTGAACCAAAAGACTGAGAAACAAGACCAAAAGAATGCACATAGCTTTGTTAGAAAAATATAATGAAAAAGCCTTGAAAACTGTGATTCTAAAACCTGAAAAGGAATAGGTAACTAAAGTCAGACATACCAGCAGTACCTGCACATTTGTGCAACAGCATACATATTCCCTTGTCTTTCTGAAATTATGTAGTAGTGTACTGCCTTTGCAGCTCAGACAGACTTTAACAAATGATTGATCAAAGAGACTATAAAGCCCCACACAGACATGAAAAAGAATTTTTGTGCCTTTATTGGAATGGCGGAATACACCCATTTTGATAATTGGAATATTTCTTTGTAATTAGAAATGACACTAGAGAACTGCAATACTGGTCCAACAGTCGTGTCTTTACTTCCCCCCAACCCCAAAGCAAGAAACAGAATGAAAATGCACCGAGTAATCAGAAAGCACTAGCAGGCATCAGTTAATCCAAGATACTAGCTTAGTTCCAAAAGCACTTGCCAGGTTGCACTGTGTACGGAACCCAAGTTTAAGATTGGTCATAATTTGAAGTTACTAGAGAATCATATGATTAAGCTTCATGTGGACATTATTTTTAAAATTTACTGCAGATTGGTCACTGGAAGTTTTCTTGTCAAATATTACACATTTCTTTCATTCACTGATATTTTTTCTCAATGTATAAAAAAGTATGAAATATAAACAAGCTCTCACATTGTACACATGTTAAGAGTACAATTGAAGAATTATAGAGCTTACTATCTACACACCATCAAATCCCATCAAATCATGGATATTCCATTAATATACAAAATATCAGGGCACAGAAAAAACAAAAACCCACTTCTTTTGTTTGTTTATGCACAGACTCAAATATTCAATTGAAAGAGAAAAAAACCCACTTTGAATCATTTTGGCTTCCCACTACATCTGCATGTTGAGACACTTATTAAATTCCTGTTTAATTGTGTTTGGTCTTTTGTTTTGTTTTCTTACTTTCAAGTCACATTTTGTTATCTTAATACCAGCCATCCAGACAAACAAGTATTGATAAAGACCATCTCCCAGATCCAATTCATCAAAGGTCAGATTTAAGACATAACTCCAAAAACTGGGTTGTGACGACAGATGCTAGGACCAATTTCTTCATAATCTTTTTTGGTGTGGCATACTTGGTAGAACTCCGGCTGAAAAAGAGAATTAACAAGGAAAACTCAAGCTGTTGCACTGCATTGTTTGCTATTATTCTGGTACACCTATAATTTACTGGAAAAACAGACATTAATTTTAAAAATCTGTTTTATGCTTGTGCCACTATTATGTAACTGAAGACAAAGCTGCCCATATGAACAAATATCTGACAGAAGAGATAAAACAATAATGGGGCAAGGTTCTTTTCCTGTTTATTTAGGCTCCTAGATTATGGTCAGAGGTGACACTAAGTACAGACAAGTATCTGAAGGTTTTGTGCAATATTCAGGACAAAATATTTTTATAGTACAATAGCTGCTATCTAGTCAACGTCCTTCCCCCACCGCCCAACACTTTTCCCCAAACCACTCAAATGCCTTCTTGAAATATGCCCCAGTAGACTGAGAATTCTCCAGAGCAATCAGTTCTCTCCCAGGAGGAGAGAACACAACAACATTCTGTTGCTGAAGCTGTGCACAGCATTTCTCTCTTTTTATTTTAATTAAAGCATAAAACAAACATATCACATCGCTTAAAACAAATCTCAATATCACAGAATACTACAAATCTAAAAACTTGATAGTACATCTACAATGTGCACCCTCCACCATGAGACCTTGTTTTCTTATCCATGCTTCTCCAAACAAACCAATCTGTTAATTTATAGGTACAGTAATACCCCGGATAACGTTATGACTTGGTTCCACAAGTCATGACGTTATCCGATTTTTAGCATTGTCAATTGCACGCATCGAACAACGCTAAAAAAAAAAAGCCTTGAGTTCAGGGGCAAACTGCTTTAAAGGCAGGCAGGGAAAGAAAGAGACCTCCCTGCCTTTAAAGCCACCCCCCACGAGCAGCAGTCTCTGCCACTGTAGTATGCTTGGGGAAAGCGCCTTTCCCCCGAACCTACTGCAGTCGAAGTCTGCTTACCCTGTGTCTTTTTTCCTCCCTGTATTTAAACTACAGGGGGGAGAGGCTTGTAGTTTCAATACAGGAAGGGAAAGAAAAAAACACAAGCCTCCCTCTCCCTGTAGTTTAAATACAGGGAGGAAAAAAAGATGCGAGCCTTGTGTTTTTTTCTTTCCCTTCCTGTACTGAAACTACAGGGAGGGGGAAAGAGAGAGAGGTGATTGGTTTCTAGAGAACCAATCACCTCTCTCTATTTCCCCCTTCCCTATAGTTTAAATACAGGGAGGGAAATAAAGAGAAAAAGAAAGAGAAGCTTGAAGGTAAGCAGGGCCAGGGCTGGGCTGGATTCTCTTGTGGCCGAGCAGGCAGTGGGGTGGGTGTGGGGAGTCCCCAAACTGCTGGGGGTGGGGGGAGGAAGGAGGGAAATGGCAGGCAGAGGAGCTTTGGCCTCCTTTACTCCTTTATTACGATGGATCGGACAATGCTAAAATGAACGTTCTCCGGTGCAAATCTTCCCCCCAAATTTGTCGTCGTTATGTGGTTTTAGCGTTATCCGGTGCAATCGTTATCCGGGGTATTACTGTACAATATATTATCCCCTATTTTCAAAATGTGACGTATTTTTGACCAGGCTTATCTCCTTTGGATTTATGAAATGCCTATTCAGTAAATTCTCCTCAAATCTCAATAAACTCATTTCCCCCCAAACCTTTTTTGTTTTAATTCATGTGTCAGTTTGGTTTTTCATATTTGTTAATTATTTTTGGTCCCGTCAGGACCTTTTTTAAAATTTTCAATGCATTCCTATGGTAAAACATGCTTTGGTTTATGTTTGTTTTGGTTTACAATGCAGGCTGTTGGAACGGACCCCCGTCGTAACCCAGGGTTTTACTGTATTTCTTTTATCTGAAAGGGTACATTGCAATTTCTAATATTTACTATTCCCAATCCCTTCTTTTTGAGACACAAAACACAGATTCTTATTTATTCTTTCAATCAAATTTTGCCAAATTTTAATTTCTGCAATATTTATTCAGAACATTTCATATAAAGAATTTATTAATGGTAATTCTTTCATTTTACAAATCACTACTCTGTCGAACAATGATAAATTAATTTTTCCCAATAATACAACAAACTTTCTATCTCTACCTTTTAATCCTATTTTCTTAATCTTGTATGTTTATTCGTATTAATACCCAAATACCTAAATCTTGTTTTAACTTTTAAACTATACCTTTTCTTAATTTCTTCTATATCTGTACTATTCTTATTGCAGAGAACTATCTCTGTCTTATTCCATTCAATCCTGAGACCCATTACTTGCTGGAAACTCTTTAAATGGCTTTGGACCAAGTTCAAAGCCTTGAACAGGTCTTTATCATTAAGTAGGGTATCATCTACAAATAATATTAGTACAGTAAAACCTCATATAACACTAAAACCTGGTTCCACAAGTCTTGGTGTTATATGATTTTTAGTGTTATCTGATCCTCTATGGGATCCATAGAGATACATTGTAACCACACAGGCTTTAGCGGTTGTTATCTGAAGCATCCCATAGGATCTTAATGTTATCTGATGCAATTCTTCCCCCCAGATTCCTTAATGTTATGCGATTTTCGTGTTATTCGATACTAATGTTATATGAGGTATTACTGTACCTTCTTCCCCTTCTATACATCCATCCTGTCTTATTGCAGTAGTCAATAATCCCATCATCATTACAAATAAGATATAAGGATATAAGGGGCAAACCTGCCTTGTTCCTCTCTCTAATGTGATTCTCTCATTAACCAAAATCGAGGCCTGCTCTTTATCATACTTTTCTTTACTAATTCCTTGAATTTGACTCCAAAACCCATTTCTTGTATCAATTTTCTCAATGTTACCCATTCTATAGAATCAAAGGCCTTAAAATATCTAATGATATTATATCTATCTTTAAAGGTAAAGGTTTCCCTTGCTCAAAAGCCAGTCGTGTCCGACTCTAGGGATCAGTGCTCATCTCTGTTTCAAAGCTGAAGAGCCACCGCTGTCTGCTTCTGCAGACGTTTCCGTGGTCATGTGGTCATGACTAGACACTGGCGCACACGGAACACTGTTACCTTTCCACCAAAGTGGTCCCTATTTATCTACTTGCAATTTCTTGCTTTCAAACTGCTCCTCTGATTCCTGTGGTCTATTATGTTTAGTACTTTTCTAGTTAAGTCAGCCATTTGTCTCCATCTTATAAACCCAGCTTATTCACTATTCATATGTTCCCATATAAATGCATTTAACCTATATGCTATTACTGAAGTGAATAATGTTTGCATCCTGGTTGATTAGTGAAATGTGATAAGAGTCTATTCATGTTTTATCTTTCTCTGGTTTGGGTATCAGTACAATCAAGGATTGGGTCCAGGAAGGTGGTATTTCACCACCTTCCATTGTGTAATTAAATAGATTTTTTAGTTGGGAATTAATATTTTTTAAAAATATATATTTATAGAACTCAGGGCCCAACCCATTTCCTCCTGGCATCTTTCCTACCTTTGGTCTTTTTATTGCATCTTCAATTTATTTACTTGTAATCTCTTTTTTCCATTATAATTTATGCGTTTCCTGTAGTTTCACCCCATTGTATTTATTTATATAATCCTCCCTTTGATAATTTTGAATATTTTGTTGTTGTTGTTCAGTCAGTCTGTATATAATTCCTGATAAATGTGCACTGCATTTTCATCCTGCCATAATGTCCTAATCCTATTTCTGAATCCCGCAAAAAAGTGAATATAACCCTATACCAGTGATGGTGAACCTTTTAGAGACCGAGTGCCCAAACTGCAACCCCAAACCCACTTATTTATCACAAAGTGCCAACATGGCAATAGGGGAGGAAGGAAGCACTCCCACTGGGCTGCTGGGCAGAGGGGCGGGGTGAACTCTGTGCTGGGGGGAGGGAGGAAGCGCTCCCATTGGGCTGCTGGGCAAAGGGGCAGGGTGAACCCTGTGCTGAGGTGACTGCACAGGTGCCCAAATAGAGGGCTCAAAGTACCAGTTCTGGCACGCTTGCCATTGATTCGCCACCACTGCCCTATACTATTTTGTGATGGTGAACCCACTGAAATAAAAAACGTCTCAAGTGACATATTTACAGTACTCAAAATGAAAAATAACAGCATTTATTTTTTAAAAAGCTACCTCTTATGCTTATTGAACTTACTGTGGAAGCCAACATTGATCCTCCAAACCAGACAGCGTATCTTTGCATATGGTGTGTAATAACTTGTACATCAATAGGTTTGGGCTACAACAGAAAGCAAAAGCCATGTAAAGTTATTGGTCTTGAACAAAATAAAAACCTGAGATAGCAAACAAACACATCTTTACCATCTGTACATCAATATTCATAGACAGAATTTATGGATTCAACGTTCCAAAGAATTATGATGCAGAAATTATCTAAAAGGCAATAATAGTATATAATTTGTCAACAAAATACACCCTTAATACATCATTTTCCAGTTTTAATCATTTTAACTGTTAGACAAAACTGTTTTTTTCTGAGCATTTCAAATGGAAGTATTGCATTTTTTTTTCTGCTGAGGAGGTCCTAAGTTCACTCTCTCTATGAGGAATGTCTCCAATTAGAATGATCAGGTAAGAGGTGAAGAGGTGAAGAGGATGGCTCTGCCTAGACTTTGGAAAGTTATAATCAGCCAAAACGGATAGTACTTGATGCGTGAAATAATCTGACTTAGTGAAAAACTGTGTCCTATGTTCTTCTCTCTAAAATGATGTTTGAGGTTCTCTCAAAAAAAATGCCACCACCGTTAATAGGTTTCCATGGTAATGAAGCTAGAAATCATCTAGCAATTACTTGTTCCCTAAATTACTCAGCCCATCTTTCTAATCTCTAATAAAACACGTCACGATCCCATATTTCTCATGTCAGTCATTACATTGCACCACTAGATATTTTTGAACTGGTGTATGAGTCAGACAAAAGCTGGAACAGAAGATATTGCCCACTCTAAGCACTTCTTCACATACAGAAGCCTAAGTCTGAGGTACTGAAATTATGTCTTAAACAAGAACAGTGCTTTCTTTGTCACTTTTTTGGCCACAGGCTGGTTGCATGGTTCAGCGTGCTGGTCATGCGGATCCTCCCACTGGAAGCGGGAGTAAAACATGACCACATATGTGCAGAACACTGCCGTAAATGCACCCCTAGCTGTTGTGTTTACTACAGTCACCAGTGCATTTACGGCAGCGTCCTGTGCATGCACGGGCGTATTTTACTTCTCCTTCCAGGAGCGGCGAGGGCAGTATGGGCCAGATGATTTGGCATCGGGGGGCTGGATCTGGCCCACGGGCCATAGTTTAGGCACCCCTGCTATAGATTATGACAAAAATGCCTTATCTGACAAAATGTTTTAATGAGCAAATTACTAAAAGGTACTTTGTTATTCCATTTGTTGTGGCTAATCTGGAAAATGACATGAAATCAGTTTTATTAACAGTTGCTTAAAATTGTTTCTACCATCAGCTGCCCATTACAGAGCACATGCTAAATTTCAGTGCATGACTCTAAGGATTCTCCTCTCCCCCACCCCCACAATAAGGAACAGGTTGGTCAAGCTTGCTGTCTTCCTGCTATAACAAATGCCAGACTGGGAAAGTGGGCAGCATAGCTGACCAGAAAATGCAGTGTCTTGCTCTATGGATCCACTCAGAGTAAGGTACAGATAGATCCACTCAGAGTAAGGTACAGTAAGGTACAAGTAGCAGCAAAAAACAAAAAACAACCCCAAGAAAAAAGCAGAATGATAGGTCATCTTGCTTCAGATCAAATCAATAATCTTTAACTATCTCTCTAACTTCCTTTGTTGAAATAAGAAAGAGCCAACATAAATCAGGACAAATAAAAAATTAAGAATAGTTCAGTGTTGAACTCCTATGGTAAGAAAGAAAATTCTTTACTTAAGACGTTTAACAATGGGTGACAAGACATATCGTCCAAAACCTACAGAGAAGCTTAACAATTCACACTGGCAAATGGTTTTAAGAAGGAACACAAAAACTAAGATACAGTAATTAAAAATGACACTGAATGAACCAAAATGAAAAAGAAATCAAGGGAGAAGGAGGAAGTCAAGATGCTGAGAAACATATGGAGGGTTATCAACACCCATGTTTCTAAAGGATCCATTTTCCATTTTCTCATGTATCTTTCCCTCACATTTGTGGCAAAAGCTGTTTCTTCATCAACTCTACTGCTAATTTCAAGACTACAGATGGGGGTGGGGTGGGCTTTAACTAGGATGGCTCTGAAAAGCAGTGAAACGCAATGCATCAGCTTCTGTTCCAAACATGTAGGTTAATGCATACAACCTTCAATAATATAATGAATTATCTAACAAACAACCTTGAGTCTGCCACCACTCAATTCCTCACTGAGTTTCAGTCTAGCATCCACAGTCCTTTTCAAGTCTCGCTGTAAACGACGACCAAAGTCCCTGAACATAGTTGAGCCCCCAGAGAGAACAATATTCTGAAATAAAATTAGACAAAGGTAAATCATTTATGCAGCACTGAAGGGTCGATGCTCGTTTTCAGAAGAAAAAGAAGCAAAGACAGGGGTAGTGACAGAAACAGTTATGGGAGAAACAGATCTTCAGTTGAACACATCCAATTCAACAGTCCAGCAAGTTTAGTAGACAAATCACAATGCTCAACTTGCTAAGATTTGTAACAAACATAATATTGAATAGCTCCAATAAGAAAAATTAGATTTGTTTTATTTCTACCTTTTCTTTTTTCCTGAAGACTATCAAGCATTACTAATATTTAGATCTTCAAGGTATACTTCCACTAAATCACAAAATTATGTAACATGTTTGTTCTCAGTCAAACAAAAATATAGAAAAGGCTAGGCTTAATACTGTATGAAACAGTGATGGAGCAATCCTACACCAAGCTTAGCTGAGAGGAATTAGGACAGCGTGGAAGGTTAAGTTGTACTTAACAGGAATAACTTTTGTTCTTCAAGTATGTAGTCTGTGAATTCACACTTTTGGGTTCTGCGCCTGCATGAACCCGTTACCAGAGCTTTAAAGCTGATTGGATAAAAGTTTGGGTGTTAGAGCTGCCCAGCATACTGCCCACCCCTCGGCACCATTTCACGCTCTTTCCTCAGTTAATACTTAAGCCAAGCACAGGATAAATAAAAGCATCTCATCCATGCAGCACATGTGGGGAGGAAGGGTGGGAAAGTGTGGATTCATAGACTACACACTTGAAGAACAAATGTTACTACTGGTAAGTACAACTTAACTTTCTCCTTCGTATAGTCTGTGAATCCCCACTTTTTGGAGATTAGCAAGCTCAGATTTACATGGTAGGTGGGCAGTTGGATAAAATGAATCCACAGTCTAACACCTTGGCATGTTAGGCAGGCAGGATGGACCCCCACGGGCGTGGAGCCTGGAGCCCTCTGGCAAGGATGACATGACCAAGTCTGGCATCCACAGTGGCTCTGGTGTCCATCCGGTAGTGTTTGACAAAAGTAGTAGGTCTGGACCAGGTGGCAGCCTTACAGATGTCATCGAGTGATGTGCCCTCCAGAAATGGAGTGGAGGTGGCAACAGCTCTGGTAGAATGAGCTCTGAGGAGGAGGAGGCAGGGAAGCAATCTCATAAGCAAGATGGATGACAGAAGAGACCCATGTGGAAAGCTTCTGTGATGTGATGGGTTTTCCCTTGGATTTCCCCCCATACGCCACAAAAAGGTATTGAGTCTTCCTGAATTATCTTGTCCTGCTGAGGTAAAACAATAAAGTCCGTTTCACATCAAGCGTATGCCAAGCCTTTTCTTGCTCCAAAGTTGGGTTTCAGAAGAAAGTTGGCAGGGAAATGGCTTGTCCCAGATGGAACTCAGAGACAACCTTAGGTAGGAAGGTGATGTCCAGATGGAGAACCACCCTGTCAGTGAAGAACGTTATGAATGATGTGTCAGCACATAGTGCCGTCAGCTCACTCGCTCTTCTGGCAGATGTGATGGCTACTTAAAAAACGGTTTTCCAGGTCAGAAGTTGAAGGTCAGCTGTGGCCAGTGGTTCAAATGGAACCTTGGTAAGGGCAGTCAAGACAGTGGACAAGGACCATTGTGCAACTGGAGTCTTTATTGATGGAAAGGTGTTCCAGAGATGCTCGAGAAATTGTTTCACGGTTTGGTCCCTAAACACTGTAGAGGCCACAGAGCCCATTGGGGAGCGTGCTACAATGGCCGCCAAATGGACCCTGATGGACGTGTGTCCTAAGCCAATCTCTGCCAAACGGAATAAATATTCCATAATGTCTTAGAGGTTGTTCCGATTCGGGGTTGAGGCCCTGGAATCAAGGAAGGCAAGAAATGTTTGAACTTTTAAGCATAAGACTTCCGTGTGGAAGGTCTTCTACTCATGTTCAGTATCCTCGATAACCTGGAGGGCAAGGAAAGTTGACTTGCCTTCTTGAGTTTCTTCTTCTTCTCGCCCATCTTGTCTTTTTTTCTTTTCCCTCGCCTCGGCCATCTTGGAACTATTGCCTCCCTCTGCAGCCATCTTAGGTGCAGGAATTTGGCCAGATCCTGAGCAGTCTGGGGGGTTCCCTCTGGGGACAAAGCCACTTCCATCAGTCGTGCCTGTAGACGGTTATTTCTGTTCTGTACTGCAACACAGGTAAACTTCTTGCAGTGCACGCAGGTCTGGACCTGGTGTGTCTCGCCAAGGCAGAAGAGGCACTCGCTCTGGCTGTCGGACAAAGGAACTTTGTCATTGCAGAAGGTACAATGCTTGAAAGTGGCTGTTGGAATTAAAAGTCAATGGACGCTAGAGAGAAAAATTGTTTAGTCTAAAAGACCTCCGTGAGAGGACAAATGGCTAGTGAGCCGGTCCTTTCGAAGAAAAGATCGGTGAAGAAAAAATTGTTTTAGAATTCTGCTGCCTGGCCCGCAAGGGACGAACAGGCGATGAAAAAATTAACTGTAGGCCTGAAGGCCTGAGGACACCTCATCAGCTAGAAAGAAGCATCTCTACCAGAAAGAAAAGAACTACCCCCACCCCCCACAAAGGGAGGCGGCCCTGATATGGTGATCCTGCCTTGGGGTGGGGGTGGGGAGATCACCAAAAAAATTTGCTAAAGTTCAATCTTTTCTGGAGAAAGATGGAAAAAATTGAAGAGAGCTCTCAACAGTCTCCAGCTGCTACGGCGTAAAGATGAGAACTGAGGAAAGAGGGAGAAATGGCACCGAAGGGGGGGGGCGGTATGATGGGTGGCCCTAACACCCAAACTTTTATCCAATCAGTTTTAAACCTCCAGTAACGGCTCCGTGTAGGCACAGAACCCAAGAAGAGGGGATTCACAGACTACACAAAGGAGAAGTGTTATCTGGATAACAAAAGAAAATGCAACTGCCACAAATTTTACCATATTCAGTTTAGTGTAATGTTGATGTAATTTTTTCCTTAATTTTTTTTAAAAAACATTAGCAAATGAGAAGAAAAATTTGTGGTGAAGTGTACTTTCATCTCCCACCCTGCTAGTGTATAATCTGTCCTCTTTATTGAAACTATTCTGTTTCAACAATATCGTACCCTACCATCTAAAAATATAGCTCCAATTACCCACAACCAGCATTGCCAATGGCCAAGAGAAATGGGTATTAAACTCCAATTCTGGCTTGATATAAGTTATTTTAAAAAGTTATTTTGCAAAACTAGCTTATAGATAAACACAATTCTTATTTTGACAAAGTAAAACAGCAAAAACACCTACGTTTTTGAACATTTCCTTTCTGTTGTATTTGAAGAATATTCTTCATTCCATGTCATCCTTGCTCAAAAGCCAGTAGTATCCAACTCTAGGGTTCAGTGCTCATCTCTATAGCCAAAGAGCCAGTGCTGTCTGCGTCTTCAGGCATTTGTGTGGACATGTGACAGGCATGCCTCAACGGCAGAGTGCACAGAATGCTCTTTACCTTCCCACCAAAGTGGTCCCTATTTATCTACAGTAAAACACCGGATAACACTAAAACTTGGTTCCACAAGTCTTGGTGTTATCCGATTTTTAGTGTTATCCGATTCATGTTAAAATCCTATGGGATGGATTGGATAACATTAAAGCTCCATAGAGATACATTGTAACCGCACAGGCTTTAGCGGTTGTTATCTGATCCATCCCATAGGACCTTAACATTATTTGATCCAATTCTCCTCCCCAGATTACTTAACGTTATGCGATTTTAGCATTATCTGATCCAATCATTATCCGGTGTTTTACTGTATTTGCAATTTCTTGCTTTTGAACTGCTAGGTTTGCAGGAGCTGGGACAGAGATGGGAGCTCACTCTGTCATGCAGTACTTGGGAATCGAACTCCAACCTTCCAGTCAGTGAGTTCAGCGTCTTGACTACTTGAGCCACTGAAGTTCAATGACTTATGGGATAACTGAAGTCTTATTTTAAAACATACATTTGGGGATGGCCATACCTGAGTTGTAAGGTCACGTTCTGAACAGGAAAAAGCCCCAGATCTATCCTCTTTCTGAAATCTCACACAGCACGTAAAAGAATTCTTGCCTCAAAAGCCTAGAGTATCACAGTCCTTCTGTGATACTGAACTAGGTGTTCAACTATATGATACTCATACAGAGGGATTTCTGTGAAATACTATTAGTCTGCTTTAACTGATATGTCTTCAAGGAAACGACAACCCAACCTTCCAACAGCTGTTAACAACAGTTTATACACAGTGTATCTAGCTTTACTAACCTTATATAACGGACGTCTAACATCAATGGGACAATTCTGAATAACTTCATCTACTACTTCTGAGATAGGTTGCGTAAAGTCTGGATTAGCAAACTAAAAAAAAAGTAGAAAGTGGAAAAACCAAAAGTGTTCATGTAATTTGATCATTAAAATATATGAAAAATACACAAACAGCTTTGATTCCCATTATTAGCAGCATCAGCTTTATCTTTGACTGATTGGGACAAGTGCAGATTACTTTAAAATTCTCCAGGTACAATAAATTAACAAATAAATTGTGTGAGAAATGCCATGGGAAAAGAAATGTTTTATTAAATTAAATTAAACTTACATGAAATGTCAATTCTTAAAAAAAGAAATTGAAAATCAGCATTTGTTCTAAATAATTATCTTTTCATGCTTGGCTCAGAGTCCTATCCAAGTATCTGGAGGATGCTGGAGTCTGGGTGGGGGACAACAGGCTTCAGCTGAATCCCGGCAAGACAGAGTGGCTATGGGTTTGCCCTGTGTTATCTCGGGAGCTACCATCTTTGGTTCTGGGCAGGGCTATCTTGCCCCAAACAGACCCGGTGCGTAATCTCGGGGTCCTCCTGGACTCACGACTCCTGCTCAATGAGCAGGTGGCAGTCGTGGCAAGGAGGGCTTTGCACAACATCGTGTCATACGCCAGTTATGCCCACTCTTAGATCCGGACTCCTTGCTCATGGACATGCATGCTCTGTTCACCTCCAGACTGGAATATTGTAATGTGCTCTACATGAGACTGCCCTTGATGACCATTCAGAGGTTGCAACTGGTCCAGAATGCTGCCGCCCGGGTAGTGATGGGGTGCGGACATTACACTTGTGTCTTGTCGCTGATTCGGAAACTGCAGTAGCTACCAGTATGCCTCCGGGTGCAATTCAAGGTGCTGGTAATTACCTTTAAAGCCCTATATTGTAGTGGGCCAGAATACTTAAGAGACCGCGTCACCCCAAGAACATCTGTCCGTCCCACCAGAGTGGACCAGAGAGGCTTTCTTATTGTGCCATCTGCTAGAGGCTCACCTCTCTAGCACCAGAAAGAGAGCCTTCCCTGTGTCTGCTCCAGCCCTATAGAACCTCCTGCTAATTGAGCTATGACACCAGACACAATTGCTGCCCTTCAGGAAAGAACTAAAAACCTAGATGGCAAAGCAGGTGTGGGCCATTGGGGCTGTGGTGCCTCCCCACACACACACCTGCTGCCTGATATAGTAATATCGCTCCCTCACTCTTTTTAGTTGTTGGGCTAATTTTTATTGTATTTTATTGGGGGTTTTACTGGTTTTATGTAATTGTTGTATGCCAGCCAGAGTCGTTTGCCGAGTGGGTGGCAATACAAATGTGGCTAAGAAATAAAATAAATAATAAATACCACCAAGGGAACAGTCATGACCTGACCCAACCTAAGGGGTTTACGTTGTACAACATAATCTATACAAAGGATGGTGAGTTTGAACAGTAAAAGAGTGACTCTTTACTAATATCAAATGGAAAGCAAACAACAACAAAAAAACCCCAAGCACAATACACATATATAAATAGTGTCCCTCCACAGACAGAATAGCATATGCCAGAAAGGCAGATTTTGCCTTCCACCCTTCGTTGCAGTGCCTGCCACATTTGTCCCTAGAACAGAAAGACACACATTTTGGGAGAATTTGGCATGGTCTAAAATGAAGAAAATGGGATAGAAGAAGTCTGCTGCATGAGCACAACTCCAGTTCAATGTAATCCACTAAAAATACGAGTTAAGTAGGATGCAGATTATCTACATTGCTTCTGTCTTTCCATTCCGCCTGCTGTTTGTCCTTGTTGTCTTGTACTGAACAGTTCAGAGCCCACCCACACATTTTAGATGCTAAGCACTGAATCAAGCAGCTGGAAATATTTCTTTCTGTTCCCTTTGCTCACCACAAAAATGAAATTGCTGGTATCTAATTGAAATGTGAGCAGAGCTTTTCTACAAAGTTCGCTGTGGGTTTAAATGGTAATAGCCAGACACCCTCTGTTCTACTTTGAACATTAGTAGGAGAAAGGGAAAATGCCTTAGCAAACCACAACTTGAAAAACTGGCCTGAGTGAATTCTACAGTTCTTATATGACTTAACAAAAATGCAGATATTTGACTCCAACTTCAAAGGGATTAAGCGTAAAATCAAAATCACAAAACAATCTGGTCTACATTATGAAGCTAAGAGTATAATTCTAAATTGCATTTGCTAAGAACTAAGCCTTATTCGTTGCAGCAGCATTTACTTCTGAAAAAAACATAAATGGAATTCTGCTTCATGTTTCTACAATTTGTACCCACTTACCTCAGGATGAAAGAAGATCTCTGGTCCTAAGAATCTCTCATAGCCCACATCAATGGTAAATTCTTTCTTTGAAATTGCATTTATTCCAGTATATTGTTTAATCCACTTGGTACCATCTGCATCATACTTGCTAAATTCTTTTACTAAATCAGGGCAAACGTAACTAAAGCGTTCCTAAAATGCAAAGGAATAAAAGTTTCATTGAAAACATGATTCAGTGAAAGTGTCTTAATATTGTTGAGTTAGTATTCAACAAAACTGAATAGCACTGAATATTATACTAACTTCTCCTCTCCTCTTGTATTGTGTTAAATTGTGATGCTGTGTAAGGATGTTAAATATTGGTGTGATACTGTATAAACCGGCAACCCACTACAAAAAATATTGGCAAGAAAACTCCATGGACTGTAGCAAAAGGCAAAATTATATGACACAGGATGGTGAGTCCCACAGGTCAGAAGATATGGGTGGATCTGATAATGAAAGGAAAATCCAATGCTCTAAGGAACAATACTGTATAGGAACACGGAATGTAACACGATCTATGAATCTAGGCAAGCTGGACATGGTCAAAAATGAGATGGAAAGAATAAGCATTGACATCTTGTGAATCAGTGAGCTAAAGAGGACAGGGATGAGCAAGTTCAACTCAGAGGACTATTATATCTACTACTGTGGACAAGAATCTCTTTGAAGAAACGGAGTGGCCTTTATAGACAATAAAAGAGAGAGAATTGCAGAAATGGGATACAATCTAGAAAATGACAGAATGATCTCAGTCAGAATTCAAGGCAAACCATTCAATATCACTATAATTCAGGTTTACACCCCAACCACTGGTGCAGAAGAGGCCACAGTTAGCCAGTTCTATAAAGACTTACAGCACCTTCTAGAACAGACACCAAAAACAATCTCCTTATCATCGTAGGAGACTGGAATACCAAAGTAGGAAGTCAAAAGTTAAATGGAAAAATAGGCAAGTTTGGCCTTGAAACACAAAATGAAGCAGGGCAAAGGCTAATATTAGAGTTCTGCCAAGAGAATGTAATGGTCATAGCAAACACCCTCTTCCAACAACATAAGAACTGACTCTACACAGGGACATCACCAAATGGCCAACATCGAAATCAGATTGATTACATACTCTGCAGCCAAAGATGGAGAAGCTCCATACAGTCAGCAAAGACAAGACCTGGAGCAGACTGTGGCTCAGATCATAATCTACTGAATGACAGTTTCAGACTTAGATTAAAGAAAATAGGGGAAACAGTTAGGCCACACAGGTATGACCCTGACAATATCCCTAAGGAATATACAGTGGAGGTGAGAAATAGATTTAATGGATTAAGATATGATAGACAGAGTGCCTGAAGAATTATGGATGGAGATTCACAATATCAAACATGAGGCAACAATTAGAACAATACCAAAGGAAAAGAAATGCAAGAAAGCAAAGTGATTGTTTAAGGAGGCCCTTCAAATAGCTGAAGAAAGGAAGCAAAAAAAAAAAAGGTGAAAGAGAAAGATTCACTCAACTTAACACAGAATTCCAAAGAAAAGCAAGGAGAAATAAGGAGGCCTTCTTAAATGAGCAGTGCAAAGTAATAGAGGAAAACAACAGAAAGGGGACCAGAGATATCTTCAAAAAAATATATGGGGAAATTAAGGGAACATTTCAAGAAAAAATGTTCACGATAAAGGACAAAAACAGGGACCTAGTAGATGCAGAAGAGATTAAGAACAGATGGCAAGAATACACAGACGAACTCTACAAAAAAGACCTCAATGTCCCTGACAACCAAAGTGATGACAACATTGATCTTGAGCTGGACATTCTAGAATGTGAAGTCAAGAGTGCCCTAGAAAGCATTGCTAACAACAAAGCTAGTGGAGATGATGGTATTCCAGTAGAATTATTCAAAGCCCTAAAAGAAGATGCAATTAAAAGTGTTGCACTCTATATGCCAGCAGATTTGGAAAACACAGTGGTGGCCACAGGATTGGAAAAGGTCAGTATTGTATATGTTCCAATCCCAAAGAAGGAAAATGCTAAAGAATTATCAAACTATCGAACAATTGTGCTCATTTCACATGCTAGCAAAGTCATGCTCAAGATAATACAGGCTAGACTTCAGCAGTATATGTATCAAGAACTTCCAAAAATGCAGTCTGGGTTCCAAAGATGTTGGGGAACTAGAGAGCAAATTGCCAACATTCTCTCGATCATGGAGAAAACAAAGGAGTACTAGAAAGAAATCTACTTCTGTTTCATTGACTACACCAAGGCTTTTGATAGTGTGGCCCACAATAAACTGTGGCAAGTCCTTAAAGAGGTGGGAGTACCAGACCACCTCATATGTCTAATGAGAAATCTGTACAAAAGTCAAGAAGCAACAGTTAGGACAGGATACGGAAAAGCCGATTGGTTTAGAATAGGAAAAGGAGTACTACAAGGTTGCATATTATCACCCTGCTTATTTAGCTTATATGCAGAGTACATAATGGGCAATGCGGGGCTGGATGAATCACAAGCTGGGATTAAAATTGCAGGGAGAAACATCAACAACTTGAGATATACATATCAGAAAACAAAACAAAATAAACAAAATAAAATAAAATAAAAAACACTGTAGCACTTTAAAGACTAACTGCTATATTTTTATTGTTAGCTTTCATGGATCAAGTCCACTTCATCATGAGATATGCAGATGACACTACCCTAATGGAAGAAAGTGAAGAAAACTTAAAGAACCTCTTGATTAGGTTGAAAGAAGAGAGCACAAAAGCTGGCTTAGACTCAACATCAAAACAGCCCAAGAAAATGGCATCTGGCCCTATCCCACCCTGGCAAATAGAAGAGGAAGAAATGGAAGTAGTGACTGACTTTACCTTCTTAGAATCCAAGGTCACCGCAGATGATGACTGCAGCCATGAAATAAAAAGAAGACTAATTCTTGTGAGGGAAGCTATGAAAAACCTAGGGAACATAATGAAAAGTAGAGACATCACCCTGCCAACAAAAGTCTGAATAGGTAGTAATGTATGTTTGCAAGAGCAGGACCATAAGGAAGGCTGAGCGAAGACTAGATACCTTTGAAATGAGGTGCTGGAGGAAAATTTTGAGAGTACTCTGGAGAGCAAAGAGATCAAATAAGTCGATCCTGAAGGAAATCAACTCTGACTGCTCCTTGGGAAAACAAATATTGAAGATAAAGATAAAGTACTTCGGCGACCAAATGAGAAGAGAGGACTCACTTGAAAAGGACTGGATGCTGGGAAAGATTGAAGGCAAAAGGAGAAGGGGATGGCAGGGGGAGAAATGACTGGATGGCATTGTTGACACAATGAGCGTATTGCTGAGCAGGCTGTGGAGGATGGTGGAGGATAGGGGTGCCTGGGGTGTGGTGGTCCATGGCGTTGCAAAGGGTTGGAATCCACTCTGTGACTGATCAACAAAAACAACAGTACTAATTACATGCCATCAAGTTGATTCCAACTTATGGTGATTCTTTCCAGGGTTTTCTAGGTAGCGAATATACAAAGTTATTTGCTATTAACTTCTCCTGGGGATGCCCAAGGATAGTGCAGTTTGCTCATAACTACACATGCTGGGTCTTCTCCCAATACTACTTACCATATTTGCCAGCATAGAAGACACATCACATGTTTTAGATTATGAATTTTAAATTTTTTATACTGATGTGTTTGGTTTGTGCTGTAAGCTGCTCAGAGTCGGGCTTGCCCGATTGGGGCGGGTTAGCAAGTATAAGGAAATAAATAATAAGACACATGTCGATTTTTATACATATTTTACAGAAAATATTTTCTACATTTTTTCATGAATTTCCAAAATTATTTATTGTACTAATTTTATAGTTATTTATATCTACAAAATGTAATGAGGAAACACTGTAATTTGATATCTTTTAATCTTCATCCTCAAAACCCAGAAATTCACCCCAGAGCTCTACCTGCCCTCCCAGGCTCAGGACCCTTTGCAACAGCCAGCAGGAGATGACCTAGAGGAGAGGGGAGCCGATCCCTTTTCCCACCCTTTTCCCCTGAATTCAAACATCTGCATGTGCTTGCAGATGTGTGGCTGTCAGCCCTCTAGGCATGAGGTGAACTGGCTGAGATTGAGAGAGGGAACGAAAAAGGGGGGGATCAATTGGCAAGGACTGGAGCCGCAGGAAGGGTGACTTCAAAAAGAGTGCTCTTTCCCTAAGGGCGGGGGGGGGGGGTTTAAGCCGCCCTCTCCTGGCTTGTGGTGATTGGTGGTGAAATGATCATTTTGATCACTGGCACAAAAGATGCATTCTAATTTTCCGGTGTATTTTAAGGGTGAAAAAATGTGTCTTATACAGCAGCAAATACAGTTTGTTTTTATAATTGGAACATGGTACCACCAATCCAGATACATTTTTATGCATCATTAGATAAAAAGTTTAGAGCCCTGGTAGCCTGAATGTCTTGTTCCAGGAGAAGTATTTATTATTATTTATTTATTAGTTCAAATTTATATTGCCGCCCACTCGCCGTGGCAACTCAGAGCGGCTTACAGAAAGATCTTGATATAAAATGTATGGACCAGGTTATATAGATTTTTATTAGGGTTGGTGGTATAAACTGGTGAACTGTTGTGAAACCATGACAGCAGTTTTGGAGATTGGAAGGAGAATAAGCCATTCATACCCTAAAGCAGGGGTGCCCAAACAATGGCCTGGGGGGTGGATTCGGGCCCCAATGACAATTCATCCACCCTAGCTAAAATGTTCCATTGTCATAGTAACATTGCACAATCATATACTTCAGAATTTAAAATCTGTCAGTAACAATAGATTTGCTCAAGGGAAAGTGCACTAAAAACCTCAAGCAAAGTAATTACAGCTTTTCATTACGTAGAACCAAGTATAACCCCTTTTAGTTCTATACTATTTTTCCCTTCAGGAGAAGAGAAATTAGAAGTCTGGTGATAAATTGCTATTAGGATGTCAACATCTTAGTTTCCTGTGTTACTTTACATATTTACTGCACTTATTTTCTGCCTTTCCATAAAATATGCCTAAAATAGCTCAGGGTAAAAAGAAACTCAACAAAAGCGTAAAACATAAAAAATAGAATACAGAATGTTCAGGAAAAAATATTCATATTTATTAGATCATCTTCATATTGGTCAGCACCAAGTTCAGAATCCTAGCCTATTTTTCCAAAGGGTTTCATATATGCCAAATGAAGAAAATACAGAACAGTAGAGACTGGCTCAAAATTATTCAACAGGAAATGAACGTTCAGAGAGACATTTTACCTAAACAGTAGTCTTACAATGCTGCCTCTTCTAGAGAGATATTAATGCAGGTAAATGTCACCCTTGCTCAAAAGCCAGTCGTATCTGACTCTAGGGTTCAGTGCTCATCTCTGTTTATAGCCAAAGCCCTAGTACTGTCTGCATCTGCAGACATTTCCATGGACATGTGGCAGGCATGCCTCAATACCAGAGTGCATGGGACGCTCTTTACCTTCCCACCAAAGTGGTACCTATTTATCTACTTGCAATTTCTTGCTTTCGAACTGCTAGGTTGGCAGGAACTGGGACAGAGACGGAAGTACACTCTGTCATGCACTACCTGGGAATCGAACTCCGACCTTCCGGTCAGATAATTCAGCATCTTAACCACTTGAGCCACTGCAGTCCCTAGAGAGATATTAGCCACTAACATTACCTTAACACACAAATGCATATCATAGTCGTTAAGGGCAGATCTTTATACAGATATGATTGGACTCATCCCACTGGGCAGTGGGATAGATGATATAACAATGGAATAATTTCATGAACCTGCTTTCAGGTACACACTCTCAAAATCAGGTGACTAGTATAGGAACCACTTGGCCAGGAGATGAAATGAGAGGAGTTACTTCTACTTATTCCACTTCCTAGGATTTTTCTTGTATGAAAATTTGAACTCCCTTAGCTTTGTCCAGCCAGGTCTCGGTAATACAAATCATGTAAACACTCTCACCCAAGATCAAGTCTTCATGACTGCTGTGCTCTTCACTGACTAGGCTATCAACTGCTACCAAGACAATTCAAGTCCTACTGGTTGGCATAGAACCTACAAGGAGTAATGACTGGTTGCTTTCCCTCTCATATTCATCTCTACCCTCAATCTGTAAAATGGCTGAGCCACTACTGCTCCCATATTTCCTATCCCTGACAAAGAAAAAAAAATCCCAAACCAAACAAACAAAATAGCTGATAAAAAGCTGACAGACACCAACTAAAGTAAAGAAGGCTGTCACTGTCTCTAGTGTACCTTTGAACCTCTGTACTGAGAAAAACACAAGAAGGGCCTCTCCAGTTGACCTAATGGCACAAGTCAGCATATTAAGAGGAAGTGTTCCATGAGTATTCAAGTAGTAACCGGCCTAATAGTTTATGATCAGTGCTTTGAATCTAGCAAAGCAAACGTGTGAATGAACATAACAGAAATGCAGAGCACTGAGGATAACTTACTACTGTAACTGGACAGATGTTACTGTTTGCCCTAGAACTGAGCCCTGTTAGCCAGCTGTTTTTAAAGAGCCTCTAAAAATTATAAAATGCCCACTCTAACCATCTCCCTTCCAGTCATTCACATGGCCTATTATCATCTGAAGTGAAGGTTCAGTGATGGCACAGGCCAGTCATACATACATCCAGAGTGTCAACACACATTTCCCCAAAAGAAATCCCTACAGTATCAATATTTTGTTTTTTAAAAGTACCTTCACAGCTTTAGCTGTTTCCAGTGATTGTTCAGGAGGGATTCCTACTTCTCGTTCTCTTAGTAACTGCTGAATAAAGTAAGTTATGTCTCGTCCTGCAATTGGGATATGTTTGATACAGCTGCCAATCACATAACCTTCAGCCTGAAAGTACAAGAAATGCCTTCTGTGAATTTCAACTTAAAGGCTAACTTTAATCTTCACACAGCCTCAAACACAGGTGCAAAAACTCTTGAAACGACAGTTGAACACTTAATTACTGTATATAACATATAGTCCCAAGTTGTCTTTTCTTCAACTCCATGTCTTCCAGGTAATTCTTTCTTTCAGTTTTTGTTATAAGAGGGTAAACCTTGGTTTTGACATACAGTAGATCAGCATTTAGCTAAAAATAAAAACCACAGCCCAACTACTACTATAGTCCCTGATGACATGAATATAGAAACTCTTAAAATAAATCTTTTTGACAAAAAACGTATAGCTTTTTGTCAATATCCAATACTGGAGCCACACCAAAGAGATTTCTAAAATAAAGATAAATCCCTAAAAACACTAATATAGAAATGTTTCCAATGGCTCTAGTATTTTCAACCATACTTATTCTAAAACCTTATTGTCTAAGACAGGCGCTCTCAACCTTTTTAATCCGGGGGCCGGGTCATGCTCCTTCAGACGGCTTCAGGAGCCAGACGGCCATTTTGCCCTTCCTCCACCACATGGCACTTCCTGGTGTGGTGGAGGTAGTGGGGGCCCCACATGAAATGGCACTGCGGGCCACATTCATCCCATGTGCTGCAGGTTGAGAATCCCTGGTCTAGGAATTTTTATTATACTAGGCAATTATTTAGCACTAGGCAAATTCACCAATTTTCCAAGCACTAATAAACTTAGATAATAATCTTAGAACTGCAGAACTGGAAGGGGCCCTATGGATCGAGTCCAGTCCCTGTCGAGGAGGCACACTGAGGAATCAAACTCCCATCATCTGGCTCTAAAGCTAGATACCTAAATCCCTGAACTAGCAGTTCAATCTTTAATAGATTTAACAGATTTAGAAGTAGACATGATGATTTTAATATCCAGTAAGAAAGGAAAACAAGTAGCTAGCATGCTTTTGAATTATGATGGCTGAAGGCAATCTACTATCAACCTGTGTATTGGATATTTCTGTAAAAAATCAGTACAGATATATTGCACATTTCATTAAACATAACACATAGAATCTTGAAATGTATTTCTGTGAAAAAATGACTAAACTGGGGAAGTAACTTGGAAGGAAAGCTACATGAAAATTCAAATACTCATATTATCTACAAAAAAAACCCCTATTTAAATAATTGTACAATCTAATCTGCTATATTATGTATTTTTAATGCTAAAAGAAAATGCTATAAAGCCTCAATCATAATACAAATCCCTGTGAAAAGGAAGTGAAGATCCGACAGCAGTCCATTAAGAAGGGAAGAATAAAACATTCATTTTTATTCAACTGTTATTTTTAACCAACTACAGCACATTAGATTGAAAGCAGGATAAAGTTGGAAGTTACTGGAGCGGGAAGCAGGGCTTCCAGCTGTTCTTTCTTCCATAACCACACTGATTAAAGTGTTACTCTAGTGGAATCAAACTAGGAATCAAATCTACCCACCCACTGCTATTCAGATAATTCATAGCCATGTTGAGAAAGTGTATGGAGGTGATCACAATACAAGTAACAACCTACAGGAAAATGGGAGGGTGGCAAGCCCTGCTACTCCAGACTTCAGTTCAGATTTGCACAAAATATTCCTCCTTTTCTCTGAACATAAACTATGGATGAAGAAGAATGGAAATGAATTCCTTTCTGCCTTCTTAATTTCATTTTTGGAAGTATTAGCATTACTTCAAGACAGATGGAATTCGATTTACCTTTGCTGGAAAACAAAACTAAATAAAATTTTGAAGCATTAATACTTGCAAGGATGGGGTTTCATACACCACAAAGAAAGCATTACAGTCACATAGATGCATTATAACATTGACACAAAAGAGCAAATTCCTCTAAACATCAAGAGGGAGTAAAATGCAGATTAAAAATTGACATGAAATGCACTTTTCATTCTTACTGCACAGGCTGTACCATGTTTTGCAGCACTTTACCCATCAGGAAAAACAGAAATCAGCAACTATCAAGTGGACACCCCTGAAGACTACTACCTAAGTTGAACAAATCAAAGTTATATTAATATTTATTTACCACAGGAATGACATGAGTGACGCCATCTCCGCTGTCTATAACCGTTCCAGTCAATGTTCTTTCTCCTACTTGTCTCGATGTCCAAGATGCAGCTAAGGCAAGGACAGCCTTACCAGGGAAATGATTTGAGATTTAGTATTTCATAATCATCCTAGAAGCATATGCATCAACAGCATCACATGACACAAAATGATGTAGCATGGTTACACTGTACTATGCAATTAAAGAAAGTGAACCAAGCTAGAAAACTAGACATATTAGCTATTATTATTCTTCCGTGTCTATGACAGACATGAAACTGCCAAAATGAAACCACCTTTGGGTGTGTTCATTCACCTGACCTAGTGTGAGAGAGATTAGCCAGCAAGACAAGGTAGACATGAAAACAATCAATGAAGAGGAAGAATATTGCTCTGCCTATTTCTCCAAAACCTGCAGCAGAATTCTATACACTTTCAAGAAAACTGAACCCTCATGAGGCAGTGGTTAAGCTGCAATACTGAAACAAAAACTGCTGACAAGGTGAGTTCGATCCTGATGGGACAGGGTTGACTCAGCCTTCCATTCTTCAGAGGTTGGTAAAATGAGCACACAGCATGTCGGAGGCAAAAATGCTAATTATACTGGGAGCCTACAGGATGCTCTAAGAACTATGGGGTGGCATATAAGAACAAATTCTACTGCTATTGCCCTTTTTCAAACTTTGAGGTTCTGCTCTGACATACATTCAACATGTTCAGACACTGGTACTATCCAATTGAAGTAACAATAGCTTTAAAGTGGCTGAAAATATATGCTCTGCATATTTTCTTTGTAACACAGAAAGTACTATAATATGGCTCCCTTTGGTAGGTGAAATGAGCCTCCAACAATAATACTGCCACTGTTTCCAGGACTGACACTAGGAAATGCAATTGTTCCTGTACAAATCACAGCATTCCTGCAGCATTCTTACGGTTTTGCTTTTGCAGTATGAGAACCAGAGGCATTATCTGATTTGTGAAAAATCTGTTTTTAAACAAAAATGGATGCAAAGGAGTATCAAATGTATTGTGAGATAGATTTTTAAAAGGCAAAGCACAAATTGCAATACAGAACCATGGAGTGAAGCTAATGCACTTAAGAATGAGATTCTAATTGAGAATCACCCCATAAAGTTTATTATGTCCCTCATGACAACTTCCTCCAATCCAAAGAATCTTCAAAGATAGCTCTATTTACTGGACTTAGGCAGCAAAATTAGCTTTTACTGTAAACGCTATATGCAAATTAACATCACTATAAGGATTGACCCATTATCAGCCACATCAAAGCAAAGTAATGTTCTCTGTGCTGATTCAATTATTATCTCACTTTGGTAGGAAAATAGTTTTGCTTTTAATGTTATTGACATTATATGTTTGCTTTCTTCAGGAAAACATTTTTAACTGAAATATAGAAACAATATAGCCATCCAGCAAACTGCTACAAATATAGTCCATGTCACCTGAGCCTTCTTAGCTTTAGGACAGGGGTTCACAAACTAAGGCCTGTGCCCCCCCCCCTTCAAGAAGACAGCATAACCCACCCCTGCTGGGTTGAAAAGGTTGGGAAGCTTTAGGACTTCAGATCCCTATCCTGAAGGAGACCCAGACTCTAATACAGAATGAGGCCTTTTCAGCTGCAGCACCTTAATTGTGGAATGCCCTACCAACTTCTATATGGCAGGCCCCTTCCCTCAAGGTAATTTGTTAAAGACTGAACTGCATGGCACATTATTTTATGATTTATTAAATTCATGCATTTCAGTCAGGTATGTCAACTGTCCAGAGTGGCTACAACAACCGGCTTCTTGAAACCAAATCTGAGAACAGTTGTGTTTAGATTTTTGTTCTTTTCTCAATTAACTACAAATCTTACCCTCCATTTTCAAGTTTTGAGCTGATATTAGATTGTGTATTCAGTCCCTACAAATGTACTTTTAACTACATCAAATGTATCTTCTTAATTACCAAAGAGTTGGTGGCATGTACATAAAATCCATACCAATATTATTTCTTAATCTATCAGGCTAACAAAAAGTGAAAAGAGAAGCATGACGCTTCAACACCTCTTACTAGTAAGTGAACACATAATTTTTAATGTCAGCAAAGTGGTAACAACATTTCATTACAGATGCAATCCTGCACATGGATCTTATCCAGTTTGGCCTCCTAAACTAGGTGTCTTCCCTTAGTGACTATCAGACTGGTTACACCTTTTAAATTATCATTTGGATCAGATAAAGCTCAAGTATCAATCCTGAATTCCACATTTTGGAGAAGAGCCTATCACTTGGAGATTTGTCTTAGTATGCAAAACTACCAAAAAAAATCAACTATAAACCAAATGATCTCACCTGAACAGCAATGTAAAGCCCAGGAACATTGAATGACTCAAACATGATTTCAGCAGTATATTCCCTGTTTTCTGGAGTGTTTAGTGGAGGTTCAGTCTGCAAAACATAAGCACATTATCAGTTCAACCAAACACTGCTTCAGACAAAATATACAATGTAAATACGATCTCACATTTTCTAATACAAAAGATGTACCAAGGTACACTTTCTTGTGGACCTTACTACAATACTATGCCTTGATATTGCGATAGTTCTACCATCAAGACCAGGATCAGGAGATTTGAAGCCACTTGCAAACTGCCAAGGCCTCC